>JBBMOE010000008.1:2085235-2288116 GCA_037975065.1 Chaetodon trifasciatus
TTTTATTATTATTATATTATATAGAATTTATAAGTTGCGCAAGTTTTGCTGCAAGTGATGATTAATATTTACAAATCTCTCGCACAATCCCTCAGAGGACTTTGTCGCTGTGGACATTTGGGCTTCTGTTTATCAGCCTCACAGGAGCACATGGATTCAACCAATTTCCAGAAAACTGTATGTCTTATTCCTGGTCCACATATTTTTTTCTAATACAAATCTTTTGACAGTTTGAGTGGCACTAAATCTGTTAATTTTGTGTTTTTGTGCATGTGATGTGTGTCCCTGTCTGCTCATATCTACGCCTGTGCAGTTGTGGTGGCAAAAAGGAATGACGAAAATCCAGTCACACTGACCTGTGATACGAAGACTGGTGGAGCTGTCACATGGAAGTTTCATGGTGAAGGGATGGAGGATGTCGTTTTACAGGCCAACGTCCAGCAGGTCGGTCAAAATCTGGCCATGTCAGACGTAGATGCACCTATGCTGGGACAATACAGCTGCTGGAGAGGAGGAGAGATGCTATCATCAACCTATCTGCTGCTGGAGGCTGAGGAGGAAGAAGACTTAGGTGAGATACTCTTTTATTTTCCATTTACTCTACTGTTTATATACTAGAAATGACAGGAATCTCTCAAAAAGATAAGACTTGAAACTCTCTCTGGTGGAAAACTGGGTGAATATTTCTCTCTCTTGAGGATGAGACTGAGGGTTAATACAGACTGAACCATCCAATCAGGCACTTCCAACATAATTGTCTCACATTTAGTGATATTTTATTCTCCATTTGTTGGTGTGGCAATGCCCAAACACTTTCCCTTCAGCTTGTATTCACCCACATTGTGGTTCTTTATAGATTCTCCCATCCTTTGCCGGGCAAAGTCTTATGACTGTACCTTCATCTGTCAGTGGACCCACAGTGGATACACAGCAGTGCGCTTTGGGCTGGGCCATAACTGGTAAAGAAAAAAAAAAAAAGCTAAATTACTGTAGTGAGGCGAAAAGTGTTGAATAAGGTGTATAAAGAGGGACCAACAAGCAGACAGAATTGTATCTTTCTCAGTTACACATCAGTGTTTTGCTGCTTGTCTCTGTAGCACTGAAGGTGGGAGGTTGTGTGACTGGGTCAACAGTGGTGATCAACTCCCAGATGGGGGATTCCAGTTTGAGCTGTCCCATTCCCTCTCCCCCTACGCTGAGGAAAGCACCATGCTCGAAGTCACTGCTGAGGCGGTCAGCGACCTCTCCATCCTCAGGACAACAAAGAGATTTTATCTCAGAGACATAGGTAAGCTTAGTGAAACCAGGCTACATCAAAGGCATTCAACAGAAGATTATCAAGATTCAGCAGTAAACAGTATCTTCTGCAAAATCACAAAGTCAGGATATCATTCACTTATGAGGAAACTGGTCTGGACGGATGAAATCAAACATTTGGCTCCAGTAATAAATTGTTCAGTAAAGTTTCTCTCTGATGAAGTAAAACAACTTATTGTACACATAAGCAAGCTATGTAAAATCAGTGTAAAATGAAATGATTTTCAGATAATTATTAACAGTGCAAAAGCAGCTATAACAGCTATATATGCCATGCTATTGCTCATCAGTAAATCCTTTCTGTAAATAAATGTGACTATGTCAGTGAAATATGTGTTAATTTACATATATGCTTTCACGATTCCTTACTGACTTTTAGTTTTTGCTGTCATTTTGTTTCTGTCCAGTTCAACCCGATAGTCCCCAGATTGTCAGGTGTCAGGAGGTGCAGCAGGCCCTGAACGTGACCATTGATCCACCGTCCAGCTGGTCGACTCCTCACAGCTTCTTCAGCCTGGAACACGAGATTGAGTATGTGTTGAAAGATAACGGCAAGGTACGTACGAGCTTGCACTGAATCAAAGTCTGGTGATTCCTCCATGTCTGTCATTCTGTCCATTTGGTTGTCTTACTATGTGACCTGTCTGCCTTTAGACTGAACGCTCTTCGTCCGCTCTGATCACAAAGAGGATAAGCATGCTGAGGGTTCGCTCCAGAGACTCGCTGGTGCTCTCCACCTGGAGCCAGTGGACTCCCTGGAAAAATGTAACCTACTGATATTACTTGAGCCCAACCCTGTCTGCTCCTGCTCTTTCTGTGTTCTTACACATCTACAATGTCCTCTCATGTCCCCTCACCTGCTGTTTCACTGTGTTTGGCTGTCACACACTGATGGCAAAGAAATAACACAGCATTCACCAGAAGCTCAGTAATAAGTCCAGAGTTTTGTCTGATGATAGGACATCAGTACAGCACACTTTTATTATTAATTTTTATTTATGACTCAACTCAAACTATTTATTCATCTATTTATTTGTGAAATGTGAAAAAAAATGTTATTCTTTCTTGCTGACAAAAGTTCGGCTGTAAGGGACAAGTAACCACCAGATGTCCTTGTCAGGATTAATGGAGGTCCCTAAGAAATGTAGACACTAAACACAGTCACTGTTACCTGCCAACTTAGAACACAGACAGTTCTGTGATTCAATATAAAATTGTATCTATGAGCAAAAAATGTAGGGATTTCATTCGGACCAAATCTTGCAACATGAGTATCCATAGTTTTGTCCATTTAAGGTTCCTTGATGTTAAAATCTAAGGACATCTTCATAATGCCCCATTTAACATGAATCAGAAGTTAAAATTACATTTCAACTGAAGGAGTTCAGAATCATTCTGACTGTTTCTAGTCCCTGCTATTTCTGTATAAGTGTGTTGGTGTTTCTGTGTATTTTGGTGGTTTGGTGCTGTGCAAAACAAAGGGCTATTAAATGAGCTTTGTGCTTCCTTCCTTATATATGTTCCTTCTTTATTGGTGTGTCACTTATGTCATTTGTACAATTACGGACAGAGCAGAAATCCCCTACAGTGCAGTATGTTTGGCGACAGATGATTACTAATTTCTGAGGTCACCTATAATAAATAATGGAGCTTCTGTGAAAGATACACTAAAATGGAAATTAATATTAATTAATTCATTTATTTATTTTTTTTTTAAGCTGGTAATGAATGAGCAAAAGTGCTATAGTTTTCCAGCAATGAGTGGTCTATTTGATTCTATCATGTAGTTTAGGTAGTAAAACCTACCATTACGTGTCTAGCACCTATTGAACAGAAAATCCAGATGGTAAAGACTGTCAGGCAAACAACAAGACACTCTTTCTCAGTGGCTGTCAGCTATACAGTAATGCTAAGGCCCTCTAAGGCATTAGCTATAGCCTGCAAACAGCAAAACACTGCACCTCCTTCAGCAGCCAGATTTGTTATAAGACAAATGCATTGAAGGAGAGCTCAGATTACGGCATCAGTTACAAAGTGAGATTCTGTATTTTCTTTTGTTTTTTCATTGAATGTATAAAATTGTCACATTAGCAAGTAAATTTTACCGTAACTACAATTGGTGGAAATGCCAAAAGAAAAAAAACAAAAAAACAAACATGTGGTATAGATTGTCCCACACCTTAAAATGTATCAAATCAATGTATTTGCTGACAGCGGATTAACAGACAAAAGATTATTTCCCTGAGAGCCCAACCTCACATAGCTGGAGATGCCTGGAGCCGTGGCTTAAAGCTTGAGCAGTAAATGACACTGTTATGCAGGGAACATCCTGTGTCAGTGTGAAGGTCATATAATATTCCATGGCACTGAAAATGACCAAACAGGGATTCTTCAGTGTTGTAATCGAAGTCATTCTTGATATTCATAGCCAGAACTTGCAGAGACAGATTGAATTTTACACATGAAGGTTTTCAAGACTGAAAGCTGTGCTTATTCAATTGTCTTGCCATCATTTCAGACCCTAATCTGTCATTACCTCATTGCAGGTGAGAACAGGGAAAAAGAATCTTTGTAAATGCAAAAACACAGCAAAGTTTTGCTGTCCAGAGTTGCCGCCTGGATACTTGGACCACTGCAAGAAGAGAGGGAAGAAAAAAAGGAACAAAGATGCTGCATGGAACCAGGCATCTTAAAAAGAGGATGTTCAATAAAAACATTCATTGCAAGTCGGATCGTGCTGGTGTATAAAAGCCTTCTGTTTGGGAATTTTATGGGAAAATATTTGGGATGAATATATATAAAATAATGAAATTGTACCTCAGATTTAATTTGTCAAACGCTTAAAGAAAGATACAAGAATGCAGTCTAATGCAGCAGCCGTGCAACATTCATGAAGGTTATGATGTTCAGTTTTTGTCTGTATTTTATTTCATTACTATTATTGTGCATCTCAAGCTTCATGTGATTATTGTTTATGATTACAATTGTTGTTGTTGTTGTTGCTGTTGTTATAATTATCATTGTCATAGTAGTAAAAGTAGTAGTATTCCTGAAATGTGGGAATTTTGTTGCTAGAGAGAAAAGATTGCAGTTGAACTGTCTCATTTCATTTGTATGACAATCTCACAAGACCCTGCCTTGAAGAGGGCCTCTGTGACAAGACCAAAGACCTTCTATATTACAGTGGACGACATGTTGCATATTCCCAAACTGACCTCTGTCTGGCTTGTCAGTAGGAAGATTAAAGGTGTAATAAAATGAATCTTGCTGCTGATTTCCATTTACCTGGTTGTGTGTCGGAGTCTTAGCACTGTGCGTGGTGTGGTGGCTCACTGTCAATGTGGCCCAGCAGCCCTGCGGCCCTCCAGCCGGACAGTGCGGCTTTGACGTTTACGCATGTGCACGAGAGGAGGCGCGGAAGTGGTTGCCAACCTGCCGCTCTGTTGTTCACTGACATAACAACAGCTAGCTACATATGGACAAAGGAGCGCTTTCACATGCAGTCTCGTCTTCGTAGCGTTGAGGAGCGCTGTAAATGTCTTGAACATGGCAAAGATTGTTCGGTCAACAGCTTTAGTTTTATACCTCTGGAGTGTTTTCGTGCAGTTCCGTCGCATGTCAGGTGAGAGTGGGGGCGGAGGCAAGTTTCACATGCTAGTAAGCAGCTAATTCAGCTAAAGGGTTGCTGTTAGCTGAAGGCTCTCAGGAGCACGCGGAGGTTTTTGTTGTAGCCTTCGCGGTTTGTCTCTTGTGAGTGAAATGTAAAGGTGCACTGTCTCATATTGCCTGCGAATTTCCATCCCACAGCATTGTGGTTTAACAGCACTGACATCACTCTTGACAAGGCAGTTCCTCACATATCTGAAATAACCTGGTCGTGTTTCTTTTTGGGTCTGCTCCAGGTCTTGGGATCAATGAACTGCTTTATTTCCGGATCATCAGTCCAGAGGAGATAGGTTACATCTTCAGTGCAGCACCTGCTAAAGACTTCGGAGGGGATTTTGTTAGTACTCTACCTTCTTCTGAATTTTATCTGTTGGCCAAATACTCAAGACACCTGTGCATTCACCATCTTATCATACCCCTCGTCTCTCCCTTGGTCTCCAGACATCATCTTATGATGAGATCTTCCTGGTGCCAGCAGACCCAGCAGACGGCTGCTCTGAACTGGAGGACAGAGAAATCATCCAGGGACAAGTAATCCTGGTCCAAAGGGGGTATGTACACAAACCTCAACACCTACAGCTTCACCTGTGTAAGACATAGAAGCACAAACAAGAAGTGGGAAGCTGCAACTGTAAGCATGGATGGTGCCATTTGGAAAAGGAGCGGTGGAGAGGGAGGTACACTGAAGCTGTGACCTGAGGTTAAGCCATAGAAAGCAAAGAGTTTTGAGTAGTGGCATGTGTGGTGCTATTCTTCACTGGCCCATTTGAGCTGCTGTAATGCAAGTGCACACCATGTGTTAGCTCTGGAATAAAGAAATATTTAGGCTTGTTATTACACCCATTCATATTATGGATGCATTAAAGGTCCAATGTGTATTTAGTAGCGTTCAGCGGTGAGATTGTAGATTGCAGCCTACTGAACACCCCTTGCCGCAGCACCCCTCCTCTGTTGAGCATGTAGGAGAACCTGTGGCAAAACTTGTAAAAAATGCAAAGGGCGCTCTCTAGAACCAGTGTTTGGTGTGAACATTCTGGGCTACTGTAGAAACATGGCAATGCAACAGGGTGGATTGTTGAGGAGGACTCACTCCATCTGTTGTTATAAAGAGGTAATTCTAATGTTGAGAAAAGTTTCTTCCATATTCTGACAATAAATTCCCCTAGACACTGGTCCTTTAAGGTTGTTCAATGGTGTTTCAAGATGGCGTCCCTTTATTTCAATTGAAGTTGCTCACATTGGACCTATGACTATATTTGTGGCTGAGAGAGCATCACATTACCTGCACTTTTGACTGGGGTCTTTATGGCAGCATGTATCAGGGTACAGCCCAGCCCTGTCCCTGGCTTCCTATCTGAACAGCAAAAAAACAATGTTTAACATTTAAGGGTCAACACAGTTTAACAGAGCTGACTGCACAACTCCATCCCCGAAATGAGACGAAGAAGAAGAAGAACATACTTTTTATTATCACATTACATTACATATACACACACCACACACACATGCACACGCCATGCTTTTTGTGAAATTAATTCTCCGCATTTGACCCATCCTCGGTCTGTCGATCCTACGTGGCAGACCAGGAGCAGTGGGCTGTCAGCCGACAGCGGCGCCAATACTGCTTCACAAACATGATATATTGGCTCTGACTTCTAGCCCTCAGCTGTAAAGACATTTCAACATAATTACAGGCATACTTGCATTAAGCTGTTAGTCTGGCTTTCCAAGAAATACCAAGAGACTTATGTTGTGTTGAATACCCAATGTTAACACAAAAGTAAAGTGCCCTAATAATGATAGCAACATATGGCAAACCTAGTCTCGTTTAAGTAGATTAAGAGTCATCTGTAGAGAATTACACTTGCAGACCTGAGTCTTCTGTGAACATTTGCACTATGTCCTTTATGGGACGATAGAGTGTGAATTGATGCATGACTACAGATCACTGGGAGTATTACAGGTTGTGTTTGCAGTCACATTTTAAAATGGTTTCTCACATTTCTTTCACTGTTTCACTGTTGTGTGTGCTCCAGAGGCTGCTCCTTTGTACAAAAGACCCGCCATGTAGAGGAAGCAGGAGGCAGAGCTGTTTTGATTGCTGATAATGCAGAGGACAATGACAGTCAGTATCTTGATATGATTGCTGATGGAAGCACTGCCATACCAAGCATACCTGCTCTATTCCTGCTCGGACGTGATGGGTAAGACCTGTGCAGACATGCAAACAATCATTCAGACCTGTTTCATTTTTATTTATTTTAAATGAGATGATTATAATAATATTCTGTTTGCATAGTTTAACATTCCCCAAAATGTTAGAGGGCACCACAACCTTTACAATAATGAAACATCTCCTGAAGCAACAGCTTTCTTATAAACTTTACATATTTGCGTGTTGTTTTTGGACCAAAGGTGGAGAAAGTGTTAATGATTTTCTCCCTTTTCCATGTGTTCCAGGATGATGATCAGACGATCTCTTCAGAGACTTGCACTGCCGTGGGCTGTCATTTCCATTCCTGTCAATGTTTCGTCTTTGGCTTCATTCCCACTGAAGCAGCCCCCGTGGACACTGTGGTAGAAATAACGCACACCCACAACTTCATGCATATCCTCACTCAGTAAACACTCTTTCATCAGTGCACATCCTGCCAGCAGTGGAGAAACTCACAGCCTCACATGGAAATGATTTGACGGTGGTTAAACAAATTCACGCGCACTGGTGGTGAACCAATGAAATTAACATATGTACACACGATCATGTGACAGCTACATGCACGTTCAGAGGCATGTGGAGCAAACCTTTTAGCAGTGTCCAAAAGGACTCTTTGCCAGAGCTGTGAACCAGATGAGGACAGACAAACTCAGGAAGAAACGTGTGCTTCTTTGTAGCTGAATTTGATTAAATTATCCGTTGGTTTTGAAGATAATGAGTCCGTCTAGTTTTGAGTTGTCTCCAGCAACTTCTGTGCAGATGATCTGTTGGTGACTAGTCAGTGGTAAAGCTGTGGTACATTTGATGTGCACTAATATAACACATACAAAAAGAATACCATTATACACGGTTTCTGTTTGCCTCGTCAAATACGTCAAGCTGAGGCCTCTGGAGCACTCCAGAAACATTCTCTCACTGTAAAAATGTTATGAAATTCCTACTTAATTGCATGAACTTAAACAGGGTGACCAACAATAAGCTTTGTTTCTCCTATATTAATAAGTATAAAATGTTTTTTTTTTTAATCATCATTTATTGCCTTTCTGAGGTAAACACCTGTACAGCTTTCAAGACCTTACACACATTTTTTGGTCTTGTTGTGCTTCAGGTTGCAGCAATATGAAAAATGACAGTTATCGCACCATGTACATTTGCTTCTCTCCAGTGCTGAATTCTACTGTATTAGTATTATTTAAAAAATATTTATATCAAGTTTAATGTCTGCCCGAACATAGTGTTTTGTGAAATTATAATAAAGTCAAACCAAACCAAAAAACACCTTCTGTTTTCATTCCCTTAAGGGTTATTGTAACTGATGCTAATAATGATTTTGTGCTCTATACTGTTATACTGTTTTTTGTTATACAACATATTCCTAGTTTGTTCTTCTGATGACTGTACTGCTCAGATCCTTGCTGATCATAGTTTACACATAGTAATTTCTGTGTGAAACTTTTCTTACACCAAAATTGTACTTTGTATTTTAATGGACTGTTTCTGCAGTGATTCAGGACAGTACAGAAAGTGCAGAGAAACACTCAGGACATGAGGGGAAGTTCAAAGAAGCAAAGTCTTTACTGGTAGACCAGGAAGTCATACACTGGAGAGCAGTCAGACATGAGCAACAAATATCGTAGGTAAAAATCCAAAACACCAAATAACAAAGCTAAGTCAACATCCATGAGACGAAGACTAGGAAAAATGCTGGGAAAGCGACAGGGAAATCAGGGGAACATAGGTAGAACCAGGACAGGTGAGTATTGAGAGCAGGTGTGGATAATCAATGAGCAAGCAATGCATGGAACCCCTCACATGCTGCAATATGATAATTTTGGTTTATAAACTGAAAATATTAATGTCCCGGAAAGCTCCACATATTGATGTAAATCCAGCAAGTTCGAGGCAGCTTGCAAAATGTGGTCTTTGCTTCTATAGATGCAAGTCACTCCAAAATTCTTATTTATTTTTGGAAAATTAATTCCATTCATTCATTCATTCATTCATTTATGTGTCTTTAATTTCATTTGTGCAAAAGTTTGAATCTGAAACATTTAATCTGAGGTCATCTGTGTGTTGGCCTTTGCACTCCATGCTCGACCTCAACACAAAAAATCAAATTCTGCTATCCTTTCTGATAACAAACATTTTTTTCATGTGTATCCACAAAGAATAAAATGTGAGTGCTTTCATTTACGGTATTTCCACTGGGAGAAAAAAAAGGCCTGTATTTATTTATTGTTTATTCATGTATGCATTTAAAGTGGAAACTGGTATCTGAAAAGTATGGGGTCTGTATATTTGTTTTGTCACTCGACATATCAATGATGAATTTGCATAACTATAGGCTATAGTTCACTTTTTTCTCTATGACCTTCGTTCAATCCCATTTATCAACAAGTGCCAATGAGGGCCATGTCACTGCGATGACTTGTCCTTACTAATGCTCAGTAACTGAATAACTCTCCGGGAAAAAGTCCCTTTGTATGGTCTTCTCCACTATTTTCGTGCCCTAACTCTCATATCATATAACTCACATATCTCTCCTGCGTAAAGCACCAGTACAAAACACACCGCAGAAGCCAGAACTGCTTGACTGCTCTGAACACCACAAGTTTAAAAATGGACCTTGTCGCGAGTCAGCACCACACACTTTCTGAACAGCGATGCTGCTTCCAGCAATATACGAAATAAAGGTGCACAAAGAGTTGGGACGCTGTGCAAAAAGTAGATAAAAACAATACAGTCATTTGCAAACAAATTGTTTGCTGACAAGTTTTCCGAAGTGTTCCTGAGCCCGTGCAGTAACATCCCTTATACAATCATGTGTTCACAAAGTGGTGAACCTCTCTCCATCCTCGCTTGTGAACGACTGAGCTTTTCCAGGATGCCCCTTTCATACCAATCATGATACTATCACCTGTTACCAATCAACCTGTTTACCTGTGGAATGTTCCAAACAGGTGTTTTTGGAGTATTCCACAACTTTCAGTCTTTAGTTGCTCCTGTCCCAACTTGAAACATGTTGCTGTCATCAAATTCATAACAAGCATATATTTACAAAAATCAACGATGTTAAAGAGGTAAAACATTAAATACACTGTCTTTGTACTGTTTTTTTTTTTTTCTTCTCCTGAGTATATGACAGAAAGACTTAGCAATGTTTTGTCGTGTTAATCTGGACAGTTATCGTCTGTAAACTCGCCTGTTGAGCATTCCGGTTTTACTATTTATTTTTATTTATTTATTTTAACAAATTTAGAGGGATGGCCCTTTCCCTGAATAGAAACTCCAGTAGGCTACACCACTACTTCTCACACTGTACAGCAGTATAGGTTATTATGGGAGTAACTGTTTGAAACGTGGGAGCATTATCAGGAAAGTCACTGAAATAACAGCTGTTCCGATGAAATATTAGACTACCTTCTAAAGTTTCAAACACTAGAGAAAATAATGTTTGAATATAAACTCTTTGACTATATACTGAGTAGGTTATATGGTTTCGCTCCAAATGACTGAGAGGCAGAGAAAGGCGGGGGGAGAGAGGGTGAGTTAGCAAAGAAAGAGGCCCACTTTTCAATAGAATAACCTGCTGAATGGAGTCCTCAGGTTTTTGTTATTTCCATGACTTTATGGCGTCTCCCTTCCCATGACAGGAGGCGACTCTGCAGAGAAAGGTTACATACAATTTAAATAAGCAACGACTGCATCAATGCATCAAAGTCACAGTACATGTAAATGAGTTTGAACATGGTAGTGAAGTTTGTATGCAGTTTCTCCACTGTGTTTTCCTCCCCGTTACCTCCTCTTGCATCTTGGACACACTCTGCCCCACACTGCCCTCATCGAGGCCTCCCTCAGAGCCGGACTCCCCCACATATACACCGACGGCGTGCACACAGCGTTCAACCGAGCCATGATGGCGAAAAGGTTGGTGGCCTCGTTCCTGAACGTCAACCCTCGTCCCGCCACAAATCTGATGATGATGTTAACAAACGAGGGGCACCACAAGACCAAGAAGCTGATGACAACAAAAATGATGATTCTCAAGGATTCCTTCTTGCTGTCTCTCTCGGCACTGGGAGGGTCTCTCTCCACGTGGAACCTGGCAATAACGTACAGTTTGATGGTCATGACCATTTTGGTGAGCACGATTAGTTGAAAGAAGACAATGCTGAACACGTACAGTTGGATCGCCTTGGAAAGTGGCAGCAAATTCCTGGCGAGCAAGTGAGCGAAATTATAAACCCAGCAGCAGATGTTGATGCCTATCACAAACTGTCGCGTCACGAAGCGGCTGTAGATGAACGGATGGCACACAGCAAAGTACCGGTCAAACTGTGCGAACAAAAACGTCAGTATATTGACCCCTAAAAGTGACGGTAGAATATTATAAGTTCCGTTTCTAGACGGATATCCCTCCTGAACGTCAAACAGACCCAGATAATACACCGAGAACCCGACCAGCGTATCACAGATGCTGGTGTTCAGCATGAAAATGAACCTGTTCTGAAGGCGCAGCGCTCTGGTGGCCAGGATGCCAACGAGCACTGTTCCAGCTACAAGAACTGTGGTTGTAGCGAATAAAATCTGGAAAATAAAGATGAAATAATCCTCAGGACTGTCGAAGTTCACCGAGAGGGGGACCCCTCCTGTCACCGACTCTGAGATGTTAGAGAGGAGCATTTTTCATGTGCCAGAGGTTCTCAATTGCAACCATTATTTTATATCCTGAATCTCTTGTGCCTCGAAGTCACCAGCCTTGATCTCTTGGGATGCCATGATCTAATGTTTCTTGCAGTCTGTAACACCTCACGCAGTAGTCCTGCAGTGAATTTAGGCTAACATTTAAAGACATAAGCACTTTAATTTATTTTCCTCACATGCAGCGCGTCGGGTTTTATCCTCATCCTGATACAGCAACAGTATAGAAATAAGTCGTTTTAATGATATGTCACAATCGACGTAACATGTTTCCTTGACTCACTGCTGGAAATATCACTTAATATTCATAACTGCTTTTTAAACACATTTGAACAGAATGCCACATATTGTTCATTAATTGTTGTTATTGTTCATCGATAAAGGAATCCTGAATCCTGAATCCTGAAACGATCCATGCTTATTTGCAAGCGTTTGATTTGGTTTGGTTTGAAGTAGATCTTATCCAGAAGTACCACCAGAGGGTGCTGTGGTCTCTAAAATCAGGAGGAAGCCGGCTCTGAAGCTCTCCTGGTTTGTAGTTTTTGGTAAGATATTATTGCCTGTGGACTTCAAACTCTATTTTTAAAGGGGAGACGTTTCATTTTAATGTACCTACACTTTTATTTATCGGTTATTCGTCGGTTTGGTTTGTAACTTGAACAGCAGGAACCGTTGACATTGACCTGCCAATCCTGTGGCACAGCACAAGGCTCAGTAATTCATTGGGATTCAGAGTGTCACTACGGTCTCTGCAGTAAAACTCTGAACACGGATTAAAAGTTTTCTTGTATCTAAGTCGAGAAAACTTGCAGTATTGACTTAGAGTTTGACACTTAGAGCATTCAGCAGTAATGTTCTAAATTATTTTATTGTGTTTGCAATATGAATTTGGAAATAAAGTAAAATGATTTTAAGATGTTAAATACTGTGTATTTAAGTCCAGCAGCAATGTCAAATATATCGACGTTAAAGTCCGACTCGCATTCCTACTGCAATGATTCCTAATAATAATAATAATAATAATAATAATAATAATAATAATAATAAGCTGAACCTAACCTTACGAAAACTCCAGGTCATTTCATAGGATGCTGTAGCGTTAATGTGTCATATTCCATTGTATTTTAAAGCACATGGTTAAAAGCGTTCATAGGACAACTGCATGAAGAACAAAGACAGATGAGAGGGTGACTTTAATGCAGCTTCTTTACTTATAAATAATAAAGCGTATATAATGTACAGTCAAATAGTCGATTATTTGAACTCAAAGCAAAATTCACATGGCTTGGCTCGCGTCTTCATATACGCTACAGGCATGGCCGTAGCGGACGCAGGGTACACGGGAGACATGTTCCCCGCACTTCCAGTATCTGTGCCCTCCGTACCCCGCACTTTTTACAGCCATTACAACCACTTAATTCCTTTTTAACATGTTGAGCGCGTATTTCCGAGCCGCCTGTAAACGCATCATGAGTAAACCTCGCTAAAAGGCAGCAAACAAACACCGCTGCCGTGTGTCATCAGAGACAGAGGTTGTGCTTCATTCAAACATGTTCAGCAAACCAACCAAGAGGCAAAAAACTTCAGACAGTTTTTTCCAAACAAACTGTTTGGAACCCCCCCCCCCCCCACACACACACACACACACAAACAGGAGCTGTCCAGGCACAAAGCACAATAGGTACAAATGCAACACCTTCCCCTGCTATTCTTCAAAATACTATACGAGGGCTGAATTTAGAAAAAAATATATAAAGTCCAATCATGATTTTAATATTTACTCTTATACTGCGACAGTAAACAGCAAACTGCAGTTCAAGGTGCAGCTATGTGACAAATTAAATTATTTCATTTATTTCTAGTGACATTTACAGTTTGAATATTTGTTGCAGTCATTTTCCACCTAAGTCTCGCAGTAGCTGCTGATGAGTCCCGGGTTAACAGACCATTCAGCGGGTCTTCAGGCGCCTTCCTTTGCCGTTTTCCTTCACAGAACAGGAGCCAACTCTGAGAAAGGAGCGGACAAATAGCCGCTCAGTGCATGTTTAGCCTACTCCAGACAGAAATGAACTTTTTTTTTTTACGGTGCATTTTACCTCCTCTGGCAACCCGGGCACACTCTGCCCCACACTGTCCTCAGCATGGCCTCCCTCAGAGCCGGACTCCCCCACAGATACACCGCCGGCGTGCACACAGCGTTCAAACGAGTCATGATGGCGAAAAGATTGGTGGCTTCGTTTCTGAATGTCAGCCCTCCTCCCATCAGCAATCTGAGGACAATATTAACGAAAGAGGGGTACCACAACACCAAGAAGCTTATGACAACAAAAATGATGATTCTTAAGGATTCCTTGTTGTTTTCTCCCTCGGCGCTGGGAGGGTTTTTTTCAAGCTGGTACTTGGCGACAACATACAGTTTAATGGTCATGACCACTTTGGTGAGCACAATCACCTGTAAACTGACAATACTGAAAACATACATTTGTATTGATTTGGAAAGTGGTAAGATTTGTAAAATCATCAACTGAGAGAACGCATGAAGCCAACAGTAGACGTTTGCAGTGATGACCACCCGCCGGGTGATGAAGCGCATGTAGAAGAATGGATGACAAACGGCGAAATACCGGTCAAACTGTGCGAACAAAAACGTCAGTATATTGACCCCTAAAAGTGACGGTAGAATATTATAAGTTCCGTTTCTAGACGGATATCCCTCCTGGACGTCAAACAGACCCAGATAATACACCGAGAGCCCGACCAGCGTATCACAGACGCTGGTGTTCAGCATGAAAATGAACCTGTTCTGAAGGCGCAGCGCTCTGGTGGCCAGGATGGTAATGACCATAGGTCCGGCCAAAAGAACAGCGCTGGAGGCGAATAAAATCTGGAAAATAAAGATGAAATAATCCTCAGGACTGTCGAAATTCACCGAGAGAGGGACCCCTCCTGTCACCGACTCTGTGATGTTGGAGAGGAGCATTGTTTCAATAATGCAGTTTGAATGTAGTGACTTTATAAAGCTGATTGATTGAACACCGCCCTCCCATGAGCCATGACCTAATCTCACTTTTCATAGCACTGTTGTCTTTTTTTTCTACTACATATAAATTCGTATTCGTAGATAATATCAAACATGAGAACAAGATAGAAAATGGTTAGATTTAAGTGCTAGGGGACCTTGAGTTAAAAAAACAGGTGGCTACTTTTGTAGTTAACACAAAGTCTGGGACTTGTATGAAAAGATTTGTGTGTGTGTGTGTGTGTGTGTGTGTGTGTGTGTGTGTGTGTGTGTGTGTGTGTGTGTGTGTGCGTGCGTGCGTGCGTGTGTGTGTGTGTGTGTGTGTGTGTGTGCGCGCGCGCGCGCGTGTGTGTGTTTATTGCTGTTTTGTTTTTTGGTTGTTTTTTCACATTGTATACACCAGTGCAAGTTAAAGTACTTCATATAAAATAGAAAGGCCATTCAGTATGATGCAAATGTAAGATATATAAAGAGAGTTAAAATAAATAAATAAATATAAAAACACAAAGGCACAGAAAATTAGAAAATAAATAATGACTAAATAAATGTGATTTTTTTTTTAATGAAAATTTTTATTTTGGATCCAGCACATTTGGTTACAATACAATAAATTCATGCGAATTTGTTCAAATCAAGATCGTTTAGCAAAGTGTGCAGAGTACATTTGCTATTTTCACTATTGTCAGGTGGGAATGAGAGACCTGCAGACTCATGTGACTCCCTGACTTTCTAAATACACAGGCTGCTGAAGATTTTACTCATTGCTCGAACTGAAATAAAGCTGCACGGCCTACAGAGCAACAAACAAACAAAATAATATCGTCAGAATTATATAACACTCCTGCAAACCTGCAGTCTAACTGTGTGAACACTCAAGAGGACAGGAAGAGGAGCTCTTTGTCACTGTGAAAACCTCCAAATCATCACGTCAACCTGATCAATCCTGTAGGAAGAGAACGTGTTCATCAATTGTGACATATTTTTTTGTTATTATTATTATTATTATTATTATTATTATTATTATTATTATTATTATTATTATGTACAGAAATTTTGACATGCCATCCTCGAGCGGGTGACAAAATGGCAATAACCCGCCCCGAATCAACATTTCTTATTCTTCTTTATTCTTACAGCATGTGAAGCTAAAACAACTCCATGTACGGATGTTCTTGCCTCGTCTTTTACCTGGATGACATTTTTTGTTTGATAGCTTATTTAAAAAAAAAAAAAAAATTAAATTCAAGCTGACTTGGATATTTCAAAAATAGTCAATTTAAAGAGCTATCATTGAATCAAGAACATTAAATGAAGTTGCACTGCAACAGAATAAAAAGTGTTTTAGGTTTGGGGATTTTTGTCGTCGACTTAAAGGAAAAATCAGGTCTAAAATGAAGGACCTTTCACAGGGTTGATAACAGGCCTCACATTTCCACGGCGTATATAGTTTTAACCACGTGTCCGTTTTACAAAGCTGTAGCAACCCTGTGTCATAGAAATTATGTTTATTTATCACCAGTTTGTTTCCCAGTTAGGTGTGCTTTGTCATGAGAAACCTAACTGCTGCTTGCATTTCTGTCTGGACACAGGAAACTTTTCCCCCAGACTATAGGCCTACGTTTAGTAGTGCTTTATTTGCGCCGGCAGACACTGAGTGAGCGGATATTTTGGCGGAATACACATGACATACGTCGCCTTTTACGTCATCGTCATTACATCATTATCAACATCTTGCGACTTTCCCACATTATACTGCCAAAAAAAAAGCTTTTTAGAGGCGTTATCTAATCGATATGAGGTAAAAAAAAAAAAAAAAAAAAAAAAAAATCATGACGCAAACATGATGCACAGTACCAGAGCCCTGAACCCTAAGACATCTGCCGTGGAAAGCGCCTGTTTTGTAAATCCGAGGTCATCTACCAACAATTAATGATACTTTGGCTCGTTTTTAAGGTAAATTGGTTGGCAGTGAAAAGTCTGCCACCAGCGTTAATTACACATGGCCATCTTTGCATTATTACTGCATTAAGTGCTCGTCAGCCCATACCGACCTTTTGGGTCGTTTGCAGCAGCAGGTTTTGCTCCACACACTCTTCCGCACGGCAGTCCTGAGTGAGGGGCTCGCGCACAGGTAGAGGGACGGCGTGCACAGGGCGTTGCTCCTGGATAGAATTTTCATCGGGTTAACGGCGTCGTTTTTCATGACTAAATATTTGCCAGTCAGCGAAGACAGGATGGTATAGAGCATGGAGGGGCCCCACAGCAGCAGAAAAAACACGACCACCACCACTACGATCAGCAAGGACTCTCTCTTACTGTCTCTCTCCGGGCCTTGCGGCTCTCGCAGCAGCTGGTATCTCGTCACGATGAGCAGTTTGACTGTCATGGTTATTTTTGTGAAAATAATCACCATCAAACTGATTCTGCTGTACGTTGCGATCTCTATGGCTTTGGAAAGTGGCACCACGTGCTGAATGAGCAGCTGGCCGTAAACGTGCACCCAGCTGTATACGTTGACACATATAATCACTCTTGTGTTGATAAAACGGCCGTAAAAGAATGGATGACATACCGCAAAATATCGGTCAAACTGGGCGAATAGAAACGTCATGATGTTGACTCCGAGCAGAGATGGTAAAATGTAATAAGTCCCATTTTTAGACGGGAAGCCCATTTGCACATCGAAGAGGAACTGGTAGAAAATGCCACAGCCGGTCATTGTGTCACAAATGCTCGTGTTCAACATAAATATAAACCGATTTTGTCTTAAAAGTGCACGGGTATTAATAATGGCATATGCCACGGAACTGGCCACAAGCACGGTGCTAACCCCGGCCAAGATGTGAAAAATGAAAAGAAAATAATCGCCCGGACTGTCGAAGTCAACAGACAGAGGCACGAGCGTTGCGTTGCGCGACATGATGGTGATGAGAGTGCACAAGCGGTCAAACCTGAACTGCAAGGAGTGGCACCTGTGTGTTACACTCACATATTCATTTTCTTTCTTTTTTTAAATCAAGACATCAAACTTTCCATGATGACGTTTGGGGATGGGATAGGAGGAGACAATGACCGTGAGGGTGGGGATAAATGACGTCCCATCGCCCTGTGAGATCAATTTTATTTCCATTATTTTCACTCTTTTTCCCTCCAATTTCCCTTTTTTAATTCAACGAACAATAGAAAAATAACTACATCGTTCATATAATTAAAGTTGAGCATTCTGCCACTACAACAGGAACCAGGAACTGTTGTCGACATCAATAATCTGGAGCGGTCGGCAGACGGTTACCCAGCTGTCCGCTGTGCGCTGCCGCAACCTGGATCATGTCATCCGGGCCCCGCCGCTGACCATGGTCCTGAATCTAGGGCTGGCAAAAATGAACTTAAACATGTTTATGCAGATTTATATTAACTACTTCTTCTGAATGATGGTTCTTCGCTTGTTGTACATGTCTGCACTCTCATTAATTGAGTGCTGTTGGAGTGGCCTGCTGTGTCTTTCTAGTAAATGCATGTTTTTTTCTGCCTTCAGAAACTCTCACTTACAGTCTTAGTGTACTCCGTCCAGTTGGCTGTGTTTATTATTTTGCAAGGACAGAAAAGAGACCAGGTCCGCGAATAGCTCCAGTCCTGCCCATCTCTAAACTGTGATATAACTAACCACAAACCACCACTGTGTGCGATTGCGTCTGCACCCATTTCCTACTGGTCATAATCTTTCTTTTTTTATTACACTTTTGTGCGTCAATTCATGATGCAATATGAATATCTCACGATCAGGACAAATATGTCAGAATAAAGCAACAAAACGTTACAGTTAGGCGGCGCGGTGGCGCGCGTGCATGCGTGGGTTCTCTCCGGGCACTCCGGCTTCCTCCCACTGACCAAAAACATGCTCATTAGGTTGATTGGTGACTCTAAATTGTCCCTAGGTGTGAGTGTGAGAGTGAATGGTTGTATGTATGTTGCCCTGCAGTCGGCTGGCGACCGGCTCAGGGTGTACCCCGCCTCTCGCCCATTGACAGCCCCAACCCCGAAGGGATAGTTGGGGGTATAGAAGATGCACGTTACAGTTCGCCGCTGCGGTTAAGACTTAACCTTGCACAGATAACAGCGGGAGTGGAAGCGAGCACTGTTTGTTGTAAACATTCAAAATGTCATTAAAAAAAACAGCTTTAAAGAAAAGTCAAACATAATGGTATGACATTGATTAGAGGGATATAATGCTATGTTAGCTCCTGGATGAAAACCAGTTTTCCACAAAGTTAAAAGACACAATCCATGTTCTAAGGTCAAGACAAGCTATTGAGGCAGTTGTTACAAAAAAGATTATTCATTCATCTTCTATACCCCGATTATCCCTTTCGGGGTTGGGGGGGGGCTGGAGCCTATCCCAGCTGTCAACGGGCGAGAGGCGGGGTACACCCTGAGCCGGTCGCCAGCCATACACACACACATTCACTCTCACATTCACACCTAGGGACAATTTAGAGTCACCAATTAACCTAATGAGCATGTTTTTGGTCTGTGGGAGGAGCCGGAGTGCCCGGAGAGAACCCACGGGAAAGCACGGGAAGAACATGCAAACTTCGCACAGAAGGGCCGCCTGACCCGGGGATCGAACCGGTGACCTTCTTGCTGTGAGGCACGCGCACTACCTGCTGCTCCACCGTGCCGCCCAAAAAGATTATTCAATTTTTTAATTTTATTCTGTTAAGAGTTTTAACAGTATTAACAGGTGTGTTTGTTTCCAAATGAAATGTCAGCCCCGTCATAAATTGCCCTCGAAATATGCAGCAGTGACGAATTTTCCACCAACTGTCTTCATCTCAAACACGGTTCATATTTCACTTCTGATATCAAACCTGAATTCCCACAACGAAGTCAACTGGTCAATCTGTCAAGTGCGTTTTTCTTTAAATCGTGTTCTTTCTGTTCAAAGCACGATGATTCAGTACTCACATTCATTCAAAAGTGATTGAAACACGTGTCATTTTCACGGCATTCTCGTGATTTTTCCATTAATGACACTTTATGAGGACGTTGATGGCGTTTTCAGAATTTGTTCTTCATTCCATCCAAGTTAATGCCGATTCTGAAAGAGAGAGAGAGAGAGAGAGAGAGAGAGAGAGAGAGAGAGAGAGAGAGAGAGTTACAGTAATTATCTTATATATTTCTTATTCGCACACAACATTGGACAATTAAAGTAAAATTTAAAAAGCTGCGTAAAAGTTATAGATTAAATCGCACCAGGTGTTGAGACCGACTCTTACCTCGTCCTCCGCCAGGGGCAGACCCTCCGCCACACTGTTCTCCACACGGCCCCCCGCAGCGCCGGGCTGCCCCACACGTACAGAGCCGGAGTGACCAGCGCGTTCAGGCGTGCCATGATGGCGAACAGGTTAGTGGCTTCATTCCTAAACTTCAGACCTTTCCTCGTCAACTGTCTGACAATGATATTGACAAAGGATGGACACCACAGAGCCAAGAAGCAAATAACCACAAACACAATGATGCGCAGTGACTCCTTTTTGTTGTCCCTCTCAGCACTGGGCGCCTCTCTCACCAGATGATTCCTGGCTATGATGTATAATTTAACTGTCATCAACACTTTAATGACAACTATAATCTGCAGGGTCATCACACCAAACGCGTTTATCTGGGCCGCCTTTGAAATGGGCACCATGTTCTGCACCGTGAGGATAGTATATGTGTAAATCCAGCAGAACGCGCAAATCCCAACAACCAAAGATCTCGTTATGAAGCGATTGTAAAAGAAAGGATGGCACACGGCGAAGTAGCGGTCAAACTGAGCAAAGAGGAAGGTCAACACGTTGACTCCTAGAAAGGAGGGCAGAATGTAATATGTCCCATTCCTCGAGGGATAGCCCTCTTGGACGTCGAAGAGGCCGAGGTAGTAGACCGAGAAGCCGGTCAGAGTGTCGCTGATGCTTGTGTTCAGCATGAATATGAAACGGTTCTGGCCTCGCAGGGACCGGGTGAAGGATATCCCGATGACCACCGAGCCGGCGACGAGTACGGCGCTTGTGGCGAACAGGATGTGGAAAATGAAGATGAGGAAGTCCCCCGGAGTGTCGAAATTCACCGACAGAGGGACGGTGGCGTTGAGGAGCATCCTGGCGCTCCGGCCAGAACACGAGCGTTCATTATATTTATGGGGAATGGTGCTGCTTGTCAGGATTTAAGCAGACCTCTTGATCTCCAGAGGGCAGAGGCTCTAGCATAAACAAGTGTGAAGTTGACAAGCAGAATTTACGCATGCCAAGCGTGTGGAAAGAACAAATGAGGCCTGATCATAAGAAGCCCAGGGGGTGTTCGGTAATGGTGACCATGAGCCAGTTCTGAAACCTCGTCCTGAGGTTTCCATAACACTTGGTTAGTGGTTTGGTGTGGCCCGCGTCCCGAAATATTTGTTCAGTCTAAAGTCTGAGGCCTGCATGGTTCAGGGTGACCTCCAAACTGAATTAGCCTCTAAATCAACAATGATGATCTTCAAGAAAAACCAAACGTGTTTCACTTCAACCGGCTGCAAGCAAGACGTCTGTGTCCTTTTAGGCCTCCCTTTAAGAGACTTATTTGAAATGGAGGATGATTCTGTTCAATCTATTTTTTCAGTTATTAAATAATATATACAATAGTAGCCATGCTTTCATAGGCATGACGTGCTCGTTTCAATCATTAACATGAACAAACATGTAGCTTGTATTGTAATAACATAAACACATGGCATAACCTAGTCTGTATTTTCCTTTAATCAATTACATTTTGCAAAAAGCTTTGTGAAAGTTTCCAGAAAATACACACTGATCACTTGAAACCCCTCTCATGAAATCACCATTGAATTGTACAATGTTTGCCAGTTTATTACGTCAAGATATACCCAGTATGTCTTTCAATACCTGACTGAAGTCAATGTGTTTTTTCAGCCACTAGAGGGAGCAGTAAGCCATTCTTTTTCCCTATATGGCCGAAAGACTCCCCTGCTGTTGGCAGTAATCACAAATCCTCCTCCAAATGAGTTAAATTCTTGCCCCTTGCCCCCTTTTTAAAATGTTTTTAACTTGGATTCCCAACTCAGTTTGTATTCAATACATGCAGCACAGAAAATCCTACTGCATGAAAGTTTGATCCTCACTTTATTGGCCCTCACAGTGCATCATGATAGAGAAAGACTTTGTGTTCAAGCACTATCATTTATAAACATACACCTGGAATAAGAAGCAGTACAGTTCAAATGGCTGATAATAAAGCAGCGATCAAGATGTGTTTATCTTGAACACACACACATTTGACAAAATCTTTTTCTTGGCCCAGACTACAGGACTTATAAGCTTAGAGATCTAGAGTGTAAAAATACTCAGTAGAGTTAACCTCTTCCACAGCGGTCTGTCTGTCTGAATACAGATACTTTAAACAGTTGACACATGCTGTTCCATGTACATATTTGGCTGTTGATGTAGTATTCAGACACTGTGAAACATGAGTGGCCTTGTGCTTAAAAAAAGGCCTAATATGTCATAGACTAGCCCGATTTATAGATTTATAGATTTATAGATTTATAATTAAGCTTGTTAGAGAGGGTTTATGCAACTGCCAGGCCCTCTCAGTACAGACAGCTGCAGGTGAGATAAGAGCAAGGGAGTTTCCTCTTATTAAAACAGTTCAGTGTTGTTCTGACCTGGGCAACAAGTTAAAGTAAACCTTACTTTTGGACAGCAAACCGACACGGCTCCACAAAATAGTTTAAATATTATAGCAGGTTGCTGCTCTTTCCATCTTTCTTGAGTGCTAAAATGATAGATAGATAGATAGATAGATAGATAGATAGATAGATAGATAGATAGATAGATAGATAGATCCCTGCACTGAGATAATGATAAATATGAATTTAGTCAGAGTGTACAATAATATTAAGACTCATTAATGCAGTTATCTGAAAAAGTTGTTTCCTGTTTTGTCATTAGCTTGTTGACTTTTTATCCAGGGGAATTAAAGTCATAGGGGTCGACGTCTTCCTGTAAGCTTGACTGTGCTTCTCCCATAAATCGGAGCAGAGGTGCAGCCCTCAGCCGCTCTGCTGCCAGTCCTCGCTGTGCAATGAACTGAACACTGTTGCACACACGTTTCTCCGCATCGATGAGTAACAGCAGCCAGCGTTTGTCTCTTGTGCTGCCCCCCACCAGCTTTGGCAATGTGTTGATGATTCTTTTCAGCATTTTCCTGGCTGCAGCCATCATTTTTCTAAACGCGTCCGTGTCCCTCTCCATACTGCTGAACAAGGCGCTGCGCAGCGAGAACCGTTTCATGTACATGTTGAGCACCTGTTTCAGTGACATCTGTACCGGCGTCTCATATTATTATGTCGGCGTGCTCGATGTGAGGGATAGCTTCGACTCCCCCACGAGAACCTTTTACATCGCACCTACATTTCTCGGGCTGTCATACATGGCCATCCTGGCCGCGCAGGCGGACAGGTACCATGCGGTGGTGTCCCCTTTCAAATACTCGACTCGAATGACCCGAAACAGGACCGTGTTGGTCATCTTTGCCTACTGGCTGTACGCTTTCTTGATCGTGGCTGTGAACAACCTGGTCACAGTCGGGGTAGCCAAAAAGGTCACGAGCATTGGGACGTTTGTGGGGAACATTTTCACAGTGATTATAATGATAGGGCTGAATATCAGACTGTTCATCATAGCCAAATACCAGCTGGACAGGGAGCCACCGTCTGAGGCGAGAGAGACCAAGCGCTCCTCAGTGAATCTCATACTGGTGGTGGCTGTGTTTTTCTTAGGGACGTGGCTCCCCATATTCTGTCACGTTATAGCCTGTAATTTCTTTGGTTCGACCTGCTATACCTTTAAGAATGAGGGTACCGACCCTCTCCGCATTTTGCCCCGAGTTAATGCCTCCCTGACACCCATCCTGTACATCAGAGGGTGCACTGCGCTCAGAGCGACCCTGTTCACCAAAGTGTGGAGAGGCTGCTGGACGAGGTGAGAGGGTGACGGTGTCTGAGGAGTTGTTAACTCATCAGTGTTATCCAAAGATGCCTTTCATGATTGTTAAATCCTGATTCAAGTGGTTTCGATTATCTGAGCATAGAATGTCTTTATAGATGCTGCAGAAAGCTGATTTTTATTTTGATTTATTTGTTTGTTTGAAGCCAGGACAGTACTTGTGGGCCCCAAACATCACGTATTCATGACAATATGCTGAATGCCCCTTGCAATTAAACGAATATTTTATGGCTTTGCATGTTTCACATTTTCATTTTCAATCGTTTTATGTTTTAGTTGTTCTGTTTTGTTGCCTTTTGCTTGAAACCATTTCTCTAATGTGCTTAGTTGGTTTGGCAATAAGTACATGAATCCTGAAACTGATTCCAATGTTTTTGGCTTCTCTTCATAAGGCGGCATCCTCGACGACTTGGCCCAATGGACACCCAGTCCCCGCGTCATAATTTAAAAGCTGGATGGATTTCCAAGTGATCGTTATCCTCATCAAAGACTGACGAGGACTTTGTAGTATGCATGCACTTCAGCTGTCAAACGCTGAGGACCAGTTCAGACTTGGGTTTGTTGGAATACGTTGAATGTACTCAGATCACTAGCGACTTTTTTTTTTTCTTTTCCACACCTTATCACTTGCACTGTTGGTCTCATCGCTATGAGCGAATGTGTTTGTCAGGTCTTTGTTAAATGTGTAGTCTGAATGTCTTGCCATAAGAGATGTTGTCCCACAAAGAACTAATGGAAATTACAAATGAACAGTGGATCAAGTTATTTGTCTGTGTGTGTGTGTGTGTGTGTGTGTGTGTGTGTGTGTGTGTGTGTGTGTGTGTGTGTGTGTGTGTGTGTGTGTGTGTGTGTGTGTGAGTGAGTGAATGAGAGAGAGGGAGAGAGAGAGCCTGGTATCCATTGTTATTTTTCATGAATGGTCCTCTGCTCGGGGGGGCTGATCATACAGAAACACATGCAGTGCGTCTGAGCACCTTGGTTATGCAAGTCGGTGTGGCCAGCTTCCCCGCAGAGGATGCAGTTTCCGCGGCAACCACAGAGTGTCAGAAGAGCACTTCAACACAACACTGTCACTTCGTCGTCTGTGACATGTGAACCACCTATAAAGCATGGCAGATTAAACTGATACAGTGTCCGGATCCATGTGTCTCTGCAGCAGCTTGCAGGCGATGGGCATGTACATTCTTCATCATCATCATCATCATCATCATCATCGTCAAATTAATTCCGTTGATAGAGATCCTATAAATGGAATGTAGGTGAGACCCATTAGTAGGTTGTATCCTGTTTCTATTGGCTGAGGGCTGGTCAGGGTCCTCTGTGCGAGAAGGAGGAGCCAGCAGACCGCCACACTTCCGTGCATCTGGTGCCCAATTTCTGAACCACAGCCATCTCTCTCTTTTCCATTCTGCTAGTATCTCTAAATAATATGGCCACCATTTATCTTTATCTCCGTTGTGGCTTTGAATTTAAATTTGAAGTCTCACATTGCAATTATTATTGCAAGTCCAGCTAACAACTGATTTCAGATTAAAGTGTGCGGATGCAGTTTTCTGTGGTGACTGCAATAAGTACATTAAAAACATTGCATTTTGACTCTGCATGGTCTACAACTGAAGACCCCTGAGCTTGCAGTGTAACATAGTGTACACTGCAAAAAGTGTCAAGTTACTTATTCTGCACCAGTGCAACAATCTTTTTAAATGTAAAACTGGTGATGTCACACAACCATAACTTTATTTCCTTGCGATACAAATCGTAATGAAACAGTTTCCATCCTGAAACTTAAAACCCCTTGTCATTAACTTTCCAACTTTATTTCAAAACATGCCCTTCTGGCACTTGTTTTTAATTGCATTAAGATGAAACTGCACTCGAAACTTGCGAGTTTCTTTCGCCCACACCCTCACAACAAATGATTTGAATTTGTTTGAGTCAGGCCTAAACATTACCCAAAACAACTTGTCAAGTCAGTCACTTTTTGCAGCGTAGACCTGCATTCAGCAGTATAGGACCATGGCTGAGTCGTGCTGCTGAGAGAACAAGGCCTAAACCACAGAGTGAACGCGGCATATCCCTCCCTCTGTCTTTCTCTCTCTCCCTGCCATCTTGCAGGTAAAGTTGCCAGGGGTCCGGGGCTGAGAAAGTGGCCAAACCCTCCCACAGTGGGATGTTTTCTCTGCTGCACTCTGGGCTGGTTCCTATTCAAATGTGGGTCAGGGGTGAGGAAGCCTAACGTCATAAGCTTGCAACATGGCGTCCCGAAGGCTGTGAGATGAGCAAGAGGATGGTAAAGAACGCTTGAGAACGATCCTACCGATGTAAGAAGGTATTTAAAAGAAATTCTTTGTCTCCGAGGTGGATTGTAAATGCGTAACGGGGCCGCTTTCGTGCCTGCTTAGATCGGATCGTTTTTCTCGCAGCTGCTGCAAGAATCGCAAGGGTTTTCGGCGTTACGGTGGTGTTTTTTTCCACGGCGTGCCAACAAAAAGGGGCTCCGCTGGTGCCTATTCTGGCTCTACCAGCCTGCCTGGCAAGCCGAGAGATCCCACTTTATTTGTACGAGCTTATCGCGGCTTCTGCTCAAAACCGCAACAGAAATTGTTTGCAAATGATGCGGCGTTTATTTTTGGCTTCGTGGGCTTATACGAGATGCCCCACAGGACGTGTGTGTACCAAAGAATTACCAGGCTGGCAAAGCACGTTAGGCGACAGAAAGGATCCACAAACGGCTCGTCGCAGCGCTTCATCCAAATGCTGAAACGTTTCCACACTTTGCATCTATTTCTCTCTTTTATCGCGTAACATGTTGAATGAATTGTTTACCAGAAGGGAGTCATGAGGTGAAGCTTTCATTTACGTCTATCATGCCCTAGTAATCACAACAGTGACTTTTTTTCCTCTTCTAAATGGCAGTAAATTGCACTTAATGTGATAAATGCAACAGGGCTGATTCTGTGGCTTTTACGCACGGCGTTTTGCGCAATCATCCTGATAATCAGAGATGTTACAGTCATACCTACAGTGGAGTGTAACCTGCATTGTTTATATGTAGGTTAAGCCACATTGGTCTTAGGAGGGCTAATTAAAAATGATTTAACAGGATTGACTCACAAGCATACTCGGTGTGATGTAGGCGCGGCTATTTTTTGCTTTAAAACAGTGTCTTACAAAACGTGAATTCTGTCGATGCAGGGGTTGTATATGTCTTTATAGCCTGTAGGTGGGCTACTGGACTACATCGACCATCTTTGTGATCGGCTATAGTGTGGATGTAACATTACACTGTGACCCAAAACTACGGTGCTTTAGAGAGACAGTGTTGCATGATATGGTTTTCCGGGTGTAAGTTATCGTTGTGGTAAACCCAATAAATAAACAAATAAATAAAAGTGCTGATGAATATTTAGTTATTAAACTCTTCATTCAGGCCAACCACAGATGTCTTAGTAACTAATAAAACAATGTATGTGCTCAGGTGTGAAGGCAGCTTGGCTTCTCAGGTGATTAAGTGTTGTTTAAGTACCAAGGGGCATGGAGATAATAGGGCACAGGAATGTCAGTAATGTGAGTTCTCTTGACTGGCTGCTGCTTTTCTTGTATAACCTAATGTTTAGCTCTGTAAAATATTTCCACTGCAGGTCTGTTTTACATTGTGTAGTTTCAACTTAAAAAAAAATGACAGTACACAAGGTGTACTTCTGTTGTATTTTAGGGTTAACTGGTGTACCTGTTACACATGCTGACAGTGTGTGTGACAGTATATTAATAGTAAGAATAGCCAGTTTTTGTATTAAATGCGCCACTCCACTAGCAGTCTGCTCTGTCCATAACATGTAGCTTTGCAGTTTTTGGTTATTGTTCTCGTCGTGCATGGCATGTGGTTTTGCATAGTCTTGTAAGCGTCTTTATTCTTTTGATTGAATACATTCGGAGCAGTTATTGGTGTAAACTCATTTGAGGTAGGCAAAGATGCAAAGTTTGACTGTTTTCTAAACATGAGACATTTCCAGACTCTTGTCACGAGAAAGTTTTAGTCTCAACATTTGAGCAATATGAAGGTAAATCTGTCTGTTTTCTCAACCTCTTATCCTGTAGCCTATAATATGAAGATAGGACTATATTTTGGCTGGTTACACCCTCACTGAAGTGCAGTAAAATGTGCAGCTGATATGCCTGCCAGCTTAAAATTTGCCTGAACAATTAGCTGAATTGTGCTTTCCAGCAATACAGTCAAAACACTTTCTACTTTCTAATCGAACAGGATGAGGCTTGTAAAGCTGGAATAAGGCTCCTGGCTAGACTGACGGCAATAATTTGAAGACTGACAGTGTTTAGTTCTGTAATCTCATTATTTTCTAGATGGTCTCTCGTATACAAGCTTGCAGAAATTCTGAACTGCTGAGTGGGGATATCATGTTTTATTGTAATTGACCTCTCCTCTTTTAAACAGTACATTAAATGTTACTCTGAAAATGTTTCATTTAGGCTCTGTGGCAGATGTGTAGCTAACTGGTATCTGGCAAAACACCTAACAGCACTGAGTGGGAAAAAAGTGTAATAACAGTTATACTCTTTTACTTTTTAGTCTATTGCCAAACCTAACCATCTGTATATTGTAGCTGTTGTCAAAAATACATTATACGTAGGTGCATGAAGTAAGTGTGAAACAAGTTAATTCAGACCATTAAAATAGTCAAGTCAACTGATCAGTGTGACTAGTTTCATTGATTATTATGGACTGCAAAGTGGGGCCTGGAGGGTAATTTGAGGCCCATGTGTGCGCCTCATGATCCTCATGATCGGCCGGTTGGTCTTGCCTCACCCTCCTTGTCCCTTCCCCTTCTCAACATACGCACAGTATCCTGTGTACACGGTGATCATGGCTTACAGCTGCGTGTGTGGGCAGCACAACGCAGTAAGGCTACTTAGGCTATATGTTCTGCTGACATGTTAGGCGAGGACTTATAGATTGTGCTAGGCTGTTGTATCTATATGGATCTGTCTCTTGTGTTCTGTGCTGCCTGTTTGAGGGCAGTTTGGTTCGCTGAGTGGCTAGCACCTCAGGGCAGGGTTGTTGTTGTTCTCTAAGAAGAAGAAACAGTCTGTGGAATGTAGTGCTGATAGCCAGAAGGTTATGTAGTGTTTAAAGGCTGGAGGAGGAGGAGAAAGGGGAGGGGAGGGGGGTAAAACCTTGGACCATACAGAATCTGTCCTTACCCAACATGCCCTCTGTCCTTAGCCAAAGCTTTAGGCTCCAGGTCATGTGGATCTGCCAGTAGGGAAGAGGTTGGGGGTTTATCTTGTCAACAAAGTTCATTCTCTCAAGACAGAGGTCACTTTATCATACCAATCATTATATGTTCACTTGTTAGCAATGTGGGTGATTGCTTCACTTTTGGTAAGGGTGCATATTCAGATGTAGCACATGCCAGTGGGTAGCCAGTATTGCTGGTAGCCTCAATTGAAGTGTCCGTGTTCATTTTGGTCTTTAATTTCTCCAGGGGACACTTTGGAAGCAGCAACTGAGGCACAACACACAATACATGATGGAGGACCAAGAGCATTGATGCACTCATATATAAACCCATGGCACAGAGAGAGTAGTTGTAGTTGTCTTTGCTGTCTTTTGAAAGAGCCCCAACATTTTTATTTTAGATTTGCTTAAATATCTCCATTTGTTAATCTCATTCTGACATCTTTTTTTTTTAATTTCTTTTTTATTAACAAATAACACACATTCGGTCATTAAACTTAATAGCAAATATGCCATCTGTATTTCAAAGCATGATTTTTTTTGCCAAAAATGCAGGAAGGCAAAGTAAGATATATTCTTTAAGACATTTGAAAGGATTTGGCTCTAATAAGTGGATTCAACTCTCAATTTGAGATGCAATAAAATGCTGTCAAATAAGTCACATATAGTGTGCAGTGAATTCAGTCTGCACCCATTATTTTAGTGCTTCCATGTTCTTGAAAGTGAAAGTTACACACTATATTGAGTTAAAGGTATAAAGTTAATTAACTTAAATAACTTTTTCTCATCAATCTCCACACATGAAACCCTAATGACTTGTTTTTAGGCATTTTTGCAAATTTAGAGAACAATCAAAAAGGTGAACTCTCCATAAGACCCTCCAAATCCAACAAAATCAAACCAGAGAAGCAGAGAATGAATATTTTATGAGAGCGTTATGCCTTTAGGGTACTGAACTTTTGTCTTTGTACACATGACTGCTGACCTCTGCAGATACACTCATACCTGTAGCCATCCTTAAAACTGCCCCTCTGCCCTGCTCTGCCACTGTGTTTTATTGTACAATTTTAGTTATGACATTGAATTGTCCCATGTTGACGAAGTTTTAAGCGTGTGTACTATTTTTGCACACATGAGAGAGTATACTTGTACACCTGTTACTCCCTTAAAGACTTGACTGTGGCTTCAGTGTCTAGTTTTACCTGTGGATGACAGGCACACCACAGAACAAATTCATTGGTGACCTGCTAAGTTCAAAACACTCCCGTTGCAGCTTAATCATACGACGGGAAAAATCTTCTTGGTCTTCTTTCACTGGTCTTAATGCCCCGCTGTCATCTGGACAGGTGTTATTTGTTAAGAAAATTTTATTAATCCTCCCACAAATAGATGGGTTTGATTACAGGTTGAGTTGTGCACATGCAGGAGGGTTTGTGCGCGTGTGTGTGAGACAGAGAATTGTGCCTTTTCTTTCCTTGCTGCACAGCACTGGCACAGGGATACGCAGCAACCATTGCCTCCTCCTGTGATGAAACGGACAGGGCTCTTTTCATTCCGCTGCACCCTGGGCAGGACTTGTTTGTCTGCAACATGGCTGAACTGCCCGAGAGAAAATCAGTCTTAATTGGAAAGGTTTCTGCCAAGACTGCGGTAGGGACACTGTAATTCATGTACTTCCCCCTTCAGACATGTAGCACAAGGGTCATGCACCTGTTCTCTAGCATTTGTATCCAACAATTCTGCAGAAATTCATGTCTCTAAGACTTGACAAATCAGCCTTTACCTCCTGTCTTAATGTTTTTGAGCTTTTGTACAGCAGGGCGTCCCCCCCTGCAGCTTTTCTGAAGAGATTATAACTAGAATTGGATCAGTGTCCAGAATTCCTGCATATGCTCTGCATCAGAGCTATTCAACCATTTGCCATGGAGACACGAGTTCAGGCACGTTTTTTATTTCCAAGCAAAGATTTCACTTATTATTTCAGTCTCTGAAGGGACAACCACCCTGCACATTCTGCTCTCCATGGCACAGTTCTGCAATAAATACAGCACTGCATCTAGTTTACAACATTCAATACAAGGCTATGTATCTTGTTTAGAATATCAGTGTAAAGAATTTGATTGCATTTAGTTTTGGATTAAACTTATTTTTCTATTATTGCTTATTTCTCTTAAGGGTACATTGGGTCATGTCCAGTGCATTTACATACACATAATTTACCTTAAGTACTGTTGACTTTCCTCAATCACTTATCCCATTTAATGAAAACCAGTTTCTTGTTTCCATAACGTTTCATAAATCAGGTTACTGCCGAAAGTCAACAGTACCTTGGTATGTCATGTGAAGTTTTAGATTAAGTTTTTTTATTATCTTTTTTTTTTTTTTGTTAGGTCATCTCTCTTAAGGAGACGCTGGTCGCTCACTACATTTACATACACTTAGCTTAGCTAGATTCTGGTCTGCAGCAAAATGATTTATTAAACATTATGGAAACAAGAGACTAGGTTTCATGAAATGAGGTAAGGGATCAAGAAAAACCTGGTTAACACTGCTAGATTTCAACTGGAGAAACCCGATTTCTTTGCTGTGTATACAGTTAACTGGATATCTAAGGGGGTTTCAGCTTTTGTGCATGTTCCTGACAAAGACTTCAGACCGGCAAAGCGGGGACAGCAGTGCGGCAGAATGAAAGAAAGCATCACTGCTTTCAGATTAAAACTGAAATAATTGAGCTCCTGTGAATTGTTGAACTGACTACTTGAAAAACATTCACTGCACAAATCAAAGGAAAAGATTCTCCATCACTAATGTACAAGAAATGTCATAGAGCGGAAGTAACTCCTTGACCACCCGAATGAAGGTGCAGGTTTTACAGTCACCCTGTTTCTGCTGTGCGTAACACACTCTCCAATTTCCTGTCATAACCTGATGTGCGCCAGTAACGTATTTTTTTGTGTGAGCATATAAAACGCACTACCTGTGGACTAAAGTTTCTAAACTGAGCTTGATAGGTTTATGGCGTTTCCTCTGATGCGGCAGGTAGTACACAGGTGAAAAGGAACATGTAGAATGGGTAGCTGAAAAGCACAGCTGTTCTGTTTAATCTCCTCTTTGCTTTGTGAGCCGTCCTTTCACTCACGAGAGAACTGAAACTCAGATAATTGCAGTACCCATGAGTCCTGCATGGATCAACTTTACCCACGCAGTAGCGGCAGCCATGTTGAAATGGCTCAGAGGTGGTTGCTCGGTGTTTGTATTTCAAACTGGCTTTGTACCATCCCCCTAACCCCTCCCCCACTCCCTCTGCCCACCAGCAATACTCTGGGTGTGTGTGTGTGTGTGTGTGTGTGTGTGTGTGTGTGTGTGTGTGTGTGTGTGTGTGTGTGTGTGTGTGTGTGTGTGTGTGTGTGTGTGTGTATTTAAGTGTGTGCTGTGTGCATGTGTTTAAGTGCACTGTCTCTGTGAGTGCACGCACGCAGGGAGGCCTTTTGCTCGTGTGTATGATTGGCTCTCTGTCTGCTTCAAACGGTCTTTCCTCTCACATTTGTCTCTTCTGCCCACCTTCCCCGGCACAATGTGACCATCTCCACAGTTGAACAAAGTCACGACTGTATATTGTTTAAAAGAATTGCCCAGAAAGATAACCCTGCAATAAAGCCTCGGTTAAATATGTTTTTAAAATCCAGCTCGGTCTTGTTTTCTATTGGTTGTTTGCAGATGACCTTTCACAGTAGTAGGGTGTGTTTTGCTATTGCGCCACAGGACTTTGCCTCACCTCTGCCCTCACTCCTGCCTCTCTACCCTCAGTTCAGGAGATTAGTGCCACAGCCCACTGCTTGCTCAGTCACCTTCGCTGCATGAACATTGACTCTAAAAGGTTTACCAACTCACTGTTTAATCCATAGACTCCTTGGAAAAAGGATGCAATGACAGGCAGCAGTAAATTAAGTCAAACCAGATCATCCAGATCTCTGGTGTAACCAGCTTAATTGAGAGCAGACTGACATTAATTCACTGCTGGGGGCACTTTGATGCTCACTAGTTTTCAGTGTCAAATCAACACACGGATATGTTCTCCTGATCATGTCTGTCGAGTCTGTAAACATCCCTGTCTGCTCATGGCCTCATCAGCAGGCTCCTGAAACAAGTCAAGGTTGAGGCTAAGCTGTAGGGTGCTGTGTTTTTAAAATGAGGTTTGCCCCTCTATCATTAAGCCGCAGCCAGTTTTTGAAAAGGTTAACACTGCAGGCAAGGTAAGCTGATCTGTGCCTGTGCTTGAAGGGCACATCTACCCTGGTCTGCAGTCCAAGCCCAGAGCTGTCTTTGGTTGGTATGTGGTGCCATATATGGTCAGAGCAAGTATTGTTTCTCACGACCTTCCTGACCAGCTATCTTGCCATCTTTCAACCTCCCTGCCAGCCTGTGCAGATGGCTTACAAACACAGGGATCCAACCCTGCAGAAAGTACTGCTTGCCAATTATGTAACATTATACATATGAACCAGTCATGCTGCATACTGGAAACATCGTTCAAGCTGTTATGGTAGGGTCATCTTTTGAATCGTTCATCCATCCCTGGCTTTACACCATAACTGAGAGGCTGTGATGCTGTAACAGAACACGGCCTAGACGGTTTTGAAAATGTTTCTACAAACTGCAAAGAGCATCATGCACTTGCGGAAGGTGCCATGATGGTGCAGGCCTATCTGTCCCCTGTGGTATTAAGCCAGCTTTCCTGGGCAGCACCATTGGAAGGGAGCTGGGCCTACACGTGTCCCACCCTAGCTGCATATAGATCAGCCGTAATCCATTAGCAGCTCCCTGGAATCCAGCCGGCACAGCACAGCACTGGAGGGGCCAGGGGGAGAGGGTAGCTGTGTGGGTGATGGGGGGAGGAGAGAGAGAGAGAGAACGAGGGATGAGAGGAGGAGGAGGAGGGGGTGGGGGAGGGCTCTTTCTTTTTTTTCTTTTTTTTTTTTTCTCCTGAGCTGTCTTCTCTACTCCGAGCCCAGCCCCCTTTTTATGTTGGTCTGCTGGAAAAGCCTCTTGAATCTCCCCCCTCCATAAAGCCTACAGAGGTGTGTGTGTGTGTATGTTAAGAGAGACTTGACTGATATATGGCTTCCTGGCTGGCATCATAGCAGAGGCCCTTCTTTCTCCAGCAGCTCTCTTCTCCATTACTGCCTGCAGGGTTGAGTGCTGTACACCTCTGTAACGCATTCTGCGATTAACTGCAGATCTGGGTTATGTATTCCAGAATAGCTCATTATAATTCACATAGGGGCCAGTGAACTGTTCCTGGGATGTGTCTACATGCCCAGTGAGAGGCTGGTGAGGGTGGGAGGAGAAGAGCAGAGGAAAGACGGGGGAGGGGAAGAAGACCATGAGAAGAAGTGTCAAAGCAGAGGAGGCAAGCCCAGGCCTGGACCTGGGAGTAATGATCACTCCAGCTGATTGTATCAGCTAGCCTGACTGTTCCAACAGAGCTGCTGGCTTTGATGCATGAGCCAGCCATCTCCAGTTTACAATTTTCATGTTGTTGTTCATGCACAATGCTCTGTGTCGCCTGTTCTAGAAATAACTGTGTTGTCAATTTGCCTCCACATGTTGTGACCTTCTTCAGCATCAGTTTGTGCATTTTTATGTGTGTTATTTTGTCATCAATGTCTGTGTCATGATTGTAGAGCTTAACTGTAGGTATATTCAAGGCTTTTCTTTAGATTGCTGTGATGTAGCATGTCATTATTGTGCTGCAAATTTCAGATTCCTTTATGATGCATACAGATCTAACACAAGCTGGCTAAAACTTGACTTCTTGAAACTGAATTGATTGGTTAAGGGAAGAGATTAAACTAAATTTGTGGTGATGCTGAGCTGCATTATCTGTCTTAAAGCAGTTGTTCTTGGTTAGTGTATATATTTTTTGTTAATTTCAGCCTTCAGATGAACCCTTATTCCACTGGGGATTTTGATTGAGTTCAGTCATGTGTCTTTGCACTCAGGCTTGGCACTTCTGGCACTTGAGCTCAGTTTAAGAACCACTCCCTTTTCCCTCCTGCATATTATGAAACATGATGTTGAGTAAATCTCTACATTGGCACTGTGTTGAAATGGCACATTTTCACATGTATTTGCGGCTTGAGTTAAGCATTTCTCTGCATTACTGTGTAATCTCCTCTAATACGGTATACCCTGCTCTGATCAGGGGCATTAAAGATGTGTGTCTATTTTCCCAGCATGTGCGGGGCTTTCATGCTAAACCTGAGCAAAGGACAGACCCTTCTGCTTCAATTGAAGCACGCTACTATTGTTACCATCACACCTTAGCTATGGAGGCTTTTTGCATCTATTGCAATAAATTTCTTAATCAAAATTTGTGTTTTCAGTGTTAGACTAGAAGTAGGGCACTGTGGTGTGTAATAGGTCATCAGTATGTAGTTTAGCAGTGAATGAGATTCATCTGTCCTAATTCCATAAATGAGGGCCTCTCTGGAGGATCAGGTGTTGCTGTCCTTGTCTTTGTGCCACACCTTCCTCCACCCCTGCCCCCCTTCTGCCCTAGCTCCTGTGTAGTTTTACCTGCTCAGGTGACACCTAATCCCTCCCCCCGGCCCTGCTGTGCCACCGACCCCCAACCCCAGACAATAGGGCAGGGCTGACATTACCATGACCTAATGGAGACTAGAGTGAGCCGAGTTTCCAAAGAGGGCACCCCACCGCAACTAGAGTTACTCCGCATAGATAGGGAGGAGAAGCTGAGGGGAGGCACCTTAGAAAAGTCGTTACTTTACCCTTTTTTCTCCTCCACCCCTTTGGCTTTTGTGCCAGAACAGTGTCAATGTATACAATCAGAACTTGATCCATATAGAATAGCAATTTGTTTAAAAAGGAAGATGAGAGGGAAGGAAGGGTTCCAGTTTCTAAGCTGCTATGTGATTATGTGGCATGGTGTGCTAACATTTGCTAACATCCTCGTGAGAGCTAAAAGCTTAGAGTGTACTCATAGTGGGAGTCATACAGTTCAATTGTTAGATGTCTCAGACATGTGACTGTCAGTTTTTTAAACATTTATTAAAATTTTAATCCTACTTAAAACTGCAGCAGTCTAGAAATTAAGTCAAATTTGCACAAAAACAGAACTGCTTTTGCATAGCACAAGCTGTTTTGCCAACAGGCCTGTGGATGTTGCAATTATCCATCAGATACTGCTCAGTTCACCATTTTTTTTTAGTTATTCTTGTACACTGCAAACATTTATCACAAGTTTGGAAACGGTTTGTCCTTTCTGTTGAAGGCCACTACACTTCTTTCATGTCATACAGACAATATTGAACAACCTGTCCTTGGTCATGTGTTAGCCTTGTGCTTCTTCATGCCTGCATTGTAAAGCTAACTACCTTTTCTTTTTTCTTTCAGCTTCAGGTGGTGCTCGTGTAGGAAGAGAGAGAGAGAGAGAGAGAGCGAGAGAGAGACAGAGAGAGAGCGAGCGAGCGAGCGCGAGACAAGGAAAGAAGGAAGGTGGAAATGGAACTGCCAAATCATGCCAAACAACTGCTGCTGCAACTCAACCAGCAGAGAGCCAAGGGCTTCCTCTGTGATGTTATCATTGTGGTGGAGAATGCGCTCTTCCGTGCCCACAAGAACATCCTGGCAGCAAGCAGCATCTACTTTAAATCTTTGGTCCTCCATGATAACCTCATTAACCTCGACACAGAGATGGTTAACCCCTCTGTGTTCAGACAAGTTCTGGACTTCATCTACACTGGGAAGCTCCTGTCCTCGTCAGACCAGAGCAGTGAGCAGAACTTCAGTGCCCTCTTAACCGCAGCCAGCTACCTCCAGCTCCATGACCTCGCTGCTCTGTGCAGAAAGAAGCTCAAGCGCAATGGTGGGAAACCCCTGCCAGGTAAACCCTCCACTCCAGGACCCCATAGCCGCTTACGCCTCAACAACCAGCGCCTTTCCTCTTCAACCCCTGCTGGCCCCAACAACCACTATCCTCCGACCCCTTCCGACGCCGACCAGCCACAGCCAGATGAAGGCCTTCGGGACAAGCTCTCAGACGACGAAATGTTTGTCGGCAGCTCTGGGAGGAATGTGAACGGGGGGAATGGCAGCAGTAATGGTAACCTAAGCAGTGGAGGAAGTGCTGGGGAGCCAGACCTTGGACTAGACCTATCCAAGAAGAGCCCTCCTTCTGCGGGTACAGCCACTGATGCCCTCAGCCCACACAGCAACTCCCAAGAATCCCCTCAATCTGCCTCAGTATCCACAACCAACAGTGCCTCACTGGATGACTCCTCTACCACCCTACCAGGTGTAGACACCTGTGGCTCAGAGACCATGGAGCTCAACTCCTCTTCTAAAGCCTCAGAGGAAACCCAAAACCAGCCTGATGGCCCCCCACCTCAAAAGAAATCCCGGCAGGGTTCTCGCAAGAATGAATGGCCTAAGAGAGAGGCATCAGGGTTGAAGTCTGAAGATCATGACAGGCCCCTGGTTAATGGGGTGATTGTGGGTCCTAAAGATGGCCGCTCCTCTGGTGTTGGAGGGGGCAGTGGTAGCAGCTTCACCTCTGACCAATCCTTCCAGTGTAAAGATGAGGAGGAAGGAGGAGAGAATGGCCAGGACCACAGTGACGAGAGCGGGCAAAGTGATGGAGAGAGCGCGGGAGGTGGAGGAGGAACTGGAGGGGGACCCAGCGCCAACTACGTGTACCGGCAGGAGGGTTTTGAGCCAGCATTCGGAGACAACCTCTATGTGTGCATTCCCTGTGGTAAGGGCTTCCCCAGTTCTGAGCAGCTCAATGCTCACGTGGAGACACACACTGAGGATGAGCTCTACATCAAAGAGGAGGGAGGGACGTTTGTGAAAGAGGAAGACGAGGAGGAGGCAGAGGACCTCTCTGCCCCTGTGGGTCCCTCCACCTTTGGCTCTGAAACGCGTCCGTTCAAGTGTACAGTCTGCAGTAAGAGCTACAAAGACCCCGCGACACTGAGACAACATGAAAAGAGCCATTGGCTGACAAGGCCTTTCCCCTGCAACATCTGTGGCAAAATGTTCACCCAGAGGGGCACCATGACTCGCCACATGCGTAGCCACCTTGGCCTCAAGCCGTTTGCATGTGAAGAGTGTGGCATGCGCTTCACACGCCAGTACCGTCTGACAGAGCACATGCGTGTCCACTCTGGGGAGAAGCCGTATGAATGCCAGCTATGCGGGGGGAAGTTTACCCAGCAGCGCAACCTCATCAGTCACCTGAGAATGCACACCTCACCCTCTTAGAAATGCATCAAGCCAAAGAACTCTGGGAATAGAAAAAAAAACCATTTCCCTACCTTTTTTCCATCTCAACAGCAAAGAAACGCACATGTACACATTCACCTGCAGACACACACAGTTCAACATATTGATTCTGGTTTACGACACCCTGGCTAAGTGAATGATGTAGCTGTTAGCCACAGTGGGCTCTTGGTGATGGTGGGATCTTGTTGATGCAAGGATCATGTCATCATTTATATCAAGCGACGTCTGCTCACCTCTCAGGAGTTCAAGAGGGACAATTGCTCCTGTCTCTCTCCAAAGTCACAAAGCCATGGTGGAGTGGCATGACTTCTGGTCTGCGTTGCAAGTCTGTCAAATGTGAATGTGGGCGCTGATATAATGTCAAGCCCCCTCACCTCATACCCCTCAGCAGCCTTTCTATCTTCTACCTTTGAGCATTGAATCTGAGTTCTTCAGAGTGTTCCTCAAACTGATTAACTCCAGAGTCCCCTCTGTACTCCAATGCTATTTTGACCAAAAACCCATGCAAACAATACTGGCAATAATTCAGCAGAAAGATTATTTCTACCCTGACAGCTTTATATCCTTTGTTATGTTGGTGATGGGGATCTCTATGTAAGAGGAGGGGGTAACTGGGTTTGGGACCATCGCCATGCTTTAACTGAAAGTCCTGAAAGAAGGTTTGTGGTGGGATGACATTGGATTAAGTTTCGGTTTTACAGATAAAAAATACTCTCTCTCTACAGCTGTTCACAGTAATATAGAGAGGATTTTCATTGTTTTGCCTGCTAGTGCTCCCAGGAATGAGTCCTGGTTGGAAAGATGAACCTCTCGAGGTACTTGTTTTACTTAAAGAACTTGTAATGTTTCAGTGAATGTTTAAACTGGAAGGTCTTGGGATTTTTCTTGTGGAGGGGAGGGATTTGGGGTGGGGTGGTCTTAGTTTGATGGGGTGTTTCAGACTGAACATTATGTTCAGTGGGTACATTTTTTTTGTCTGTATAGCTTTCCTCCCCTCAGAAAAAAGAAAAGTCTATTTATATAGGCTTGTGACCTTGCTACCTCTGATTACTCTTACGAACTCTATGTTGATTAGTTGAAAGTTCCAATGTAATTAATTGTAAAAAGTGTGTAGATTATGGTAACTTTTCACCTAATGCTTTAACCTGCCCATCTCTCAACACAGGTTTTTAATGCTCATAGATTTTACACATTAATATTGTTTTTAGCTGTTGTTTTTAACTTGTCGAATATAGCTTTTTGGGGGCCCTGCTCAGTGTGGCCCCACCTCAAAGTGTACTGTAGCCTCCTTTCTGGAGCAAATAGTTGTTAGTTAGTGTAGATGTATAGTGTTCCAAAGATCTTATGAATGTTGAGGAGAACAGAGCTAACTAACAAACATTGCTAGACAAGTTCATAACCAAAGTTTTTAAAAAGATGTACTTAAGATATATAGCATACTAAATTATTTCACTTTTGATTTCTTTTTGCTGTATAAAACAAATTATGAATTATATTCTAAGTCCAGACAAAGACATCCACTCTTTTGATGGAGTTTTGGCCAATGACTCTGACACTGAGGAAGGTTCTTGTGGTTTGCAAGGAAAGCTTGTGCTGATTGGTGGGCCGGTATAATGTAAGCTTTACCACCTAACGAAAATGGTAAAGTTTAAAAACGTGTTCCCTGAGCACGTTTCTTTTTTTTTGTTGTTGTTGTTTTTATTTTTATTTTTTTTTTCATTTTGTTTGTATCCAGAGTCCTTATCACTTTATATTCCCTGACTTTAAAAACAGGACTTGATGACATTGTATGTGTTCTGTTCAGACCAAAAAAAGAAAAAGAAAAAAAAGATAGGAATTATAATCAGAATTTTAATGTGAAGTTCAAGTTGCTTGTTAGTTTTTTGAGCCAGGCTTGTGAAAACTTGTAATAAGAAGGGAGAAGCAGAGATGCACTGGACAGTTGGACACCTCATTGGTCTCCTGCGGCATCCTATTCTTTCTGATTGTATTCCATTTTACCACAAAATTATATTAAATTATTTTAAACCTCTAAAGCTTTACCTCATCATAAGCAACCATAAGTTAGGACTGCCCCCTCCGTTGTCTGTGGGTTTCACTGAAACCTGTCCAGTGTATCTTCTCTTAACAGTTTCACTGTGGAGCATGAACCTTCACTACAAGTTTTTGGTATAGGCATTCCTCTATTATGTTGGTTTAACTGTCTTCTTGATTTTTTTTTTTTTTTTAATTCCTCTTTCGTCCTCATGTTACGGTCTGTGAAATGTTTGTTATAATAGGGATGCAGCTACAGTTACACAAACATCACTACCGTTTTAAGGTACCTGCGTCCTGGACTCCCTGAGTTGTTACTTGGATATGTTGGATGTTGGTGTCTTGCTGTTAAGCAGTTGCTGTTTAGTGATTGCATGGTACATCTATGAATTTTTCACACTCCCCCCCCAATCCACAAACATGCTATTTATCACCTGCTCCATTGTTGCTTGTGACCTCTTCTAGCTTAAGAGGGAGTCCACAATGCATTGCCTTCAAACGTTATTGTACTTGTCAGCACTTACTGCAGTACAGCATAATGTCTGTTGCAAAAGGTGTTTTTGTACAAGATCTCTAGCCATCTCTGCAAAAGACATTGCAGCTGCATTTGAATGCTTGCTTGTCTGACATAACAAAGAAAAGAAAAAAAATACGAACTCCAAACTGTGACCATACTACTACTATTACTACTAGTACTACTACTATTCAAATACTTCAGGGATTGTTCTGCATCTGTGAATGCAGGCTCTCAGCTACATTTGTAAGACATAGTATTGTATCGATTTCTCTGTATTTTAATCATGGGGAAAGAAAAACACTAATTTCATATTTAAGACAAACAGGGGGGTACTTTTTCAACTAACACAAAGAGCCTTGACAAAGGCGAGGCAGCTCAAAACAAGTCGACATTTTAGTTAGTAACACAGTATGTTCAGAAATAGTTGCAAAGTTGTACAAAGAACTAAGAAGAAAAAAAGCTCATACCCAAAATCCACAAACTATTTTTTAAACCAAAGCACATTTGAATGATTATGGAACCATGTGTGGCTCTAAAAAGAAACATATGTATTTATCTCATTGTTTACATGAACTTTTACAGTTTTACAGACCTCAGTCAAGGCTCGGCCAGCCAGAGATGTGGTTTTGTGTGTATTCCTTTTTTTTTTTTTTTTTTTTTTTTTTTTTTTAAAGGTGCTTTTCCACAGAGGTTGCTGCCAAAACAAAAGCATAGCGTCAAACCTGGGGTGAACTGCTGCATATTCAATTAATGGGAGGGCTGTGTGGTTCAGGGGCACCCCACCCCCCTCTGCCAGCTGGCTTTGGGGTGACCCTGCGCCCCAATCCCCCTGCCCTCTGGCCTGTCTTCAGATGGGACTTCAGCAATGGGGGTGGGCAGTGCGTCCTTGACGTATTAATCAAAAGGCATTGTTAGCCAGGGTCTTTAGCTCAATTTTGTGTCTCTGTGTTTACCCAAATGCACTTGAGGACTACCTCTGCTGATTGGGTCTCTGAATATGTAGGAGTGGGTGAGTGATGCTTGAATGGTTTGGGTGGTTGTAGTAACATGGTACATCTCTTATGCTGGCGTTTCTTGAAACCTATTTGGAGAATGTAGCTTTGATTTGTTCACTGCATGTAAACAGGCTTTTCTGGTAGTCTTAACTGTGAATGTTCTTGTCGTATTTCTGATTTTATGATGTTATAAAACAATTTTTTTTTCTTTTAGCCGCCTGTGTTCTGTGGGTAAAAGCAGCACAAACCTCTGGGTGGCCGGGCCTCATATAAAGTTGGTGCAAACACTTATTGACAGTGTTCTTTTTTTTATCAAATGTCTATTGTCAGTGATGAATGTATTTATTTCTGGTCCTGCCCTCACCTCTGCAAAGACAAAGAATATGCTCAGTGTGTGAGACTGAGGTGGAGGCAGGACCCCCTTTTGTTTTGTTTTGTTTTGTTTGTTTTTGTTTTTGTTTTGAGGATTTCAAGCTGAGAATCAAAAATGAGACACAAAACATAGCCATTAACCACAATCTGTGAAGATAACTTTTTTTGGGGAGAACTGATTTTATTTTTTCCAACTCAAAGAAAATGGCATATGGCATTTAATATCTTCTTTCTCAGTTATACCTGACAGTCTGTAGGGTTTTTATTTCATGTGATTCACTATGGGTGTTTTTTGCCCATGTGCTCTTGAGTTCTCACTGAGTGACTGCACACCAGGGGTGTTGAACTTTAACCCCTTGTGTGTGTCTGTGGACACAGGCAGGACACTGTGACTTGCCTGTGCAGAAAGGAGGCTACTGTATCTTCAAGCTTGCTCTCCCTGGGTGTTGCCATGCTGCTGCCATTAGAGAAGAAAAACGAAACATTCACACAGCAGAAAACATGCACATTATCAACACTTCTCCCCGCTGAACAGTAGTGTTCTTGTGACTATTGTCGCATTTTTTGTCTTAAACCACTTGCCATTTCTTCCATCTCTTTTTCACGATGTTCATGTTTTAGTGTCTGTTAGTTCAGCATCGGAGGATTTTAGAATAGAAATGTTGGGTGAGATAGCTTTACTAAGTGCACTTTGTATGTTTTTCAAGGCCTCTGGGAAGACCCAGGCGCTCTCATATCAGTTCCCATTTAACTGATGGTTTACTCTTTATCTTTCTCTTCTTACCTCATCATTGATCCTGTATGTTTGTTAAAGTATCATATCATTATGCAGTGTTACAAAAGCTTTAAAATGAATATACAAAGCAGGAAATGCAGCCGGGAGACTGTACTCGGCTCTACGCATTCAAGTTTCCATCTCATTTCTTCGTATTATTGTTGTTACACCTTGTGCGGTTGTTACCATCCTCTCCAGGCATTTTGTGTAGTAGAGGGGCTGGTCTGTCCAGTTATTATGGAGATGCTCCTTCTTACCTCGGCAGACTAAACCAAAGCCAGTTTTAAAATGGCCTCCAGTGCCATTAAAGCATGTCTAAGCTTTATTGTCCCTTGCTTTATCTCAGATACACCTGACCCCCTGCTGTAGCCCTTTGACCCTCTATAATGTTACTGCACAGGTGACTGGATCCTCCGCTGTGCTGCATTTTACATTTCACATCAGTATTTACTGTACCTCCAGTCACATTGTGCAGTAAAGCAGAAAACACCAAATTACCTCAAAAGTTTCAGTGTTTACAGAAATGTGCTATCTTGCCATTACATCTCAGCATTTATACTTTTTTTTTTTTTTTGCCGTCCATCTGTAATCAAAATATGCTTTTGGAAATGGATTTTGTAGCAGCTTATTTTCATATGTAACCTTTAATTTCATTCACATGTGCTTATGAATGCAATGGCACACTGTCACCTTGATGTGCACGACAGTAATGGAAAGACTAGCTGCTAAAAAAAAAAAATAGTACTTGAAGAGTTGATTAGTAGAGCTGCCCATGAAGCGGGTGTATCAAGCTTCCTCTCTGGTCTGTTTTCTTCAGGAAGAGCCTCTCAATAATGTATCAGGATCCGTGGGCTGAGAGGCTCTGGTATGGACATGTAGGGTCTTTGCTGATGAATAATTAAAGGTGAAGAACCCCTCCCCCTTGGCAAACACACTACACATGCAAAGGTGCACACACCCAGGTGCACTTTTGCTGGCATGTATGCATATAGTACACCTCCGCTCATGCAAACACAGATACCATACCGTCTAGACTTAACACAAGCTAACATGCACACACCAGTATTTGAGGCATGATTCTGTGACCCTTTATGTGGCTTTTGGCAGCACCCAGGCTGGGCTCCCTGTTTTATCTCCACTCCTCTGAGAGCTCGTATTCAGGTCAGAGCCACCGCCGTGCATAGCGATGGGGCTCGCAAACTCAAAGTGTCATAAAAGTGTAATACAGCTGACCTCAGCACTCACAACCTTGCAGTCTTAATGTACAGCAGTGAGGAAAAATAAACTGTTATTTTATGATCTTTTCATTAAAAGCTTGATTGAAAACCAAAACGTGTGTTTGACCTTTCTTAGTTTTGTCCTCCCAGTTGTGTCACTGTGCTGCTGTAAGTGATCCTGTTCATAGATTATATCTAGTAGGTAATGTCTTCCAACTCACAGGTTACATACGTGACTCGTTTCAGGTGTTGCTACCCTGTGCAGTTTGCCTCAGGCTTCATTTGTGTACATTCTGTGAACATGCCAAAGTGACACGTATTGCAAGATGGCTTGCATGTGTCTTGTTCATGTGAGATGAAAACCTGCTGGCACTTTTCTTCATAGACAATACCTAATGCATAGAAACCTATGTAGTGAAAAACAGGGTGTGTGAACCCTGTGTTATCAGTTTGGCATTTGACAGTTGTACTGAGTTGCTCAGTTAGTTTTGAATTACAAGCAAGTCAACTTGTGGTATGACTGCTAATACATGTTTCCTGTATTTTACGGATGTTGTCATGATTCTTGAGTCATTTCTTGTTGCCACACAGCTCAGTTTTACTGTTTGCCACTGATGCACCAGCAGTTCAGCGACAATTTTCTGGCCTCATTATAAGTTGCTTTATAATGCCTTGAAGACTCTCAAAAAAGAGAGAGTCCAAAATTGGTAGTCATGTTCATACAAACAAAAGTCTGTAATGTGGCAAAGAGAAGTCTCAAAAATCATGAAATGTGCCAAACACAGGGATACTGCACTGACTCACAAGAAAACCCTCTGTAAGTTGCACATTAAGCAATATGCTGCAGCACAAACTACAAAAGATGCATTAAAGGAATGGAGCATAGTCTTAGTTCTGTCAGCACTGAAGCACTGCTTGCATCGGATAATCTACATCAGCTATCATGGGATTATTGATGCATCATACACTTGCTAACAAGTGATCAGGATTATCCTGTCAAATTCATGAGCCTTCATAAAATGTCTCCTACTCTGCTGATTCTCTAATGTCAACGCTGATGGCTGCGCAACTCTCTCCACCGCCCCAACTTCCTCTTCATGTCATTGAAGCTTGAGTGTTATCTTGCCAAACTCATGTTAATGTTCTGTATCTGATGCTATATCCTATATGTTTAGGGATTAGCTCTCAGCAGACTCCTCGTCGCTGCTGGGATTTACCACCAACTGTTTAAACATTTGCAATAAATGGTGAATCCTTTGACGTGAGAGTCTCTCATAGAAATACAGCGCATTCAGTTGGTAAATATGGACCTATGGGGTGAGGCACAGGAGTAGGCAAAATACCACTTGATTACACAATGGTAGAGTCACTCAGTGACTTCAAGGAAGTTTTCACGCATGTTCTCCTCCACCCAGCTATCTCTTCACATTTAACGCACAGATGTGAGCATGGTATTGATCTTCTCATCATTCAGCATAAGGCAAACAAAAATGTGTATTTCCCAAAACTAAATCCTTTAAGGTTAAATTAAATCAAAATATCAATAAAACAACATGATGGGCGTCCTGTACTGTATTGTTAGGGGTGTCTACTATCTCGTAGTTAGGACAGACCCAGCTGTGGGAAACATTGGGCCTTTTCCAGCCTGTCTGCTGCCCCCTCCCCCTCCCTCCAGTGTGTCTTTCTCATATTCCTTTTGATGCCCAGGCATGAATGCCCGTGGCCGTGGGCTGTTGGCCTGCCCATCACTTAAAGTAAACACACACTTGCACAGATCACACATACTTGAGCTCACGCCCTCCTCAGGTATGTAGATGAGCTCCTTCATCCTTTCTCGTCTGCTTCGGGTTCGTGTTTTCACTGCTATCCTTCCATTATGTGTTTCTTCTGTTGTTTTTTTGTCCCAATTTCGAGTCAATAATTTCACTCTCCCTCTGCCATCTCCCTTATCTCTCCTGCCCTATTTCTCATCATCATGGCTCAGGTCAGAGTGTAGGGAGCTGGCACATTTATTGCTCTTCTGTGCCATTAGTAATGCACTGTGCCCCTAGAGGTGTCACATGCTAAATGACCCTGAATGGGGGTCGCTGAGAAACAATGGCCCTGGTGACGATAGCCCTACCCTGCCCTCCCCCAACCGAGGCCCTCTCTCCACTAACATCAGCGCCAACTAAACACAATAGTCAGAGCGTAGGGGGGTGGGTCGGCACAGCGTGGACATTACCCACAGCAAAGACCTGGAGTGGCTGTTTGCCTGCTAGGGGTGATTCATGTCGAGCAAGCACGAAGCTCAGCAGATTCAAATGCTGCTTTCAATATTATTTGGTGAGGACTGAAGAAAGAAACTCCTAAAAATGCCCCCACTTCTCCTCCGCCTTCCTTATCCCAGTGGGTCTGTGAGCATGAGTGGAATTTACCAGGGTCTGCCCAGGTGGGTCCAGGCTTGCCTCTGCTCGTCTGGGATAGCTCTCTATAATCTGAGGAATGTGGATCAGAGATGCCTGGCCTGCCCATGGTGGGCGAGGGAGATGGACAGCGTCTGTTAGTAGTGGTATACACACACATGACCCACACCCACCTTTATCTCCAATGCCAGATGACCCCCTTGTCTCCATGCTGATATTAACCAGACGGCCTCTCATCTTGTCTTAGTCACTGACTCTGTTTTAACCTCTGTTTGACGAATAGTTTGACATCTTTGGAAATACATTTATTTGTTTTCTTGCTCAGAATTGTATGAGAGGGTCGATACCACCTTCATATCTGTGCAGTAAATATGAGAATACAGCAAGCAGCACGTATCTTAGAGTTGTCATAAAAATAATCCTCTAAAGCCACAATTTGTTTACACTTCAGGTTTTGTACAGATTAAACAAAAGATATATAACATGTTAATTAATGAGCATTAATGGTGCTGGTAGATTTTTGTTACCTTCAGCCAGGCTAGCTGCCCCCCCTGTTTCCAGCTAAGCTAACCAGCTGCTGCCTCCAGCTTCATAGTCACTGCAGATGTGAGAGTGGTGTCACTGTTCTCACCTAATTTTCTGCAAAAGTGTGAAGCAGTGTAGGTCCCAAAATGCCAAACTCTTTCTTTTCGTCCCTGAAATTTCTCCTTAAATGTTTTTAAATTAATTAGAAATACATTTTTCTTTACTTTTTCTGATGTCACATCACATACTCAACTTGCTCCAGTGATTCACTGATACTGTATAATGCTTGCATGGAGTGAAATATTCATATCCTGTGGGTTTGAGCGGTGCTTGGAAAAACAACATGATTTTTTTAAAGATGGAGACACTAGAGGTTTGAGAGATGTGTAGTTGCACCGCTCGGTGCATTTCTGTATTTGTTATGTAAAAGTTCCACCTGTTCTATGATCAGTTTGAGTATGACTCGAAACAGAAGTGAGGAAGATTACAGGCAGTGGGGACCACGCATGCAGAAACTGAACGCAAAGAGTCTTCTATTGGTCCAAAGTTACCAGCTGTCTACAAACCAGATTGATAAACCCCCTAGAGAGAGCGCGAATCATCCACAAGTAGAATTTATGCATTCTGATCATGTGTGCAGATATCTTCAATGTTTTGATGCGCATCAATTATTAACAATGTGTTGAATTAATGCCTCAGAGCCCCAGGTTGTCTGTGCAGTCGTTAAAAGATGCTGCTCCTGGTAGAGCAGGAGAAATGTTGCTTCACTCCTGCTTTACCCTCTTATAGAAAGCCTTGTCCTGTTCATCCACAGTTCCAACACTTCCTCTCTTCAATGTAGCATCTTTTCATCTCCCTGCCTCTGCCTGTGGGGCCGTTGCCTCTGTCCATGTAGTTAACCATGCCCTCCTCCTTCTCCTTGTTCCTCAGGGAAGAGTGCAGTGGATCCCATCCCAGCGGGAGGACACGTGTTTTGGCACAAAGGTGCAACGCTGCAGGCGATGTATATATCTCCATTTGTGTTGGATTTCATTGATTTTTGCGATGTGAGTGTGCAGACGTAAGTATGACAACACCTTTCTTTAGCCCTATCTCATAATTTCAACTCCCTCTCTCTCTCACACACACACACACACACACACACACACACACACACACACACACACACACACACAGATGTCTCCCTGACAGTGCTGGTCTCATGATGTTGTGGTACAAGGATTCACTCACTCCATCAATAACCCATCAGTATTGATGGGGGCTGAGTACACTCTGACTGTCAATACCTGATCTTAAATTCAGTGGGTCTGTTTATGGAGCATCAAGGGGGTGCCCAAGGCCTGTGTTGCAGATGTGGTGAGAAGGCAAGGCCAAGATAGGCACAGATGGAGTGAATTATATGAGATATACTCCCTAGACGTTGTAAGTTGCGATCCTTACACTGCTGAAATTATGTGGCTTTCTTGAAGAGAGTTAGGTAAACCTTGTCCTTCTCCAACACCCGTGAAAATCAGTTCAAAATCCAGAGCCAGGTGCAGCTCTGGCTTCTCTTTCAGTGCAAAACAAAATACAGTACCTATGTATCTGCCTGCTTCTTTCACCCCTTTTTTTACTCTCCCACTCAAGAAATTAATCTTTTCTCTCTCTTTATGTACCCTTCGTTTTTTTCTTTATTTCATGAGGCCTCAGCCTGAATTGAACCTGCACTGCTGAGTCACCGAGCGCTTGACGGTGAAAGGCAGAGAAAGAGAGCAGAGAGAGAAGGGAGAGATGAAGGAGAAAGAACTCGGCAGGTGGTGGGCACCGCTGCAGCTTCAGCCCGCGGAGTCTTTTCAGCTGGCACACAACCGCTAGGCTGCCACAGAGGCCCTGCTTTCCATCAGAATATTCCCCCTCTCTTCCCCCTCTTTAAACGATAAACGAGGAGAACAGGCTTGGGCCGGAATAATAGGATCCTTTCTTTCTGCCTCTGCCATGTGTGAGGACAGGAACAATGGCAGGGACCGGGAGGGGAAATGATTCAAAGTGAGATTTTCACCTGCTCCCTTCAACCCTGGCTCTACTCCTTTCAGAGCATGCTAATGCCAGTTCATTTACAAAGTAGTACTGTAAGCTGTAACACACAGGCAGACACACACACACACACACACACACACACACACACACACACACACACAAAAATGTCTTTTTTCTCTTTGTGATGGACAGTTTAGATTATTGTGCTCCAAGACGTCCATTTCAGTAATCATACTCATTATCATTATCCCATTTTCAGAGCTAAATAAGAATTAGAGACTGGCTGACCTGCTTCGTGGTACAGTCTCTGTTTTTGGCCTTTGTTCGGTCAGAATGGCAGTTGTGGGTTTTTTTTTTTTTTTTTTTCGAGAGAAATCAGAGTGGCTTTCAGTAAACTTCTCCTGTCATCTGTAAAAAGTTTTTGCATTCCTTATGACCTCATCCAAAGACATGTAAGAGGGATAGATACCCCTAACACCTAGTCTGAAACATGTCTATGATCTGTCATTGAATGCTAACTTATGTCTCCAAAGTCTCTGTGCCATTTTGACATAAAGTCCTTACCAAGAGCTCCAGTCTAGGGCTGAAAATGTTGCTGTTTAACTGACTAAATAATCTTACCTCAAGGTCCGGTCCGTTCAGTAGGTGTACCACACAGGCTGTGTCCAAAATCACTCCCTCCCTGACTCATTGACTGGCACCTATACAGTAAATAGGGAGTGTTTTTGGACACAGCCACACTCAATATCTGCAGGTGAATTTGCCTAGTTGTTGTGAACATGTACATGTTCAAATTTTATAATTCTTAAGCACTTCTCAACCATGTTTGCTTCAAAGCTGAGTTTCAGCACCATCCATTGACAAAACAATTTTAAAACACTGTAGTTTTAAGTGAAAGTTAATTTAAAAAAAAAAAAAAGGAAACTCTTGGCAGGTTGATTATTATCAGCTGATGACCATAAGCTCCAGCAGACCTTCATCTCATGTTGAGGTGTGGATGTTTTGTCAATGCCTGTTCCTGAGGTCCACAATGAACTTTGAAACACAAGCGATTAAATCAGCAGGAAAGAAACAATTCTGACAATCAAATAATCATTTATGTGGTCTATTAAGCAAAAATGGCAAATGTTCTCTTGTGAAATGGGAAATTTTGCTGCTAATCTGTTTGTTTAATGTCAATTGAGTATATTTGGGTTTGGACTGTCAGACAAAACAAATAAACTGTAGATGTCACTTTAAGGCTCTGGAGCAGCGAAAGGGGCATTTTTATGACATTTAATCAAGGAGAAAAAATCAACCAATGAATTGTTAATGGAAACAATTGCTAATTGCAGCTATACCTCACTCAGTTAACATGAGCTTTCTATTAAAGCCATATAAAGTGTCCTCTAAATGCATGGCCATCCACTGTTTGCTGCTGTTTCTCATTCATTTGCCCTCTACAATGAGACATACAGCACAATCAAGTCATAACCAGTGGAAGGATATTATGAGAGGAAAGGTATTTGTCTCAGAGTAATCAGCGTCATGGCGTATGGGTAAACTCATTTGCTCTGTAATCTCCTCCCCTTTGTACTAATTTGTTTATCTCCTTCCTTCTGTGTGTGTGTGTGTGTGTGTGTGTGTGTGTGTGTGTGTGTGTGTGTTTATATTGTGGTTGTAATTCCCTTTGGTGGTGAGTGAATTAAACCTTGCTCCTAATTTATCATTCACCAGCTGACTTTGAGTGTTAATCAGAGTGTGTACATTAACACTCTGAAACGCTCATCTCACACATGCACAAGCACAATCACACAGATAATCTTGTGTGGAAAACACTGCAATTTAATTACTGGCTGCTGCTTACATACAGTGAAACATAAATGCTCATTTAATAACATGAGCATGACACTTTTATTACGAGCTTCTATGTTTTACGATGGCAAAAAAAAAAAAAGTTAAACAAAGCAGCTGAAAACAGATATGTGCATTCACAATGAGATTTCACATAAAAAGTGGGATGTATTACTCAGTCTAAATGCTTCCCTCATGCTCCAATTAGCAGTTATTTCTGACCCACACACACAAATCAAAGCAGTGCCTGTGAAGGAAGACTAAAAACATCTCATTTCAGGGTTGAATATTTTTGAAGGAGCAACAACGATGGCATGAAAGAGCCTTGGAAGACCCGCCACTGTTAGAAGATCAAGCAGCGACTCTGTGAAGAGACATGTTTGAGTTTCAGAGAAACTCCTCTTCGTTCCATTTGGCTGCTCATTAAATGCAAAGTGGACGTGGACGGAAGGGACCCTCCTGGGCTTTATCTGTTAAAACAATAAGCTGAATAAGAGGCATACTTTGCACGATCATTTGGACGTGTTACCTGTCGCACTGTGCTCTCCAGAATGAGCTCAGCTTCTTCTTTTAGTTAGTTAAGGTTTTCGGTGAAAGTGTGACATAATTCATGTCGACAGGCTGTCAAAACAGTCATATTTAGATTTAGCCAACATGCCTCACAGTAACTAGCTTAAGTACATCACTGACACAGCAACATATTTGTTCCTTTCTTTCCTGTATTTAAGTATTAATGTTCACAAAGTTCACCAGAGCAGATAAGCAAATAAGTCTTTTTTTTCCATCTCCTTTCTCTTTGTAGGCTATGATTGTCTGTCTTGCCATTGGTACTAACAATAATTTAATTGTTTCACTACTATCCATCTTGAGTTTCTCTACTTTGTACAATTCCCAGTAACTCAGCTGGTAAAATAAAGCTTTAAGGAATCAATAGTCTGCATGCAGCTGTGAGGACATTTTAATTCATGTATTATATTAATATATTTGTCAATATATGTCAGCTGCTATAACTTATCCTATGACAACATATTTTATATTATTTCAGCTGCAATAAATGTATCCCGTGGGTCTGCAGTTATGGTTGTCCACAGGATGAGTTGTTCACTAATAAACACTTACATCTGCTTACAACTACATGTATGCCACTAATAAATGCTAAATAAGGGGACTTATACTAAAGTGTTTGCATTTATTTTTATCCTTTCTGGATTTACTTGCTTCATTTGTGTTAGCTTTATTTTTAGATTTGTAGGTCATCATTAATGCACTGGCCACCAAGTGACATGTTTGTTGGACATTTCCTTCGCTGTTAACTAGCCATCATGGTTGTATAATGTTGACTGTAGCTTATTCTAAACATGTTGTTGCCTACTGCGTCATTCCAACAAATTATTTCCTGAATTCTCAGGCACCCAGTTTAAAGTGAAGTCTGTAGGAAGAGAAGGTTGTCAGCGACTGTTCACATTATAAAGCACACATTCACAATCCCATCTATTTCTCACCCATCTGACTCGACATCCACTGGCCTCAACCCTCTGTCCTCTGCTCTGCTCTCAGTCTGGTTACATTAGGTTAGGAAGAATACCTCCTCCTTTCCCTCACCATTTCACTTTACGCCTCAGCTCCTGCTGTAATTGGACAGAATTTGATCTGCTTCTCTTTCTTTCGTCTTTTTCCTTCTTTTCATTTTTTTTTGGCTACTTTTTGCTCTTTTTCCGTTTAACCTAATAAGAATAATTTCTTTTTTTTTAACCTTTGTTCTTTGTCTATTTCTCCATCATGCACCTCGCTCTTCCACCCTCTTTTGTGTTCCCCACTTTGTGTTCGACAGGGACAGAGACGAGGAGCGGAGCAGAATAAAGGTGAGGGCAGGAGAAATACTCCCTTGTGGGACAGAGCTACACCCTTTGCCCTGAAGCCACCAGAGTGCATTGTGGGAAGAGGGTTAGTGGCAGCCTCACCCCAGGGAGGAACAGTGATTAGGCTGTTTGCTCAGTTTCTCACAACAATATATAATATTTATACAATGTAGACAGCCATGCATTAAGCGCATAGCTGTTGTGTTAGTAACTGGAGCCAAATGATACAAAAGTTTAGCAATTTTTTAATATGCATGTCAACCACTTATGGAGACCTATATGGTGGATTAAACCTATTAATACGTAAGTGCTCATATAAGTCTCATTCATTCATGGTAACTAATGTGAGATGACCTTACTAATGCGGTACAAAATGGTTTATGACTCATGGCTCACAGGATCCTATTCATTAGGTTGTAGCCTACTGTCTGTTTTAAGGGGGAACTGAGAGGAGCACCTCTCAGATTGTGAGGACTTTTATATAATGTTTTCTGCAGCTCCATGCTCTCAAAGGGTTAACTTACCCTGATGATGTCATTGTGAGGTCATCTTGCCTTGAGTTTGAAACTTTTTAATGGAGAGCTTGCATTACGAACTGGAGGTGTGGGGTTTGAACGACCTCTTAAGAGGCAAACTGGTTCAAATAAAAGATTATTAAGTTGCATTATGGAACATGTAGGATCCATGCTAGGTACTAAAAATCAGGTTATCTTGGCCTCTGCTGCGATTTTGAGGGTTAGGGTGCTGTGAGTTGATTTCATGGAAGTACAAACCTGAGTAGAGATCATAATAGAAAATATTTAACTCTTTGGATGAAAAGGTGAAATTTTCACATGTACTCTAGCAAAAAGCCTTTTCTTTTACTTCTGATCACTCCAGACCTTCTTCTTCTTCCTGTACAGAAATTCAATTGGATTCACTTGACACTGACATAGCAGTGACTCAATCAGACTTAACAAACCATGCCAACGTTTTCCTACTTCCCAGTGTGTATCAATCCATTCAGTAAGCAGTGTTTTATAGCTCTGGGTCCTTTCTATGCTTTTTTTTTCATCCTGGCAAGAATCCTAATCTCTCCCTGCTTGAAAACCTTTGCACTTTCACACAATTTGTGCCACAGTTAGCCTGGTTTACATACATTCGCCTAATCCCATGAATATCAGTGAGTCCTTGGAAAAATGTTGATTTGACACATAAAATGAGCCTGCAGCCATGGTCAAATAGGGTCATTTTAAGATTTAAGGCACCTAGAGTGGGTCTAATAACCTACGAGTTGTGTCTGACCCTGTATTCAAGACACCATTACTATGCTAATGCTTACACAGCACTTGTGGTGGTATTGTTCAGTGAAGGCTTCCTTAAGTGTGTACGCATTGGGGGGGGGGGGGGGGGGTTTGAAGCTGCTGTATGTAATGAGTGTACACGTGTACACACATGTGTGTACCATCAGTTGGTGCCTTGTGGAATCAGATACTTCCGTGTCTGTTGCCTTCCAGGAGATAATGGAGCCCACAGTGAATGAGTGAGTGGCAGCTTCTTGCAGAGGCCATGGATTCATCAGCCCTTCCTTCTCTCCCAAGTTTCTCATGCCCTCCCCCAAGCCTCCTCTCCTCATTCTTGGCTCATTGTGATTGGCTGGGAGCCCGAGAGGATGTTATGGTGTATGAATAATTGAGGAGAGGGAGAGAAAGAGAGAGGGTGAGATGTGTAAACTGACCCTTAGCTCTCCTCACCCATGGCCAGCCCTGCGCAGGAATCCACTGTAAACTGTACACAACATGGGCATCAAAGCCTTCCAGCTGCTTATTGCAACGGGTTAAAGATAGATGGAGTTAGATGGTGTTTGCTGGATTTGCTGCATGGAGCTTCTGAAATACACACACCTTCATTCAACCAAGGGTCAGTTTGAGGTTGCATTGCACTTACCCTTCCACTCTCATGAGACCACCACATTCTGCAGCTGTACATGTCCCTGTGTGTGTGTGTGTGTGTGTGTGTGTGTGTGTGTGTGTGAGAGAGAGAGAGAGAGAGAGAGTGGGTGAGTCAGTGAATGAGTTTTATGCCCTCCTGGTTTCTTTTAAGGATCCCAGAGAGCCACAAAGGAAGAAGAGATTGTTGCCATGCAGGCTTGACCCTATTCAGCTCCTGAAAGATGTGGAGTGGCTCCAGCAAGGGCCGGTGCAGTCAGTCAGACCGTGTGAGGCTGATGGGCAAGTAAACACACCACACACGCTCTTGCTATTTCTGAGTTGCCATGGTTTCTGGGGAATGTCGTTGGGCAAGTTGAAGCACATCTCTGGTAATTCCTCCCTGCCTGGCAGCGATACTGTTTGTGTGTCTCCCTGTGTCTGTGTGTGTGCATGGCAGGCAGGCAGGCAGGAGGGTAAATATGCTGTAGCTTGCAACCTGCAAGTGGATTCCAGATTTCACATGAGCGAAAGATGAGGAGCTTATCTATTTAGTGTTAATATGTGCTTCCACAGCAATATCCATTTTCCCCAGATGAGCACAAACTAAGTGTGGATGATGTATATCTATAAAAGCACTGGTACAGTGAGACATAAGAAGGGCTCTGCGCAATCAATTAGAGCAAACATTTCTGCTTCTCCTTTGTGTTACTCAGTGTGATGCTTTGAAAATGCGATGGATGTAATTAACATTACATAGCTACAGTGTTAGGGATTATTGATTTAGTGAGGCAGTGAGGGTGTTGATCATAAGACCCTCTACTTTGGCATTTCTTCATGTCATGTCATTGGTCATTCCTCTTTGAATGGCCCCTAATGGCTCTCATTCAGAAAAACAGCCTTTCCAGCCTTATAGTGACCTTTTTCTCTGCAGCTCTTTAGTTTGCAGTGGTGTGATAATGCAGTTCTGCTGAATGATTCCACTTGTTTAGAAGGAGCAGACCACGTGCATATTTTAGTCTATTTAGTACAAATCACATACACTTTAGATTTGAGATTGCATTTGAATGCATTTGTAACATGCCAAGCTTATTCTGGTTTTCATTCATGTCTCTGTGATATGAAAATGAATTCTCAGACTTTTGACACTTGAAATGTGTAATCCATTACAATAAACATCAAGTCTGCATAGCTTTTGTCAATGTGACAAATCACTTGAAACCATTTTTCCCCACTTTCCGTGTGTCATATTTTATCATTTGAGTGAATTCACCTTTTAAACAGCATTACCACACAACCTCAGTGTAACTTGAATTAAGTTCAACAAATTGGATTCAGATGACAGCTCAAAGATTTTAATATGGGCGAAAATGAATGTTAACCACTGGCAGGCAGGAACAGGAGAAAAAAATATATTCAACAACTGTGTGAAAACTTTTTCGGTACAAATATAAAGTAAACACGATAGGTTGCTAAAACTAGCAAAAACACCAGTGTCGTCATTTAGATCTTTATTGTCATCTGATTGGTTGTTGTTGCAAATGTTTGTAGGGGTGTCAACAGTATACTCACCCCACAAATAGATACCTCTCTGTCATCTCTCCCTTATTCACACACACACACACACACACACACACACACACACACACACGCACACACACACACACACACACACACACACACACACACTTTTGGGGACATTACATAGACTTACATTCATACATTAATTTCCTGGAGACTTACCCTTACCCTTACTCTAACCTTAAGCCAAACCTTCACCCTAAAATTTAATGATTTACATTATGGAGACCTGCATTTTGTCCCCATAAGGAAGGTGAGTCCCCACAATGTAAGGAATACATGGACACACACACATATACACACCTATGCATAAAAGCCGTGTCCTGCTGCTGGGAAGTGGCCTCTTGACTTTGACTGTTAAACCAATAAAAGGCAACTTCATTATGGTCTCACCCCCAGCAATTGGACAGTTACACCGTGGCAATAAGTCGACGTGCAATAAAATCATGAGCTACCTCAAGGGGACAGATGAACACACACACACATGCACATAAATGGATTTGATAATCTTCACTGTGGGTCTTTACAAACACACACACATGCACATTGGATTAAAGGTAAACTCAGCATTTTTTGCCTGTTTCGTCTACTAAAGCACATTTTCTTTTTTGCGTTTCTTCATGAGTCTGTTGAACCTCTTCCCCTCAAGACTAGACTCTATGACCCTAAAACATACTGACAGGATTCGCCCTGGGCTTCCTCTGCAGCCCTTTTCTTCCAGCATTTAAAAGGGGTCCAGCTCTGTATCTGTGACTGACACTTTTAACAGTGACTGTGTACACACCAAATCTGACCAAGCATTGCTCCAAGCATTTAATGTTTGGGTTTCTTTAAAAAAGTGAACAATTTGCTAATGAGTTTTGCTTTATGGGTATGCATGCAGGGAGGATGCAGAGGAGGGAGATGATTTAGCTTGCAATGGCTTTACTCGGTCTACCTCAGCAGTTTTCTCTTTTGGTGTGGTCTCAGTGGCCCTCTCACCTCCTTCGCTCACCAATCCACAACACCCACCTTCCCCTTCCCTTAATCATAGTGACCCAGCCCACCTTGAGCCTATGTGCTTTAGCATACTCAGCAGTACTGTGGTAATCAGTAATCAGCCTATGAGTCTAAGCCTCTCTCAACACCAACAGCACAGACTACTCAGTCATCTCATCCCAGTCAGAGGAACATAGGCAGAGCATCATTGTGCCTGCCTTTTGCTCACACAGGAATAGGTTAATGATGACACTATGACTGGCTTTGAGGCATTGCAAAATCTACAAGATGATGAAACTACCCTATTTAAAAGATAAACTTTAGATGAATGATAATGAGCCCAATTGTCAAGCAGTCTTACCCTGCAGATAAACTGAGAACCCATGCAGACAGCACAATGTTTGCAGAGTGGCACCAGGATGAATATGCACAGACACACAGGGACACATCCACACATTTATGCATATGTAAACACATGTTCAGCAACAGGAATCCTACACGTGAAAATACTGAACATAAAGCTTTCACAAACACGTCAGTTTTGTCACTTGAAAACCTTTGAGGTCCACGTCTGCTGGTTTTCACCTTTTCACTTCACCTGTATCATTACATGGCTCTTCTTGTGAACACGAAAACGCAGTGGTCAACCTGAAACATCATCTTTGTTCATGAGAAAATGACATTTTGGAGATCAAAATTTTCACCTGACAGTGAAAACATATAGCTCTGTGAGTCTTTTAAATCCACATTTTGTCAGCTGATTATCCATTTGTGCTTGTAACTCCAATAAGTCATTTCATCAGGAGAACACTGTGGTAAATGTTTGTTTCAGCATTTGCACCCTAATGAATTGTTTTTATAGTTGTACGCGCTCTGCGATCAGATAATGAGAATATGCTCCATCAGAATGCCTTGGGTGCTTTGTTTTCCATTTGTCGATGTTTTAAGACATTTGCTCCAGCTTGATTAACTCAAATATATCACAGTCTTGGCACTTCCATTTTCATTGTTTGGCAGCGACTTGTTCAAGATTGCAAATCTTAACTGTGAGAGAAAAAAAAGGTGTATTTTTGTGGAATTTTCTTCCTGAGACATCACACACTAACACTCATACACACCATGTGAAATCAAATGTTTTTCCATAAGGGTTTGCACTGGCAGCCGCAATTACATAGTATGTTGAGGAAAGGGTCAGCACACATAGACAGAAGAGGTGGGTATCATTAGCGTTGCCACAGCAACCTCCATCACCCCACCACCACCTCCACCCCACCTCATTTTATGAATTTCCCCCACTAATCTTGCCCAGATACGGGGAAGCGGCAGTAAATGATTTATTAACAAGCTGATGGAATTATTTCTGATCATCATTCATGGGCATTAATTCTCAGAGTGCTCAAATGTGACATTGTACATGCATTCATTTGCTGTACAAATAGGCATTTATTGGTTGGGCATTCACCGAGGTCATCATTATCATCTTACCTTGGTTCTCTTTCATTTAACACAGAATGCTGGAGCGCAACATCTGCAGTGCTATCAGATTTAATAATCTTGTCATCACTGTTTCACTCAAGGCTGACTGCATTGTACAGTCTGTGTGATACAAGGCTGTCTGAAAGATGGAATGAGCCCATTCCCACCCTACATTTGCCAGCAAATAATGACATTTCTATAGCTTTTTAATATAACTCAGAAATCACAGAAGTATGAACACTTTTATTGTGCGCAAAGAGTATATGCTACATTTGTAAGAGGAAAGGGCTCCAGGGGAGCTTGGTCTCTGCAGGTCCAAATTGTAAGTGCATGCAGGCGATGACAGAATAGCTCATTGTTAATTTATTTTATCTTGTACTTAAAAACATACCATAAATCTCTAAAACATATATTTACTGGGGATAGAAACATAGTGAAGCCCTATGCTTTATTTCCACTGTAGTCCTCCAACATACAACAAACAATAACACCAGATTAACCAACACATCAGCATAATAAAGATAGAATGACTATTCTTAGATTCTCCAAGCTCTTGGAGACCTGAAACAGAATAAGAAGAAAATCTCCCTTTCTACTGTCTAATCATGAACGAGGCCTTGACCACACATATAGGGATATATGGATATATGGATAAAAAAAAAAATCAGACTTTCATTTTACAAAATATCTCCGTACACATGGGAATGATTCCAAACATTCAAAAAGCATGTGGGCCAATAGGTGCTAATAAAGTCTACATCAAATACCAAAGAAAAACATTCTGATCATGTTGTGTGTGCTTGTTTTTTGTCGACAGCAGTAACTTAAAAACACAAACAATAATGTCTAATCTATTTATTTGCAGTATTTAATGACTTTCTGGTGTACGGCCTAACAGAGCTAACCAAATGTTAACTAACCAGTAGTATGCTATGCTAGCAATACTGTTGCTCTTCCAGACACATGCACATTGCACAAAGCAACAATGGGCATGCATGAATTGACATGATGGTGCAACTGTTGGGAGAGTGGGTAGACTGATGGGGCTGCTCCATAGCAGCACCCCCCAAGCATTTAGGGGTTCTTTGCCTTGCTCAAGGGCACCTCAGCAGTGCACAAAAGGAGAACTGGTACTTTTCTAGTGACCAGTACACGCTATTAAAGCCATACAGTAGAATTCAAATTAATGGCAATTCAGTTAGCTGATGCTACTGTTACAGTATATTTGCACCTATAACACAGACCCACAGTGTTTGTGGCTCATTATTTATTCACATTTTTTCCTTTTTAACCTCTGATATGCAGGTTAGACCCCTCTTCATACAGTGTATAGTGCACTGCATCATGTTTTCTCCACTGGAAGGGCATCCAGTTTTCTCTACTGAAAAGGCACTGTACTGTACAGGTCAATTGATTACGTTTTCTCCAATACAAGCTACTCCAAAGAGCTCTTTTATCACATTTTCTCCAGTAAAGGGGCACCTTAGAGGATGCTTCATCACTTCTTGTACACTGGGCCACTATAGAGGGCACTCTGTCATGCTTTATCTACCACAGAGGTATTCAACAGGGCACTTTTACAGTGTTCACCAGTGATGCTGTCATAATAAAACATGATTGCTAAAATATCTGATGGCTGCCTGGGTAAAATGACAAAATCTCTGATCAATCCTTTTCTTCTGTAGCCTCCTCTGTTTTCACTGTCCTCTCTTACTTCATTCCCTTATTAATATCCTTTCTCCTATCTTGCGATCTCCCTCTCATTTTACCTCTTTCGTAACCATCCCCTCTCTCTTTCTTCTCCCGCTCTTTTCTCTTTCCCTGGTTTCTGGCATGTTCATTAGTCTGACAGGAGAGTGCTGTTAATCGTGGTGAGCGGAGGAGGGAGGCGAGAGAACCCTGGGTCCATAATGGGAACCAGCATGGTGCACGTGGTACATAAACACATCATTGCTGCCACCTTAGACACCCTGCAGAAAGGGAAAGAAGGACTGTATGTGTGCACATTCTCAACAAAACAGTCATTATCATGACATTAACAGATAGGGTACACACATGACTGAGGACTCGTCTACCAGATATCTGGATCGACACTTCCCTACACACGCTCTCAGACACACAGTCACTACACTGTAAGGCACAGGTCTTTACATGAAGGTACTGTGTTTTATTCTGTAGCTGTGCTTTTCAGGAATGCATTACATCCATCTTGGATAATCATCTCAAACAGATGCTGTAGCTAACTATGGTGGTCATAAGGTCCCATCACTCCATAAGCCTGAAACTACCCACATCCCACACTATGTAACAGTCTCTAACAGTCATTTTCATAATGAAGTTAAAGAATCCACTAAAAGAGCTTTTCAAGTAATTACTTCTCCGTCTTACCCAGTTTAAAGGTGTATTTTCACCTTGCATTATTCACTCAAATTGTCTAAGTGTTGTAGCAGTCGATATTATTATTTACCATATAGAGTGTCTTTATGAGTTAATGAATCAGCTCAGACAATGACTGAACTAAATGAAATTAACTCCCCAGACTCCAGTCAACACATCTTTAAACCAAGCAGTTGATACAGGATTGCATATGTTAACTAGTAAGCACTCGGAAAGCCTAATTATGGCCTATGATTTAGTTTTTCCACCAATATTTAATGAAATCTTTTAAGTGTTTCTTGAGATCTTGCTAACAGACAAACTATCAAACAAGAGAAAAAAAAAACAGTGGAAACATGACAAATAAACTTCTATGCTGCTTTTAAACTCATCCATTTCATCCTTGAGCTTGGGAACCATTTAATCCAGTTAAAGTCCTTTCTTAGGAATTGTAGAAAAACATCAGAAAGACAAAGATCTCAGAAAATATGAGGAAAGCTCTGGTCATGCATACATAAAGAAGCTTTTTAATTAAATAGGTTGCCCAGATCCCTAACATTTAATAATATATAGCTCCCACTTGTTGTTTTATACTTGTGCTGTGTCGTGTATGGCGATAACATACAAGCTTATTTCAGCTGTAATCAGATTTTGAAAAGACCCCAAGCTGAAACAGGCCTCCTGTTATCAGCAGCCCAGAAAACACCTGGAAATATTTGATTCTGCTTTATCTTTCTTATTTCTTTATTTGTTTTTTGAAATATCACCCTTTCTGTTGGGGCAAACTAACAGAGAGAACAGTGTCATGAAGAAATCATTAAGTAACACCAAAGATGAGCACTTAAGCTCTTGTTGCTCCAGCTCTGGTGTGGATATGTGACACTGAGAGCACAAGGAGAAATCATGAATAACCCCTCTTATGAAACCTTCATTAGGATCTGTCAGGGCTGCGTGATTAACATTAATGGAACCAGGCCCCATTTTTAAAACCATTTTCCCTGCTTGCCCACTCTCCTATTCTTCCCCCTTCTTCTTCTTCTTCTGCAGAACATTTTCCTGCCCATCACTCCCTCCGTGTGCATCTTTTCTCCTCCTTTTTTTCTCTCTTACTTTATTCTGTCTTCTCTCAGTGTCATCATTCTCTTGTCTTCACCGTCCTCTTACCTTAATGATCTCCTCCATCCTCACCACCCATTCAGATTTTGTGCCAATGAAGAGTGTTCTTTCCCTCCTCCCTCTCCTCCTCCCTCTTGACCCATTCCAGCACCTGCACCCCACCCCCCAAGTCCCTCCTTTCCCTCATGTTATCTATTTCTCTCCCTCTCCCCTCTCACCCTCTTTTTTCTCTCCTCACCTGCATGTTCTCCATTTCTTCCCTCTTTGCCTTTTTATGCAGATAGCTCCCTCCGCTCTCTGCTCTCCGGACCCTTCATTGCTGAAAACCGTGTGGTCCAGCTCCATTCATCTTTGTCTGACTGCATTAGTGCTACAGGGAGGCACGCAAACACACACACACACACACACACACACACACACGCACACACACACACACAGGTCCCTGGTCTGGTCTGCCATGGGGGTTGGGGAGGCCATGACAGCAGGCCTCTCCAAAGCTGGCCAATGAATATAGATCACCTTGCTATTCTGAACCACTGGGGCCCTGAGACCCTCTCTGGCCCTCTGGGACTCCCAGCCCTTAGACTGGGTCAGACCTGTTCTGTGTGGACTTGCAGATAGAGTTTTCACCAGTACAGCACCAGCACCCGTGCACCGTGTGTGCAATAAATGGGCAATTGCACAATTTATATGTGGTGTTATTCGACAGCAGACCCCAATTTGATTTTTATAGGGAACTGTAGTGTTGTAGCTCTGGAAGGAAACAGCATCCTTGGGATATTGGAGGGAAACGTAGGCAACAGCTCTGTTTACTTTTTGCTCAGCAGAGCAGATGGGCATGTGTCACATGAGAAATGTTCAGTCAGTCTTTTTTGAATCCACATATCATTCAAATGAATACTTGCTCATGATATAAACAGGGCTGTAGGTACCACTGAGGCCAAGTCATGGCTTCTGTATTTTTGAGGGATTTGAGGGGATTCAGAAATCTAGTTTGCATTAATGCTAAAACCTCACACATGGTGGGTATTTCAAAAGGTAATTTCAGTATTTTCAGGCAATATTTGAACTTTACGACTTATATGACTTAAAAATGAATAATTCAGTGTTTCCTCACCAGAATTTAAATCCTTGCAGTGTTGAGATGGCTTTTAACAGCATTTAGACCTTTTCATGAAATAAAAAAAGATGCTTAGAAAATGTTTTCTAATAATGTAAACGCTTAGAAAATGTAACTAAACATTTAACAAAAAAAAAAAAACCTGAATAAACTCATGTCCTCAGAATTCCTAAAAACCTGGCTATGGCCATAGTGTGTGTGTGTGTAAACTGGGGGACAAAATATTAGGAACACCTCTCAATATAATGCGGTGTGGTTCAACACCACAGCAAACTACAGCCTCAATAATAAATATGAAGTTAAATGAATACCTCTCTGCCACTGTCAATCAAAACCGGTGAGTGTATATTCAACAGTCATAAAGGGAGAAATCATACATGCCAATTTCCCCAGTGAGTACAGGTGCAGCAGACCAGCATGCATTGCAGTCATGGGATATTTTGATTTGAATACGTGCTGTGGTTCTCAGCTGTATATTACTCTGTCTCGCTACTGCTTTTACCTGCTGCATATATAACCTGCAGCTGAATGAACTAGATACTTTGATGGTTGCTTGTAGGCATTTTGGGAAATGTAGGAAATCACAAGCAGTCACAGCAGTAAGTGAAGCCTGCTTTAAAAACTGGATATACTACGTTGAAATAACTTGTTGAATGCACTGTAGAAAAACAAGGTTGGCATTTCTACTTTAAATGAACATTAGCACCCCAGAGCAGATTATCTCTGAGGTGAAAACAAGCCCTGCTACTTGCATGTGAACGCTCATATAATTGTTTTTGTAGATAATACTATGTATTGTTAAGAATGTAATATGACCTCTGTACAAACAGAAGAGATCAACACCAGATGATCAGGCTCAGGGTGCTGGTGTGTGCAGGGTATGTGTACATGTGTGTTCATGTTGGTATGTGTGCTGGCGTGTGTGCTTTTCTGTGTGTGCATTGTACAGTATGCATGTGCTACATATCTGGAAAGAGTTGCATCATGTGTGTTTGTGGATGCCTGAGTGGTTTTAAATGTAAGACTGTAAGAGGAAGAAATCAGCAGTAATACGTCTCTACCGTTGCTGCGGTCGGCCGTGTGCCACTGTGGATAGGTAATCTGTCTTGTTGGATTGTTGGACTCTGTGCTTGTGTGCCCAATCCCCTGCAAGCATGCAGTAGGCATCCTAATCTGCTTGGAGAATTAGTAAACCAGCTCTAAGCTCAATGCTGCTGTTTCTTGAAAAACAATGAAAGAAAAAGAGCTATTGGTGTTTTGGACGTTATGTAAAACCTTCTGGTTAATGGGCACGCTGCCTATTTACAGTTATTTATACAAAACTAATAATTTTGCCCTTTCATTAGATTGTATTTTATGCTAGAAACAAATCTATGATTAAATAAGTACAAGAAAGAAAGAGTTTGTGTTGTACACAGGCACAGTATACAGTGTATTCAAGTGTAAAGTGCTGTTAGTGTGATCTCAAGCTCAAAGCATTGGATCACCCCTCCTTGATCTCATTAGGTACAAATGACCCAGTTGGTATAAGCAGATTGCTGATGCCTGGGCCACTCTGAGGGCCAAATGCCAGTAGTGTAAGAAGGACAAGGTAAGAGTCAGAATTACATTGTGGCAGAGGATGGATTATAAAACGATTGTGAAGGCCAGCGCTCACACTGTTGTTCCACTGTTCGGTCAGCTTTCTTATTCCATACATTCTGTGGTATCTAACTAGTCCCATATGCGCTGTGCTACAAATATCACATAAACATCAAGCTGTGCAGCTCATTCACCAGATGTGTGCTATTACTTGTGGTTTTCAAACATATTCCAGTGATTTCATACACATTTTTGAAAATCATGATTTTATAATGCAAGCTCGTGAGAGGAATGATCCAGCTTGGTGCAGACCTGATGACAGATGCTGGGCTACAGACTCCTTTTGAACTGTAAACTTCCAAAGCACTCTTTGTGGTGAAAGCTTTTTTGGGATTTTTTGGGGGTTTTGGGATTTCATTACTATGTGGTGATTGGCTAGTGTGTGGAGAAGTGTTTTCTCTAAACCAGAATAACCCTAAAATGTATCCACAAGCCTTCCCTCTCTCTCTAAATGTAAACCTCTAAGCCACAGCTGACATAGTTCTTGTGATATAAACCTTATTTGATTGGTAGAGCACCGTTAAGCTCTCATTTGCAGTCATTTAAACTGCAGGCTGATACCGTTCTGTTTCTTAAACTTACAATTTCATTAGATTTAACACCGTGTAAACATGACATTTATCTTTGTACTCTGCTTCCCCTGCTGCCATTAATATTGTAGAAATCATAGCAGTACTTTGTAACTGAGGATTGTAACCTTTCCACACATTCACATTCTTAACATATATTTTACCAAATGTAACTACAGTATATCTGGATGACTTTTTATTGTTGATTCTTCTTCTGCTTCCTGACATATTGTAAACATCTTCTCATAACTTCATCTTTCAGAGCAAATAGAATTATTCTAGTATTTGTGAGGTGTTTTGCTTGAGGTGTGGGCTATGTGCTGAGCACTGCTGTCTCATTGTCAACACCTCCAGGTTCATAGTCACCCGCTCTGGGTGTGTTGCTCATAACTGACATGGATCCTCAAGGTAATACTGTTCTGATTGTTGAAGTTGGGCACAACTTCATGCTTACACAACACTATCAGGCTCACAGGTGTGAGGCTTTTTGCTCTCCCTTAGTCTACCATTGTGGATATGAATGCCATTACATATGTCAGTGGTTCAGCACTAAAGCAAAGTTATTATTTACTAGTACAGAAATGTTCTCCATAAATTAACATATCAGAACAACAGAAAAAAGCAATTCAAATTCTGATAAATCTATGATTTAAGAATTGCCTCAATGATAAAAAAAAAAAAAATTGCCTTGGCTTCTCATAAATGTCCTAAAGAAACCTGTTGCGAAAGAGAAGGCATGTCGTTTGAGAACACAGCAGACTTACCCATGAAGTTCACTTCATGGGTCACATGACCTCAGCCTGTAAAGCACTTCTGTCACAGTAAGACCTGTCCCCTTGCAGTGTGTGTCACTCTGTCACAATAAATGTGATCTGTTCTTAATGATTTATGTTCAGTGACATTCCAAAGAGTAAAAAACTCACAGCCTGTATATATTTTATTCATTTGATAACAATCATGCTGTAGGATCTGCAAATGTACCTCCAGGGGAGTAGACTTTAGACTTTAGACTTTAGACTTCAGAGTGCTTCTTTATTGATCCCAATTTGGGAAATTATTTTGTTGCAGTAGCAATTAAAGATACAGACAAACATAGAGTGTATACAACATAGTTGTAAAGCATGCCTGTAGTAGAGATCAAATAAGCTCTGTGCATGTATACGTATTTGTTTTTCTTCTTGTCTCTTTTTTTTCAATGTCTCTGTCTGTCTGCCCATGTAAATGTCCGTCTCACTATAGCAGATGTTTGCTCACACCCAGACACACAAAATGCCCCAAAACATATTGTACACATGAAACTGTCAGGAAGCAGGAGAAGTGCCACCAGACATGCAGCATAACACACACTAAAGTCAGTTACCAGGATCATAAATATTAACTCTCTAATGCTGTAAAATGGTAATTGTGTTTGGACAGCCCCAAAGGTAGTCAGTGTCACACCTGAAGGTGTTTCATCATTTCTTCCAAGAAGCAGAATTGCCATCCAGAGATGAGTAGCGTTTCCCAGGGCTATTTGAGATTCAAACAGACAGTTGAACTGCTCACACACCCACTCCTAGCATGCAAATATAAAGGGATTGTCCCGCAAGCCCTCGGGGGGAATTGCAGAGGGTAGCTATTAGAGAGCGAGGAAAAAAAGAATAACAGATTACAGAGAGAAAACAGACAGAATGAGAGAGAGAACGAGCCACATTCCTCCATGCCAGGGGAGTCTTTACTGCAAAGACAATTACTTCCTGACAACACATACCTGTCAATGTGAGCAGAGTGAGGCTGTACATCCAAACCTGTGGTACAGGTTGCCCTGTTGAGAGCTTTTTGTGAGATGCAGCCGGAGATTATTTGCAAGTACATTTGTATATACAACTCTGTGGTAGAAAGTCATGTGTGTATGTGCACACAGCTTTGTGGCTGTTAGCCATCAACAGGAAAGCTGACAGAAAGTGAAAACCAGAAACAAATGAGTTCAACTTTGTAGTCATATAAACTTGAGTCATTATGTAACAGCTAGTTGTAGTTTGGGTTTTTTATTGTATATGCTGCACTGCTCAGGGCGAAGCAGACTAATTATGACTTCATGTGCCAACTCCACTTCAGATGCCAGCATGCATCTATAAATACCAACCTGATAAATGCAGTCATGACTGACATGTAAGCAAGTGATGCTGCCTAACAAGGTCTTTTAAAACATCCCAAAAGAATTTACATTTCAATGTATTCCACTGAAACGTTTATCCAAAGCCACTTCCAAACCATGAGGAAAAAGCCTCATTACTCACATAACGTCAACAAACCACTAACTGTGAGCCATGTTTTGCTTTTTTTTTTTTTTGTCGTCTGGCACCACTGGTCAGCAGGTATTACTGACTGTTACCATGGAAACAGGGAACATGAACCTGCCTGAGACTGATCTAAGGGCCCAAATTAAAATTGGCCTAACAGATGAATCTTAAATATCTTTGTGAAACTGGCCCCAAGTCTCGACAATTAAGATAGTGAGTGATATTTTATCGTTACCATTTGGAGTGATGTCCAAATCCATGAAGATAGGATACAATAATTCAATAATAATGAAGCTGATGCTTCCCTTAGAATAGCTTCAGTTTACCTTGCTGATGTAGAGTCAATACACTATTCATTGAGACAGTATCTTTGACAGAATGAACAATGAACAAGTCAACTTTGGCACTAAAAATTAACTTCAGTCTAGTTCTGTCGCACACCGAGACGGGCGCTTCAAAGAGGAAACGTAATATTTCGAGTATGCGCCTTGTTTCTTCCTTGACCTCTGTTTGTGCATGCATGTGTTTGTGTGTGTGTGTGTGTGTCTGTGTGTGTGTGTGTGTGTGTGTGCGTGCATGTGTTTGAAGTTAAAGAGAGAGAGAGAGAGAGAGAGTTGTTGCCTGCTCCCTGACCCCTCTCGTGTAAACACGGACACACTCCGGCGAGGTGCTGAATGGCAGTGATTATGAGAGAGCTCTGCAACACACACACACACACACACACACACACACACACACACACACACACACACACACACACACACACTGGGAGCTTGGCCAAGGAGGGAAGACCTACAGAGCAAGGCTTCCCCTGGCTCGCTGCCAACAGTCCATTACCAGACGGAGGAGGAGAAGGAGAGCGGCAGGGAGGGAGGAGGGAGTGGGGAAAAGAGGAGGTGAAGAGGAAGGAAAAAGAGAGGGAAAAGTATTAGCAGAAGGGAAGGAAAAGGAGTGGAAAAAGTTGATTGTATGGGGAAACGGAGGATAGAATGAACGTCCCAGCGGCTGTGTATTCCTTTTATAATCTGAGGATTAGAGCTGAGTTGATAGGATAAGAAGGTTGATGGAGCAAATGACTTTAACAAGATTAACAAGTTTAAAAACAGTTCTCCATCACAGTTGCTAGGAAATACAGTAATCAGATTATCAATACTTTGGTAGACATTAAATATAACTGTTTTCAGTGACATATTCTGTAGATGGAAACTGTAGTTTAAAGGCTGATGAATGAAAGAAATTGTTTATTTCACATTAAGTTAAAGGGTTTTCAGAGCCATATTCTGTGAGACAAAACTGAATGAAAGGGCTGTGCTGAAATGCTCCAGACAGCAGCATTAGTATTGATTGAACAGCTAGATGGAGCTAAAAAGAGATGGAAACTTTACTGGAGGCATTGTAGTGCACTGTGTCGTGGCTCTGAGATAGCTAACTTAAACTGTTTTACTTTTGAGTTATATAAAAACTGGTGGATTTTGTTTGCCTTTTTGTGTCTGGTCAGGTTTTTATCAGGGTGTTAGCAATCTGAGCAACAAACATTTGAGGAGTAACAATGCCAGTGTTAAAAATGGGAGCAATCCAAAAATAAAAAGGGCAAAAGTTCAACATCCTTTCTCATTACTTCCGGGTCATCAGGTCCAAGAAACTCATCTCTCTCAAGGAAGCGATGCTACAGATCCCAACAACATATTAATAATTCAGAAGAAATCTTTGGAGCACTCAGCTTCAGTGTACTGAAAGAGAGCTGAGCGTAACGCACTTCAAAAGGAGTGACAGAGAGAGTCTGAGAGAATCAAATGGACAAACAAGGTCAAACAGACAAAGACATTTGTAGGGGTCATGTGTTGTTTGCCAAATCATGCTTTTCCTGTCCTTTGCCCGTCTGGCCTGTTATCACAGAGTGGCTCAGCCACTTGTCAGCTGACTACAGATGACCACGCATTGACCTCTGCAACCTCCAGTCAAATCACATGATGCATTTGCTCCAGAACCACAGGCAGCTGGACACACTCATCTTCCAGCACAAGAGAACTCTGTGAATCGCCTAAAAATGACTGAGCTCAAGTCAAAGCAGGGACGTCAAGACCAGGAGACGCCACAGCTTACAGTCTCATAAAGAGTTCCACCATTTATCAGCAGCGTAGATTGTTATGAAGGCAAACACTGCACTTCAAAGTCTTTCCTTCTGCTGTGATTTGATTTTCAACACCCCCAGCATCCAGCTGACAGGAGTCACATGTGCTTGTTTTGTTTGTCAGTGCTATTTATAGAAAGGTTTGGATGCATACAGTAAGATCTATACATCCTGTATCACAAAATGGGAGGAATGGCCTTCTTCCCATGTGTGGTGTGTCAGTGTTGGTCTGATCTCATTTCAAAGAATGAAAGGCTTGTGTTTTGTATGAACGCTGGTGGGAGCAGAGCTGCAGCCAGAATGTTAGAAATGCAGAGGTTTCAGTCTGTGGCCCCCGGCCCTGCACCTGCAAGAATAAAATGTTATTTTTAAGTATGCTAATTCTAAAAATACTGGAATCTGAATGGAGTAGAATAAAATATCCACTGTGTGTGTATGTTTCCTCAAAACACAGAGGACATGACCTCAGTGCCCGCAATGATGCCTACGACCCTGGATGTGAATACATCAAGTTACATTTTGAACTGTTCCTTCAACAGAAAACAGAGAAGAAACTGCGTTTAATCAGATGTAATTCTTCATCATTTGTTAAAAATGAGTGTGCAGTTTCTTTAGATGGCTGTAAATTGATTTCTGACCAAAATTGCTGGGAGTAGCTTTATTTTTGTTATGATTCATGTTGCACCAGACTGTGTAGTTTTACCAAATTCAACTAGATATCACAAATCAATGTGAAAATAGTTTTGCAGCCACACTGATCCACCATGTCTTCATGGAGTGGCCTGCTGGAGCAAAAAACAATTGCATGTATTGTGAGACAGTGTTTTCCTTTCCTCCAACATCACATTTGATGTCATTTCTCATGAGCCTGCTGATTACAAGCCAGCTGATACAGATACGGCAATCACTGTTCATGACATTATTTAATGCATTTACACAAATCCTCCTCATTAAAGATGACCAACACAGGAAATTGGCAATAACTCCATGTAATGACCAGAACACAAGGCGCAGCAGTGTGCTACTGTGTCTGATCCAGAGCACACATCTCTTGACTGAATTCAACACAACAGGCCGACGTTGCCACATTTCAAAGGTTCCTGTAAATGTGGCAGAGACAGTGAATCCCTCATATGACCTCATATGACCACAAAAGTCGAATCCTTTGCAGCCCTCAGTATCCCATAATCCACCAGTGACCATTTGAGTCACTTCTTCTGGATGAAAAATGGACTACAAGAGCTTCACAACGAGGAGTCCCAGTCTGTCGAGTGAGAGACATAAAAAAAAAAAATCAACGTGAGCAACTAAAAATAAGATGAGCAGGCTTCTGATGTGTATCCGCTACTGACCAGAATCAGCCACCTTTCTCTAAAGTCAATGAATGTGACTGCTTTTGTTGTATTTTTCCCCACTTGACAGAATGAGTGATGTTATTTGAGAACATAAGAGAAATTTCCCACCTGAGATGCAACAATAAAATCACTGTTGTTCTTGTATGCCAGCATCCTGACAGAGCAGCTAAAGATGTCAGACCACTGGCCTCTTGTTTAATGGAGCGTCCAGGAGATCCTCATCAGCCCATAAAGCAGACATGACCATGTCAAACAGCTCAGATGGTCATTGATCACCAGTAATAATAGTTTCACTTGACCTAATGAATTTAGTTGTACGTATTTAACATACACACTATTTTCCAGAACTCAGGTGCCATGCTGTTTGAGGTAAAGAAAAGCAAGACTGGCCTTTTTCTCACTTTGTGAAATTAGAAATACATTTTAAAAAAAAGACAAAATGGTGCTTTCCTTGATCCATTGAACACCACACCTGCAATATGAGCCTCCCTATGTATGTGTGTGTGAATGGATTCAAAGCTCAATTTTCTATAATGCTGCTAAGATACACCAGCAGACTGCAAAATGGAATTTGACCCATGTGATGTCCTTTTTAATCAGAGGTAATTGACACAGATAGACCTTCATCATAACTGCCTTTGCCCTTGCCAGCCATGCAGGAGCCCTGCAGTGCTCTGCCTCCACAGCTTCCTCATAGTAGATTGACAAAATAAAGTCCTCCAGTCCAAAGACAAGAAGCCACCTGGCCTTTACTCCTACAACAAATCACTTTTATGTCATGATTTTGACAGAAAAAGATGTGTCTGTTCAGATTATGTCCTTCTAAACATCCCATGAATCTGACAAAGCCTCTCAGCAAACCTCTGCAGCTCATCTGCAGCTTTCCTGCATGTAAAAATGTGCACTTCTTTTCTCCAAGCTCCCTTTTTTTCATGCTAGCCTTGCACAGTTATGTGAGAACTTTGTGCCACTGGATGGTTCAATTAATATACAGTAACCAGTTTCTCCTTTTACCCTCTATTCTCCTCCCTCCCCTGCTGAGGGGAAAAATGTGTCTCATTCCAATTTAATGCATGGCCAATTCCCACCTCGACAGAGCAGTAATTAAAATCCACACGCAAAGCCCCATTCATCAGCAGAGATGACAGAGAGAGAGAGAGAAGAGGTGGGGGACAAGGGGCTCTGTTGCTGTACCCTTGAATTTAGGAATCCAAACTAGCTTGTAAAGAGTGAAAAACAGAGGAAGGAGAGTTGCAGCTGATTTCTCCAGACATGTGATTCATGGTCCATACTCATTCCTTAAACACTCCCATGCCTGAAGTGTGTTTGTGTTCAAATGAACATGTGTGTGAACATGTTATATTCCTCTGAGTAATTGTAGCTCTGTTTATGTTTCACTCTCCAGTACCTGCAGTGTTAGCCTCTCATTAGCATAGCACCCACCCATTTAAGCCCCGCCTCTCATATTAGTCATTTCTCCCCTCCCTTATTACAGATCCCCCACCTTTTGCACCCCATGGCAGATTTTCTGTTTTGACAGCAGTCCTGCTGTGCTCTCTCTCACTCTCTCTCTCTCTCTCTCTCACACACACACACACACACACACACACACACACACACACACACACACACACACACACACACACATGCACACACATACTGCATGACCATGACCCTCAGAGAGCCCTGTGCAAAATGTCCTTCGGGGGTGTAGGGACACCAGAGGGGCTCTGGGAGGCTGACGGGTGTGTGTGTCATTGTTTGCTGTCTGTGATTACGCATGTTGCCACCCGGCAGCTGTTTGCATGTTTTATCCTGCTGTCCATCTACACACGAATGGGGCCGTGTCTGGCGCCGTGGTGACATCACATCACTCTTGAGGTCACTTACATCTTTCAAAAATGCACCAGAAAATGTACTAACAGGGGATGCATGCTGTGCCTGATATTCTTTTTTGTGTAATAAGGAAGGAGGGCAATGAAATTGTACAGTAGACATGCAGAGTTTCAAGAAGTGGTTCAAAATGGAAAACGTTGGTATCTGTGCACATTGCCTTTGTAATTTGCACTGTTTTTGTATTTATTTCACACCTGGAAAAGAGAAAAAGACAGCACTTTTAATATTTAGGAGCAGAGCAATGTCTCCCTGCAGCCTCTCCAGTCCCAGTGGTGGTGGCATATGTCCAAGCCCCCCCGCCCCCCGACTCCCAACCTTCTCTCTGTCTGCCTTTTTTCTCTCTGTCCTGCAGTGGACTGCACTTGAGCTTGAATGGTCAGAGCGGGACAGGCAGCTGCTTGGGCCCTGTGCTCCAGAGAGAGAAGGAGGGGAGGAGAGAGGAGTGGGTTGGGGGGGGGGGGGGGGGTGCACAGATTTTAATGAGATGCACAGTGTCAATGGCCACTCTCTCTGAAGAGGGCAAGAAGAAAAGGGTGCTCTCTTTTTCCCTCCACTCCCCTCTCCTCTGTGCCCCTTCCTCCAGCTCCCTCTCTCTCTCTATCTCCTGCCCTCCTCCCCAGCTGGCGAGGGGCTTTGTTAGGCGCCAGATGATACCCCAGATGCCCCGGCCCAGTCGCCCCTTTCAGCTACATTCACCAGCCTCCCCTCAGGTCAGAGGTCAGCACCGGGCATCTGAATGGGTCTCCGTGGCAACAGTGGCCATGGCGGTTGAGAGAGTGGCAGAGGCTTTTTGTTGTCGCCTGGTTGCCGTGGACAGTGCTTAATTAATCTGATTCAGGTCCACAGTGAAAACTGAAGTATGATTTAGGAAGAAAATCACTAATTTTCAGTTTAAAGCGGTCACAGTGCAGAAGGAAATCTTTAGTTGTTATTTTACATGGAAATTGATTCAGATTAGCATTAAAAGGAAGCATTCATTAAACTGGATCTAAAAGCAGGGCTTTTAAGAGAAAACAGTGTTTGACAGGAGTCTCGCACATTTCATACAGCGTCCTTCCAGTCTGTTTGGGCCTTTATGTGTCTGTGCTGACACTCCTGCAGTTTGGTGCTGCTTCAGCCCTCTGCTGGGCAAACACACCACAGCATAGTTTCACATCATCAGTCCTGGTCGCCGACCAGCAAACTGTGGGAAAGCTTTAATGCACCGAATCCCTTTTAATGTTTGGAAAAACTGTTGTGTGATGCTGATTAATTCTGCTTGTTTCCTGTCTTTTTTTCTTTCTTTTCTTTTTTTTCTTTCTTTTTTTTTTTTTTTGATGACAGATCAAGTGAAAATATTCCAGCAATGTTCCAGCAAAAGAGGGGCAGAGTATAATCATGACAACATACATATTTAATCCTAACAAGCATTAAAGGGAATTGTAAAATTCTTCTTAAAGTATAAGAAAACGCAACCAGTTGACAAAGAATGGCATCACTTCAGTGTCAGAAACATGTAAAAAAAACTCACACACACAAGAAAATAAGGATAAGATCTATGTGGTTTCCAGTCTAAATGTTTCAGTCCACTGTTGTTACAATTCTATGATATGAGTCTGGACGGTCAACTGTAAAGTAGCAAAAAAGTAGGGAGTATCACAGTAAGTCAGTAGAAGAGAAGCAGAAGCGGGCCATGAGAGGCAAAAGAGGTGAGAGTGTCGTGAGAGGACAGCAGTGAGGGAGGAACCACAGAGTTAAGAAGGCAGAGGCGGAATATGCGATTCTTAACCCACACTGTGCACCCAAGACCAGCGGCTTCCTCAATGCACAAGAGTGATTATAATTTATGAGTCATGGAGAAATTTTATGAGGAAAATACAGAGTTCAGCAGGGACACAGTGTAGCCCTGAAAGCGTATTGCAAATAACTTTTATCATATTTTCACTGAATCTACAGAAATGTGCACTTGATGCTTGTTACATGCCTGCATTTCATTTAGTGCCTTTACAACTGAGCTGCGCCAGGTTTCCTCTGCGGTGACTCGAGTGTCTCTTGGCTCTCCTCTCCTCGCAGCCTCTGTTGGTCACGCTGTCCAAACAGATCAAAGGTCACATGATAAGGAGAGGGCGAACACTGGGGCCCATTCAGCAGCCCAGACCAATAGCGTATGACATGTGGGCACCAAGAACCAAAAAAAAAAAAAACAGAGAGAAAGGAAAAAAGAGAGAGTTTTGGCCCCAGTGTGTGTCTTGACAAGTCCTTAGAGAGTTCTGGGAAAGTCTTTTCACAGAGGGGCTCTATAAAGCATTGATTTGTTATGCTAATACCCCAAATTGTATTGAATACAGTGAAATATATCATTATGATGGCTTAGCCTTACTGTTGGGATAAACAGGACTTGTGCATGTCCTCTGTTTGAGTGTGCATACATGTGTTTCCGTGTTTAAATGTACAGTGTTTGTTTCCCAGTGGCCTTTAGCTTGCAGGCAAACAGTGAGCGTATGTTGGTTAAGCCTGTGGCTCTGACCCCTCCCTTAAGTCATCACAGCATCAGATAACACAACTGATCAACAGTGGAAACACTGCAGAGGAGAGGTTGATCCTGCCACCGCCCTCCTGCCACATGCAAGCTGCAGCACACAGCCACCAAACAAAAATGGCACTAGTGAAAGTGTTTGGTTTAGGGGGGTTTATCTGCTCCTCCCTCTTACTTATTAATGAGCTGAACTAATGCACACAATTTACACTTTACTAAAACTAGTTAATGGATTAGATCCTGCCTTCACTGAGGTGGTGATTCAACAGTATGCTCATTTTGCAGGATGCAGTTTGTGGTCCTGAAAGGTGTTTCTAATATTTTGTACACACTTTATATCAATGAGGATTGCATGTGAATACTCACAGTGACATTAGAGCTGGAGCTATTTTCCAATAACACAAAACCTATCCATCTTGCGTACTGTGAAAGTATGCCATCAGAAAATGGATTGGACACTTGATATGATCTTGTTTTTTGTTAGTAAGTCACTTAATATATATGCAAATTACAATGTGCATTCATTAGGGCCAGCCATCCATCTTTGGAGAAGTCTAAAAGTGGTCAAGTGCTACTTGATCCCATAAACATCCATGATTTGTGCTAAGCTACGCTAACATTATGGCTGAGCATCTGTGAGTAGGTTGCACTCTGGTCAATCGGGAATGATAGTAAACGATCTCTGTGAAACCAAGCCAACATTACTCAATTTCCTTAGACGCTACACTTTAATTGGATGCCCCACTGATGTGAAAATAAAAATCTCTGACTATGGCAGTGGGATGAGAGGGACAGTCTGACTTTTGTGTGGCACTGGTTTCCCTTCTTCCACTAAAAAACACATCAACGCTGCTATTCAGGGCACAGCAGCCTCTATTCCTGATTAGCTCCAGCATCTCATCAATAGGCCTGACTGTCTGCTCTGGCCTTTAGACAAATAGCCCTTTCAACTCAACTTCACTCCTTACAGATTTAATGGCTGGAACGGCTCAGGGAAGAGTTAATTATTGCATAGCACATGGCTGGCATACAGCACTGTGGCTGCACCAGTTCAAGACACATGAATGTGTCACAAGACGGGCCGCAGTTTGACACATGTGATGAACGAGGGTTTACAGAGCCACTGTGTATGTTTGTACTAAAAGAGAGAAAAAGATATTGGGTGGTTTTTACCAAATTACATGATTCACGCATGAGCTGATATAAACAAAAAACACCTCAGTATGCACATGGTGGATAATGACTCACATGTGCTGACAATTCAAATATCAATCCCTCCTACACAGCCACCCACACACTAGCATATGCCACACAAGGCCATGCACACCACTCACATTAACACACACACTGTCAGTATGGCTTTGTAGAGTATGTGGTGTGAAATCCAAAACATTAATTACTTTTTCCATTCTTTAAAGCTCTCAGCATCCTTCTCTCACGGTTTGATTTTAATGGACTCTGAAATTGACTCAGAGCAGGTTAAACCCAGCAAGACATTGGAATATGTAGGTATATTACTTCCAATCCTTCCTCTCTCTCTCTCTCTGATCATTATCCACATCCAGTTGATGTTTATTTATGTCATTGTTCATGTGCTGTTGTCACCTTGTTGTGCCATTCAAGGTCTTGAAGCTTATTCTCTTTTCTTGGATGTTTTCTCTCTCGGCTGAACAATGCGTGTTGACATTCTTGTCTACTTTCACTGTTTTTTTTTTGTTTTTTTTTTAGCCATTTGTCTACATGAAATAATCCTATAAAGGAGAAGAGATTCCTTTCATTAATGAGAGAGTATGATCAACTGATGTGTGCCATTGCCAGTGTAACTGAGGAAAATTATGCACACGGTGGACAACAAGAGCGTGAATGACAATCAGAAATTCATGATTTGTGAGCAAATTAAGTTTTAAAGTTGCATGTGTTTGTCTTCTGCTATTGTTCAGACTTAAGGTTTTCATCATATTTGGGGACATTACATAGACTTACAGTCATTTCCTGGAGACTTACCATGAGCTTAACCACTACTTTCCTTACCCTAACCTTAACCTAAACCTGACCTTCGTCTAACCTTCACCCTAAAATGTACTGATTACATTATGGGGGATTGCATTTTGTCCCCATAAGGAAAGTGGGTCCCCACAATGTGACTGTGTGAACAGATTTATGTCCACGCAACATCAGCAATGCATGGCCACACACACACACACACACACACACACACACACACACACACACACACACACACACACACACACACATTCATTGAATCTGAATCTCTGTGTGAAGCTGCATGGATTAGATCAGTACACCTGCAGGACCACAGGGAGTAGCCATGACAGTCAGTGATCTGATCTCATCAAAAATACATCAAGGTGTTTCCCCTCCGGACATCTGTATGCACTGAAATATTAACCAGACAGAGCATCGAGAATTCACCCATAACAACAATCTCCACTTATTTCTCCATTTAAATTAGTAGGTTTTTCATTAAAACCTCCCATATATCAGCTGTGAGAGCGAAAAGCAAGAGCAGCCCAGTGAGCTGCCTCCATGCTGACTTGAGCTGTGTCAGCTCTTTCCCCAGGACCCCCACTCTCCTCCCCCCAAAACACACACGGCAGTAACTTATATGAATGCTCAGGGGGTTTTGAGTTTTCCAACTTTCACTTTGAAAAAAACCATTCATTGAACAAATGTTGCATTCGATGCTGAACATCTCCACTGATTACTGATCTCTCCTCTCTGACGCTGAGTTTTGGTGTACAGTATTTTCTCGATGTAGCGCACACCACTCCTATGTGCTGCTATACATCAAAGTTTAACACACGTCTGGAAATGAAGCAACGCCTGCCAGTTTGAAATAACTTTTGGGTTGGGTTGTTTTATTCCAGTCTTTTTCCTGCGTCAGTGTGTTTAACATAACCTGCTTTGCAAGAATATACAGAGCATGTCACATGAGGCTGTGTCTCCAGTCTGCACCTCACAGCAGCAGAAACAGGCACAGCCTCCACTTAGTCATGCTGCTGTCAGAGGACAAGATCTACTTCAAAGCGCAGGCACTCATTGCATCTGTAAATTCCGCTCTCATTATCTGAGGGACACACACACTGACACTGTAATGTCTGAGCTTTGTTTTCTTTCTTTCCTGCTATTACTTTCCAGGAATATTGCGGTAGTTGATGTTGTTTGCACACTAGTTAACAGTGATATTTGAATCAGTCTGAGCTAGTACCAACTCAGAACTTGGAGACATATTAAATATGTCTGCACATTAAATGCCCTCTGCTGCCCTCTAGTGGATGTAAATATAACATACAGAATGCAGGCACTGAAAAGAAACAAGATTGCACATGGTCTTCAGTTGCTGGCGTGCATGATGTGACCCTAAACCCCCTCTCACGTGTTTTACGTAATGGTCCAGGAACCTCACTGGAAGAGCCAATCCAAAATATAGAAAAAACACAAAACAGAGGTGCTACCACACAAGTGAGTTTAAAAGCAGCTAAACAAAAAGAAACTTGTCTATATCTATTTGAAAGAACTTCTAAAGAGGTTTTTTGATCCCAACTATAAACACTTAAAACTAATACCACTTTTAAATGATACATTTTTGGACTACACTATCAAATTAGGCTCCCATTGCCAATATCAGGCACTTACACAGGCCTGTACCCCTGTGCCATCAAGTGTGACAGCATCTAAAGTAAGGAACTTTTTTTCCATAATTAAGATCACAAGAAAGACTAAGACAGTTGCTTTAAGTTCATAGATCTTTATTTGATTTCATATCTTATGCATTCTCATTCAAAAGGCATGAAGATAGAAAAGGAGACAGAAAATGGGTCATGGATATAAATATACAAAGAGAGGCAAAATCTTTACAATCAGTAACATTACATAAAGGCTTAAGCTAGCCATATGGACATGGGGCACAGCACTTTGGATTACGAAAATAACTTTCACCAAAAGCCACATTGGTCACAGGCTACATGGTAGTTAACGCATAACTTCATGCAACTGTCCAACATTCAAGCTGTGCCTTAACTTCATTCATAAATAATAGAAAAGTTTGATTTATGTGCATCATCTTCCCTCCCCTTTGGCAACACTAAATATACAAAACTCAGCCCCAGTGTTTCCCAGAACTTGTGTGCATCATTTCTTCCGAGGTAACTGCAAATACGGAAACCCATAAATATCGACAGTGCAACCCATGTCTATACAGTCAGGCGTCACTGTTAAATACAAGACGAGTACCATGCTACAGATCAAAGAAATCTGACTGGTCCATTAGAAAGAGAAGCACAGTAGTACAGTCAAGTACGAGATGACAGAAGAGGCCACGTTGGTCAGAAATGAAACCGGTCTACTACAGCTACTTCAAGTATCCAATTACATTTCAAACCCCATCTAAAATCAACAGCTTTAAGAATCCACATTCACGAACATTACAAATCATTTAAAATTGGCACAGACTCTCACTGAGTATTCACTGAACGTGCAGATTACCAAGAGTTTTTTTTTCTCTAAATGCAGAGAAGTCAAGATGCTAGTGCAGTAGTACAATAATAATTAATAACTACATTGATGTCAATGTAACATAATAAATAAAGGAACAGACAATTAATATAAAGAAAGTACGCTCTGAGAGGAAACGAGAAGCTAAAGCGAACACAAAGGATGACATCAAACACTCAGCAGAAAGAATGAGCCACAATCTTCAACGGTGAACATCAACAAAGGCACACACGCAAACTCACGCACACACGGACCATGTACCAGCCAATATATGCACATGCTTAGGTACACATGTTTAGTATGGGATCTGATTTTGGTAATACTGGATCATGTCGTAGGTTCTACTCCTGTAAATCAAAAAAGAGCAGTTGTAAATAATGGCCAACATGAACAAGAATTTAAGAATATGTAAAGTGTTTGGGTTTCGTACTGACCTGTTGCTGAGGAAGCAGTTCTGAATGACTTTGATGATGAAGGAAGCTGCATCTTTCTCACTCAAACCAGGGTTGAACCGCTGCCTAGAGATGACGAAAGAGACAGCAAATGACATTCAAACTGCTTATTCTCCTTCACATTGGCTCACACATGCAGACACACGCCTGACTCACTTGAGCAATTTGATGGTCTGTCCTCGGAAGCAGGGGAGACCCGTGTCCAGCATGAGTGTCACTAAGGAGACCACTCCGTCCATGTAGGGCCTGATTCACCAGAGGAACTTGTCTTAATGTTACATGTTATCCATCTTCATAGTGTTTTGAACATTTGCTTTTGCACTTGTGCATCCTCACCTGACAGCCAGGTATCCCCTGACACACATCTCCATGAACCATTTGAAAGGCGTCGCCTCCATCTTCCCACCCATGATCATCACCATCTCATCGGTTAGCTTGATGTCTGGCTCCCAGCCGAGGTTCCCGCCAGGAGAACTTTCAAACATGAAGCCGAAGTCTGGACACACACACACATAAACACACACACAGGATTTCTAATTGGATGCTCCAGTATCATGTTGCAGCATGAAGACAATGTCTGGCACTATCAATACAAATATAATGGATTACAAAGGGTTATAATTCAAAGATTGACTCAAAAATGGTCTGAAAAATTCCAAAAAGTCCAAAGTTCAGATACACTTTGACAATGTTAAAGGACTACTGTGTAAGATTTTGGTGGATCTATTGGCAGAAGTGGAACATAATATTTGAAGGAATGAAGAAATGCCCACAATACACACCGATGTGGATGAGGTGGCCCTGGCTGTCCAGCATGATGTTGCCGTTGTGTCTGTCTTTTATCTGCAGCAGGAAGAGCAGCAAGCTGTAAGCTGCCATGCTGCGGATGAAGTTGTACCGCGCCTGAGAAGACAGGTGTTGGAAGGAATATAAGATTAAACTTAAAATGAGCACTGAGAAATATGATGGTGTAAATGAGTGATGATGCAAAAGCCTGTACAAGGCTGTGAAATTTGGCATTTACTTTCTGGAATGCTAGTGTGGATTCGTCTCCATACTGGTTCCTAAAGTAGTCGTACATGCCGAAGTCTGTCTGTCGGCCCAGCTGGTCACGAGACTTGCAGTCTGGGATGCACTCGATGACTCCACACTGTGGTGACGCATCAAAACAGGAAGAATGAGAAGCGGTTTGATTACAGGGGAAAGTTAGACTTGCGGTTTCATCATCTTAGTGAAATATTTGTTTTGAACATTTAGTAGTTCCTGTTGGAAGTAACACAGAGGAACATATGAAAAATTTCATTTGAACTTACTCCCGGGGCTGTGGCCACCACCCTGTAGGGAAACACGTAGAGATCCAGGCCGACCAGCTGGAAGATGTTCTTAAACAGGCTGATGATCTGAAGAGCCAGCATGTCCTGTGTGCAACGAGGACGAAATGACAAAGAGAAGGAATTCAGCAAAATAAAGTCATGTCCAAGAAACATATCAGGAAATGGATGGCAGATAGCAGTGTGGTAAGTTAAAGGAGAGGAGTGTGAAACTGAGACCTGTCTGCAGTCGTCCCCCACTTTAAAGATGGCTGCCTGCCAGTAGATCCTGTCGGCCTCTTCGTCACTCTTCGATTCCTCTACAGAATCTGAGCGACATTGCAGGCCTGAGGGGAAGATATCATGACACACTGTTTGTCTGTGCCAACATTTGAGAAATATGAGATCTACTTTGGGTTCGTTTAACAATAGCAGCACCTTCTTTTTCCAGCTCACTGACTCCACACCTCCTAACTTTGAACTTGGCCAGGTAGGGAGCTTTGGCAGCACTAAACAGAGACAGAAAGGGATACAAACATGCTTTTGAAAAAAGTTTGGTGAAGCCGTCACATTTCTTTGTGGATTCTGGTAAATGTTATGAGCATTGTAGAAGATGGTTTTGAGGCCCACCTCTGCATGGGGGTCCCAGACTTGTAGTCTATATCCAAAACTATGGCCTCTGGGTTACTGGGAAGATAACAGCCGGGTTGGACTTTGATCTGTGACATGGCTTCCAGGCAAGCCCTCTTCCTCTCCTCCCCTTTGGGAAAAGGTCTAATGAAGACAAACAAAAGCAACTTAAACACAGAGAGTTTCCACACCTATGTCTGACTGTACTGAGAATAGTATGCATGGGCATCTCACTGAATGACTCCAGAGCACAAGTGACAGTCTGGCTCGACTGTTATTCACAGAGGGGAGTCACTGGGGTGGAAAGTAATAGAGAGTGGAAACCAGGGGACAGTACAAGTTTCTCCCCTGGACAGTTGCAATTAGTGCTGTAATGAGGGCTGGGGGGAATTCTGTGTGCCTCTAGTGGGCTGACAAAACACTCTCTGTTCGAGGCAGCAATAATGGGAGCTGTCAGAACTCTACACGTCAGCTGCAAAGTGTACACACTGGTAGACAGGTATTCAGGCGCACAGCATACAGTGTCTTCCAGACTAGTGCTTAATCAGAGAGACATTACAACAAATAATAGCTAAGTAAATGAACAACAAAGGGATTTAGAGAGTACGTCTCTGGTGGTACGAAGCAGGGAAAAGAACAAAACATCTCGGCTCAAGGGCAAACTTGTTATCACTTGATAAACATCTTTTGGATTACCTGCAGCAGAGCTGTGTTTATAATATATCTAAAATGTTCTGTAACTTTGGAAAAAGGTGCAGCAGTAATGGAAAGGATATGCTACTGTAATTGATGGCCTAAAGCATGCTAAAGAAAGTCAGAAACAATAAAGTGTGTTCATACTTGATAATGGCCGACACATTGGTGATCTTGTTGAAGAAGTCAAACTCTCTCTGGTAGAAGTCTTTGGCTGGGCCAGACAGAGAGCCGGTGATCTCCTCCACCATCTGTTCCAGCAGCTCACCTATGTCAGCTGCATGGAGAGAATACCGTAGTGTTTTACATGTATGTTCACAGGTTGTGTTGCAGTGTGATGTGCATGTGTCGAGTCAGAAAGAGAGAGTGAGAAGGAATATCTCACGGTCTTTCTGGTTTCCTTCCTCATCCAGGAATATGTTGGTCTTCATGTTCCAGATGAACTGGTGAGCCAGAAGCTGAGACTTCTGAGCGGCCCACAGGATGTATTCTCTCACGTAACCCATCTACATGAGGTTGTAACAGGAAAGAAAGAAAAAGACAGGGAAAGTTCTGAACATTTAATGGACCAGTGGCATCTAGCAGTGAGGTTGCATTTCGACCTCTGTTGGCCGAGTTGGCTAACTTCCAGTTTAAAGACCTCTGCTAACTTGAATGGGAATGAAACTCAGATTTTCCAAATGTTGTCAGACTGAATGGATCAAATTCTGATTGTGAAATTTTTCATTTTGGATGGATTTGTGCTCAAAAAATGTATCCACCATGTCTATGGGAAAAAGTCTTTTTGGGCCCTTGTGCATCACATGACGTTGTAATTACAGGTTTGGTCACTATGTCAATTTGGCTTCAAAGCCAGGAACACTTCCTAGGTCCCTGCCTGCGCCCTCTGCAGATATAAAGGGCCCATTCTACACGATTTTTATTTTCAGGTTATTATATACTAAGTATTATATATCAATAAAAACATACCTATGAATATCATCTTCCATTTCTTCCACCTTTAATAATCTGAATATATGTGGGCTTTAAATGCATTTGTTGACTCAGGAAATCTGATATTCACCTTGTCGTAACGAAGTGCTTGAACAATCTGAGGAATGTAAAACAAGATGGCATCCTAGAAAGAATGGAAAAAAATATTTTACCAGTAAGAAAAGAAAAAGAAATGCCATAACTGTATCATTGTGTTCAAATGAATCTCCAACATATAATGTACAATGCGTGTGCTGTATGTGACCATACCGGAGGAAAGGAACGGAGCACTTTGACCCCATACTGGGCTGTGAGGGGGTGGGGAGGGTACAGGGAGGAGAAGTAGGACAGTCCAGTTGGGGGATCTGCCGGGGCCCAGCACAAGATGTGACTGAGCTCTGGAGAGTCTGCGTCAATGGTGTGCCATGTCACCAGGAACTGAAGACAAAAAATGAGAGAAAACTGAGAAATATGTGAAAAAAAACCCCAACTCAGTCAACATCTACATCAGTACTTAGGTACTACTCTATGTGCAGCATGCATCACAAGATCCATATCTCTGCACCAAATATGACAGCAATCTGATGTAAGGTTATGACCCCAAGACTGATGGTGTGCTAACTAGCCTCGAGGGAAAGCTGTGTTCATTAGCTGCTGAAGTGCCTGGGATAAACAACTATGAGATGTCAAGGAGCATCATCTGTTAGATTATGGTGGCCTTCGGGGAAGGTTGTTCTCTGCCTCCCCTGCTTCCTCTATAGACAGGTACGTGGCTCATTAAGAGCTCAGTCAGGCAGAATTACATGAAGAGGAAGCTGGAGGGAAAAGAGATAACTTCAATAACACCAACATTTCTCAAGTGACAGAATATGGCCACTTGAAAGCAAAACAACTTCCAAACCAAAACTTTTTAGTTTATTTAACTTTTGCAGCTACTTCACCGAAACACAGCAGAGGGAACTCCAAAACCCAAGAAGACCATTTTAAATAGCAAATGTAGCAAAATTCTTGCCTACTCAGATGAAAGTGTTTGACTGAATCTACAGCTATGGCTACAGATGTTTTTATTAGCTCTATACTACATATTCAAATGCAAAATGAGGTCCAGGAAGGGTTTTAATCATTTCAGATCAAAAACATATTAGTAAAAGTATGATAGTGGAGTGGGAGGACAAATTAGCAACCTGTCATTGTATAGTAACAACAATCAAACTCCACAATGTGTCTAAACATGTTGGAAGCTATGCTGTCTAGTTTCTTAAAGCCTACTGTATCACACATGCACAAGCAGAGTTTGGCCACAAAATATGTCGGGTGCATTGTGCACAGTTACAGTTCAGCTGCTCAAACCTCCACTCAAAACACACTGATAGAAAACTTAAATCCACTTGGCATAAGTTTGTCCTTGTTCCTGTGATCAGGATACAAGCACCATGAATGAAACCAAAAGAATGGCGGACACAACAGCCACCCTGTTCATTTGTGATGGCAGGCAGAGGACCTCACCTTGACTGCTTCTGGAACGTCACACACAGCCGCTGGATCCATCCGCACTAGGCGAGTCACTTCAGAGACAATAGCCTCTGTGTTTTTAAATCTGAAAAGCAATTTACCAAACTGAATAGTTGCATGTCCAGTGAATGAAAACACTGCGCCTGTCATTTCCTAAACTTGTAGCATCATTCAATCCCTTCTTGTTGCAACCAAAGGTAAAAATGTGCACAAAGTGATGGATTTTGGCTTTTAAAACTTCCTAACTGGCACTATTATTGAAGTTTTTCACATTTTTAATGTGGTTAGACAAAATCTATTACACTGTCAACTTTCTCTCTGTACCTTGCAGGCAGCTGCAGGGCGAGGTAAGGTGCTATGCTCCAGGCCAGGTTGACATTGTCCTTCCACTGTTTCTCTGTCAGACTAATATATTTGGACCTCCAGTTAGCAATGCTGGTCTCCACAGACTGTTCAGTAGCAATAGCAAGCTCCTGAGTGGACAACGGGTTGTACCATATCGTCAGCCGCTCAATCTCACTGGCCTGGAGAAAGACATACAGGGAATGGGACTCATCAGATTTGCCCAATGAGGTGTCAAGTACAGATGTAGAAATGTAATAACTAGATGTCATTTTCTTTATTACCACAGAGTTGTGAAAATGTACAGTGGGTGAGAAAACCTAAATACCAGTAAAGCCAGTAAAAGAGTCCGGCGTTTCATGTAGTACTTGTGCAGCTGGGAGCCTCTGTTGCTTTTTTTAGACAGTCCTGAAACAGTAATACAACAGTTATACAATAAGATACAGGAAATATCGTATAACCTGTTGAACTGAATAGGGACTGAAGACCTCATCTACAAACATAAAGCAGATGGAGGTTATGTTTCATTATCTTTGCAGCACATGGTGCACTCCAGCATAGCTCATTTAAGTTTATCATCCTGTATGTGTTGTACCTGATTTCTTGGATATGGTGGACATCCCGGAGGACAGAGGGTAGGTGTTGATCCATCCCTGAGTCACCTGCTGCCTCTGGCCAACAGCTGCATCAAGACTGCTCCGGCTGTCCGTCACTGCCACAACAGACAGGCTGTTCACCGACATGTCTTGGGGATCTACACAAAAAATCTATCATTAATACAGCCTTCAAATCAATTATTTGTCTATCAAGAGCATTTAAACGTAAGGCTCAGATACCAAATTCATGGTTAATCTGTAACCTGGGCCTTCAACAAAAAAGGCCAGGTGGTACAACTACTGCAATACCCTGGTTTGTATGGTAAAAGGCCGATGTAATACAACATTTTCAGCTCCACTTAACACATCACAGATTAGATACTTGGGTCTCTGGACAGGTTTGGTCTTCATACTATAGATTACACATGACCAAATCTGTCTTAAATTACAGAGGTAATAAATTGCAATTAAGTTACAAAAGAAGCAAAAGGGATGGAAATTCACAATTACACAAAAGGAAAATCTAACCCCGATATAAAGTGTGAATTGTCATGCTGTGTGATGGTGCTAATTCAGTTCTTGTTATTGACAGATTAGGACACTGTTTTCTCCATCCTGTACCTGGGGGAACCAGCTGGCTGGCAGCCAGATACTTCTTATCAGACTGCAGACTGGCATAGAACTTAATCATTATACTGATGTCTTCTCTCAGCCTCTTATCTGTCTGAGTTGGAAATTTCGCCATGACACTGCACAGAGACAGAGATGGCAAAGAGATTAGTGGACAGAGAGACGGCTTTAAAATCACACTAGAAGACTTTCCTTTTTGCCAACAAAACTCTTCTTGATTTTTTCTACCTGAAGTAGTCAAAAGCTGTGGAATAGATCTTTTCTCGAAGCACATTTCTGATGGTGGCATTTGTCACAACATCAGCATGCAGGAGAGTCAGACCCAGAGTAAGCAGTCTGAAACAAAGCAAAGTGATAACAGATTAGTCTTATTAAGTTTAGGATTCAGTGTTTCTCGCAGCTGACTATTACGGCATGTAAGGTTAAACTAATTTGCTTTTGTAATAATAAACACGGCACCTGAATCTTGGTCCAATGGCAGCAACGTGACGGTTCAGGCTGCTTTTGGGCCCTCCAACGCTCAGGGACAGAGATCTCTGCAAAATGGCGGTGAAAATCTCCACCTGGTCAGCGCTGCTGTACTTGGCTATCTCAAACCTCTGCACCAGAAACTGGAGGGAGTGAGAGAGAGGGAAAAACGAAGCTTCCCTTATACTCTCAAAGTAATGAGCTTAATTCAATTTTATTAAAAATACATCAAAATATAGAAATATCTATGCTTTCATCTGCGTGTCACTCACCTCTATCCAGAGGAAGTGAGGGATAACGTCAGGTGCACAGGGCGCAGGTTGACTCTCCTCTGAGACAGCCAGAGGGCCAGCCTCCACCTTAGCCATCGAAAACAAACCCATCTTCAGCTCGACAGTCATCTGCCAAGCTCCTGCCATCTCACGCATAAACTAGGCAGATGGAAAAGAGAAGATAAAAATGAATGATTTCTGCAATACATCTCAAACCAAACAACACACCAATGTAACAAATCATTCACACAATTTCATGAAAAGTGATAAATATACGCACTGGCACTTCCACCCCGTTGTGTGCAGCCAGGAGCCATTCCCAGCAGGCGATGGCAGTTTCCATGCCGTGTTCTGTAAACATCTTCAGAGGAGACCAACACAGATGGTGCAGGAGTAGAGGATCGCAGTCTGAAAGGCAACATATGGAAAATTAACATACAACAATTAGGACAACAAACAACAACCACTGTTACTGAAAGACCTCACATATGAATTTAAATTAGGCAGAGCTGCTTACTTTTGGTAGTAATAAGCAGAGCAGCCATCTTGAACATGGCCTGGGTGAAGGCCTCTGGGTCTTTTCTGTCCAGAGCACTGGTCATCTGATGGATCATTAGCTTGTTGAGGTCTGACTGGCTGTGAGTTGCCTCTGAGAACTGAATCATGCCAGCCACCTAGACAGCACATAAACAGACAGCTATGAATCAGACTGTATGTAGAAAGTCTCAGAACATCACAGCGCTGTTATCATAGTGTGACTTCACCTCTCCAGTGTAGCGGTTGCGAAGGTTGAGTGACGCCATGAAGTTGGAGTAGTCCTTTTTCACACATGCTGGTCTCTCTGTCAGCTGGGTGGTCTAATGGAAAACACAGTTTAGGGGCCACTTAAAGTCACGCAGTCATGAACTAGGAAAGCAGGACACATAGCTGCACTGTAGCACTTCTGGTTATACTGAATGTATCATGCCTGAGCTCTGTCTCTTTATATTTAGTGTTCAGACCAACCTGAGGGAAAGCAGCCTATGGTTGGTCACGTGGTGGAGGACAGCACCAGCACAACCAGTTAGCCAAATGGGCAACCAGCCAACCAACCCACCCGTCCATTGCAGGTAAGTAACCAGGTAACCAGCAAATCCGTAAACCAGCCAAGCAACCAGGTACGCAGTTCGGTGCAGTTTAATAAAGACAAAATACAACAAATGAAGCAAATGAAAAGACAGATACAGCACAATGCAAGCCCAAGAACACATAGGAAATGCAGAGCAAGCAAAGTAATGTCACACAGACAAGTAAGCATGCACACAGAGACAAACAGTACTGTAAACAACTGGACTCTCAGTGTTTACAGAACTATAGAATGCAGTGCAGACAGATTAAAACATATAATAAAACACATATGTGCACCAAGGATATGAGACACTTCTGCTCAGTGTTAACACAACTGGAGAGGCTTTGACAAAGCAACTAAATGGCACGTGTGTTAAATCAAAAAGCCATTAATGTTGGACAAATGTTAATAAGCATCAAATCAACAAGCCTGTGAGGCCAACAGTAGGAACCACATGTTGGTTTTTAAGTTTGCAGTATGTTCCAAGGATCTTACAAAAGTGCTGCGTCTTGTTCTTGATGCCTCAGGAAGTGACACGGCATTTGTCACTTCCTGTGTCGTCCTCATTGTTTAGTAGGTCCAGACAAACAGACACTGTGCTTGTGTGGTTGTGTGTTTTGTTGACAATGTGCCTCTAAACAATGTTTCAGTAGCTCAGATTATGATCTCACCTGCAATTTGGGATGTGCAATTTTGTCTAAATTCAACCCGCCTTTAATCTGAGGAAAACGGTTTTGTGTAAACATGCACGGATGCCCGCATGCGTGTGTGACTCACGCCAAGTGTAGTACTCTGTCTGTTGTAGCCTGCTAAGTGCAGTATGCTCTCTGTGGCCATGGCCAGCCCAGTGTGCTGCGACAGTCCTGACACCCAGTTCTGGTGCTTGTTCAGGTACTCCTGCATGAGACACAGCACACAGGTGAGATATCAGAAGGTTCTGTTCATCTTTCTGATCAAAGACCTCTGAGGAAATGTAAAGGTAAGGAAACTCACCTGTAGGTGGGACTTTGTGACTGAGGGGGCCCATTTCATAGCTTCTCTCAGGATCTCACCACAGCGAGCAGCAAAGTCCTTCACTATGCTCTACAAGGACACGAGGAATATTTGTAAAATGCAGAAGGAATCCTGGACAATTTGAATAAAATGTATCCCAACACAAAGGGTTGAGATTAAGCTGAGATAGTACATATGAATGTAAAGGGCTTAGTAAGTTGAACAAATTATATCATCACAATAAAAACATCACAAAGGATCATTTATCAGATGAAGGGATCAAACAATTCAAAAAGAGCAAAGACTGAACACAGTAAGAAGCACAAATGTCTTCAAAACCAACAGTCTACTGTCCTCTAGTGGTGAGAAGTGTAATAACAGTTCAAAATCACCTCTCGGGCCTCATATGTGTCAGGAACAGTGATCCTGTAAGGGGTGTCTGGGATGTCATAGTATGGCTGATCCTTGTGGATGTCCTAAATGAACAGAGACATCATTTGTAACAACTGAAGGTCATAGTCACACCAATCTAAACTCTTCCGTGGAGTTTCATAACACTTCAAGCAAGAATAATTCCACTCTGCTTTTGTTTCATCAACACTTGATGTCAACTACGCTGCACCAGAAGAGAATTTCATTTCCCACCCATTGTTGTCCATTGTAGGGATTCAAACCAACAACCTAGCACTGTGTTCTTCACACCTGCTCTACACTGACACTTACAGCACTTAGTGACAGAGAGAGCGTCTGCAGGATGTCCAACATGGTCTTTAACACGCGACCACTCCACAGCAGGTGGGGGAACCTGGTAGAGGTAAACCACATGAGAAATGGGATTCATATTGTATATATCATGACGGGAGACAAAGTTCTCGGATTAATGACACTCACGTCTCAGCCAAACCAGAGAGGTACTTGTCCGCCACTCTGCGGATCCTCTTGTGTGTGTGGTTGAAGTTGACCAGTAAGAATTGAGCATGTCGCTCCAACTCCTCCTCGTGCTCTTTGGTCTTGGGCTAAAAAAATGAGAAATAAACTTCCATTGTTATTCACTGAGACTAAAAATAAAATGTACAGTCAATAAGACATTCAAGCCTTTGAGAAACCATGCTACCTACCTTCTCAGCCATCATCTGGAGGAAGACATCAAACACCTTATCGCCAACGCAAATAATGCACTGCATCATGCCTTTGAACATGAAAAAAGAGAATTTGAAGAAACTGAATTACATCAAATGAGTAAAAAGAGTGGCAGCAGGTGTAGCAAGTGTAAAGTCCTCACCAGATTTGTCTTTCTGGATGGCTTTGTCCTCAAAGTATCGAAACATGACCTGGAACCTGTCAGGATCATTGGATCGCAGCATCCTGAAAGAGAGATATTACAAATCTCTATAATCTGACCTCACAATATACAAAAAATGTGACAGTGTAAAGTGTAATGAAGCTGACCTCATGTATTCTAGTCTGTAGACTGACAGCAGGTACGTGGACATGGCAAAGTCGAGCTTGTTAATGAGGGCAGATCCTTCAGGAGGCGGATCGAGGAGATTGCTGATGGTTGCCCGCAGCTCACTCAATTCAGCCTGGAGGACAGAAATTGACAATTTAAAAGTTAGTCTTGGTGTTTCTGTTTTCAAAAGTATTTTAACAACCTTACTGCAAGACAAAAGTGTATTTTGTGAATGCTGTACCGGCGTGACTGTATCATTTTTCAGGGCAGAGTTGTATTGCAGTTCGGAGCGAAGAGGTTCTCCGCTGGGGAAGGTGAGAAGAGGAGACTTGGTGGCAATCTCACACACACCTTCGTACCACTCCTCTGGCCAAAGCCCTTAAAAGACAAAACATATATACAGAAATGCACGGGACTGCAATAACTGACACTGATGTTGGCGTGCTAATATCTTCAACCAAACGTCTATCATCATCTAATTTAATGAACCCTTTTCTCAAATGGAAAACATTTCTATTTCCCCATTTGGTGTGAAATAAATAAATCACTGTGTGATTTGGGGATGCTACTGGCCGCTAAAACAAAATCAGGGAGAGTACCTTTAAATACCAACTCCCACTCATTTCATGTGATCTAGTGCAGAAATGCAGAACTTTCTTCTAAACATGACTGACATCAGTTCATACCTGATCCTTCCACAGCAAAGCCCATGACCACAGAGTACAACCAAAAGTCCCTGAACAGCTTCTGCAGCCGTGGCTTGGCCTCTTTGATTGGTGGGAGCCGCCTGGTCAACTGTGAATTAGAAAAATAGATAGAAGAAGGGTGAAAAAAGTACAGCCAATCAGTCAAAAGTGATTCAAAAGGAAAGCTAAAATACAAACTCCCTCAAACAGGAACAGCTAAATTCATCCTGGATACGCTGCACACTGAATGAAATACAGACAAAAAATGTAAACAAGCAACTGCAAAATACCTCCTACCACACTATTAGCCCTCTAATAGTTAATTAGCATTATATCTTCTTAACAGATAAGCTGAATTGTGAAGAGTTAAAGCTTTCAGTCAATCACAGTGCTTTCTGCTCTGTTTGATCTGGTCTATTTGTTCAGGAGGAGCCCACATCAAAGTTCAGTTTTGTATTCAATTCTTTGCTCTTAGTCCTACAAACAGAGGCAACACAGCACTTCCCGCCAGCACACGGTGAAGGTAAGACCTTTAACAGACTGCTACTAAGGGAATTTTACATAAAATCGTTTGTGTCTGTAGCCAGTGATAACGTGATTTTGATCCTACAGATTAATTAAAATGTAATTTATTCAAGTTTACTAAATGTTGATCAGATTATGAACTAGGCCATACTAAGAGTCTATTCCCTCCTCCACAGCCTTCAGGATGTGGGTCATCACTGTCATTTCTGTGGCCTGTCTGATGGTCAGTTCATCCCTGGCTGGCATCAAAGACCTCAGCTCTCACTTCAGTGACCCTAAACCAGACCCCAAAGGCTTTGAAGAGGGGACAGTGGACATAGAGGCCATTCCCCTGGAGTTCCACAAAGAAAACACGGTCACTAATGACCTAGTTTTTGATGGCTTTGAGGATGAAGATTATATTGATTTTGATAAGATTCTGGCTGCAGGCAGTGACGACTACATGTGAGTATGAACTGTTGTTACTTATGGTGGATTATATCAAAAATGAAATGTTGAGGAAAGAAGTTGAGATGTAAAGCTGTGTTTAATAAAGCAAAACAAGTGAATTATCATTAACTGCCAACAAGTTTTATACTGAGATTTTCTCTATTCATTATTGGGAATATTTCTGTGTATAAAAGTGTATGTAAACAATGTTAAAAACAATCAGTTACCTATAAAGCAGCCACTGTATAATGCAATGTGCTTTGAGAGCGATTCTACTTTTGAACGGCTGGATGATGAGTTTATGGTATTTTTCAGTGAGGGGGATGAGATAGATGAGATTGCCACACCAGCGCCTGACATCGACATCTTTGCCGAACCCTCTGACCCAAAGATTCGCCGCGCCAGACTCCTGCGACTGTTCCACGGTCGGACTCGCCTCCAGCGCATCAACATTGTTAACGCTCTTTTCGGTTTTAACCTCTATCGGAGTCTTCGTAACGACGTCAACCAGAGTGACAACATCCTGCTAGCACCTGCTGGCATCTCCATCGCTATGGGGATGATGTCTTTGGGGGCGGGACCTGGAACTCACGATCAGATCTACAAAGCTCTGGGATTCGCCGAGTTTGTCAATGCCAGCCATCACTATGACAACACAACAGTGCACAAGCTGTTCAGGAAGCTGACACACAGGCTCTTCAGGAGGAACTTTGGTTACACACTACGCTCTGTAAATGACGTCTACGTGAAGAAGGATGTCTCGGTGAAAGACGCTTTCCGTGCAGAAACGAAGGCTTATTATTTTGCAGAGCCACAGTCAGTGGATTTCAGAGACCCCGCCTTCCTGGACAAGGCCAACCGTCGTATCCTAAAACTGACCAAAGGGCTGATCAGGGAACCACTCAAGAGTGTCGACCCAAATATGGTGCTGATGCTGCTCAACTACCTGTACTTCAAAGGTGAGAGAAATGGGGACACACTGTCCTGCACCTACTTTCAAATGATGTGTATTATTTCAATGTCGCAGAACTTTGGAAAGTAAAATTGCAGCACACGGCTGCTTTGCTTGGTTATTTGAAATGCAAAGTAAACATATGACTCCTCATTTGTTTGTATGAACAGGTACATGGGAACAGAAATTCCCCAAAGAAATGACTCACTATCGCAACTTCAGAGTCAACGAAAAAACAAATGTGCGCGTGCCAATGATGACCAACAAGGGGAACTACATGGCTGCTGCCGATCATGAACTGGAGTGTGACATCCTACAGGTGAGTGGCCTTACACTGATTTGAAATTTTAAGTGGCAAACTTCTTCAACAACAATTTGCTGACCAACACACGCACTGATCCACAAACAAATCAGCTGAGCTGCATAATAATCATGCAAACTTTCTTATTTTCAGCTCCCATACACAGGAAACATCAGCATGCTCATTGCCCTGCCGAGGAAGATCACTGGCATGAGGACTTTGGAGCAGGAGATCTCTCCCACTGTTGTCAACAAGTGGCTCAAAAACATGACTAACAGGTCAGCAGCACTCTCCCAACAAACTAACGTATAGCTGAGAAAGCAACCTGAAAATAATATCTATTAAAATTTTCCTTTAGAGTTAGTGGCTTGACATGCTGAAAATGTTTGGAGATTTAAAAGCTATATCATGAGGAAACTGTTCTGTGCCTCCCTCCAGGACACGAGAGGTGGTGCTGCCTCGGTTTAAACTGGAGCAGAACTATGACTTGATTGAAAATTTGAAGGAGATGGGCCTCACCGACATGTTCCAGGAGAGTGGAGATTTCTCTGATATGACCTCTGAAAAAGTGGCCATGAACTGGGTGAGCAAGACTAAATCAGTCATGATTTCACTGGGAAATCATGACTGATTTAAGCAAACATCAAATCATCAAAAGAGAAGGTCACCCAGTCACCTGGACACCTTATCAAGTGTAATCAATAATCCTTCCAAACTATGTCAAAATAATAGAAGCCTTCTGATCTTCCTCCCCAGCTGAAGCACCAGGGAACCATCACTGTGAATGAAGAGGGCACAGAGGCTGCTGCTTTGACCCAAGTGGGCTTCATGCCCCTCTCCTCTCAGATCCGCTTCACTGTGGACCATCCCTTCCTCTTCCTCATCTACGAGCACCGCACAGACTGCCTTGTGTTCATGGGCCGGGTGGTCAATCCTTCACAGACCTAAACTTGACCAAAAAGCCCTTCCAAACAGCTAAACTATTCCCTAAAAAGTCCATGTTTTAATCTGCTTTTAATAGCTGAGGTGTTCTTATTTCTATTAGTATATTACGTAGGAGTAACATTCAGAGTCTTTATGTGTATGTAGTCTGACTGAACATATTAACTTTTCCTTCACATTTCTCTAAAGGTTGCAAGTCTGTCAAGTGACTCAGTGACTCAGTGAATGCTTGTTATCTGTCTGTTAATGTTTTATCTTCTGCAGTGAGGCTAGTGGAGAAATGTTCTCAAAAAACTGCCATTATATAACTGTCATTATCTAACGCCATACTGTGTTAATAACAGAAGGCCAACAGGAACACGAATAAGACAAAAAAGGGGATAATAAAATCATGTATGACACTATAAGACAAGAATTTCTGTGAAAAAAAATTACATCATTACTTTTATAAAGGGAGTGCCTTAATAAAAAAGTTATCTTATCTATTGTATTGCTATTAATTCTAATGATCATAAATTCAACTGACAACAGACATACAATTGCAGCACTACAAATACATAACATTCAGCAGTGAACCGGTGACACAGATGTTTGTACTGCAGCTAACAGGGTAAATATTTGTTGATTGAGTTAAATGCTAACTAACCACTCAGATTCACCTGAAGCACTCACATACTCTTGCACATCATTTAACTGTGGGTAGTTTTGAAACAGAAATTCTTGTCTTCGATTAATGGAAAACGTCTCCAAGGGGGCAGCAGTTTGTGCAGACATCACATACTCACCACAGCAATCACTGGTATGAGGACTCCAAGATTTCCAGCACTACTTGATGCCTACAGGAGATAAAGAGCCAAGACCAGTGATTCAACATTGCTGTTTTCAATTTTCTGTTGTGTATAGAAGTTCATGCATTTAAGCGTGTACCTTAAGTGCCGGTCCTTTGTCCGAGGCCCTCTCACTAGCTCTCTTTCCTTCTAGGCCCAGTTGGACAAACAGCTCTAAAAGGTTCACCATCAGTTCGTCCACGAGTTGCTCCCCCTGCAGGTTGGCTGCAATGTTGGCCAGAGCATTTATCACTGCCAGAGAGCAGTGCCTTGTGGGGGAAAAGAGCACAGATGGAGGGGACAGTTAGACACAGTCATACTCACTACTATAGTGCCCTGGTGCAACTGGTAGTGGTCTGTGAATAGGATGAGAGCAGACCTGTAGCCGTGATCTCTGTAGTCTTTGGTAGCGGAGTAGACCACTGAACTGGCCTTCACACTGATCTGCTGGAACAGGTTCCACACCTCCTGATAGATGTATTGCTACAAGACAGACAGACAGGACTAAGATTTCGCAGGCACCAATAGTAAAAACAAAATAAAATGATTTTTTTTTCATATTTGTTGGATAATAATCTTCTTACTTACTACTCATAACATTTACAATTTTCCCAATCAAAAATCCCATTATTAGGGATAAGATGAGCAAATGTGCAAGATGCGCATCACCAACAAGGAAGGCATTTTGTAAGTGAGCTGTATCTGTTGTATACTGTCAGATCCTTTTCCAGTCCTTTGTTAATCACACTCTGGGTACACTGGCTGTCAAAAACACCCCATTACACTCCAGTGGGGTGTGAACTACATACTGAAACCTATTCTTTATGCACACTGTACTGAGCAAGTAAACAGCAGCCAGTAGGTGTCCAGTAATTACAGCATGCCAGCCCCCCTGGGTTAAGAAAAACAGGTTACAATGCTTCTATTTAAGCAGCAGAAAAAAAAAAATCAGTCTTACATAACACTGTTCCTATCAAATAAACGTGCATCCCCTCTCCAGCTTTTACGCTTTTGAATAATCCCTCCTGTGGTTATGTACTGGCCTAATATCGCTTTCCAGCCTAAATGTGTGAAAATACTCTAAAAATGTGCTATTATTGTATCTTTGAACTCACATTTCCTGTAATGACCATGCAGCCAAGCTGGTCGATGATGAGGACGTCCAGCTGTGATATAGGCTGGCAGAACTTCTGTTGAAGGATTTGTAGGATGTGCTCCATGACTTTAGGAGTGTCTCTCAGAGCCACTGCGATGTGGCCCAGTGCTCGAATGGTGTGATCTGGGATCAGATGGGCATCCCTGGCAGAAAGACAAGTTTTATTTTTAGAGTAGCTCTTCATCGGTGTCAAGGACATGAAAATATTCAGACTGAATTCAAAGCACAATGGAGCTTTTATTCCAAGCAGGAAAAGATGCTCACTTGTCATTCTCCTGTGAAATATATAGTCGGTTGGACAGACTGGCCAGAAAGGCCTCCACTATCACTTGGTCCATGGTCAGACCAGCTTTCAGACATCTGAGCAATAAGAAATACACACAAATATGAACAAAAAGAGATTAAAAAAATCTCATTTTATGATCTCACCTGTGCCAGGTGTCTGTGTCTCACCTGCATATGTTGTCAATGGAGATGTCTCTGAGCTGCTCGTACATGGACGGTTGGTCTTTCCTGTTCGACAGGAGGTTGAAGGTCGACTGAGAGTGCTCATTGGTCACATTTATCCTAATTTCACCTGTGCCTTAAAAAAAAGTGTGGCAGCAGCACAAAGACAGAGACGTCAACACAAAAGCAGGACACTGTGGAGGACAACACAGAGAAGTCAGCAAACTGAATTACATTTCCAGCTGTGTGTATATGTAGGAGTTCATCAATGAGCACTTTGTTCAGATCAATAGTGGATGAGAGCCGAATGTGACAATGACACTGTTATTGATGTATATCTGTCACTGTATCATCGGCTCTGTTGTCCCATTTACTTTTGGTTCGGATCATTTGTGCTGTGCTTGGAATAAGAAGGTTCCTGCTGGACATGTCAGTTTGATTGGTTAAATGTTACATTTCAAAACTTCTTTTTCTCATATTTCACTCTGCTTTCAATGAGAGCCTGAAGATGAAAATTAGCTTTAAGATAACTCTGATACAATACATCCAATAATAACATTTATGTCTAGTATCATATATGCTCCCTTTCAAATAAAATAAATAGATAAATATCTGTACCTGTACTGTACTGGCTGTGATACTTGTAGAGTTTTATAAGAACAGGAGAAGGAACCACCAGGAAATCCCTGAGAGAGGTTGTGGCAGAGTGAGCAACTACTGGAAACCTCTCACACAGGCGACCCAAGCCCTAAATCAGAGACAATCAGAGGAAATTAAAATATGATATCCATTAAATAATAGAAATTTATGACACGCTACTCGTCTGGATCAGCTTCAAAACCATAAAGTCCCATAATCTACTGCCTTGTACAGCAATTTGCTTGTATTTGAGCACATGTCTTAGTGCTCTTATACCTGCAGGCAACAGATGAGCAGGGGCATGTGAGCAATGATGACTTTACTGGAAGTTTTCGACTGCAGCTTCTCTGACAGCTTGGTGCACAGATTCTCAGCTCCTGAAAAAAAGACACAGGGAGGGAAGCATGATGCAACCAGAACAAATAAAACAGATCCAGTATTCCTCTGATTACCGCATCTGAACACGCTGCTGTGCTCACACTCTGCTGCGATTGATTACCTTGCTCATCTTTGACGGCCCACACCATGAGGTCCACGCAGGCAGCGTTGGCTTGGCAACGAAGCTTGAGGGGGCTCTGCTCCCCCGGCAACCCCCCTGTGTCATGAAGTACCCGCTGCAGCTCTGACTGACTGCTGCTAAACTGTTCCAGTACAAAGTCGTGCACTTCCCGTACAAATGCAGGCTGCAAGGCTAAGCAACATGAAGACCGTATGAAAAGTCAATTTAATAGACTACAAAATACAACAACACATGCAGGACTGTGTGGCGCATTATAAATAAGCTATTTCTAACGCTTTACCTTTCATGTAGTACAGTGTGTCCCGCAGCATTTTGAACACACACACATAGAGAGGGTCACTGAAGGTTTTGTAACAGAGGTTGATTCCAGGATTAGACTTAACAACAAAACAGAAGAGACAATGATAGAGAAGATTATTCAACTGAAAATTTTACTTTAAATTTACTATTTAGAATTTCTGACAGTGGTTATTATGCTTACCTCTGTAACTTCTGTCATAGTAGCGTCCAGAGCTTTCAAAAAAGAGTCGGAAACAAACTTCTTCACCTGTAAATCAACAATACGAGCAACCTCTGGTGAAGATGCAGTATACTGTAGGTTTACAGAACAGGAGACTGAAGAGGCAGTATCTTGAGAAAAACAGGGAGCGGCTAATATACCATGCCAAGGAGCTGTCGGAGCAGATCAACAGGCACCTCCACCTCATTTTCTCCTGCTCCCAAGAAGAGAGGAGACACTGAGAAACTGGAGCTGACTGTGGAAAAATAGTAGTCAGGATCTACTGCACTGCTGTCTGGGAGGTAGGCACCTGGAATGAAGAGACCAGAGGACATTAATTACATGTGACAACATATGACTGGCTCCTTCGTGTGCAATGGGTAGCATCTAAATAGCATAAAATAAGGATAGGACATTACTGCCAATGGTGAGCTTAATATCTGTGGCTATAATGGATTGACAGAGTGACTGTTGATCATTAGTGCTGAACGGTGACACACCACAGACTAGTTGCTACCTTTATGTTAAGAAAAGTGTGCCATGACTGAGCACTTGTATAAAGACATGACCAGTGTGCATCCAAGCTGTGGAGAATTACGGCTTCAAGGCAATAGGTAGTATTTGCTACCAAGCAAGAAATGTTTCACCCAGCTTAAACCACCTTTACTGGGTGCATTACTGGATTATAGCATGTGAGATATGCAAGCTCCAATAAAATCATTAATTCAGAATACATGCAAGCACAGATAAGCAATATGCAAGTACCTAGTTGTTACATAATGTTGATGGCTGACAACATTAAGCTAGGATTGGTTGACAGAATCCAGGTTTACATCAAAAGAGTTCTACCTTCAAAGTAATGCAGGCCAGGGGCTGTGGGAGAGCAGGGTGAGTGGCCTCCAGGATCTGTACAGCCCTGTGAGACAGCACATTACAGAACATTTCTTTAACCTCTAATCAAACATAAGAAAGTCACTGAAAATGAATCAATTTAAAAAACACCTGTTCGGAACCCTCCACAGGTAAACAGGTTCATTGGTAACATTTAACATTTTACACAGCATCCCATTTTTGTTGGAATCAGGGTTTGAGAATATTAGAGCTCTGCAGTCACCTCTAATTATCCTGAGTTGCCAGACGAGCTCTATAACAACATACACGCACCTGTGCAGAAGGATCCAGGTTGGTCCCAGTGCTTCTGCGTAGAGTATCACTCTGGCACACTGTGAGCAGTGAGGATGGCAGGATAGAACGAAAGTCATTGAAGGACCTGCGCCGCACTCCCTCTGTTTCCTCTGTGACACAGCGGGCCTGGGGCGAGTCTTTGGGGAACAACTTGGACAGCAGGGCCTCGTCCGTGTTGCTGTAGCGGCCAAATGCTCGAGTCATGCCGAGCAGGGTGGGAACAATATACCTGCACAGGTAGACTAGAAAAAAAAGAGAGCATCTATGAAGCTTTTTGAAGGATAGGTGTTACGCAGTTTGTTGCCTTTGTGTGCGTGTGTGTGTGTGTGTGTGTGTGTGTGTGTGTATACCTTTGTCATGATTATCAGGTGTTTGGCACATATCCTGCAATGCCTGCATGACCTCCATTATAGTATTCAAGATCTGGAGGGGACACAGTAGAAACAAAACTTAGCATTTCATTGCAATGCACCCTAATCTAAGAATGACTTATTATCACCACTTTTTAAGCTGACCTCTTGGCGGGAGTCTGGGTCTCTCTGAGCCACATCTGCCAAAAGAGTCACTAGACAGAAACTGAAGTTTTCTGCAACTGGGAGAAATTCTGAAGAACAAGAAGAAGAATGATAAGCAGATTATATCAAAAGATGAAAACGCAATCCAGCAGTAAAAATTGTTCAACTGAGTCAACAAGTGGAATGGACAAACAAGTGGAAACTGCTGTCTCAAGGCATTTTGTGGACGATTGAAAATGAATAAGAATGATGAAAAACATTGCATTACTTGTAGAGCAAGTAAATAGCAGCCATTGTAATACAAAATAAGAGGATTATTCTTACCCTTTCCTTTCTTTCCCGAGCTCTCTTCGATCCATTGGACCCGTGGTAGCCCTCTCAATAGGCTCAGCAAGTAGGAAACAAGTATGTCTTTGTGCTGCCAGAGTGAAGCAAATCATTACATACCACAAACAAATGCACTTGTGGGCACAGAGCAGCACTTTTGTTTGCCTAAGAAGCACCGGTCAATCAAAAATATGAGCAATTGTTGAAATCTGGGATAAAGAAAATATATCACGCTTTTCTGTCACACTGAAAGGTGAAGCTACTGTCTCCACTTAATCAGATGTTTGGGAGGCTTCCACACTGCGTCTCAGTGTGATGAGGTTAGAGGCTTACATGGCCAGCTGCATGTCTAATCGCCAGTTTAATCAGATTATGAGAATAAGCTTATCATGGCAATATGTGTGGAGTCCAGCAAAAGCAGTCTAATAGTACTAATACCAAAATACTAATAATTTGTAAATTTATCACGCCACTGCATCTCTATGTGATAAACTCGTGGGCTGTTTGGATCTTAAATCCACTGGATCCTTTAACAACCAGGACAGCCTAAAGACCTAATCTGAAACGCACCCACTGTGTTAAAAATGCTCTGCAGCTCCATTTTTGACTGATCACCACCCACCTGTAAGCCAGATTCCACCAGAAACACAGCCAGCGCAATAACTGCATCTCTGCGACGCACATCTAGAGTGAAAGCCCCTCGGACCTCCACTGGACACATACATTGTAGCTTCTGGACCTGAAGGAGAACAAAACAGCCGTTTGCATGTAGTTACTGCATTAGAAAACATAACACATTTAGATTTAACTGTCTAGTGTTGCAGGGATATATTAAAATACCTGCTGGAGAGAGACTGCATGTTCCAGCATTGAGTTTTGATCTTTACTAGAGTCATGGCAAGAATATCAGGAAACTGCACTACTGGTTTTACACATACATTACATTTATGCACACTGATCAGGGGTAACACTTTCAAGTTGTTGTTGTTGTTGTTTGCTTGTTTCTATTTGTCTGTATTCTGTTCTTGTCGTTTCTATTTCCCTACTGAAGATCAATAAAGTTCACTGTAAGTTGCCATCCAGGAGGGAACCACAACAAAATGATGCTGCTACTCACTATAACAATGTCATCATTGGTATTTAGAATATCTGATACCGTGCAAGACACGAGCTCAAAACTGTTCACTCCCACAAAAACACACTGAAACGGAACATTATATAACGGATATCCTCTATAAAATATCAATAGTGGCAATGTATTGATGATTGCCTCGATATGTTCCTGTTCATTTTATCTGATCCACCAAATCTAGGCATTACTTTGCGCAACGCAGCTCTTTTTCCAAACTTCGTGTTTTGGATGAAACAACCTGTTTAATTTAGGTTTCATCATCTTTGCAACAGGTTATTCACCGTCTATGAACACACTGTGAAGCCTTGTGCATCGTCTCTCTCGCTCTTCACTGTGCAAACCTGTTTGACTGCAGTGCCTGTTTGACTCTGCTGTGTGATGCAGTAACAGGCACCACACAAGCAGCGACGCCACTTTCTTCTGCATTGCTCTCTTCATCTATTACTGGCAAAACACTGCCGAACAGACCCTGCTTCACTGATTCATAACTACAGACGCGGACACACCTGTCAAATGTTAGCCTGGCTGCCGAGTCAGTGATCAAAAGAAGATATGGACTGTGCGGAAGCGGAGCTACACCCTGAGCAACCCTGTTGCTTGACGTTTACGTTACTAATGTAGCTAATTAATACAAATGTGACTTTTGGAGCTCACTCGGTTTTCTCTTTCCTCACCTTTTCGACGGGTGCGGGACGGTGAACAGCTAAAGAGCGTGCCAGCGACAGGACTGTGTTGAAATAAAACCCTCTCGTACCACCTCCCATTACAGACATGTTTACCCCTACATCAAACGAGCTCAATTCAGCAAGCAGAGGAAACAAGCAAGCAGCGGCAGCTGGCGCTGGCAAGCCGCAGTACGGCAACCCTGCAGGGACAATCCTAACGAGGGCTTGTAGGTTCATTAGTGATATTGTAATTTTTCATGATAAAATTGTTTTTATCAGAGTGAAGGTACAACTTCAGACTCTGTCGTCTAGCGTAAAGTTAAAGGTTTTTTCTTAAGCACATAAAGTCAGTATCACCATGTGCGTTTTTATTGCGCAGGATGACAGTTGAGAGAGCACGCGCTAACGTCACCAAACGCGTGACCGGAAGTGTGCCGTTGCTAATAGTCAGCTGATAGAGCAACAACAACGTCTAATATTACAGCCCAGACGGTCAAAGGTTTGTCTCATAAACTGGTTGTACGCATGATCTTTGCAGTTTTATTTCGGACATAATCTGTTCTACGAGAACAAAACGCTAATATTGTCACACCGCCGTCTTGTATTGGCTCATGGACGTGCTATTTGCTTTGCTGGCAATCCTCGTTAATTACCTAGCGGTTGGCTCGCTAGCCAACACCCCTTAGCTACCTTTAACTTTGTGCAATAATGTACATTACTTTGCGTTGATATAATCCAGAAGTTGTTTTAGTTGATGGTTAGTATGAAACGTTCTCATCGATTCTCTCAGTTGTTCAAAATTTCTGTCTTTACTGTGTGGAAATTGTAGTTAGGATAGATGAAGCTAACAGTATAAAGCTAGCTTTAATGGATATATCTCGAAGTCGTGATACCAGTTGTTTAATCAAATGTAAAGTGAGCATCACACAGTTCTTAAAATTTCTTATTGTAGGGATACAACCAAGCATTATTTTCAAAAATGTTGTAACCCAATGTACTTTTTGTGTAGTGAGCTAACTGAGGAGCTGACCAGATAGTAGATTCGTTTGAAACTTGTCAAAACATTGTGTTTTTGCCCCACAGATGGCCTACCCTAAATCCCACAACCCATTTGCAGATGATGACGACGAGGAAGATTTTAAGCCTAAAAGTAGGGGGTTTAATGACGACCCAGATGACAGCGGGTTGAGTGAAGCGGAGAGAAGGCAGAGGTACCTCCAGCAGGAAGTGATGCGTACTGCTCAGTCTGCTGTGGACAGCAGTTACCGTTCCCTCGGCCTCATCTATGAATCAGAGAAGATGGGTGTGGAAACGGCAGAGGTATGTCAAAATAATCAGCTTCACACTGACACACAAAGATGTTCCTTGTCTGAGAGGGTGACAGTCAACAAAGAAAAGTCTTGTAGTTTCTCTCATTCTCCTCTCTCTCACTCTTGGTCTATAGGAGCTGGTGCGACAGGGTGAGGTTCTGAAGAGGACAGACAAGATGTTGGACAACATGGAACAGGACCTGAAGACCAGTCAGACCCACATTAACAGTATCAAGAGTGTGTGGGGAGGCCTTGTCAATTACTTCAAGGGCAAACCAGAGACAAAGCCACCAGCTGAGCAGCCAAAAGCCTATCAGGCCACTGAGGGGTGAGATTCAGTATGGTTTAGTTAGTTAGTTAGTTTATTGACTTAAATATTGCAATTCAAATATGTAAAATAACTTTATATGATTAAATAAAAACATCAGGCCCAAGCAATATTCCATATGCAATACAATTCTGTCAGCACATTAATAAAACACACTCTACCAACAACATGGTCAACTTCCAACATTTTCAAGCAATTAGGCAAACATATCTAAGACTCGTGCTCTCTAACTAACACCCTTTGTTCTCTAGCTGTCTGTAAAGTATTTTGTGTCAGAAACTGAAAAAGCTTTGGGCTCTGATGCAGCAGTGCTTTACACACCTGAGTTTAAAGAAAATGGGCAGTATCATCCACCCCAGACCATTTTTGAACAGTCAGTTATGTAGCAGGCTCTGTGTATTATGGAATGACAGAACAGTAACAGCTCATTTCCCCTGGCAGATCTTTCATAGTCTCTATTTCTTTAGTATACCCATGATGTTGGTATATTTCTTTGTGTAGTAAGGGTCGTCTCTTATCTAGCTTGATTAAGCTGACAAAGTTCTTCAAGGTCTTCAAGTCACATGCAGATCATTTGTATGTATTTGAGCTTTCTGGAGACAAGTTGAAGATGATATTTTGCAACAAAGCCATTATAACAATTAATTAGTTAGTAATACTACCATAAAATTTGTGCTTTTGCCATTTCCAGCCACTAGTCATTGGCTATCCTTCACTAAATGGCTGAACAATGCTTATCTGCCCTTCTCAGATTACAGAGCGCCTTGTCCAACAGCAGACAGCATGAAGATAAGTACCAAGCCAGCCACCCCAACCTAAGAAAGTTGGATACAGGAGGTAAGAGTTTGTACAAGAACCTCAGGATTGCATAACCATACCAAAAACTGGCTGCCACCATTTCTCATTTCTGTGTTCCAGGATTTGGAGGTGCTGCATCACTGGATGACAGCTCGTCTAGACAGAATGGATATCGCCAGAACAGACACCTCAAGGAGGCTCACCAGACCCTTGACAAAAACTTAGGTAAAAAAAACAAAATCTGTTTTAGTTTTCTTTTATTTCTACTTGATTCTGAAACACAGAACAGTTTTATACAATGCAGTCAGAAGAAGAGGTGCAAGCGGATGACCCCAATGCTTTTGGGAATGGCTTAATAATAATATAATGATTGGGTAACTGTGCTCGGTATTGTGATGACAATATTTGTAACTCGGAATAATAAAATACATTTTATTTAATAGAATTTCCCTCAGATCAAAACAACATTATCATGAAATATATTCCTCCAGAAGTGCTCTGACCATACAATATACATTGGGGAATCTAAAACAGCAGTGTCCTGTATTGTCTGTGTTAGATGTAGGATGTTATGTGTCGTGATGTAAAAAGACAACAGCTTTACCAAATCCCTAAATTTGCTTTCTTTCCTTTGTGAATTTCCCAGATGAGATGTGCGATGGCTTGAGCAGACTGAAGAACCTTGGTCTAGGTCTCCAGTCTGAGATTGACAACCAGGACGACTCCATTGATTCTCTTTTGAATAAAGTGGACAAGATGGATGTCAAGATCCACAACACAAACCAACAGATTAAAAACCTCAAATAAAACAAACACTTGGACTCACAGAGATGAAAGACGGCAACAGGTCATCCTCTGACGTGACTCTCCATCCTGGCCTCTGTTGATTAAACTCTGTGTTCCTTGAGTTTTTTATGAATGAAAACTTTTAACTAGCAGATGAGCAAGTGAGCCAATTTTTATCCATGTTATTTTCATCTTTAATGTCTGAAAGGTCATTCCTTGTTTCAGATTTGCCCACAAATTCAAGTTTCTGTAGAAATTCCTCCTGCCTCTTCACTGATTTTTTACTTTTGTGTTTTGACGGGAAGACTCGTGTGTGTGTATTGGTGTAAGAGACCGTCTTTGTCCAGGTTAAAGCTGTTTGTTGTCCCCATCAAGCTCCACTGCATTTCTGTGTGAATGGAGTTTGCTGAATTTGCATTGGTTTGGGTGATTAGAGCATCAGATCAGACAGCTTTTCTTGATTGCCAAACGTGTACCAGTGGCTCCTAGTTTGCTCTTAATTCAGGCAAAACGGATGAGTCGTTTGACAAGTGAAGTTTTAATAATTCATTAAATAGACAGGAATCACGGCCTACATCTAAAACTGCAATGTTTTGTGTTTATGATTCATATGTCAGTGCTAACTATTACCTGGACCTGCCTTCACATATGTACAGAATCACTATGGATGTCTGTTCAAGTCACTTTTGCCTTACAGATAGCGTGTATGTGCAGTAGACTAGCTTTTGGTGTCCACTGGTATTACTCACCATAGGATGCCTCACTTTGTTCAAGTATGTTCACGTTCCTCGGTGCTTTCCCTAGCTTCACATTGATTGTTCATATAAATATTTTATTGAATGCTGTAGAATGTGAATGAGTGAATGATTGTACATCATGTGAACAAGCTAGCTGTGAATATAAAAGTTAAAAACTGAAAGAATATCCACATTGTCATCGTCATACATCTTCCCTGGGATGCATTTACCAGTAGATTAACCACTTAAGTCTTTCTGAATTAAAACATATGGCTATTCTAAGGAAACAGTCAAAAATAAGATGATAAATTAGGATTTATGGTCACAAGTTTTCATTTTTGCCATGTTCGTCATGTATTCTTTTCAAAACCACATACTTAATAAAAACATTTGTAAGGGGAGTCACAGCTGTCCTACAAATTGTGTTTCTGTTAAATTGGTGCAGAAAATCAAAAGCGCCACAAGGTGATGCTGCATGTCTATGCGGGAATTTGCATGAGCCTCTGCAGAGAGAGAGCACTGTCAATCAATCATTAGACAGTGTGTCAGCACAGTGTCTTTTAATTTTTGATGCAGTGTGATATAACAACAGGGTGATTTTGAGATGAAAGTAGAATAGGTGCTATTTTACAAAGTAAGTACACCAAACTAAGTACTCTCAAAGTAAACTTTGCAAAGTAAACTGCAGTTTACAGCAACACACCAAAAAGCCTTGAAATATTCTGACTTGCATGATTCTTAAGAACACAACATTTATGACAGTAGAGTTTATTTTCCAATATGATCATCATAGGATGTTTACTATACTGGCTCTGTTGTGTACCAGCTGTGATGCTGCGTGTTGCGTCTATTCATTATCATTCCTCTGTGCTGGACCAGCTGCTCCTGCAGAGGCCCTCATTAGGATGACTTGCTAATTACAGTACACACGTCGCAAAAACACATATATACGCAACATGGGGGCGACACAGAGGGGAAAATGGGGTACCAACTACCCACAGCCCCAAGCTGATGGAGGCCCCAACATGTCAGAACTGGATGGGCCATTTTTGTTTGTTTTGTTTTTTTGTGAATTCTCAGGCATATAGAATTTGTAGATATTCATTTTATTTTATTTTTATTTGAAGCCAGGCTTGGTTGAATGCTGCAGGACCAACTGCTCTCAAAAATAACCAAGCAGGAAGCATAGAGTAACAGGTATAGCTCTCAAGGTGTCCTAAAACATATTTCATGTCATCAATTGATTCATAAATGAATGCACTGGGTTGTGTTTGAATTGTGGATGGGCAGACACAGATGGTGAAGGGGTGTACAGGGCAGATCATTCCTGACTATAACCCTGCACTGGAACACAGACAATAGGACTCCTCCTATTGCATGTGTGGTGTACACACACACACACACACACACACACACACACACACACACACACACACACACACACACACACACACACACAAACAAACAAACAAGTAGACAAGGTAGATGGAAGCATAGAGTGCAGTAGCATCATCACTTACATGTTAGGAAAGGAAGGAAAATGTCAAGGTTGTTAAAGCAGTTCAGATTAATCAGTTTCACCTTGGTTGAGCAGATGGTGGGAATATTCTTATAACTGTAGGATAGAAATGCTTTTGTGGCTCAAGGGTAATCATGTAAAGCAGTATGATTCAGTGAGATGCACAAACTGGGGCTCCACTGGGGATGAATATACTGCTGAAGTGACCTCAGGTGGAGGTGGCAGCGACACCACCATTAAACGGAAGTCACCCCTGGGTTCTTTCCCTTCACGCCATCCGTGGGGGCCGGGAGGGCTTTGAACAGCTGTCTTGTCAAAAGCAAACAGTGGCCGTGCTGTGACAAAGGCCGCCGGTGCTGGAATGCCCCCCTTTTCACCGGGCGTAATCCCAGAACACACTGCTGTCGGAGCCCATCAGGCACTGGGCCAGAGATGGGCCTTCCTGCCCTTTGGAAAGCGGGTTAGCAGCAGAGGCAGGCAGCCAGGGGGGTAAAGCCTGCTTCAGAGTGGATGGACTGTCAGGCTGACAGCACTCTATTGCCACTGTTGTAGTAAGAGAAAATAAAGAGTTGTGCTGACGGAGGGGAGTTTGGCAGGGAGCTGGTGAGAGGGAGGGAGGGAGGAGTGCAGAAAAAAGAGGTAGGGTGGCTGGAGAGATTAATGGAGGAGGTGAAGTTCAAGTGCCTCTGAGATGAAACACGTGAAAGGAGCCGGGAGTATGAATCTTCCTTTGGATTTGTTAGATCTTGGGTTGTCACATTTTCCACATACATCATGTTTTTCAGTGTTCATTAAGATATTGAGTGGGATTTAATTTTGCCTCAACTTAACGCCTAATGTGATGTTTACATCCTCAAATCCATCCGAAATTGTTCTTTACCTCCCTTCTCCTCTGAGTCTCATTACCTTCCTGCTTGTGATGGAGGACTAGACTGTGTAACATGGGTGCATCAGTGGGTTTTGTACGAGAAAAGATAATATGGAAAACTTTAGAAGGTCGTGACATTTTGGTTTAAAACTGTCAGCAAGGACGACGAGCAATGGCTTCATAAACAACTTTCAGGGTCAGAGTCAAGGTTTAGACACCCCCTCTTCCATGTTCACTGGGCTAATCCATATATCACATGAAGGAGGAGGCAAACTGGCTTTCAAATCTGGCATCTTGGTATTCTCTGCTCAGAGTTGCTGTAAAAACAAAACCCCCAAAAAAGTGGAAGATGTATTTTCAGATGATGTAAGATGTCTCATGCCTCATGTTTAGTCTGTCCACACACATCATCTCTGGCTGTTACATAACAAAACTGTAGATTGTAGGAGAATGTCACACCAAAAAGCATGATTATACACATTAGTTGTAAACTTGCTTGTCGTCATCGCGTTTACAGCACAGGGGGAAAAATGCAGAGAATGCAACACAAATACGTTAATGGGTACATGTTTGCATTAACTTACGTATGTTCAACAGCGTTCTTCTTTAACTGTGAGGTGCTGCATGTAAACACCGGTAATGAGAGGTATACTTAGCAGTGTGGTCATGGTAGTAATTGCACAGGGGAGAAGTCAGAAATGCTAACGGTGGTCTCTGTAACTGTTCCAAGTGTTGCTTAATCTGACTGCCATGACGCAATAAAATACCCACACTAGGAAATATGACAAGAGGGAGGAGAAATGACAGTATAGTTGTTTATTTTCACTAATGGACAGTGTACAGAGTATGCTGTGCTGCACTAATAAAATCGTCACTTGTTTTATAATAAATAAACACACAAAAACAGACAGAGACAGGGGAGAGAAAGAGAAAGTCACAGCTTTCCAGAGAGAAAAGCCATTTGCTGGGACTGCACTCGTCCTCCTCTTAAACCAGCAGTACAGGAGGTGCGGGAAGGCGTACCGAGCCAGTTGACTGACTCCTCTTTTTCATTCAAGAAGGTAAAGCTGTGGGTAATCTGCAGTTCTTTTCAGTCTTGGACACGAAGGACAGAGAGAACCACAGTGAAATTCTCTTAAATGGCTCTTTTTCCTCTCCAACAATATTCAGTCTGAACAGATGGGACTGAGAGGTGGACATGAAAGAGGAAGCTTGATGGGAGACAAAGACACAAATCTCAGCACCTGAGAATCAATACCTGATATTCAACGTGACTTGCTGGTATAATGTTTTTGTTGAAAAGAAATAATAATAGGGACAAAACTGCAAAACACAGATATATTGACTGGAGGATTCTAGCAATGGGTACAGTTTGGATGAACCTGTTTTCAGCATCTCCAACCTGCAGCTGATTTAGGACCCTTTGGACTGGGGCTCAAACTGGGTGCAGCAACTGCTGTTTGGTGTTTAAACTGTGGGATACAAATAAGTGTAGCTATATGGACACACGTACATAACACATAAACAATCAAAAGTAGAAAATGTATAAAGCAAAATAATATATTTATACATTATGCATTAACAAATGCACTTGCATTGATGGAGGTAGATAGCAAAGATTGAGAGGTAAAAAGGCATATAGATGTTGCTGTGCTTTGGAGGAGAATAAGTACATAATGTGGCTGTAAAATCTGAAATTAAATGCAAGAATTTCTGAGTGCTTAGCAATAGTGTATACAGTACAGAGTATGAGGTGAAAGGAAAAAGTGGCAGGATGCTGCTGATCTCCTTGAGTTACCAATCCAGTAATCTGGATCAGAGGGGTCTGGCTTGGCTGGCAGGGCTGTAGCTCCACAGTTAACAGGAGGTGTTGAGGGAACTCTCGTCCCTGTATATGGATGTCTGGAGTTTCCGCGTCGGCTCACACGAAGAGCACGGAGTATGGAGGACACCGGCAAGCCTCTGAAGACGACTCCCGCACCCAGGAACCATGACAGCCTGGGACTGAAGCTGCTGCCCAGAACGTTCTTGGAAGAAAAGGACGAAACAGGCATGAAGCAGGGAGTGGCAATATGGTTAAAGGTTACGGTTAAAGTGCCTCGCTCAGGGCTTTTCACCTAGTTGTTACTAGCAGGGGAAATAAATTCTTTCAGTCAGTCTGCAGATGGTCAAGCTACAGTAAAACCTACACAATGTAATGGATGAGCATGTGCTGAGTTTTGACTGTTTGGTTTACCTGGTACCCTCTAGGCCGTCGCCTCCACAGCGGTCTGACTTTGACATGGCATCACTCTGACACTCTGCACACACCAGCCTCTCCCTCACCAGATGAGCACTCCACAGTTTGAGTTTACACGCTGCACTGGCCTGTTTCACCCGCAGGTACACACAGTAACTGCAAGCACAGAGTGCAGAGAGGGAGAGAAAGGAAACGTGTCAAAAATAATAGATTTCACTTAGATATCATTCTGGAATTTGGTAAAAAATACAGGGGTCAGTAAGTGAAATCACACAATTTTGAGCTACAGATGTTTTCCTATGAGAACTCACACTGCTCTGAAGGCAAGATCTCAACATCTAATATTTTCTTCTTTGAACTGAACTTTGCATAGTTATCTTTCGCACAAATATGCCACTACATCATCAGCAACAAAACAGGCAAATAAAAAATATCAAGATGAAGACACAAAAAGGCAAGAAAGGTTTAAATGCCCTAAAAAAATGCATCTCTCCTCTTTCCTCCCCTTCAAGTAGTTCAAGGGCAATCCAACATGGCTTGATTAACGAAAGCCAAGTGGTCATCCAACCCCGCCAGCTGGGCTTGATCACTACTATAACCAGACAAAGGACAAATCAAACAGCCAGACAAGAGATTTGTTCCATTTGAAGGTGATCCAGCAGTGTCATGGTCACCTGCAGGATCCTAATATCAACACAGCTCGCTCTGTGCACTGGAAACAATAATAAGGTTGTGTTTTTCTGCTCACTGTGTTCTCTGGCAGGCACTTTGAACTCGTGCACTATTTATTTTGTCTCTGATTCAGACAGCTGTGACAAAACACCATCCCCAGTGGGACGGTTTGTCAAAGAAAACATGAAGCCGCAGTTTTTTCTCAGAGTGATGCTTGAAGACTTTGTCCACAAGTAACATTGGAAAATAACTTTTTAAAAGACCATATGATTAATGATATTTAGGATATTATTATTCAGGACTGATTTGGAGTGTTCATGCTTGTATTTTGAGGAAAGTTTTGTTCCAAGGAAAATGAGCAAACATTAGCGAGCGCATAAGAAAAGTGAAGAAAACATGAATCACTTACACTTGATGGATTCTTTCAGCAACATTTACACCTTTATGTCTTCATTCCTGACAGATACTCGCACAGGTGTTCATCCTCCACACGTAAAGTCCAAAATAAGTCAATATCTTTGCAAAATATTACTCATTCAGAATAGATCACTGATATAACTTGAGATCTAAGGATCATCATTTCATATCATCTCAACCCCTCGTTTCCCCGGTCAGTTTCGATGACAGCAGCGGGGCACCAGATGTGCCTGTGAAATCAGCCTAACTCTGAGTCATTCGTGTTGAATTGCTCTCATTTATGAGTAACGTGCCTCCAATCCCCTGATGCTTTGTACTTCAGTCAAAACAAAGGTATCCAATGTCAGTTTTAATCAGTGTTAAAGGCTGTGGGCTGTCAGGAAACCAGCCGTGATTTTATTCCCTGGTCTCTGATTTTTCCAGCTCTGAGAACATCTGCAATCAGCTCAGATCCAAGATGACATCTATGCAGGGACGGTTTAGCTTTTACGTGGATTATGGTTGCCTTATCAGTAAAGGTCAGCGCACGATGCAAAAATTCAATGACAGTGTTCATGTTTCACAGTCAAAGCAACTTCAAGTATCTGCGTGTTATGGCAACCTTGGCCCTGGTCTGTACTCTCTAATCTTCTGGAGCACAAAGTTGATCTTAAAGTGACCTTTGAAACTATGTTAAAAGTGAGGAGTAAAATCCAGCTTTATCAGAGAGGCTGAAATGCAGCTTTGGAGGTGGAACAAAAGAGGTTTATGCCAGACTGAGGAAGCACACATCTGCAAGTTTTCTTATGCAAAATGATTGCTGGCAAAAAAAAAAAAAGGCCTGGCATGTTGTTGGTTATAATTACACTCAGAATCAGAATTGGTCAAGTATGTGTGCACATACATACTTGCATAAGAAAAAAAGACACTGAAAGACATGATAACATGAGTAGGAGTTGTGGTTATAGAGATATAGTCAAATATCCTTTTTTTTACACACTGAGCAGGAAAGTTTCATGCAAAATACACGGATAGCATTTTGGAAATTAAACTCTTCAGTTGCCATAAAATCTCAATCCCTGTCCAGGACATGTGATCGTTCTACACTCCAGATGTTTCAGCTGTAATTACCCCCTCTCTGCATCGATTGCACATGAAAGCCAGCGCCACAGACGAGAACAAAGAGGGCTGGCTGGGTCAGCCCTGTGTGTTTGTTTGCAGTGTGATAATAGAGGCCTTACCTGGCCTTCTCCTCCTTCATCAGCATGTGTGGTCGCCTCCAAGGGTCCTTGAAGTTCCTCTTGAAAGAATCAGGCAGGATCTTTGCCACCTCTGCAGGTCAGGTGCAGGGATGAAAAAGCGGAAATGAAAAAGGCAACAATCATGTCAGATAAGCTCTCGTTTCCGCCGAAGAGCAGCAGGGGTGGGCAGTAACACAGTATATTTCCTTGAGTACTATCCTTTAGTACATTTTTCAAGTATCTATACTTCAGTTGAGTAATTTTTTTTTTTTCAAACTTATGACTTCTATTTCAAATAATTTTTTAATACAAATATTGTACTTTTGACTCCACTAGATCTCTGTGAAGAGACCATGCTGTCCGTGATTGTAGTAGTTGCAGTTTTTATGCTGTGGTTGGATTTTCAGTCTTACTGATTAAAGCCCTTTCAAAAATATGCATATACATTTTGGTGCAACTTGGTCACACTGCAGCCTCTCTCCTGCATGCACACACGCACACACACGCAGCAAACAGCAGATTCTACAAGCTGTTTAGTTTACAGGTTCTACAAGCAGTCAGTGCATTTCGGTGGGTGGTTTGAATCATTAGGTTCTCTAAATGTATTGTGGCAACAATAACGCAATGCATTGACATTAAAAAGAAAATGTGCCTTTGAATACTTAAGTATTTTTAAAAGCAGGTACTGCAATGCCTTAACTCAAGTAAAAATTTGACTGAGCAACTTTTTTAGTATTGCAGTAATATTTGATGAGGGGTATATACACTTTGACTCAACTAATGGAGTTTGCACTTTGTCCAAAAAGAAAATCAGAAAGGTCGGTGGAGGTATAAACACATCCTACATTTCAACTATGGCAGCTGATCCCTTGACTCAAAATGACTCAGCGTATGAAATGTATCAAAGTGGTGTGAAGTGCAGTGGTGCTTAGTTTTCCTTGGAAATCTTCCACATGGAAAAGTGTTTATCAGTGTTCTGGTGTTTTTTACTGGGAAAGTGAATTGCTGAAACTGAAGCTTTTGATACAGTGCAGCTGGAGATAAGGCTTCAGAACAGATGTATTACTTAGAGTAAAAGTGTTAACAAGTGGTACCCCAGAGACCACTGAAACCCCAAATGAATATGTAACAGAGGTCAGAGCAGGAGTGCATGCATGCATAAACTCATGCTTGCAGGGACACGTAGAAAAGGTTCTCACCTTTCGCAGTGCTGCATATGGCGTTGTTTCCAAAGCATCCTCGACGCTGTTTGAGGTCAGGACAGGGCGTGCCTCCGTTTCTAGGGGGTACAGATACTTGGCGACTCCTTTCTGTGCTGCCAACTCCACATGGTGATGTGCATGATGACCAGGGACCCCAAGATCCCACCACACAGTCAATGGCTGCTAGGGGAGCAGGGAGACAGAGAGATCAGCTGAGGGTTTCACATAAACATTAGGAGAAAAACATTCAAAGATGGGGGAAAGTTAAAATATTCACGGCCTCTAGTTGTTTCAGATTGCTTTAGAATCAGAATTGGCTTTATTGGCCAAGTAGGTGTACACACACAAGGAATTTGGCTCCTGTTTAAAGATCGCACTCAATGTACTTGCATAGGAAAAAAGGACATAAAGCTCAACTTGGACAAAACAAAAGACAAAAAAAGACTGACTTTAGGTAGTAGGTGGGTAGTACATTTTTGGAAAGTGAGATGAGTTTCAGTTCAGGAGGATTTAACGGCTTGAGGTCAGAAGAGGAAGAACAAGGGGGTGCTATCAAAACAAATGCACTAATTAAGACGAATGAATTGATCTTTACCCCAGAGGTAGATCTAAACGTTCCCCTAATCTTTGCTGCCATGCCTAACTGCATGGCTGAAAGTGTGAGCAGCAACACACACCCTGATATAGAGTTGCATAATATTGCAGCGAGCATTTACTGAGGTTGGTGGGCAGCAAATGAGTGACTGGGTCATTACCATCCACTACTGCCAGATCAGCCAAACCCCAGACTCAGGAAGTCTGCGACCCAGGGCAAATGTGGGGGCCATTTAAATAGGGGGCTAATTTTGCATCCTGTTCTCTCTGGTTTTGCTCGACCCCACACACAAATACAGCACAACACATAAACACCGCAGCAGTAGCAATCAGGCTTCCCGTTCTGTAGGGCTGATTTAGCCAATTACATCAGGCTAAGAGGAAGCTGTATTTCTTAGATGGCTGCTTTGATCAAAGCCAAGAGTCTCCAGCAGCAATCAAGCCTTGTCCAACACAGACTTTTAATAGCGGCAGACATATAACAGCTTTGTTTTAGTTAGGAAGTGCCCTCTCCATAAACAAATAAGGAGATGCACTCAAACACTCACACACAAATTAATGAATGCAAACATGCACCACAATACTTTCCTCAAAAAGCCTGATATTGGTGTGGAGCTTTGTAGACAACAGAAGTTTAATACAATGAGAGCAGGTGCACACAGCGTGAAGCTCTTAGATGTTCTTGTTGAAATTATAGGGAGGGAGAGGATAAATATACCATAACTGAATCTAATCCTCCCTCGCCATCTAATCTACCTAACTCTGTCTTTATAATACACACTCACCCCACAGTACAATGCTGCAAGTGGATAAGTATGTGTGTGTGAACAGGAGAAAGAGAGAGAGAGAGCTTTCAAGGTGCCGCCTGTTCGGTTCATTCCCATGGTCCTGTTGGGGTTTTGGAGGGGGGGCGGCTGTCTCAGTGACACAGCCGATCCACAAAGCCACTGTGGAATCTCTGCATTCCTGCACATTAGTGCTGCCCACCTGACACTCGCCTTTCCCAGATCATCACACACACACACACACACACACACACACACACACATCGAAAACAATTTCTGTCAGATTACACCCACCCACTTGGGCTTGTTCCACCTTCAGTCATCACCCTAAAACACACAGACGTACACATTACCCTGTGTAGGCTTGCAGAGTGACATGAACTTTCTTGAAAGAATATCGAGGGGGTGTGACCGAATCAAACACCACAACCATATCGGCTTCCCTTCTCCTGCCTCCTCCACCTCCTCTTATCCTCACTCCTGCCTCCTCGCCTTTCCTTCCCTCTTCTACATCCTGTGACGTTCATGGGGGCAGTTTTTATGTGGCTGTTTTTCTTTCTCATAGTGGGAAAAAATGCAAGTAAGCAGGGCAGATGAGGTCTTCACTGCAGAGGGTGTGCAATGGAACCAATAGGGTCAGCGAGTTCCCGCACCCGAGGGGAAACAGAGCTAGTGCTCCTCGACACGACATACGCACCAACAAGACAGGATTGAGGCCCTGTCTGGAGCCTTCAGCCTGCTGGCCCCAAGCCACCAGGGGTCAGAAGGCAATTACCCAAACTGCGGTGGTCCCCCTGCTCTGTTTCTGGTACCACGAGTGCAAGAGCCCTACCACCCACATGATAACCCTGCTGACTGTCTGACACAGCCTGACCCTCAGAGCTTACAGCCACTGTTGTCGCCCCGTCCCCATTGTTGACGAGAAAGTCCCCAGTTGGAAAGCATGCCACCACCTCTGACCTCTGACTCCCAATACAGGAAACAAATGGCACTCGTTGTCAGCATGTTCAGCTTTTGTCTTTCTGATCAGCTGATATTTTTACAACATGTTTTCAAGTACTTAAAGTTTCCCTGCAAAGAGGACATCTAATTAAACAGTGTTTTATCTGCCACTGACTTTAGACCTGTTTTCTCTGCTCTTTGGGAGCACAACACTCATGTTATACTGACTATACTGAACACTAAAAAACTACAGAGAACTTTAAGGCCCTGAAAAGACATTTTCTCGAACCAGCTTCTTTCTATGAATGAAGGGATCCCACACATACACACACACACACACACACACACAAACTTTTCTGCCAAAATCAAACTTATGTTCACTAAGTTTTTGTTGTTTCACATGAGAGATTTCTGTATTTCTTTTTTCGTTTGAAGAAGGCGGACCAAGCTGGAAAAAGGTGAAGTCACAAATTTCTATGCATCATTCAGGAATTACTAACATTAGAATCTACCCGCTGGTTATTACCCTGTGGTCACTGTCAATTAAGTCTGATCAAACTACACAAATACATGCCAAGGCTTTAAAGCATAGACAGGATGCATTGCCTTGTTTGAAATATTAGAAAATGCAGCTATAGTTGGGAGTAATAGGAGTGTCTGAGAGAGCGGTGTCTGCGGCAGCAAACTGTCAGTTGGCAGAGCTTCAGACAAACACCACTGGCTGAACCAAACCACTGAATGTGTATCCAGCATCAGCACTTTTATCTCCCAACTTGTCGGCCCATTTCCAGTCACACTTGTTACAATGAGATAACAGCGTACTATCTAGCTTTTCAGATTCGTTCACCTTTTCTCTGACTCTCCCTGAATTCTGCTTCCATTTTAGGGTTTCATAACAAAAGAGTTATCAGACCTGCCCGCCCAATTTCCTTTATCTTCACCTCCCTTTATTATCCCACACTGTCTCTTGTTCTTTCTCCCCCATCTGTCACCTTTTTTTGGTCCTCTCTTTCACTCTCCCACCCCCTCCATCCACCCCCCATCTCCTCTCTGATGGGACCCAGATGTCCAGCTGCTCTGGAGGACCACTGCACCCCAAAACCTCCCCTGCTAACTTCCCTCCCACGTACAGAGTTGGGCTTTGGTCCCATCAGACAAGCCTCCAAATGTTGGGCAACACAGGGGAGAACCATAAGCCTGTTAATAGAGGTGAAGGACACGGGACTGAGCCCTAATGACAGGTTAGCACATAAATGTTTCCTGCAGACACCTTGAAAACAGGAGCCAAGAAAACCAACTAATTAAAAGGATTCATTACAAACACAGCTGAGAGAGATTTCCTAGGACCTAAGAAGGGTTTGTATTGCATAGCTTTGCAACACACACAAGAAAGATCAGCTCTGAAGACTGACTTCCCTTCCTAAAAATAATAAAACAACAAAAACAAGGAAGCAAAAAAAAAAAAAGAAACATAAAATGTGCTGTTGTCAGTGGAAGGTTCACCTGCTGACCTTCATCATTCAAAGACAAAGTGAACGTTACTTCATAGCAATTCACAGACATGTGTCAACATCTTAAGAATGAAAGCAACAATGACAGTGGGAACTCTAATGTGGCAGCTTGATCAAGGACAACAAAAATTGTAATTAAGAGCATCTATCACAATGTGAGCACTATCTGAGTACCTGGAAAATATGCACACAAGCTGCTTGTCCCCACAACTACAGCAGCTTGCTCATTTCAGCCAAGCTGGGTAAAAACATTCACTTCTCATAAAGGTTACAGAAAGATCATGTGGGAAGCAAGGAAGAAAAAGAGGGAGTGAACGTAGGTGGGAAGAAGCAAACATCATGCCATGACAGTGCACTGCGCCCTAAAGGAAAGCAAGAGAAGCAGAAGTGCCTGCAGGAGAGACAGAAGACTGATGAGCAAACCTCTGGTCTATCTGAGGCAAAGGCTACAGTATGTCTTCCTGCTGAAGTGAAAACGACCAGATGCCACGGTAGAAGAGGAGAGGAGCTGCCCTTTCCATCCTCCTGTGGGCCGGTTTCATCTCTAGGGTCTACGAATGAGCAATGTAGGGCTGACATGGGAATTATGTGATGTACCAAACATACTCCTACAACAGGATTACTAACACTGTACACATTGGTGTATCCAGTTTTCTTTCAGCTGTCTCCTCCTCTTCTGCTTAATACAGTGATATCCTGCGTTTTCTGTTAACAACCATTAGTTCCTTGTAGTAATAGCATTGCAAGGTGAAGAAAGTTTAAGTTTTTTTCCAGGCTTATCATCTGCCTTATTGAGAAGCAACGGCTGAGGCTGCAGTGAATTGTACTGAGTCGTCTGTCAGGACTTCTCCCATGATGCATTTCTTCCAGTATGTTTTAAAACAAATTGTGTCAGCTTGTTCTATATCACCTCCCCAACCTAAAAAACAACCTTAGGGTCTAAAACTACACATGACTGTAAAATCCCATAACTTACAGCCTCAAATTCATCCAGGAACTGATTTTAATGGGTTGTTCTGCTTAAATGTTGTTTCCAGAAATGTCACCATATTTTTCCAGTTAGGAAAAATTATGAATCCCTCAAGAACATCCCAGTAATTGGCCTGTTCTGCCAGTCTGGTGCCGAAAGACTCACCCTTGCCAAAACATGATGAGTGCATCAAAATGAGCCCAGAAATGCTGAGCACATCACTTCAAGATGGTTAACTGTGTGTGTCGAAGGGAGGATTTTAAAACATTCCACCACTGATTCCACTTGCTTTAAGTAATACTGCTCAGCTCTTAACAGAGTAATAATAAGTACACAGGAACATGCCCCACTCTGTTTATAACCAACACCAAATCCTGCCAAATTCTTCATTTGGACGACATCTCTGGGGGGAATTGTGTCTCACTTGAAAGAGCTTCAACTGTGGTGCAAACAGTCTGAAGATTTTTTCTGTCTCTCCCCTCATGTCACCCACTCAAAGCTCTTTGCTCGGCTACAGATGACACACCTAAATTACAGACTGTGACAGACAGTACACAGACAGGGTCCTTGATGTGTTACAGAGCTACAGGATCAGGATCAGATAAAGTCTGGGTGTAATGTGGGTGAGAAAACATCAGGGCGCTTTGATGGACCTGAGCCAAGCCACAAGCTGCATGTTGTGTTTATACTGTACAGATGTGTGAGGTGCAGAGGGAGGAAGACAAGGTGCTTTTCTCAGCATCACTCCAACACTCACTGATCCAGAAAGCATTTAGAGGTCCTGGCCAAGCTGACAGATAAAACACTGTAAAACCGTTAAAAACACACAATCCCAAAAGCATGTTTTACAGTTTACAACTGTGAGAATAAATCACGCCAATTTGCCACATCAATGTTGAGCAGGCATGTCTTGATTTACGGATGTTTTGCAGATTGAGACATTATCCAACCTGTAACACCTGCATCTCACCATTGTGTGACTGTGTGTGTGCCATCAGAACTGACCTGTCAGAGTGACACATGAGGTCCACAGTGCTAAAAATCCCTGTCTGACACGTGAGTGAACTGATGCACATGGCAGCCGTTAGCTGACCTCTGAGGGACCAGCTGCTGTTGAACAGTTCAGTGATGACTCACCACTGACCTGATGCACCTTCCTGTGCTTATTCTGTTCAGTTTCAGCTTGGCAGGCACATGGGATGGATCAAGTGATGCCTGAACTGCACTCAGCCGGCTGGATGATGAATGCTGTCTCTATATGTCTCTTTGACTGACTGGAGGATAAAAACAAATTTTAATTTGAACCTACATTATTCCGTCAAGTTAATTTTATTTGCATAGCCCAAAATCACAAATCATAAAATTGTATGGACATACGGATCGAGTTTTACTGAAGTTCTACTGAATTGTACCTGAAATTCAAGGACCCTCAATTTGTAAAAATGCATTGAAAGACTGATTAACTAAAGCTATATGCTTTACAAAGGGCCATTTGTTACGTAAAATAATGTGAATGACTGCAGTAGTATAGCATGCTGTAGTTAACCAGTGATTAACAGGTGGTTCAGCTATCTTTGCAGTAAACAGTGAGGTCTAATGGGTATTCCATCATAGTAATTTTGAACACACTTTTAACTCAAGTCTGGAGGAGGCAGCCTGTTCACATCACAGCACAGATAACACACTCAAATGTTCACTGTGTATACACTAAATGTGCCTAAAGAGAGGGATTGCAGCATTTTAAGTGCTCTTTGACTCATAGGTCTGACCCTGCAGGTGCTTGTTAGGGTTAGGGCACTTAAGGCAAGGGTCGCACGCTGGGTGTATCTATACACAGATAATCACTCCTTGTGAACTTGAGATATTTCAGTATACTGTAAGAGCTGCCTCTGTCACATCTCAGACACAGCTCTACTGTCAGTAACCCTGACCATCTTTGGCAGTCTGTTCCCATGGTGTCCATTCCCTCATTTGTCCATATATAGCAGCAGGCAGAATGATGAGGGAAGAGGTTGCACACACTCAGATTTTAGGGATTCTGTGAACAATTGACCTCGACTCCTGATTCGAGCAATGCAGTTTATTCTTTCGTAGTTGATGACGAAACTGCCATGCTGATTAATGACTTTGTTGATTACTCACTCCCCTTGCAGCCACTTCATGGCCAGGTCAAGGGTCAGTCCTACAAACCTAAAAACACATACGCACAACCTGAACCATGAAGTCAGGAGATACCCCTCCAAGTACACCCTTATTAATGGTCACCTCTGGCTTTAAACAAACAGACTTAATGGGCGCACTGGAGACAGCTATGTGTAGTATGTCGCACTGTCTCCGTGTCACCTCACTGCCAGCCATCCCTGGCTCAAACTGAACAACAATGAACAGCAGGCGTCACTGAGCAGGACACAGTTGAAATCCACGTGTAATCTGCGCAGTACTGTTGTTAATTATTCCCAGACTTTGAGCTGTCAAGCCTTAAGAGCATCGACAATTTTCTGAGTTAGTTTGAGGTCAAATTTTCAGCGATCAGGAAAGAACAAGAAACTCACCAGATACTTGGCACACACGCTGATAGTCCTCGCAGCAGTCTCCGGTTTTCTGGCAGTATGTGTCGCAGTAACACACCGTTTTTCTCTTGGTGTACTCGAAACATTCGTTGTTCCGGCCGGTGCAGCAGTTTGGGCTCTCCCTCTCCCTGCAACCTGCCTCGGCCTTGGGAACAATTTCCCCGCAGAAAAACGCCAAATATCCACAAACGACAAACCCAAGACGCGCCGAGCTCCATCCATGCGCTCCCATGACAGAAACTTTCCTGGGTCCTCTTGCTCCACACACTCCTGCTGGTGTATGCTTCACTTTGGATGGTGCTTAAAACTGAATTATGTTATACAAACGCTGGTGGTATTTTCTGTATAAAATCCAAATCCGAGATAACTTCGGCATTGACACCTCCACGAACAACTGATGCGTAAAAGCGGAGTCTGTGTGGGCACCAGCTCTCTTCTACCCGTCTGTCGGACACCGCCCCTCAGCGCTACTGTTGGTTAATAGGAAAGGCGTACAGTGCCAGCCCCCCCAACAACCACCACCACCACCACCACCGCATCTCTCTCTCTCTCTCTCTCTCTCTCTCTCTCTCTCTCTCTCTCTCTCTCTAGATCGGTTGCGCAACTTGTAACTAAACAAATGAGTGCTGTCACAGATGGTCTTATTATTCTCTCACAGGGTGTCGGACCATCTCAACTGCTGAGATGCAAACCAACAAGACGTTCATTTTTGGGGAGCACAGTGCCTCCACCAGGGCTGTGTCTCAGGCCTAATGGAGGCATTTGACGAGATTTGACCAAAGCTGGAGCCAAAAATCAATTAATCCAAAACATTACACACAACTGAAAATGTATCTCTGAAAGACAGGTGTTTGAAACTGTCTAGATCAGCTGAGCTTCCAATCAGAAAATCAAATTCAGCACCACGGACAGCGGCGCAGCCTCTTTTTTTTTTTTTTTTTTTTATCAAATCAGTAAATAATAGGGAAGTTTACATGAAAATAAGATTCAGTCAACAGATGCAGCGGGAAGACACGAGGTCCTCTTTGAGGTGCAGCATCAAAATGTTCTCCACTCATTCCGTGGAACTAAGAGCATCCACCCTTTTGAGAGAAAGACTGGAGAACAATAACATTACTCACCCTTCACTGGCTCTGAGTGAATGGAAGCTCTCAGGGAGAAAGTGAGCAATGGGGGGATACTGTAAAAGCGCATCAGGACTACAAAGACTCAAGACAATCGCAATTGTAAGAGTTCAAATCCCCCGCTCCAGTGAAAGTAGCAATATCATAGCCCAATGGAAAAATAATTTTGTATTGTAAATGCACTGCTTCATACAGTATTGTATAAGCAAGTATTAGTACCAAATGTACATGTAGTCTGTGAGATAAAAGTCAACTGGTCTGTTTAGAGGCTTTTCAGAGAGGAGCCACTGCTGGACTCCTCTCTGAAAAACAGACTTTCCATCTCTTGAGTTCAAAGATGAGCTCAAGGCCTGAGCTGTGTAGCTAACATCTGTGAAGAGGATGACAGATTTTAGGGCAATTTTGGACCAATCCACTCTCCAGCAGCAGTGAGGCGAGGATAGGAGAGGAGGAGGAGGGGGTGATGATGTTAGGATGAAGGGAAGTTGGTAGGTTCTTTGACCCTTCTCATAAAGCCCTTTTGTACAGATATGAGGAGAGAGGAGGTCTCTCTCATCACACCGTGTGTGTGTGTGTGTGTGTGTGTGTGTGTGTGTGTGTGTGTGTGTGTGTGTGTGTGTGTGTGTGTGTGTGTGTGTGCCAGAGCAGCTGAGGGAGGGATTCACAGATGTGTTTGAGGCTCTGGCAACAGCTCCACCTACTGTTTAAGATGAACTGTTTGGTATGTGCTGCATTTGTGTCTCAGTATTCCTGCTGTCATTCCAGGTTATCTCTGTGCTAATTAACTCATTATGGGCCTCATTACAGACTTTCCACTGTCCCACACCTTCACACACACATACTTCTACTCCACTACATTTTGGAGGCAAAGATTCCACTTTTTTTACTCCACCCCATTTACTTTAAAGCTTTAGGTAGCTACTTTACAGATTCAGATTATTAATATAAAACATCACCAACAACTAAATTATCATGTATTATTACAGATTTAAGTACCCAGCAGTATATAAAGTAGTTAAGATTAATCCCTTCTTTAGCTGCAGCATGTGTGATACATACAATACTGTATCAACATCAATTATAATCCTTGATAGTATATATATTATTCTGAAATTCTCCATATTGAGTACTTTTACTTTTTGTATTTAAGTGGATTTGATGCTAATTCTTTTGTATGCTTTGAATGCCTCACTGTTATTTAAAAGTATTTCTATACGATGGAATTACTACTTTTACTTGAGTAAAAGGTTGGAGAGTTTCTTCCATCACTGATACATAGTATTTCAGTATACTTCCTCATCCTGGCCAAAATGTCCACCACATGCTGTCCTCACTCCCATCTTCTGCAGAGAGCTCTGCATTCCTTCTCACGACAAACACTGGGGCACCGGGGATTTGAAGTGTGCGTGTGTGAGAGAGAGAGAGAGCCTGAGAGAGAGAGAGAGAGAGAGAGATGGATAGTTGAATCACTCTACATGAGCATCAGCCAAAAGTGGAACAATGAGTTCCCTGTTCGATTCCTCCCCTACCTGCCCCCCATGGTTTGTCCCAACGTGATCTGCTGTAACCAAAAGGGCAGAACAACAGATGAACGAGAGAGGGAGGATAAAAAAAACAACCAGTCTGCATGCTTTCAAGTTTTCAGATGCTTGATTTAATGAGTTTTGAAACCCCTCCAACAACAAAGGAGTTAACATTAAGCACAGACAAAAGGAGGGCACAGTGTTTATTGCACAAGCTTCATCATAAAGAACCTACACACAAAGCCTTAGAATACATTGATTTGCTTTGACAATAACATTTTCTTTTGGCTATTTGGCAGAAAGGAACTTTTTCTTTTTTTTTGGACAAACAGAAAAATTAAAAAAGCTGAACAGTATTTCATAAATACGTGAAATATGATCCTGAATCTGTTTTGTCAGAATTACATAATCGTTGTAATACATACACTGTTTCACTGATGACACAGATAGGACAAGCAGTTCTTGTAATGTCTTCTTATTATAAAAACAATATGACTGGACCACAGGATTCTGAAATTGCAGGTAAGGTGGTTAAAGAGTTTAATAGGTTGATAAAAGATGAGGATATTATAGTACCAACAAACTCAGCAGTAAAAGGCACATGAGTGAGGAGTAACAACAAACCCTGAATGAAACATGGCGCTGGAAAAGGATTTGAACAGACTGTGATTCTTGGTGATTTTCATTGGATAATCCCTTCACAGTAAATGAAGCCGTGTTAACATACAACCCCCCTTCACATGCTAATATCAGCATGTGAGTGATTTCCTGAAAAGCTGAACAGAAACATGTAAAGCAGAAGAATATATTTCTTCTTTCCTCTCCATTTAATGACCTCAAAAAGCCTAATATTTATCTTGTGACCTCAGAAGGGTCCTGACCCTCAGGTTGGAAACCCCTGGTGTGGGGAGACTGTAAACTGCTTATAAAGTAAACAGAAGACAAATTACCATCCAGTGGTAGGAGCCTGGTGTTAGGATATGACCTGATGAACAGGAGTGCTTCCAGTGAAGGGGTAAAAGAGGTCTGAGGTTACTTTGTCTGCATGACTCAGTGTCGCTGGGTCAGTTAGACTCACAGTGAAATACAGCAATAAAATATTTTCCAAACATATGAAAAACATCTTTACACCCAGACCAGATTACAGTAAAAAAAACACTTGACACAAGTGGTACAAGTTAACAGCAAATAGCCTCTAAACCAACTAGATATTCAACATTCAACTTTCAATAAATGCATTTATAGAGTCACAATATAAGTCATGATATTTGCTCTTCTCTTGTTAAGATCATTAAGCTACTTTTGCATGTTCTTACTCTGAACACACCTTGATAGTATAATATAGTCTGGCATTTGGCACAAGAATAAAATATATCTTACTTGACAGAAAAAAATATAATGCTGGTAATGAACTAAATTGCACAGTATAAAAATAACTGTCATACAATAGATGTAAAATCATTCTTTTAAAGGCCTAGTTACAATGTTGCTGCAGTTTATGTGACTGTAAACTGCAACCAGCTGCAGTCTGCCTCCTCTGGATTTAAAACCATATTAGGCACAAGAAGAGACAGAAAGCAACACTAGCTGAAGAAAATCCAGTATGACACCTGCATACTCACAGTAAACATTAGTAAAACAGCTGTGAATGACTAGAAATGATGTTCCTCACTGAAGGTGGGTATTTTACAAAGCAGGTTTACACAGAAAGTGAACCAGATAACATGGAAAAAGCTGAAATTTCTGTTCATAAGCAGTTGTTGTTGACCCTAATATTCAGGTTTTGGCCCACATTTAGAAACCGATGATGCATCTCTGGCACAATGCACCTTTTTCACAATTATTTGGTTCACTTTATAATCCCACTTTGTGAAACTGACCCTTGGTCTTGCCGGTGTCTTGGTGCTGAGCAGCAAAGCTCTGAATGCACTCCAGCTGTCCAGATGTGGGTGACACTGGGCCTCTATTCAGGCTTTACTTCTGCTCTGCAGCCCCCATCTATGAGCTCTTTAACTTCCTGGTTAGCATATGACACTGATCTGAGTTCAGCTCTCTGTCTCACCCCCTCAGCGGCTGGTTTTAGGATACAGTGGAGGTCTGCCAAACCCGGATCTGTGTCTGATGCCTGGGACGCAGGAAGCTGCTGCCCACCCTGTACATCCGGCAGCTCAGTCTGTCTTCCAGACCACATTCAGCACCTTCACCACCTCCTCATAGATAATGAAAACTATGGCCACATCCAGACATACACGGCCCAGCCGAGGAACTGTCCCTTTATAGAAACTACAGACGGAGACAAAGGGGGGGTGATTAGTAAAAGACTCCTAAATAAACACAAAATTTCTAAAACATTTGGGTCAAATCTTCAGTATTTGTAGACTTAATGTCTTATGCTATATGTTCATCAGTAGGGTTGAAGTATGGCCGACAGGTGTTTCCAGTGTTAGCTAGCAACTTGCTGTGATAAAAGGGGACAAAAGCCTGATGTGAAACTGACACTATAAACCAAAGCTACACTAAAACAAAGAGGAGGTGTACTTACGCTGCCAAGCCCTCATATCTCATGATCTTTAAAGCGCAGTCCAGTGTGTTTTTATATTTATGTGCTTCCAAACCCTTTGGAAAGAAAACAGAAAACATTGTTATTTCTAGTCAGCATCAGTAGGTGGCGACAACTTGACAAGTTTGGATTAAAACATCGGCTTGGAATCCAAAAACCTGCACTTTATAATGGCCATCATATTACTGTGGGTACCTGCATCCTTGTCTTGATGACATCTAGGGGGGTGTTTCCAAAGACACTGGCTGCTCCAGCTATGGCTCCAAAGACCCCAGTCACCAAGGGATTGATAGCTTTATTGGGGTTATCACCTAGTAAAGTGGACACGACAGAGTCAGTAACAGCAAATGTATTAATGCACATTTAGTCCTGGTTCTGAACAAGTGAACTATATATGAACACTATACAGACAAACATACATCCTTACACACACTGACCTTTGTACCAGTTTTTGAGAGAGGTCATCACAAAGAATCGAATAGCTTGGTTGGAGCCTTGTTTCAGGACTGTGGCGGTGAGACCCTGGTATGTCCCTCTCAATCCTGGAAAGCAAAGAAAAGCGGGCAAATTTATTTTGCTCTTCTTACATTTAGTTAAAAACATAGTGTCTGGATGCCAGGCTTTTTCAATGTTTTCAGCTGCACTACCCTGCCTGACCAGTAGATGTCAGGTGAATCACAGGCACTGAAGCTGGTCTTTACCTTCTGCCTTGATGATCTCTCTGACTCCGTGGAAGAAGCCTTTGTACTTGGGATTGGCTGAAGTCTGGTCATGAATGAATTTAACCTTGGGAGATTACATAAAAAGAACATTAAAAGACTGAAAATATTGCTTTATTATTACAGAGAAGAGTGATAAACAAGGTGGTGAAATCTGCACAAATGTTTAATCTGGCCTTTCAAAGACACTTCCAAATGATACAGAGTTCAGTGAATCTGTAGAGACACAATATCGAAGTATTTCATTGAAGATGTAAATAGATGAGAAGAGTTCTTCAATTTTCCTTTGTTTAGGTGATTATGAATGTCCTGATATTCAAGTTGGCTGCACACCTAGTGTGCATGACACCAAAAAGTAACAAACTAGTGAAATCATAAACGTGACCACAGATCAGTTTAATAACATACCTTGACAGTTTCCATGGGACAGACCACCAAAACAGCCTCCATCACTCCGGCTCCGAGCCCGCACAGCAGGCCTCTGGTGCTGTCCAGTCGACCGGACTCATCCTTCGCACGGTTGCTGAGGAACTCAAACACCCCAAACCTGTGGAGCAGAACAGAATGATGTAACACAATGGTGACTGAGCTTATGGCCCATTGATGAAAGTACAGCATGATTTTTATTTTTGCTCTCAACATTCAAGGAAAAAAATGCTGTATTCAGTTAATGCTAATGTGAACCAAACGTTTCCTGCTGCTGCAGCTTCACATTAAAAGCATTTAACTGCTTTTATTATGAAGTAGTCGCTGTGAGGTTTGCACTGACAACAATTGTTCATTAAAAAGGCATCTACTCAGCAAGACAAGGGTCATTGTCGACATTTTTTGACAGCGGATGAGTTTGAAATATTTGCAGGGAGTAATGGAACAAGCAGGAGCAGCTGACAGATGAAGAGCTGCAGGCAACAGGCTGCACACCTCCAACTTCTCAGCACAGTAACAAACTCTTTCCAGTGTCACAGTGCCCTGCAGTTTGCTGAATCATGCCTGGGCAACATAATAAAGATGATGGAGAATTACTGCAAGACCTTTTTATTAAAATGACAATTGTTTGGTTTTTATGCTCCCAGAAATCTGTGGCTTATAGTATTGACCTGGATTTGCTGTTACCACCAGTATCTACAGGTGTCACCAAATCATCCAGGACCAAACTCTTTGAGTGTACCACTTTAAATCATTCTGCAATTTGATTAACACAGCTTTAATTACAGAGGATCATTTTCCAGTTCATGTTTAGTTTAATAAAAATGCTTTAGTAAAAGGCCAAAGCAAATGAGTAAAAGACAAATAGATGACAATAGTGTAGTCACAGATAATGAGAATCCTCAAATTACAGAGATAATTATGTTGCCTCTCATCAGCAGAAATCTGGTCATAGACGAGGACCTTTTCACTCCACGGCTCCCTAAGCACAAATAAAAGCAGAACCACGGATGCACCTCAAGGCAAGAAACTTCTTTCCAACTCAGATTTTTAGTGGAGACAAACTGCTGAAAGTGCAGAATGTGCTCAGGGCTTTTACTTTATTGTGATGCACCAATAAACTATCAAGTGACCAGCAACAGCTGCCACAGAAGCCAGCCAGTCAAGAGTGCGTGCGTGCGTGCGTGTGTGTTTGGTTTATGTATCCCCGCAATGAGAAAATGTTGTGCCAGCGAGTCCTTTACAAGAAAGGTTATTTATAGATGGAATTGAATTGTGGTGAAGGCAGGACACTGCCCGGTACATTTAGCAAAGGGGCGGGGGAGGACAGACACTTGGTCTTGATGAATGCCTTGTTTTCCTCTCTGTCTTTTCTCAGTCTGCTTGAACCATTTACCTGCCGTCTGACAGAATCCCCATTTCATACTCGGCTCATGCGATTTTAGCTCTCTCCTCCATCTGCCTTTCCATGGCAAAGATTTTCCTCTGCTCATTAACCTTCCACATCTGCTCCTCTGTCTCACTCTCAGACTTGTCTCACAAATTCAGTTTGTTTTGAAAGATGGGCTCCACACAATTAACTGACTCCCACTGTCAAGCAGGAACAAACCACATGTAAAAATAAATCCATTCGTCTCTCTTTATGCACACCACTTGCTGACTACAAACAGCTTTTTAGCTTTGGAGAGAGTGAAAAATGAAAACGTGCACTTCCCTGCAGCTCGCTCAGACTGCACAGAGACGGTAGTGCACTTAATAACTAACCTTGTGAAACAAACGCTATTCATTAAAAGCTGCTGGAGAGAAATGTGGCACCGTCAGGCCTGTTCCGGCGCCAATTTACTCTCCAAATCCTCCCCTACCCATTTAACAAGTGGACTAAACTTCACAGTTAGAATATGACACATCATGTTTTGGCTGACATCCACAGCAGAGAGTCATTCTGGACAGCAGAGTGCTGCCCAATCTTCATTAGAGGGTCTTTCTACAAGGTCAGTTGTGCTGGCGAGAGGAGGATGTGAAGGAGAGAGAAAGGAGGGAAGAGGAAAGAAAGAAAGGAGGCTGGGCAGACAAGAGAGAGGGATGTAAATATGGATGAAGGGTTAAGGGGAGGAGAAGGTCAAAGGCTCTCTTGTCTGTCCCTCTCATGCCTCCATGACAACCCTCCAGCAGAGAGCATCGTGCATGATGGTGCACAGGCAATCAGTTAATGGGATGGGGAGAAAGAGGGCTGAGGAGGTAAAAGGAGTGATAGGGAGGGGGAGGGGAAGGAAGATAAAGCAAGTAAAAAAAAGAACAGATCGAACAAACGACTCAGGAGAAGTGGTGGTCAATGGAAAAGTGCCAAGATATTGTCCATAAATCAACTCTAACTGTTCCCATCTCAACGACTTTCAATTTCTCTGTCATGTTTCATTTTTTCATTCACCTTTTCATGTTTTGCTATATTGCCTAAATCAGAAAAGGCAACAAAAAAGAATCAACACCCCCCAAATCACCACAAGATAAATCTGAGGATTCATGAGACGATGAACAAGACAGAAAAACAGAAAAAAAAGATGCTCAACAAAATTATGTAAACTATCTTCAAACTTGCTTCTGAACTTGCTTTTTCTTGTTAATTACTGAATAAATCACCTCTTCAGGCCTTTAGAAAGTATTCAAGCAGCTCATAAACCAAAAATGTTAAGTAATTCAATCAAAGTGTATGACTTGCACACAGCAGGTTATATTTCTATATATAATTCAGCCATATAATGTATAATGCACTTATGTGAAATTTTATATACAATACAGTCGGATGACAAGAGCAGAAAGAGGACCTAAACCTCTGTTGCCACATTTCCTCCAAGAATAACAACTCCCTCTGGAAAGGGTGCTGAAGGCTGACTGACACATTCATAAACACGCACACACAAACACTGTACATACACATCCACACACCCATTGACAGAGTACCAACACAAGTCTCCCTCTCTGTACCCCTATTGAGACCCTGCCTGAGTTTGAGTGGCATCTTTGCTTCGCCTGGCTGGGCCTGTCTCTCCATCGTACAGACAGGCTCTACCCTCCAGCACATGCACACACACACACACACACACACACACACACACGCACACACACATAAATAAAGAAAGAAAGAGAGGGAAGGAAGAAAGAAATAATGAAACAGAGAATAGAAAAAACTGTGAAGAATAAAAGCATCTGTGTGCGTGTGTGTGTGTGTATGCGTGCGCGTGCGCATGCTACAGTCTTGTCAGGTGATAAATGTCATTGCTGTGAAAGAATAACATAATTATAGTGAAGGCGAGCGTGGCATTTATGCCTTGCATTGTGGGTAATGGACTAGAATAATTGGAGTATGCGAGTTAGTAGTTCCAGGTAGAAGATCACGACGGCTTAGCTAGAAGAGTGTGTTTTATTCCAGCCTTTACTGCACATGTAAAAAATATAGTGCACACTCTCCTTTTTAGATTTATTATAATATAAAGATAAGATATAAAAAATCAGTCTTGTACATCTATTTATCATTATATTATACTATGATTTTACTCACCTGGCAGCAGATTTGGGTATGGATCCATACAGCAGTGAGCTCAGTCCTCTGTACAGTCCTTTTACACCGTGACCCTGAACCGTCTGTTTCACACAGTCACCTGGAGGCAGACAGAGGTTATGTTTTACTGCACACAATAGAGTAGTAAAAATATGTGTTTTTTGAGATTTGAATGCACAAATCGTTTTGAGAGCATCCCGCCCACCAGAGTAGCAACTGGTCAGTCTTTCCAATAGCATAATCAATGTAGTGCAAATGTGTTTTTTTAATATATTTATTTATTTGCCCTGTGTCATTTCGTGCTGAGTGGCCCTGACAAACAACACACCAAAAAACATCTGTCCTTCACTTTTAGTTCATCAGCTTCACAAAGGGAAATGGAACAAATTGAACAACAGACTCATTTCTGACAAACTTTTAAACATTTTCCTTTGAACTTGCTTCTTGCTCTTGGAGGCATGAGTCCAGTAATCCATGTTCTGCTACCTCGCCAAATGCACAACTGAGCTGAAAAAGCAACAGCTGTCTGGAGCGCTCATTAGGATGGTCTCCGATCCTCAGAGCTCCAGCCAACATTGACACATCCTCTGTATGTGTGTGTACGCTGGTATGCATGGATGGTGAGTGTGCATGTGTGCAGTGGTCTGTTCTAAGTCATATAAACAAGCAAAGTGACAGCTTGCCAGCATCCCTGATGTACCTGGGGATGATGGGTAATTTGATAATGAGCTCCTGAGAGACGCAGCAAGATGGGATGAAGAACAGAATACATGAACAGCAGGTTGGCTGGCTGGCTAGTTGGTAGGTAGGTTGGTAGGTTGTTAGGTCGGTAAAGAAATGATTTGGTACAACACCATAACATGTTGTTTGTACAATTTTGTTTTTTGCACAGATTAAACAAACAAGATATGATGTGTTAATTAGTGAGTCATCTTTAAACAAAGCCAGCTACTTGTTTCCCTCTGTTGCCAGTCTTTGTGCTAAACTAACTAGCTGTAACTAAGTCACTGGCTGGTATTAGTTTCTGAATAAGTGTATTCACTGTGAACTGGTTGGTCTAAAGCTGAAGGTCCGCTGCTTAATGTTAAAATCTCATACCTATCCCTCTGTATTTGGGTGGGTTGGCCTTCTCATCCAGTTGTAACTGGGTCTTGACATACTCCGTGGGGAAGGTGATGCAGATCTCTATGCCACCTGCAATTCCACCTAAAAAACACAGAAAACCAGAGCAGACGTTTATTAATATAAAGCATCTAAAGAATAGACAGAAATTTACCTTGAAACAATCAAAAAAGTGAGCGCAGAGGAAGGAAAATTAAAAGTTTTGCTTAAACTGAGCATATCATATCTGACTAGCTGCAGCCTAACCAATCCTGATTCAGTGCCCTGTCGATGGTATGAATTGCAAGGAGGTCTCATTACGTCATGGATCGTTACAGTGACTCCGCAAATGGCTTTCCCTCCATAAACATTAAAAGCACTGCTGGCGAGGGAGGAAGAGTAACGAGCCGGACGAAGATAAATCAGCTGCTCTGCTACAGCTAAACTACACAGAGACTGTGCTGTTTGAGGAACAGAAAGTCAACACAAGGGGAGGCAGTGTGAGACGAGCGTGCTGCCGCTCAAATATTCTGCACCATATGTTTAGTGTGTGATTGCAGAGAAGAAATTATACGTACATTAAGAGAGAAAGAAAGTAATGAAGTGAATAAATGAATGTGTGAGTGACCGCTCGAGGGTTCAGCCTGAAACCCGCCACAGTCGATGAGTAGTAGGAGTAGATGGGGACAAGTGTCCAAAAGCGAGGCCAATGCACAACGCAGATGAGTCACGAGGAAAGGAGGGAGGATGGAGAGAGGGCTGACATTAATTAAATTATCCGCTCAGCCTGCAGGGAGGGGCTCCATTACCCAGGCCAAGACCCTCCATTAACTCAATGACACAGACGCACACAAGCACACTGTGCAAGGGAGGCACACATGATGCAGTTACACATGCACACATGCCCCCCGACAAACAGAAGAAATTACAATCATTTCTGTGGTTAATCATGAGGAACAGTTTACTGTACATGATGTGTATTTGTGCCAAGTCAGGAAATCCAGAAGCATTTCACCGCAAGACCACAACAAAGATTGGGAAGTGAAAAACTGAAAAGGCAGTCCAAATCTGGATCAGAGACAAGTGGTTTCAACAGGAAATTACCAGCTGTGATCAGACGATGGTACTTCCCAACCTAGAATGTAAAAAATGTCCATCTTAAAACCCCTGTTTCTTGTTTTAAGATAGAGACTAAAATCTAGAACATTCTTGAAATAAAGGAAACTGTACTGAGGCAGAAATTCACTTTATGCTTTACTGAGGAAAAAAGGTTGAATATGCGACTATCTGTTAGTACTGGTGTGTTTTTTGGATTTTGACAGATTTTCACATCTCAGTGAAGCAGTGTTTCACCATTAAACATGCATACATGTCATTTGACTCTGCTCACATGTCGCTGCTGCCAAAACCTTTATCACTGTGGAACCTGGACGCAGAACCTCCATTAAAGATAAAAACCTACATTTAACCCAGGACACACATTCAAGGACTACAGGTAGACAACATCGCAACTTAAACTAAATACCCCAAAAAGCGTCTGAGTCATCTGCTTCTCTTTATCTCCATCTCCTCCTCCGCGAGTGCGGCTGATTTAATAAGGGAAATCAATACAGGAAAATAGCTTTTACTTAAAGCTGTGCACTTACCCAACACATTCATTCACAGTTTCTCCTGAATGGATTGCAGATAGATTCTCATCTTTGACATATAAAATTAAGGATAAGTTAAAATCTACCCCAAAATGTGTCACAGCATGAGATTTTAAATACCCGAAAATGTGTTTCTTCTGAAAATTACTGTATTTTATTTTGGCCTACCTAAACATTATGCAGCCATTTATCTTACTCAATGTGATATACACGATTTTGAATTTGCACCTTGCAGTTTTGAGTATTTATGCTGTGATGACATGACACAATAATAATCAAGTGCTTATTGTCCGTCAATGATATACCTGGATTCACCTAATCAGTGCAATTCATAAAAACTGTGAGCACTACTGAGCTCAGTCATGACCTCCATGTGATCACGGGCACACACACACACCCACACACACACACAGTTTAACCACCAGCATGTGTGTGTGTGTGTGTGTGTATGCGTACGTAACGTAAGTTGTATTTCTTCTAATCCTGTATTAGTGTTAAGTAATTGTTCGCCAGCTGAGACAGAAATCACATGAGTGTTGCAACGCTCCATTCCAGCCATCCTGATCTGGGATCAGTGGGTCAGTGTGTCTTGGGCAGGAAGAAACAATAAACTTCATTCATCCGTTTTCAGCCAAGACAGCATGTGAAAACCAAGCAACACACGCACAGCACACATGATCAGTCTCCATCAAACACACAGCGCCTGTGGAGGAGAAGCAGTTTGTTTGTCTTCTACTCCATTTCGCAGCCGACATCCAAAACACACACACACATATTTTACACACACACATTTAAAGATGACACCTTAAATGACTCCAGTGTACTGCTGCTGTCAAATGTGGGTTACATGAGCAAAACGGCCATTAATCTTTATCTTCACAGGCTCGCTCTCCTCTCCTGTTGTTAATTTTTCTCTCTCAGCGGTACCTTCCTTCCTCTCTCCTAACCCCTCTTCTCCACAATGTCATAAAATCAATGCATCCACACAGATCTTTGACACTTACTATTACACGAAAACAAATGGAAATGGCATTGGAGTGATACTCAGAAGCCAGAGGCGGTAAAGAACAGGTAACGCCTGATACAAATCTGCTTCTATAGATTCTTAGAGACTTGAAACTTACGCAGCAGTTTAAAAAAATCTGATGCAGTCTGCATATTGTTTAAAGGTAGCACTGTGCACAGAGAAGGTAAATTCATATAATCAACAGCATTCAGACTTCACAGCTTGGGGCCAGCATGAGCCAAAAGTATGCAGACACACAAAAATAACGCCTATATGTGATGTAGAGCATCTGATTCCAGAACCACGGGCATTGATATGCTGCTATAACAGCCTCCATCTTCTAGAAAGGCTTTCCACACGAATGGATTTGTTCGCATTTAGCCACCTGAGTGTTAGCGAGGTCAGCCACTGATGTCGGGAGATAAGGCCCAGCTCACAGTCAGCGTTCAGATTTATCCCAAAGCTAATCAAGTCTTTCCAAACCAAATTTGGAAAACTATTGCTTTATGGACCAGCTTTGTGCATGGGAGGGCTGTCATGTTGAAACAGAACCTGCTGGTGGTGCTAGATGAAGAATCAGAGGATGACCAAAGTCGTTAGGAGTCATCCTCTGGGGACCATAAATATTTTTACCAACTTTCATGGCAATTCATCAAACATTTCACTTAAAAACGAAAGGATCAAAGTGAGAAAAACTATCCTCTGGGCACCATGAATGTCCATGAACTAGTTGAGACATTTCAGTCTGTACCAGCACTGAACAAGAGACCAACACTGTCATCTTGGCTTCAGTCCCAAACTCACAAATATTCAGTTTAAGACAGAGAAAAGCACCAAATCCTCATAAGCTGGATATAGATTGTGCACATTCACACACATACTCACGAATGCAACATACACAGAAACAAAGTCACAGTCCCTTTTTTGCAGTACAGAGTGTCACAGAGGAAGCCAGGTGAGCAGGCAGACAGCCAGCTGACAGGGAGGAACAGTGAACCTGCTTCCTAGCTGCTTCGGTGACTCTAATGAGCATCCAGCACATCTGGTCCACTAAGAAACTTCCTTTTTCTTATTAAGAACTGACAATCCAGCAAGGTGTCTGAACACGGCAGGTTCTAAATATATCTAAAGCTCCATTTCCTTCAAAACAAACATTTTCGAGCCTGCTGCTTCATTTTTTAAAGACGCAGTAAAACCTAAAATTAAGATTCTTTTTTGTTGATTGAATTTTTGACAAATTTCAGTTCAGACAATAAAACTCATCCAAAACAGTAAACAATGTGTGTATGTGCTTGTGTGTGTATGTCCACTGGACAGCAAATTAATATGCAGTTTTGCAGCAAAATCTATCTATTATTCATCCAGATGTTCCTTATTTTGATGATTATCTCTCATTTTAAATTCTCTGGAGTCTGAGGGAAAGATGTTATTATGTCCACATCTCCAGTCCAAACGGAGAACGTAGCCAGAGGACTGATGCACTTCAAACATGAGGTGTCCTATTAATAGAGCTGTAATATTTCTGTTTTCCTCACGCAAAACATGAAAAGAATTATTCATCTGACGTCTGGCCTTTCAGGCTTCCTCTGTCCTGAGCAACACTCCCTGACGCTACACTGACGCTTAATTACAGGAAAGGATGTTAATTAATTTTAAATGGGAACTGTGAGAACTGCTTAGAACCCTGCAGCACGCAGACTGTACACTGATTTACATGAATAGGACAACTACGCATAGGTTGTTTTGACAGTGCGTGCAGTCACAGATGAGGATGCCAGGCTCTTTACACATTAAGGATGACACCACTGGGTTAACATGCTTTAAATTCACATTACTTACATTATTTGTTGATTGATTATAGCCACTGCTTTGAGTTTATTTTACTACAGTGTCAAAATCAACTTGCAGAGGTTTGAAATGAGCTTGTAACCCAACAGAGTGCATATTCAGTTCGCTTTGTTACATTATAAAATGTTCATGCAGTTATGAGCATTTGAATTTGCATTTGAGGTTTGGTGCATTCAAGGAAGCTCTGACATTTAAGATTCACAAACAGTTGGGATGCTGTGTAAAACATTAAAAACCGAATGCAATCATTTGCAAACAAACTGTGTTTGCCGACAGTTCCTGAGCTCATGCAGTAATATCTTTTATACAATCATGTGTTCACCCTCACTCCATCCCTGCTTGTGAACGACTGAGCCTTTCGCGGATGTCCCTTTCATACCCAGTCATGATCATCATCACCTGTTACCAATAAACCTGTTTACCTGTGCATCTCATTGCATTTTTTTTTTTTGGAATCAGGGTTGTATTAAGCATTGACCCGTATTCACAAACTATGTTGTCAAAATTTCAAACCCCCCAAACAAATAATAAAAAACACAGATTTGGCTACAATCAATATTTCTATATTTACAATGCATCACATAATTATGTGTATGTGAAATATCCACTTGGCCTCGCTGAGTGTTTTAGCTTCTTTCAACTCATTGTTTACGTTTTACGTCCTGCAACGTCACTGTTTTGGTTCAGTCTCACCGCTCTCTTTATCATGGTTTCCAGATGCAGAAGGCAGCTGTTTTCAGTGAAAAAGCTCTAAAAACCCACTGTGCACCAATGCAGGCCAGCTGATGAACCCAGTGAAACATTAAGCAGCTATACAGCCAGATATTTCATAGTGAGACGCCGACTGAGAAAACAGGCTTTAAAGGCCTTTAACAGATTGCTGTTGGGCAAACATCTTTCAAGTCTAAGACGTCAGAGTGTTTCTAAAGCCAACAAGCTAATTACTTGAAAATTAATTACCCTGTTATGATCGCTTAACTGACAAAATTAACAGCAACTACATGATCACTCTGACTGATTTTCTCTCTGCATGCTCATTTCTACACAGTAGTGAAATGAACTACAACCAGTGACCAATTTCTGTTTCCGTGGCCGCACAACATCTAACGGATACGTTGTTACAGTGGAGGTGGGCAGAGGAGTGCACTGTGATTCATGATCTGGCCTCCTGATACTCGGAGTCTGCGAGCAGCAAAGCGGTGGAGGGGAGGCGACTGTGTGCGTCACCTGTGACGCGTGGAAACAGGGAGTAAGCGCACAGTTTGACGAGCCCTCTGAGCCTGAGAGGAGACAACCACTCAGAAAAGCTAACTGGCTGCCCTGAGGCTGAAGAGAGAGATGGAGGAGAGGAAAAGAGAGCAGGAAAAGTGACATAAAAATGAGGCTACCTCAGTGGAAAATCCAATCTATCATGAAATCAGGATGAAAAAAAGGAACTTTGTCTCTCTGTCAATCCCTCTGCTTCACAGGCTCTGCTCAGAAAGGCTATAAATGAATGCCACAGCAGTGTATGAATGCACAGCAGCCTGCAGATCAGGTCCAGAGACCTATTTAGACCACTCTTTCTGCCTCAGGCCTCACACAGATAAAACTCTCCACTTCAGTCATCACCAGTGACTGTTGACAGAAGACTTGATCTGACCAATAGGAGCAGAAAGAGCTTGCAGACCTCTTAAAGCTTTGGCCCTCTTTGCCAACCACTGTGGGCTCTCTAATGCATTAAGCTTTGACCCTCTACTTCTTGCTTTGTCTACTTCGAGCCTTCAGGGCAGCAATGTGTGGCTCACTCTCTCCACACAGACATATTACTAACCATAACACAAATCTGAAGTAGCATGTCACACTTCAGGAGAGGTGTCAGCTGGATTTGTAAACTGCCATAGCTGACAGACGGGAATTTGTATCCTGACAATGTAAACTATCTGCTGAGGTTTTTAATGGGCGATACCACAGATCAGACTCAAAGTGACAGTTTATCCATCACTGAGTCATCCCAGCGATGCTCTGAACATGTACTTTCATCAAAGTACACACGCTGACAGAACACTTTCATTTCCAGTCTCTTTGATAGACAGCGATAAATCTATGGTTTCTTGACAGTGAAGCCAGGAGGAGTCAGAGGCTGCACAGGGTTGCGACAGAGAAAAAGCAATCGTGCTGCTGCTGCAAAACTGGACAGACAGGCTTGAGACGAGCTAAACGACACAGTGAGGGGAAGAGGGAGCCACACAGGGCCATATCCAGTCAATCAGGCTGCACAGGACTGTTGGGGGAAGGGGAAGGTCTCAGCGTGGCCGCATTTCCATTTCTCAGTGGCTGACAGGACGACATAAGTCAGGAGGAGGTTTCTCTCTCCTCTTCCCACAAAATCACTAACTCTACTGTTGTTTTTAAATGTTACAGTCCTATTTGAATCTTGTATGATAGTGTATCAAGTCATACAGAAGGAAGTGGGCAACAAGCCATGAGTACATCAGATTGTGATATGTTTGTTGAATTTAAACAGGAAGAGAGGATATTCAATGAAAAAATGATTAAAACAAAACATTAAATGCAGGCTAATGGTGACTTCAGGCTTAAAAACACCAAAATCTCCAAACACAGGTAGGTAAACAGACTGGGACAGGAATGTAGAGGGACTGTAAACTCTCTAATGTGAACCATCCAGGAAACAAGTATCACATTTTGTTTGAATTTAAGAATGCAAACGTAGTGAATAATAAGAAAAGTACTGTTTAAGCGACCCGCTGATGCTAAAATTAATGTTGCTATTACAGCCAGATACTGTAAGCCAAAAGTCACATGTAAATATGCTAATATTTACCTCTGTTTAAGTCATTTATGTTGCATTTATTTTGTCATTATGGTTTACAGCTTGTACTTCACATCATATGTCCATGGACTAAAATCAATAACCTGAATCTAAATATGGATTGAAATAGATGATGTAATGTATATAAACCTATAAACCATCATTTATAGCAGCTGACATCAGCTTCAATACACATAAATGTTGTAAACACTAATAATATATTCTGTCATTTTTCAGGTAAAAATGCCAAATATTTGCTGGTTTCAGCTTCTCAAATGTGAGGATTTGATTTCCACGGTAACACATAAGATAGGAAACTAAATATTTGGGATTTTTTTTTTTTAACTGTTGGACAAAAAAATTGAAGACATCACTTTGAGCTCTGGGAACTTAAAGCAGGCATTTCTAGTATTTTCTAACCAAAATGATTCATTGATTAATGAAAAAAAACAAGCTGCAAAATAAATAGACTAATCATTAGTTTGTTTTTAATCCTCAATCAAAAGGAATTCATTCACAATGATAAAATATTCACCGTCGCCAGACAACACGGCTGAAATCAACAGAGTGCTGCCAAACACCAGCATGTAGCCTTAATGCAGGAGCATCTCTGAGAGGCTCTTCATCAGCTGGAGCTGCTGCACCCTGATCATCATCACACGAGGGGGTCAGGGGGGGTTAGGCGATGCAGAGCAGCAGGAGGTTTCTGAACCTCAGTGGGGATAAACTGATGAATCACAGAAATGGCTAAAACAAGTAAGACTGAAGAAGTTCTGAACTGTCAGCTGACTGACTTGTTAGAATGTTTAGAATTGATAAACCATACTCACATTGACCGGTTAAAGCAGTGCAAAGATTGGTTCAGATCAATATATAATAATTCATTTTGTGGGTTTTTTGGCTGCTGATTAAACTAAGAAAATATTTGTTTCTGTTTACTTACAGAGGCATATATCAATATAACCTCACCCATGATTTCAAATCAATAGATTGATCGGCGGTTAAAACAGTTGTCAGTTACAGATAGATATTTTCTGGTGCTGTCAAAGTATAAAACAGCAGAACTGACAGAATAACATTTAAGTCTGAGAGAATAATCTCAGCACAAGTGCCATTTAGTAGCTGTTCACAAGCTTTCTGATAATGTCACATTATCTTTGTCAGCAGATGGATTTTGCCCAGAAAAAGTCTGTGGGGCGCTCAGGAGTTCAAACATCTACTGATCCACGACAGCTGAGCAAAACCACAACACCCTCACATCTGAGACACTGTCCCAGGAGACGTGTCCCCTGCGCTGTCGCATGCACCAATCCACTCTAATGGCATTATGTGAAGTGCACTAGAGGTGATCTTTGGATTGGAGAGATAAAATCACATTAGTGCAGCAGGTAAGATCTGACAGGACAGGACTGCTAGACAGGACAGAAGGACAGAGTCTTCTTCTTGAGCTCATCAACATATGTCTTTTACAGCAGCGTCAGGGGTCACATGGGTCAGCATGGTTTGAGGTTGGTGGAAAATGTAGTAATTCTGTTAAAACACCTCTTTTTACCGGCTCATTATCTATATTTAAAAACATATTGCAGCGATCACACACTTTCTCTGAGCAGCTCCACTAACTTGAAGCTTTCAACCCCCAAATCATGAAGTGAAAGGTGTCATTAGAGAGAGCAACGCCCTATTTGTGCAACAAAACAGAAACAACACAGCAAAATGCAACCAAAGACAAGGAAATTATGAGGTTGGAGTGTGGTATTTCTGTTTGCAGTCTCCTGTCGGGTACAGTTTATTTTTTGAGTAACTTCATTGACTTTCCTCTTCAACAACGCTGAACTCGCTCTATTCAAAGGTCTGTGGTTGTCTTTCCAGTATTCACACACCCTCTGCAAACAACAAACAAGCTTACACAATATGAAATGCATGTGCAACACTCTCTTATCCAGCTGGCACTCCAGCCTAACTCGCATAACCAGAGCCATTTTCTTGAAGTGTTTCCTTTTCCGCGTGAGAAATCTTGATGAACTTACCTGCCAGGATCGCTTTTCCCGGGTGAGTTAATTTCGCTTTCCCCGCCGGCGCCGCTGCCGCCAGACACCGCGGTCTGAGAAAAGGGCTGATAAATGTGCCTCTATCCTGCATAATTACCGCAAAATGCACAGTAAAATCTACAAAGAAAAGCTTCAAGTCTAATGAGGTTTATCTTCCAGTAGGTAGCTTGCAATTTCTTTCTTTCTTTTTTTTTTTCAAGTAGACTGGTGCGCGCAACACATGAACGGCTCCTGTCTGGTGCGCTTTCCTGGATGCAGGTGATCTCAGATGCGTCCGGAGACTCCGGCGAGTCTCTCTGTTGACAGTGGGCGGACACCGGGACTGTCAAGGAAGTTGGGATGTTCTAAATCTAATATCTGTTATTTGTAACCATGGCAACGTTGTATCACGCCAGTAGTGCGTAAGAGAGTAAAGCAAACCGGAAGCGAGGAGGGGCGGATAAAGAGCTGCGTCCGTGTCCTGCTGGCGCGCGGCTGTTTCTCCGTGATGCGAGTGAAGCACGGAGCCTGTTGCGTGACAGGGTGCGGTGGGTGAAACTGTGGGTGCTGATGAGATGGGCAGGGCGAGAGGAGACCGGCCACTCTGGTTCCACAGCAGCAGGGCGGGGCGCAGCCTCCCTGTGCGCTATTACCATTTGAATACAGCTCCGCGAGGGACAATAAAATGTGATTTCGCTTGTATTAAATCTTTCAACAAAGACAAAACCTCACACAACCCTCCAGCAGCAGGCAGTAATAGGTCCAAATATACCGACCACACCCTCTCCAAACAAAGAGGCTGCAGCGCACAGACAGAAACCATCACTCAGGTGTTGGCAGCTTGGTTACCAAAATGTCAGTCTGGGTCCAGCAGAATAAGTAAGGGTGCAGGAAAGCTCTGGCTTTAACCATGATCACAGCTGTGGAAACTCCCCACCATCAACAGCAGAGTCAGGTGTCCTCCAGAGAATCCTTCTCCCAGTGTGAAGGAGGTAAAGAAATTCACAAACAACAGTGTGTGTAAACTTTATTTCTCTTTCTGTATGCATGAAGTGTGCAGATAAAGGGAGTGCTCTGTGGTGCAGCCCCGGTTTTTGCTTTCCGCTTCCAAAGCTGGCACCACGGTGGAACAGAGCTCGAACAGGGACCGTCAGACAGCACAGGAAGTAAACAGTCGACTAAACTGCCACCACGTTGCAGCTTTGCCTCAACACTTTGCCATTTATTAACCTGCTGTTTTTGCATTTTGTCCTTTTCTTACAAAAATCATTATGCTTTTTAAGACTACAACAACACACTATAGACAATACATACGGTATTCCATAATATTTGACTTCTTTGATTAGTTAGGTATTTCAATATATCTTAAATTATACACTGTTTTCAGTACAATAATGAATTTTTTTAACCAACTGGCACCAGGATGTGAGTTAATGTTCCCCTGTGTTTTCGTCTCCTCGAGTCTGCTGGAGCTTCAACATCGTTTTCTGTTAGTTGAGAAAATTTCATCGAACATCACTTCATTTTTGACACAACATTAGTAATACTTGATATAGTTGAGTGTAACATGAAAATTGTGCTCCTGGTTGCAGCTTTATAGTTTGGCAGCACATGCACAGACTACAGCATATAGCATTTTTTTAATTATTTCACCTCATTTCTTTCTTTTTTTCTTTCTTGCTTTCGTGTTTTTGTCACAGTAATCCTGAAACTCCTGATGTCTGTATCAGAGTCCGAAAAGTCGACTGACGAGATCAAACCGCTCTGACCCAGCGACAGGTTTGCGGCTGCAAGGGAGTGGAAATTTCATTGAGTGTCTCTTGGTTTGGTGACGTATCCCTCGAAGGCTTTAGAGGCCACACACACACACTCACTCACACACACACACACACACACACACACACATACACAGACAGTACCGTAACCTCATAAACAAGTGTTCTTAGTCCGTATACAGCAAACACTTTGTACCTGTTGTGAGAGGACAAACAAAACTATTGCACAGTAACTGTCGTTCTAATCAGAGCATGAGACAGTTGTGAAATTAAACATGAACACATGAGCCCGTTTTTTTGCCATCTCCTCAAAGTATATAAGGCTGTAGCAGTGCTTTAGGAGGGAGGGGGAGACACACACATGCCCCTCTGCTCCTCAGTAACAAAGTCTCTTCCTCATCAGTGCTGAATCTCTAGGAAAAAGGAAAAAAAAGAGAAAAGCTGCTCTATGGTTAATAAAGTCTACATGGAACAGCAACAGGACAGAGTGGTTTGGTGTCACTAATGTTATCTTCGGTATGTTAATTCCTCTAGGAGCTGAGAGGTGACTTCATGCTGTGTAGATCAGTGATGCAGTTATACCGTCCAAGTGGAAAAAACAGGAGGGGAGGGAGGGTGGGTCCTACAGCCTTGATGCCGTCCTGAAGTGTGTGTGCGTGTGTGTGTGTGCGTGGAGAAAGCAGAGATGAAGGTGTCTTTTGCAGAGTCTTGTAGGGAATGAAGGCCCTGGTGAGTTTCAGGGGTCTCCACGCCATCGGTTGGACAGTTGAGACCCAGAGCAGCACGGTTCAGTGTGGTTTGGGTGTGAGTGTGTGAAGGGGGGAGAGGGGAGAGGGGTGGAAGAGGCGGGGGTCAAGCCTCTACATGTTGAAGCCATACGCGGCGGGCTGAACAGGGTAGCCCCCAGCGGCGGTGGGCTGAGCAGGGTAACCCGCGGTGGGGTAGCCATAGCCCGCGTACGCTGGCTGGGGAGCCACCGGAGCAGGAGAGGAAGTCAGCATCAGCTGCTGGCCTGATAAAACACACACACACACACAAAAATGTAAATGACAAATTTTCTCTGAATTCCATCAACAGCTGTTTTTCGCCCTGGTTTAACAGACACAGACAGATGAATGCTGCAGCTCACAGGCAATTTTCTCCTATTGAGGAGCCACATGTGTCTGTCCCTCAGGGCGACACGCTGCCTGTGAACCTACCAAACACCATCGGCTGAGGCTCCGTCACCTCCTCTTCGGTTTTCCTTTGGCTTTCTGCCTCCTCCAGCTTGTCCACCTGAGGGCAACAAGCAAAGAGGATAGATCAGACATGGATGACTCACACACTGTGCAGAATTTAAAAAAAAAAAGAGTCTGATTTCATACATTGCAGGTATCCTGCAGAAACCTTGTAACTCCACTTAAATCCAAGCATAGATTTTTAATACAAATTTAAAAGTGTGTCCTGGTCACATTGAAAATAATCTAATTCAGCTGTTAATAAAACAGAAAATATTGTAAACAAAAGGTTTTGCTAGACACCTACAATGCAGTGATCACAGATTATTATTTAAATGACAATCTGTTGGTCCATAACCTCTAATGCTTCAGTTGTAAGACTACACTAAAGTTTTTATGTCATATCAAACAAATAAACACTGATTAATATGATGAGTTAACACAGGAGATTTATCATTCCCACTTCTGAAAGACAAAACTACACACAGTACTTCACAGTGCAGCTACGGTTACTTAAGAGAGATGCCATGCAGGTTTGGTGAGAACGTCTAATACAGCTTCCAGTACAAATGTTAAGTCAACAGGTAAACGGGTCCATTCACCCAAATCACAAAGAACAAAATGAACATTTAACCCTCAGCGGTGGCTAAACATGCAAAGAGGGACTGCTGAGACTTTTAGTCCTACTAAAGGATTCAGTTTCATTTATGCTGCTCAAAGCACTGAATAAAAATGATTTATTCAATTAAAAAAGAGAATAAAGTCCTCGTTCATCTTTAAATCATTCACAAACCTCATTGTTGATGCGGTCAGCTGAAAATGCTTTCCAGAGACAACTGCTGACATCAAGGTCTGCAGACTATCATGGATAGCAAGATAACGAGGGCAATATATCTACTTTTAAGTTTCTAAAGTGTCATTTCTGAATGTTTTGAGCACCAGAAATGAAAGTACGTTAACATCGATGGGACGCTGCAGATACCTCAAAAACCCAGCAACATCACAGCTCCATCATAGCTAAACACCACTGAGGGGGGATGTTTTGTTTTTTGTGATTTGTGAAAACTGACCCTTTTAAAGAAAAATTATAGTGGGATTTAAGGTTAAACAAATATTACATTGTGTATTATTAAGTAAAGGAGAAGCTACAATTAACATGCCCTATATGCTGATATTACATTTCCAGGCATTCACAGTAAAATGACAATCACAGCTTCCGCATGCATCCCATTCATGGCTGTAAGCAGGCCCTCCTGACAGATTTTCACTGAGTGTATTTCTGGACTAAAATCAAGCTACACATTAGAAGCTCACAGGTTAAGCTCATCCTTGCCAGGCACGCAGGTTTTGCTCAGTGACTTGGCCGTCGTGCCATTTTTTCTCGACGGTAAGTGCAAAGAAATAATCAGGCATTGTGCGTCAACTGTGAAAAACAGCCGAATACCAAAAAGGTTTCTGATGTAAGTGGAGAGATGATTGAATGATTCAGCTCAATTAATAAGAATATAGAACTGTAGAACTTCTGTTCAGTCACATTGTCATGAAACAAAGAAGAAAAGTTTGGCTGTGAATGAAAGAAAACATCTGAATCCATAGTTGAAATACTGTATGCATCTAATTAAAATGACTTGGCTATGCTACCTGTTGACTGCCAACAGTAACATCTAAAAATGTCAGTGCTATTGCGAAAGTACAAATAAGTTGGTATTTCACTTCCTGCATAACCGTAGCTTCAAGTCCTGCCAGTCTAACCAGTGACTGATAGAACAAAGAGTTTGGTCTTAAGAGGAAAAACTGTCTGATGAACTGAGAGAATTCCCTCAGAGGCAGAGGAAAGGGGGCTCCATAACCTTTGAAGTTAGTGTTTGTAGCCTTGTTCTGATGTGGCAGCTGGAATATTTGAAACTAAATCTTGTTAACAAGGAATTAGAAACATGGGGATGCATCTAACACGTCTGGAGTGGCTTGCTCTCCTCACCCACATTCATTACGGGTCTTTGGAGAGCATTAGCCGGGTGGAAAGATCACCGTGTTTCTCATGTTGTAACCTTGTGATTTTGCAGCAGCACAGCTTGTCAAGATTTTGAGTAAAAAATGCCACTTAACACTAGATGCAGCCCCAAGACAGAGGAGTTAGAAGGTGAGAGGTATCTGTTAGGCCAGGACAGGCTAATCCTGGTCCTGAAGAACAGGACGGTGCACAGGCTTTGACTCCAGCATCATCATCAGCGCATGAAGTTACTGCCGGGCTCTCGACTGGACTGAGACTTCTTCTTTAATCCACATTAAACCTCCTGGATACAGTGAAGTTTGTTCAACCATCGATCATCTATAGAAAATATATTATAACCTACCAAGCTAGAGCACATCTTGAATGATGTTAATCTCACATTAGCAGCTTCCATCTTCCTTAATTGTTGCATATTTACACACATTCAGCAGCTCATTACAGTACTTTCCATTTTCCAACAGGTAGCAGGTAAATTCCTGTAGAAAACGGCTCTAAAGCCTTTATAGTCGTGAACTTTTGAAAAGATTTTACTCATCTAATCACAAAACAAAGGGTTTGTTCAAAGTTCCAGACTGTCTGTTGCATTTTATATTTGCACTGAAAATCACAGCAGTGCTAATATGGCTATTTCCTTATTTTCATATTTTCATGAATTTGCCTCTGCTTCAAAGCAGAAAGACAATATTTGAGAATGAAAATCCATCAGTCGATGCCAACGAGACAATGAGGTTCCCTCGGAGGATAATTTAGAAAATGCTCCCAGTAGATTAACTCAAAATGCATTAAAACACATGTTGCCTTGGTGCTGAAGTGGAGCGAAAGCCTGCACGTACAACTACAGCTCTCCAGGACAAGAACTAGTGAGGCCGTACTCAGTCTACAGTCCATGCTAGGTTCCTACATCAGAAACCTAAGAGATAAGTTACAACAAAAACAGACAGAACACATAAGAGAAATAAAAAGAGGGCCAGAGACCGTCACCTTCGCTGCAAACTCATCAACCTGGAAAAGAACCCAAAGAGATGACCCCACGTGACCTCACATGTCTACAGGTCAACATTTTAGGACATCATGAAGACCAGAGGGAGTTCACTGACAAATATACGTTATTACCATGACTTAAAGTTCCCAGGAAACATCAGCTAGTGCGATTTAGTTCCACATATTACACGTTTCCTGTAAAAACATGCAGCTAGGGAGAGACTTGTCACAGATATTGACTGGCATTTACAGTAGCCAATAGCACTGAATGTGTGTTAAACCCCCACCGCCATGCAGCTAGCGATCCTATTAGCTGACTCTGTCTGCAAGCTCCCAGAGAAGACAGCCAACCCAGGACCAAACACAGCTTCAGAGACCAACGGAGGCCGGTTTTATTGCAGAGGATACAGTACAGAGGTGGTTTTCTTGCCAGGTTTGGCTCCTGCCACCCCAGAGCTGAGTCAACAAATAGGACCGATAGCTGCATGGCTAACTGAGCTACCTAGCTAGAGGCGGCGTCATAAAAATTCAAGATAGCATTTAATTGGTTGCAAAATGAGTATACACCCCTGAGTCCAGAATGACTCACTAACATTTTCTATTGTTTTCCAGGCAATGAGAAACTCTGAAATACCAGTAATGATACTTGGAAAACAACTTCTTTGTCATTGTTGGGCCAGATCCTGGTGTACTCAAACAATGTTTTTCAAATCATGGGAACTTTAAGAAAGCCCTTCTCTCTACTTTCTCATTTCAGCGTGTGTGTGTGTGGGTGTGTGTGAGTGTGTGTGTGTGTGTGTGTGTGTGTGTGTGTGTGTGTTTGTGTGTGTGTATAAATTTATAATGGTCTGCATGAGCTGTTTTTCAGTGCCTCCACAGACATTACAGACTATTGTCCACCTCTTGCCTCTCAGAACAAGTTCCTACAGGAAATGAAACTGTCTAAGAAAAATAAAACAATTTTAGTTCACAGTAAAAAAGCAGAATTTCAAATTTGTTTCCTCTAACAAATATAGTTTTACATCAAATCAGGAACCAAAAATGAACATTAACTCCTCGTATTGTTCTTAGTGGAGTGCTAACCTTTGTGAGGTACTCTCTCATGACCTGGATGAAGTACGGCATAGCAAAGTCCATGATGTTGTGCCTCCAGGCCAGCTCCAGCACCACGTCGGGGTGCAGCAGATCATAGGAGGCGAACAGGCAGGCAGCGAAGCACTCCTTCCTGCCCTCCTCCAGGAACCACTGGAGAAGAGTTTCTGCCAGCTCAGCATCCTTCGACTCTGCGGCATACAACATGGCATCCTGGGAAAGACAGAACCACGGCCAGTTTAATTGACTCATTATGAGATACATGAAAGCCTCCGTGCAAGTTTGAGAAGCTGTCTGAACTATCATCATCTATCATATACTGGTTAGACAAACACTGTCATGATTGGATTGTCCTATCTTTACTTGATGTTAGTTGGTCCATGTATCTACAGCATCTGCATACATAAAGAACAATGCCATCTATAGGAGCATGGAGGTACACGTAAGAGGTTTTTTTCCTTTCCTAAATATTGCTTTTTTTCTTACCTTGTAGAGTTTGTCCTTCTTGCAGAGCTCTACACTCTGTCTCCAGCGGTTGTTGCCCTTGTACAGGTAAGCAGCAATACGCCTGAACTCGATCAGCTCGTGTTTCTCTAACCTCTGTGCCAGGCCGATGGTATCAAAGTTGTCATAGGCATCTATGGATGCTCTCAGGCCCTGTGGATAAGACGCAACATGAAAAAATATTACAACACAGACCAAAAACTGAGACGAGACACCTGGACCGCTTTGTTTCCTGTAACTGGACCTCAGCAGTGCCACCTAGTGACCACAGAGGCTGGGTATGAAAATATGCTGTTTCAAATGCTCCCCTCAGACTCAGTCATGCAGGAGACCGACAAAATAATGTCAACAGTTATTGAGAGGGGATTTAAATCTGAAATGAATTCCAAATACAAGCACAGCTTGTCACAGAGGAGATGGCGATGTTCGATTAAACATTATCCAACTAACACCGCTCTGTTGAGGATAAATCAACTGCCTGCAGAAGCATTTGTCAGATGTCTAAAAATGTCTTTCATATGTCAAGAGAACAGCCTCAAAAACCTTTCTAACATGCTGAATGCAGAATAAAACTCCAACAGAGCAGTTCCTGGGAAAGTAACAGTCTGCTTTATTTTGTCTTCTCTCTATGATCAACATCAGTAACTCACCTGGTAGTCCTCCTCCTCTGTCAGCAGGTTGTTAAGGGCTTCATTGACGGACTTGTTGTTGTGACTCTGGACAGACCTCAGGTAAGGCTTGACCAACTTCAGCTGGTTCACCTGGTCAGGCAAAAACAACCCAAGTCATGTCACGTCTACCGTGTTTGTTAAACAAAAAAAAAAGGTTTTGATTCACAGAGGATGACCTCGCCACTGGTTACCTTGCCGAAAAAGGTGACAGCTCGGCTGTGGTCCAGCCGTGGCGACAGAATGGTCAGCAGGTCATTCAGTAAGAGGGGTTTGTACTCCAGGTAGAAGTACAGAGACTTGTAGTAAAGCTCCACATTGGCAACCTGAGGAAGAAATATGACACAAAGATGACAAACAGTAAAGATGCCTGGAGAGGAAATAAACAGTTCAGTCACAAACACTTCTGTTTACCTTTGCAATAATGTCTTTGAACAGTCCTTCTTTCCACGCATCTGTCGGATGAGAGATCATCGTGAGGACGGCGTTGTCATACTCCTCATATTTATCGTAAAGGAAAACCAGCTCTGCCCATAAATGAGACTGCTCTGCTGCACGAAGGACCTGGTAAACACAGAAAACATACAGAAGTCATTCAGGCTTCTAGATGAACTGAAGTGCTCAGTCGTCAATGTATGTATGTTTGTTTGAGGTAAAACATGACATAAACATGATTTATTTATTGTACGTAGCCCCTTTCTGAAAATCTTGAAGTGCTTTCAAGAGGCAGAAAAACTCATAACTAGAGGTAACTAATCAACTGCCAGTGTTACAACGGATGAACCAGCATGAGGAAAACACACAGCAGACTACTAAACCGACTGCTTTTGACTCATTTGGACTCATCGTCTAATACTCCTACATCAGTCCAACATTTATCTTCGGTTTTTAAATCAGAATGTGAAGAGATCAGTCAAAAAAAAGGTACCTCAGAAAGCCGACCAACGCAGAACTACATTTAAAATAAGTACAATTTAAAAAAAATCTAGCTCTTCCAACACAGCAATTATTTGAAAGCTCTGCAAGCTTTCAAGGATTGTAGCAACTCCAGAATGTCTAATCACCACAAGACAACTGAAATCAGGGTCAGCTGCAATGAAAGAACCCAACGAATCTTCTGTGCACAATATTACTTTGCTTCCAGGGTGCTGATGAGAAGCAGAAATCTTTGCAGAGTAATAAATCAAAGAGGTTCATCACACACCAGCAGCCTCTTCGTGTGTGATGAACTCTGTGATTTATTACAAAAGATAAAATTGTCTTGAAACACACACACACACACACACACACACACACACACACACACACACACAGACATGCTCTACCTTTGGGATGTTGACTCTGGACCAGAAGAGCTCCAGGTGCTCCCTCATCTTCTGAGGTTTGAACTTCGAGTAGAGGATGGCGAGCTCGGTGAACATGCCCATGTGAGCTCGCTCCAGACCCAACGCAGCCTCCAGCAGAGCAATGAGTTCCTCAAAGTACCCGCGGTCCTGGTAGTAGCTGATCAGGTCCTCCAGCTCATCAGCGTGGATCACTATGTGAAGGCCACAGATTTGTGCAAGCCGAAACTCCTCGCCGTCCACACATGCGAAACACACCTGATGACCGGAGGGAACAGAGGAGTGTTGACAGGAATTATCACTTTATATCAGTTTAATAAACCACAAAACAACATGAGGGAGCTGATTTTGCCTTGGTGAGGAGATTCTTCTCACATCAGTTTCTTTTTTTCACAGGGATAATCCTGGAATCTTCTGTCCATATTTTAGTAAATTACAATCTAAAACTTCACACATAAATACAATTTGAATATATCTTCAGATTACCAAAGATTAAATAGTAAATCTCTTCGCTAGTAGTTTCCCATGAGGCTGTAACAGCGCTTCAGCAGCTAATACAAAGGAAACCACTTAGAGTGATCATGTGTGCTCAGGTAAAATTGATCACTATATGCAGATGAATATTTTTTGTTATTATGTGCATTTCTTATTAAAATGGTGACGTGTGGAAATTAGCAAATACAAATATCAGATACTAGTCTATCTTAGAATATTCAGTATCGTGTTTCAGCTGTTGTCTCTGTTCCAGTTACCTCCTTCCAAGTCCGCGTGCTGTTGGCTTTCCTGGCGCTGTCCACAGCCGCCTGGTATTCTCCGAGGTGGACCAGTGTCGATGCAAGGCGAGCAAAGTTGGACACATTGTTGTACAAGAGTTTGGCTGCTTCATACATTCCCTCCTCATAACATCTATCGCCCACCTGGAGGAGGAGGGGGAGAGAAGTTAGCAGGCAGATATGGAGTTCCTGGCAAGCGTTCAATATTCTGGCATCAAAATCCTCCTAATGTTACAGCTGTGATGTTTTTCTTACCTGCTGGATGTGAGCATTGTTGGGCCCACTGACAAACTCTTCCAGCTCAGCCAGACGGTTGGTTTTAGCCAAAGCAAAGATCAGCTCCGTCTCCACGTAAGACTCTCTGGCTTTCTTTCGAGCCATCTGGAGGAATTTCACCAAGTCTTCCCAGTTATCTGCAGAATACAAACAATGCCTTAAAGATCAATTCATATCAATCTCGAAGGAAAGACAATCAATGTGAGCTGCTGCCGTGAAGCAGGGTCGTGCTACAAAGTGAGGGCTTACTGTTCTTGCTGGCTGCATTGACCACCTCCATGTATGCCGAGGGGTCAACGGCTTTAATATACGAGTCAATGGCCTCCTTGACCAGGTCTCTCTGCAGCTGGGCTCTGGCTAACTGGCTCCACACGGCAGGCTCATTACAGCGCTCAGCAAACTCATAGGCACGATCCAAGTTCCCTATGTGCTCTATCAATACCTACAGGAATGAGAGGTGAGTTTCATGACACACAGCTGCTACTGAGAATAAAGTAAGTAAGCTTTAACAGTTCTAATTTCCAGCAATAAGTAAGAGGAATCATTTCACTAAACAGTAATTAAGAGATATTTAGCATCAAATGTCAATACAGATTCTAAATACTCATTCTCAACATTAGGAACTTTTTACATTCATGTTATACTGTTGAATGTCAAATAACAGGAGTATTCTGAGCAGTTCTCAACTTAGCCAATACACTTCCTGATGTACTTAAAGCAATATTGCGTTACCTGTATGGCAGAAGTGTTGACATCAAACTTCTTGAAAATGGCAAACGCTTCTTCAAAGAGCTCATTGCTGATGGCAATATTAGCGATGTCTGGAGCATCATAGTTGTCTAGTCTGTTAATGTACTCCATCACACGAGTGCGGTCTGCTTTGATGGCCGTCAAAATCAGCAGGTTTTGAAGGTTTCTGGGAAAATACCCCAACAGAGGGATTATTTAAAAAGATGGCAAAGAGTATTGCAGTGAAATTATTATGATGCCCAACAAGCTGTAAGCCTGCTGTACCTGTGTTCACTGAAGACAGAGTTATCGAGCACAATCTTCTCTAGCAGCTCAATCAGCTCATTGGGCAGGTCTGCAGTCATGAAGGCCTTGACTGTGACTGACACCTCCTCTGGGTCCTGGGTCTCTGACAGGGCTGTCTGCACCACCTGAGATGAGATAAAAGAAGGAGACAGCAAGTAAGCACTGAAAAATAGCCCTCAATCATAGTCTGCATCAGTTCAGGATCTGAACTGGAGGACACCGAACCTGGTCGATGAGCTGTCTTCTGAAGGGGTTGTTCTCTTCTAACACGTTCGCCCAAAGCTCCGGATCTTTTCGTCGCACCAGGTATCGAGCCTCACTCTTGAATAATGAGTTCTCATTGCACACCTGAGAAAGATATGATATGATTTATCCATTTTGAAATGATGTCAGTCATCATCTAAATGCTGTGTCTCATGAGCTACACACTTTGATGAGCTCCAGGTCGCACTGTCCTCTCTCATAAGCCACACAGGCCAGGTGGGGGTCCCTCTTCTCGCAGTATTTTCCGACCACGGCGCTGTCGTAGAACGGGTTCTCCTTCAGGAAGCGCTCAGGCGTGTTGTTGCTGTCAATGTAGATCTTAGCCAGTGCATTGTGGGTAGCTGGCTCCTCGCATCCTTCGTGGATACGGGACTCCAGCCATGGCAACAGAAGTTTTAGCCTGAGAAGATTATGGAAAAAAAACACACTGCTTTGAAGTATCAGCTTAATTAAATGACATTTAACTTGCATGCTTGACTGTAGTTTTGCTGTAGTGTAGTGCACAACCACAACACTAGGTGGTAGTGTTGTGCATTCAGCAACATCATTCGCTCAAAGTGTGAAATGTATATTTTCTCACATTCACATTTTTTGATACAGAATGGAAACAAAGAGGATTTGCACTGGAAATAGCTTCAGTGGAACAATTCATATCTCTGGCAATATCAATAAAAAATAGGGTGGGAGAAAAGTTCTGAAAAAGCCAGACAAAATCAACATTAGAAGCATCTTTGACGCAAAAATAAAATGATTTATTTCAGCTTCTGTAGTGCAAAAACTGGCAGCATACACAGAGCAAAGATAATAACAGGAGTCTGCATTTCTCTTCATATTTATTCATGCACATATTTCAGCCACTTCTGTTCGTGAACGTTTGGTGATTTATGGATATGAGGAGGCCTAATAAATATGTACATTTCTGCAAGCAAGGTGCTGCTAACTTTAGTTCTGTTGATCCTCTCAAGCATTATGAGGAAGCAGAAGATTATTTTCTGACTTCTGTGACTTGAAGATCACAGGTCTTTCTTTTAACTGGCCCATTCTGTCATTAGCAGATAAAATGTACAGTATGAAGAAGTTCAAGCAGACCACAGACATGTCTTGCAGTGTAAGTGAAGCCAGTGTAACCACTGCATCCAGTTACATTCTTAATGAGGTTTAATCAAACACAAACCTATTAGCACCAGACATAAATAATAAATTTGCAATAACTACCGTGACACATGTGTATGCAACTAACCAAAATGAGAAGAAATAGTGGAACCATTTATAATTCAATCTTACCTATTCCTCTTCTCTACCTCCTCCACCAGCTCATCAGTGGAAAACTGCCCTCTGACCACCATGATAAGGTTCTTAATGACATCCTCAGCACAGTCCACATCCAACAAACCGCCTATCACTACTGGTAAACGACTGGGGTTCACCTGAAAACAAGTGCAACACTTTCTAAGTGAAGCTGTCAACACAAATAAGGATTGGATGAAGGAGTAACCAGTGATGTATAAAGCCCCATTAGAGGTCTTGAACTTACTTTCTGCACATAGATTTCAATGTATTTCTGTAGACTGTTGCGGTAGAGGTAGAGAACCAGGTCATGGACGAAGTCAAAACGATCGCACACAATGATGAGAGGAAGCTGGTCTGTTAGCTTGGCCTCCTACAAAAGGAAAAACCACAAGGGTTCATTTGTGATTAGATTGTATGTAATGAGGAATAAAGTATATCTCAAAATGACTGCTGAATGATAAAATCAATCATTAACAATCAGACTTGCAGGATCTTTTTTTTTTACCTTCAGGAAGTTTTTAACCCTCTCTGGGTCGTAGCAGTTGCTCTCTCTACAGATTCTCTCCACTTCTTTGATTTGGCCAGTTTTACAAGCAGCCTGGATGTACTTGAAGTGAACGTCAGGCTCTTGGCTGAAATTCACAATCGACCCAAGGAAGTAAAACAAGCCTTGGATGGAGATGTCAGAAGAGAAACAGCACAAAGGTCAGCTCGATCTATGATGAAAGCTGGCACGAAAAATGAAAAATTGCTTATTTAAAACATCCAACATGCCCCAAAGTCTGCACCCAAACACCTACCCTCATAACTCTTGAAGGATTCAAAGAGCTCCACTAATGATTGTGTCCCCAGCTGCTCATGATATTTAGAGGCTACCTGGACGCACAGCTGAAGGTTCTGCCTGATGTTGGCCGACAACATGGCCCTTAGACACTCCAAAGAGTCCTCTACTGATAAAGAGCCAAAGAAGTTCACCAGCCACTAAAAAGGAGAACAAGAGTAAGGACAAAAAGAAGACAGAGAAGTGAGACAGCAGGGCAAGAAGGCTCCTGAGGGAGCGATATTCACGGGCGTGACCGAACATCCACAGGCATACCTCAGGGTTGAGCAGATGTGTGTGCACCACGGCTCGTTTGATATCATACAGGTCAGTGTAGTGTTCAAGAGCTCTCTGCAGCAGGCCTGCCTTCTCACACAGCTGCGCAACGTGGGCACGGTCATAGTGGGTGAACATCTGGTTCCCCAGGATTGCATCTGCTACCTGAAAGAATTCACACGCACATGAATACACAAATCATGTTTAATGTTGTCGCAGGTGAAGTTGCTTTTTGTCATTTTAGTTTCAGTCGTTTTAGTCTGAATGTTCACCTGGGGGGCATGTATGAGGTTCATCTCCAGCAGACGTGTCTGTAAGTGTCCTTCAGCTGGGCGGTTGTTCTTTAGGGCATCCAACAGGAAGGAGGTGCACTGCTGGATCAGGTTGCCTTCCATGAAAACATCTACGATCTACCAAACGGCAAGAGGAAGAAAAGGTGACATAAAAAGAGAAAATGAAGTTGATGATGATGATGAATGATGTTAAGATTTTTTGAATTCCTACCATCTGCGAACCATGATTTCAGCTAGCACGCTAGGTAAGATTAGAGTCACACTCGCACACTTTTAAGAATCACAAGCCCGGTAGCCAGATGTTTGTGCTTTTCATATTTAACAACATCTGCAGAGGCCACAACTGAAGGGGGGGGGGGGTTGCTGAGCGGAGTGATGATGTGGCTTTAAAAGGAGGAGGGGGTCACTGACTCAGTGCATTCCTGGCATTGCTGGCACATCTGGAATAACACAGATGGAGGCTCCCACACTGGGCACTTTGTGTGTTTGCGTGCATGTGTGAGAGTAAACACGCAGATTTTAAAAGGGAGGGCATGTGCAGGAGCTACATTGTGTGTTTGTGGTCAGTGAGGCGGTCATGTTGCTGTGTATGTTACCTGGTTGATGTTGGCCAGTGGCTCCTCATCCTGGACCAGCATCTGGGCAAACTGCAGTCCCTGGTCTGGATTGACACGCATTACATTTCGCAGCAAAAACACCCAGTCGGGGGTGTAGCCCACCTACAAATACACAGTTGGACAATAATGTAATTCCCAATTCAGGAATAATGAATTCATACAAATACATTTGTAGACACCTTGTATTATATTCTGCACTCATTATACAAACTCTCAGGTTTCCAATAGACACGACCACAATATGTTTCCATCCAAATATTGCATAAATTTGCAAAAATCCTGCAAAAAATGTGAATCACTTTCAGTGACTTATAGTATTGTGTGGTGTTTTCATATGCTGAGGTGTGCCTGCAGAGAATAAATATTTGTCAGGGAAGCTTTTACCTTTTTGGCATACAGCACTATCTTCTGGAACTGGCCGGTCTCAGCGAAGCACTGGATGACCTTGTTGGGGACGTTAGCTCTGAGGTACACACTAAGAGCGAGGGTGGGGTCAGAGGCCTTCACCAGGTCACCCAGTTCCTCCGAGCACTCCAGCTACAACACATATTCAATGACAGTTACCAGCTGTGAGTTAACGATCATTGTGTGGATGATATTACAAGGTAAACATTCGGTTTGCTAACACCACTTTCACCATTAATACTCTTACTGAGATTCTATTGTATATCTGCAGATCAGCCCAGGTTTACAAAAGCCGCCTCATTCTAATCCTCCAGTCCTACCTTGTCCTCCTTCAGCCATTTCTCCAGTAGTTGCTTGCGGCCCTGCTGCAGGACAGGCCTGCATAGCTCCAGAGACTCAAACTTGTTGAGCTGGCCCTGGTCCAGCAGAATACCAAAGTACTGCAACAGTGGAGAGGCCTGACCTGGCTGGGCCGGGACACTCTGAAACTTCCGGATGGTCTCTGCTGTCCGCAGGATGCCCTGAGGGGAGGAAAGATGGTGACAAATGGAGAAATTATGAGAGCAGAAAAAGTAAGAGTAAATCTTTAAAACTAGAATTTCATATGATCTTCAACATGCTGATAGACAATGCCAATGAAAAACATTAACTACATCAATGGGACTTTTTAACAAGACTGAATCACTGTGGGTGTAACTGGTATAGTTCTTAAATAACCAGCAGAAAAATGTTTCTTTTCCTAGAATTGTTTTGGATCTTTCTGCCAGTGTACCTAGGGCGTATTAGGATGTGCAAACACTACAACGTAGCAGTAAATGCAGGCATACCTTGGGTGCTGAGGCAGCAACCTTTGCAGCCTCTGAATAACTTCCCTGGGCAAACAGAGTGTTGAACTTCCTGGCAAAAATCTCCTCTGCCCCAGCAAGATTTGACCTCACAGCCATCCTCAAGGCTAGATCAGGGTTCTGCAGGACGTTGGTGGCATAGTTGACAATATTTTCCTCTTCGACGCACACCGACAAGACCTTGAAGGAAAAGATTAGATAAGCTTATAAATACTGCTCAGTAGACGAATGAGGTTAAGCAGCCATGAAAGGAAACAATGAACAAGCTTTTTTTAAATAACGTATTGACAATAATTACTTTCTCACCTGTCCCTTCTTGTTGACTCCAATAATTCCCGAGGTGGCTTCATGAGGGGCGGTTACAAAGATGGTCTCTGCGCTGATTCGGTTCATGTAGATACACACTCCAGACTCCAGGTCGTACAGGTGGATGTAACCGTACTTTGTGATCAAATATATGACACCGTGCTTATTGCCAATCTGTGGAGAGTGATCAGAGAGAGAGAGGATGCCAGAGTTCAGCAATCACCTTTAGTCGACCCCAATGAATGAGTATCAGGGGTCTTTCCTTACCTGCATAGCTACAGGAAAGTCTGTCTGGGCCTCTGGGGGGAAGAACACATCCACTGCTTTCTTAGGAAATGGCTGGTTTCCTGCAGCTGGCTGGCCAACTTCAATGATGTGCAACTGGAAGAAGAAAGCCCAGATAAAGAAATGACGACAGTGGGCAGCCATCCACAGTAAAGACATATGAAGATGAAGGACGACAGAGGGGAGTCCATGCACCTTAATAAAGTCTGACTTTCTCGATGACATTTCATCACGTCTTGAACAGCGGGTTGGTATCAACTGGTTTCAACTAGTTTAAATCCTAAACATAGGACATTCCCAGTGGCTATAGGTCATTCTTCCTCGTCCTCTGCCCCTGTCACCATTGGGGTCCCTCAGAGGTCCATCCTGGAGCCTCTTTAATTTTTACTCTTATCTTGATAAACAAACCAGTTCTATTGTCAAAGTCATTCAAAAAGTAATTCACACCTTCATTACATTATGACTGGACTCATATTTAGGCCTTCCCCAGTCTTCATTAACTTGCCTGCAGATGGTTCAAAATGCAGCAGCAAGGATGTCGGCTTCTTAAAAGTGCAAACACATCGTGCCTGTCCTAACCTCTCTTCATTGGCTTCCTGTTCATTTTAGAATTCAATTTAAGAACTTGCTGATTGCTTTCAAGGATCTTCATGGTCAGGCAGGCCCCATCTTTATATCACAGACCCTCTTCACTGACACTCAGCTCCTTGGTCTCTCAAATGTGACAATAGATGTGATAAATAAATGCATGTCGCAAGATCACACCAAAAACTAAAAGGTGACAGAGTCTTTGCAGTTGCTGCTCTATTTTGACTTGAGTTTGTTGTCATGTCTGTAACTCTGTATTTATATTTTGATGTTCTTTGGTACAACAGCCTGCTGCTACCCTCTTGTACAGCACTTTGATCAGCTTTAGCTGTGTCTAAATGTGCTGTGGATATAAAGTGAACTTACTCACTTTACTAACATTTAGGAGCTATTTTGGTGACCAAAAAGCGTGAAGTGTAAAGGTTGCCGTTTCATGCCATTCTCTGTTCAAAGACTAAACACACTGTGATAGCATCATGAGTGAAATGCCTGTGTACAATCCAGGGACCCTCACCTTTCCCCCAGCCTGTGAGCGCACAGCAAAGCAGAAGAGGGTGGAGGGTTTGGCATTTCCCTCCACTTTGAACTCCCCGAAGGCGGCAGCGTGGCCCTCGATGGGCTGGGACACTTTCCTGTCAACAGAATATAGCTGCATCGCACCAACCACACGGTTTTGCTGCAGAGCAAAGAGTATGAACAACAGGGAGAGAAAGTTATCTCAGAGTAGGCTTTTTGTCCCATGAGGCTGCAGTAATCATGCCACCTCCTTTCAAAGACATTTTTCCGTCGCACTCACTTCTCCTGTGTGAAGCACGAGTAAACATGTTTGTGAGTGTTTTCATACCTGTGCAGAAATGCCTATCAGCAGCAGCCACTTCTGTTGTTCGTCAGTTCTGTAGTTGATGATCTGACATCCCGCCAGACTGGCATGTCGATCGAATACTTTGGTAGGTTGGGAATCCCCCTCCATGCTCCAGTGATAGACAGCCGAATCCGTCACAAGGGCAACAGTGTTTACCGATATCCACTTCCAGAACATGACCTCCTCTGTCATCGTGTGGGCCTTCACCTTACTCTTCATCTCAATGTTGAAGATCTGCAGCGTCTTGGCAGCTGAGGGGAGGTCAAGAAACAGAGGGAAGACGTGAGGCAGGTGGAGAGCGATCAGTAGATTCAAAGCAGAGCTGGAGAATCTAACCTTGAATCAAAATCATGATCATTTACCACAGTGACAATAAATTAATGATCTCTTATTAAACAATGGTAACAAAATACCACTGCATTTACTAGAGCTATGCTATTCTATAACAATTATGACTACTAAACTAAACTGCATTGAACCTATTTTTGTTCATGTATTAAAAACAATTAGGAAATAAATAATGACTGGAAACACGAAGAAAAACATTTCAACTGACCAGTAAATTAACTTGTGAATGTTTGAGATAAGACGATTCTTTTAGTGTTTTCATAACCCTCGCGGGTGCCCCTTGTCCCAGACTAATGTTGATGTAAGGCAACAGCTCACAACTGCACACAATGAGGAAATATCTCACCACACAAGAAGAGATTTTATGAAATTTTAGTCTGGCATCTGTGGATTTTCACTGCTCAAGTCAGCCCATTCAATTCATCCAAATTCTAAAAATAAATACACATAAAAAAGCATTTTTGCTCACATATATTTTGTGATATCTAGACTCACATATAGCTTTAATTTCTCTCAATGTGTACCTCAATTCAATACAGTTGAAAGGAATTTTCTTTGAGTGACTTACAGCACTGAAAAAGCACATTAAAAAATAGTATAACTGCTACTCTGAATAATCCCCAGACCTTCATATGAAAAGGTTTGAATGGACGCACTTTGAAACTACACTGAAATCGAGAAGACTACTTTTTATTAGGACTATTTGTTCTATTGGAGGCATCTTGTATGCATTATTTAAACTAACTGAGACTGTAAAGAGGTGATGAGGTGAATTTTAAATGTAACTACTGTTCACTGCTACGAGCAACCCAACAAAAACCCATTCACCTCCACCGTAAGAGAGAAGCAGGGGAAATCTCAGATGCAAATATCTCAAAATCTGAGCAAATATAAAGCTATCTGCACAGCTGGATACCACTAGAGGACAGTGAAAGCCTGCTTGATTAAAGGGGCTTTATAGACCAAGGAAGCACAACACTAACACTTCCTGGGTGCACCTTAGCTCTGGCTACAAAAAGCAGACGGCAGCTTTGAGAAGGTCGTAATACCAAACTGCCTAAACTTGGAAATACTACAGGTTTGGCTGACCCATAATAACAATTCTGTGCTCTGGAATATTGCTGCTAGTCCTACATATGACCACTAACAACAACAACAAGAGAAACAAACAGGTGAGGCAATGCATGATTCAGATGAGCTGCAGCTGTTACAGATATAAGTACAATGATCCCTTATATGCAGGAAAGATGTGAGCGCTGATATGGCTGCTGGCACACACAGGCGTGCAAAGACACACACACAGTGCCCCAGCTCTTTCCAGTGTGTGATATCTGATGATGCATACCACACACACACTCTACCAGCATACAACAAGTCACGCCATCACATGTATAGTTCTCATAAAAGTATGATATGTGCCAGCAGGTTCGGCGTGAGCAGGGGTGCAATACTAAGGTACTACACTGGAGGCAGCAGTCATTTCTAAACAGTTGTCCATCTTTCAATTGATCAGTGGTCAAAATAGCCCTGCGTACTTGAGAGGAGTATGTAGGAAGCTTTTATGAGAGAGACATGGCTACTGTGTCATCACAACAGAGTGCCAGACAGGAAGACAGACAGAAAGCAACTCACCGTCTGAGAAATGAGAGAAAGCAAGGGAGAAAAAGCAAAGTGTCAATCAGGTAAGAATGAGAGGACAAAGATAGACCAGAGGGAAAGGGCAAACAGGGTCATATTATCTTCAGAGGGAGGGGGGAGGGGGAAGGGGGGAGAGAGAGAAGCATTATAGGCAAATCATCCTGATCAGTGCTTGTGTTTGTGCTCCAAGGGCTAGATTCAGTGGCATAAAATCAATCTGCACAACCAATTTAGTACATTCAGGCAATAGAAGTGAGTGCACTCTACATATTTACAGCATTGACAGAGCATTAGTCATGGCATGACCAGTGGCATTCCCACAGAAATACCACTAGATGGCTAAATCTGTTAGAACTGCAGATAAATAAACAGTGTGAATGCCATGCAGACTTCACTCTGGGAATTTAAACAACAAAAATAACCTCAGCTCTTGGTATGAAGCCATTAATAATACCAGCAAAATGTTTTTTTCTCACAACGCCTCGGTTTTTCTCATCTAACAGCCAGTGGTGCAGCTGCCTGAATGCCTTGCTCTATGTCTCATTATACATACGCTTACCTTTCAGGGCGATGACCTTGCTGGCGGGGTTCATGATGGCACTGTCGGCAGAGATCGGCCTCCTGATTGGGTTGGTGGGGTCGGACATGTCCACGATCACCACCTGGTTCTGCTCGCCCACCTTCTCTCGGATGCAGATGAACTTGTCCGACTCCATGGTCAGATAGCTGAACCCTATGTTGGCCGGGTTCACACCCATGTTCTGCAACTGGAAAGATTACAACAACAATGTGAATCTTGATCCAAATCAAGTAACTTTGTTTTAACCCTATTTGGTGTAATGCTTAGAAGACAGTCTAATGTAGCAGTACACAGATAAATGCACATTTTTGAGTGTTTGCTAATGTATCAATAATTATCATTTAGTAATTGGTGAACAGTTTATGACTCATTGATAGCACAGTGTAACACAGCTGTAATCACGCTGAAAGCAACAGTTTGACATTTTGGGAAATAGGAGGTTTCTGACAAACAGTAAGATGAAAAGATCAATACCACTCTCATGTCGGCTAGCTTAGCTTAGCATAAAGACTGGAAGCAGGAGGGCAAAGATGGCCTGGCTCAGAATCCACCACACAGCATCTCTAAAGCTCACTAATAATCAGGTTATATGTCCTTTAAGCTTAAGTGATAAATCTAATAAATACATATCATGAATAAATACTTCATATTTACATAAAATGACATTATATATGTGAATGACTACAGTTGTAACATATTGTTCATTATCTGTTGATCGTTAGTTATGGATGCCTCACAATTATGGAACAAACACTTAAAAATATCCATATATCTGCCTGCAACTACTTTATAAAGTTACAGGGAGGCAAAATTACTACTAATTGTTTAAATTCTAAGTAGAGTGTTACCTAGTAATTATTGGAAAAGATGAGCTTGTGTAGTTTTAATGGTGGTCAAACCAAAACATGGAAGACAGTTTCCAACATTCGGACTGAAAGTAAAACTAGAGGGGAAATATTCCAACTGAACCGAGTTTTAAGACCTCTGAAGATGTCACGCCTCCATCTCAGCAACAAAAAAAGGGTAGTGGGAAAATATAGTGTACATGGCACCAGCTGACATCTGTCCTGCAGGGGAAAAAGACGGGGACCAAATAGGGGTTTTTTGATTAAAATAGCAGCAGGTCTGCTCCAATTTTCCAGGGATATTCTTAAAGATTGTTTTCCAGACAGGAGGTCTGGTGGTACATGGAGCCAGGGAACAAGCGTGGGCACACAGCGGACAACAGGATGTTAACTCAACAGAGCTTTATTTTACACTCTCATTAGAGCCGCTAGCAGTCTCCTGAATTTACTGAAGCATTTTGAGCTTTGATGACAAGTGCTTTTCTTTTATTATTTGCACTGCCATTATTGTAACCACAATCACATCTCAATTACACTGAAAAAGTAGAGTTATTTAATTTCACCAAAGCCTGTAATTAAAGCCTGACACTGCATTCAATTGTCTATGTAAGCAGTTAGCTGTGAAGAGGTTTAATGATCACTAAATCGTTCAGCATAAACCAGTCTGAGACGACACGAGAGAGATAGAGACCCACTAAAACCAGGAATAAATTTCATTTTTAAGTAAGCCACCATCACCGCATCCAACGCACCATTCAGCATGAGTGCCAACACGCAACACCCAAAGCTGATCAGTCCGTTTCTACTGTGTCAAATCGTAGCACAAGTAAAAAACATGGAAACACTCCACCAAGGTTAACGGCTGCTGAACAGAGGAATTATTGTGCACATTGTCAAACTAACTGTGAACTGAGAGGAGAGACCAAAACACGCACTCTCCCTCTGATGACTGAACCGGCTGCATTATGCATTCTGAGGCAAGCGGAAAGGAATCCTTACGCTAATCACAAGGACTGCACTATCTCAGAGTTGGCTGGTAGAGCGGGACAACAAATCATGACTGCTGAGCCATTTAAATCATGTCTTCTGCAAAACAGGAAGGATCATCAGTCGGGGGTGGACAGAGTGTTTCCAATGAGAGAGGCTGTTTTCTAGCAAGTTCTTTCATTAATTATATCCAAGAAATGGCCATTTTTAGATTTTCCATTACACTAGGTGGGGCTAGAAGATGATTTAAAGCTGCAATGATCAATATTTTTCATATTAACAGTGGAATAAATCACTGTGTTTAATGTGTACGGAGCTACTTTCAGCAACAGTTCCTCTAAGCACCAGGGAGCTTTTTACTCTCTTTCAGGTCATTGTTTTGATTTTATGGCCGACAAACTCCAATCTCGCCAACTGTGTGTTCAGCAACAATTCATGGAGCTATAATATTATCAATTCTCAACTTTTCGCTGAAGCATACAGCAATGACATGATCTTTGACAGACAGGCGGACAGACAGATTAGATACTTTGTACGTTGTTCTTTTTATTGGAATTGAAACTAAGAACTTCGTCTTGTGCTCTGGGAAACTGTGACGGGCATTTCGCACTTCTTTATGACTTCTTATAGACCAAATGACTGATCTAAAAAGAACTGGCAGGTTAATCAATAGTCACAATGATAGTTAGTTGCTGTCCAGAACCATTCTGGTTGTATTCTGTATGATTTTCCACACATTAGCCACATTGAAATCAAATGAAAATAAGATTTTCTTTTTCATTTTGTGACAATGAACCGTTGGTTCCTTGCAGGGACGTGCGAGATAAAGGCTCCTTGAAAAAGGCCACAGAGAAGACCTGAGGGAGGACTGGAGCCATATGGTGCATCTCCTCAAGACTGCCAAAAACTATCTCTGGGAGGAGAGGGCAGGGGAGGGAAAGCACAATAAAGATAGAGGGGAAGAAGATAAGGATAGGAGTGAAAGGGAGAGCTCAAGACACAGTCCAGCATCCTGCCGAAATGAAGGGAGGGTGGGTGTTAGGAGGGAAACAGTGTGAAGAAGAGAAGCCACAGTGATAAATGTACCTTTTCATGAGGAATGAAGAAGGAGGGATGGGTGTACGGTCTGTACGGTGCAGTTCCAGTAACACAGGCCTTTGGCAAACTACGATTCAGGGTGGGGCAACTGACTCACCGGAAGAAAACCCCCCACACTCCTTCTTAGAACATTCCAGACTATAATCGCACATAAACTACAAACTACTGTCTCCAGCGACTCATAAACTACGTCTAGTACCACACCTTCACGTAAACAGACTCCTCGAAGTCCTCTTCCCTGAACAGCTGAGATGAACAATCCCAAAAAGAGCATTACTAGAACAAAGGCAGCAGAACTTCACAGCATTAATGGTATTTGGTGAGTCATAGACTGGGTGGATGCAATGCTGAGGCACTGACACGTTGCATCAGCAGCTGAGGGTTTTGGGTTCACGAGGAGATTACACAAACAATTACAACTGAGGAATGCAGCAAAAACACATGGAAGTGTTGCTGTAGGTTAGGTGTGCAGCCTGTAACAGTGCAGAATAGGTACGCATGAAAACCTTAAAGCTGCTCTAACGTTAGCAATGGATCAAATGTATGTGAGGTCACCTGTAGTGATAAACCCACAGGTACAGGGGCATTGGGCCATAGTTCAGGGTAAGGTTTGACAACCCTTAAGCTAACGAAGCATTCAACCCCTTCCTTGCTAACTGTGTGATCGTGTTGCACGATGCGGGAAAGGCATGGATTGATTCTGAAATATCAACGCGCATCTTGGACACACTTATTTAAGCCTAGAAACAAAACACACTGGATGTAATCGAGCTTGAAAACAAATAATTGAGAAGTTTTCACCCTGGGCTCTGGGATATTGTAATTGGACATTTTCACTATTTTCTGACATTTTATATACTTAATAAAACTATCTAGAAAATAATCTGCAATTTAATTATGGAAGCAACCGTTAGTTACAGCCCTGGATCAGTTATTGCAGGTTTAACTGTCCATGACTCATTTAACAGAACACCATGTGAGTTGTGTGTGTGTGTGTGTGTGTGTGTGTATGTTGTGTGCGTGTGTGTGTGTGCTGCTCTTTCAATGCATTCATGATTGAGTTTTGGTGACCAGCCACCGCTGCGGTCACAGATGTGTCCTGTCATCCTGCTTCCTATCCTGATGTGATTTGCAGGACTTAAATAGGGCCTGCTTACCTCATCTGCCTATCACATCCGTTGGTTTGATGTGGTGGCATCGTTTCATCAGTGCGGACACAGCAGCACACCGGGATGCTGTAAACAGCCGCAGAGCGGCAGGTTGGACTCTCCTAACTCAACTCGACAGGACAATGTTCAGGCACTTCAGGGCTGCAGGACATTTTTGCACTTACACAATCTGCTACAATACGTGGGCCGCTGCACTGACAGTCAGCAGCGGAGCCACATAAGCTGCAAATGACTCCCACTTTAGCACTTTCATAATTCAACACACCATCCACACAACTTGAAACACAGTCTGGAGGCCATGGTGATGTAGCCTAAATTCAGCTCCACACATCCAACTAAGGCACTGATCCAAATGGTCAGGTAACCGCACCTCCTGACAGGCTCATGCACAGCCTGGACCTCAGATCACAAATCACACTGAAGTAAACAAGCAAGGAGGACAACAAGCAATATTTGGACGGAGACTTCAGCACACAGCTTCGTGCTAATGACGGTGCAGCGTTAATGACAGTGTAAGGTAGGCAGGCAACCCACAGCTACTGGTGTGGAATGAGAAAATGAATACTGCTGAATCTCTCACAGCTAAAACAATAGCTCAGAGATCCATACACCATCCTCCTTGGCCACATTAAACACTAAGAGCTATTCTGAGTGGAATGACTGAGATATCTGGAGTACTTGGTTCGATCTTCAACTCAAGAAACCACTCGCTCAACAGGCTGGCACCTCATCATGAAGCTGAGTGCATGTTACACTCCTGAACCCCGGGCCCAGACTACAAACACAGAGCAGTAAATACCAGGCTGAGGCAGAAAAAAAAAGCTAAACAACTTGAGGCCCGAAGTCCTGGGATTGCAAATTCCAAGCATTTTTCACTCTGCTGGAGCCACCTAGATTCACAGAGGGATACGACTGGGGCAGAGCTGGGATTTCACGGTGGAGGTGGAACGTGAAGCAGTCTGCTGCCTATCACTGTCTCAGGATTTTCTTAGGAGATGTTCGAGGGAGAGGTATGTGCCGTTGAGAGCCATTTGAACTAATAACCCAGACATTGCCAGGCACTGCGCCGCCCTCCATCAGTCCTGTCGGTGAGGAGAGGAGCCGGTGGCCTGCGAGCTCTCTTGGCCAGCACAGTTTTTCGGTGGATAAAGGCTCTCTGGCTGACGAAAGTGGGGCTACTGGCCAGAGGAAGGGAGCAGGGGGGGGTTGGGGCTTTTTTTTCTAGTGAAAGGCCATTTCACTGCCTACTGTTACCATAACAACAGGCTACAGACGAGGGGAGGTGGAGGGTGCGTCACAAAGTTTCTCTTTTGGCTGCAAGACACCAAGCTGGGGCTGCTATGGGACAACGATGAGCAGAGTCCAGAGCACAGGGGGGAAAGGGGGCCATCGTGGAAACAGTTCCTCCACAGACGACCACATCACTGGCTGCTTGTTTTCCTTTTTTATCACAGATTGTAAAAGGGCATTTTGTGTTTTTTTTTTCCACCAAGAGACTGCCAGCCAAACACTACAGGGCCTCTGCTGCTCTGTCATGTTGATCATTCTGAAGCTGCACAGATGCTCCACTGGCATGAAGACACCACAAGCAGAGCTGAGGGACGCGTCAAATCAATACAATGCTGATGCAGTAATATGAAACCAGATTTCATGTGAGATTTTGTTTATTGCAGTGTGGAGATACTGCTCGGATCATGTGTTTTTCAGGCCTTACATGCTGCATTACAGCCAAGTGCTGCAGCTTTCTCAATTTATTTCCCCGCTTTGAGTGAGTGAGCACAAAATAAACGCTTGTGCTTCTTCACACACACCTGCTTCTGAAAGGACAGTGTCTACAAACACCTCTCTAATGTAATTAGCTTTACATTATCCATATATTATGGCGTTTCTGTCGGTAACGCACTGAGCAGCGCTGTTGTTGCTGAAGGTTACAAAGTAGAAAATGTTGCTGCAGGACATGACAACAACATGGTAGCCACAAAGCTTGAGTGCCATTGAGGTCTCAGTTACAACCAACAGCTGAGCTCAGTTGTCCGCAACAAATAAAGTGTCAAAACAGCGCAGTTTGCATGACTGGAAAAAAATGACAGCGGCGTTTCTCCACTTGGAAGGAGGAAAAACTGCGGCGTATCCACGCACACCGGTCCGCATTGGGGCTGTATACGATCTGACTGGTCAATTTTTACAAGTCATCATCTGCCCGGCAGGAGAAAACTAGGCCTGTAGCTATATTGAGCACCACCCTGCAGCCCTATTTCAGATCCCATTTAAATGCGACATGTGCCGTGTGTGCGGACCGACAAGGGCGAGGAGCTGAGCAAAAACAAATCGGCTGAAATGAATTTTAGGGCTTTTCTGCGGTCTGCTTACCTGCAGATGTTCCTGAAATCGTATCGGCAGTATCTGAGCCATTTCTGGAGGATTTCTCTGTGCGAAGAATCCGTGAGGAAGGAGAGGGGAAGGGGACAGCAGAGGCGATAGAGGTGATCTTGTTCCGTTTGTGCCCTAAACGTCCCCAAAAGTCAAATATGATGGGGAGTAGTAGCCTAGTCTGGGTGGCTTGCGTTGGTCGGCTATCGCACGAATCCAGTGACTGCTCTCATTCAGTAGCCCCCCTACGCCAGTTCTGAATCAAAAAGTCCGCACCTCCGCCAAGAAATCTAGTCCACTTCAGCTACTACTGAGCCCTGTGCGTAAACCAGTTCCTCCGCCAGCCATGTAAGGATACGGGGCTGTCCTGAAAATCCGCGCCGAGTTACCGTAAGTGATGACTTCGCATAGGCAGACCGCGTCGTGGATCTTAGTTTTCTGGCGCTGTCAACGCAAGCGGTCGGATGTGCGCTTCGTACCCCTCCGCCGTAGCCCCTTCCCCCTTCCTTTCCACCAACTTCGAAATCAGGGCTCGTGACAAGCGCCCCACCTTTGCATGATTTCAACAAAATCACACACACACACACACACACACACACACACACACACACACACACACACCTTTCCAAACAGGGTGCTGTATGGATGACACATAGCTCTGTACCAGGAAGAACTGCTGACGTCTCAAAGTGTTTTTCCAAGGAGCTGCATCTTCTTCACTTACACAGGATCTCATCTGGGGCCTGCCACTCTCAACATCCCCATCGTCTTCTTCCTCTTCACGGCTGGTGAGCAGCAGGTTGTGCATTATTGAAAAAATATACTCTTACAGTGAGTTAAGTTTAAAACAGATGTTATTATTGCCATGTATTGCACATCTTTTGTTATTATATAGAAACTTTATGGCGTTATGCAACACGCATGTGGGAAAAAAAAGTGGAAAACAGCATAGAAATTCATTGTTTAGTCTATTTAAAAGTCATTAAATCCCTGAGGTGTCAGTTTGCGGTTGGTCTGAGAGAGACTTTCTTCCTAAAATCAAAGGCCGTCTCACTTCTGAGTCAGTATTACATTCAGGATGTGGACAGCACACACATCAGCAGCCTGACTTACACAATGAAGTTTGAACATCCTCAGCTGATAATGTGATTACATTTTGTATGAAAGGGCAGAATTAGATGCTGTATAGACATTTATGATCACTCTGGAAAAGTTGATCCTGTCAAAATACAGAATGTTGAAACACTGGATTTACAGTAGATTTAAATCTTTTTAGAGCACTAATAAAGTAGAGGATCTGTTACATCGTAGTGATGGAAGAGCCAATAGGTCTCTATGACATAATAGTCCAGCCAGAGACCTTAGATTCATGCCGCCCCATTTCTCTAATGTTGTGTCAACTCTTTGACAAATTAAAACACTTCATTGTACTTTAAAGATGTGGATGTTGAGCTGCTAATCACACTATGTTTGTCGGGTCAGGATCCTGAGATCACTTTTGCATCCCAGCAGTTATCCTGTCGCAGAGCTACAAGACGCCTTACACCCACCTGCCACATTACACTGGCTCCAGGAAGTTATTTAGTGTACCGCTGAACAAGCCTCTGTGTTTTCAGCCTGGACTGAATCTACAGCATGATATCATCAGGCGGCTTGAAACTGTGTTCTTACTGTAAAAGCATAAGTCAGTTCTACAAATTACAAGAATTAATATCATGGCAATGTCTGGTGTGCTCAGCTGAAAAAGGATGATGATTCCTCTGTATGTAGTTCCATGACTTTTAGGTACATATGCAGCCACAATTTGCCTTTTATTTATTTTTCAAGGTTGGATTAAATTCATGCTTTGCGGTAAATCTGAGGCAAGTCATCCAAATTATTAAAGTATGATATATATTATGTAGGTGAAATGTTTATTTTTACAGTCTTGGAGTTACACAATGCACAAAGGATCCTTCCATGCAGTATGCTGCTGATGGGCTCACGATTTATGGTTTGACCACAGAGAAGGCAGTCTCACTCTGACAGGAAGCAGGTGTAACCAGGGGCATCTGGTCAGTGGCCACTGGAAGGCAGTTCAAGCATGCACACACACACACACACACACACACACACACACTCACACACACACACACACACACACACACACACACACACACACACACAGCTCCTGGCACCTCAGTTAAAGCCACAACCCCTCAGCTCACCACACCGACTCACTGACGAAGATCTATCACACGGACTTCATCAAGTATTCAACCTTTCCTCATACACACACACACACACAGACTGCAGAAACCACAAATAAAGACCGTGGTCCAGGTTAACTGTAAGAGTAAATAAGGGTACAAGTATTGTATAGTCATAAAAAATAAAACAAAAACAATGTAAAGCTGGTGCATTTTGACTTTGGGTCTGTATTGCACAATATCTACAATATCACATTGAAAAGACACATGTAACATTCAATATGATGAAAACCAGAGACACCAGACTAATCTAAACTACAGAAAAGATACACACTAAATCTGTGCCCCTAACCAAAAAAAACATTACTGATTCATGGGGACTTTTATCTCATGTTCATCGCACATGACCACGATAATGGAAATGAGCAGGAGGCATAAAGTGATGGTGAAGATTTTAACTCTTTGGAGGCTTTTGTGATGTGATTTGATTTCTTGTGACAGCAGAAATATAGTACAGTTTCCATGTCTAGTCACTGAAATGCAGTGATCTGACAGCCAGATCATCATTTCTTCATCCGAAGGCACAAACATCCAGACTGAATGATTGTTTGTCATACAGTGACACATTTTCCTTTTCACTGGAACACTTAACCTTGTGCAATCATTGCTTAAACGATGAGACGGCACAAAATCACTTTTTCAGAACTTACACAATCTCTGTTAAATTGCCAGAACAACAAGATCAAAAGTTTGCGTCATCTGTTTAATTTCTATATATATATAACATAAAGAAAGAAGTACTACTACTACTACAAAGTGTCACTTTGGGGCACACTGTAGACCTACAGAATTTGGCAAAGTGGCAAACTTTCAAACTGTGCAATTACGCTCCTATAACTCATACGAATGCTCAGAGGAGTGTAGTGTTAACGTCGTGCAGGGTGGGTTAAATAGGCCGTGTGCTTGGCTTGGCTCTTGCTGTCTATCAGAAGCAGCTGGTTATTCTTGTGGTGGGAAATCATCTCGTCGAGGGTGCTGAAGATCTGAGAGGGCAAGAGAGCAATGAAGGAGAGAGGTTGTTAAATAAACAGCCTGCAATTCTTTCACAATCCTTTTCTCTTTGTCTTCTCCTTCCTGCTGTGGTGGAATGTAACCAAGTACTTTTACTTGAGTACTGTAGGTACAGTTCAGTGTACTTGTTGCACAAGCTTTAGTTACTTGTTACTTTTCCAATTGCAATTTCACATACCCTTCCTGTCCAGTGAAAACCATGTATCTCCAAAGATAGTGATTTTGAATTGGATTTTGTTTTTTGATAAACTGAAAGATCAAATGTTCCTTTATAGGCTGAGAAAATTCTACCTACTACTTAAGCTAAAATAACTATTAGAAAATCCTCTAAATGCATCATCACAAAGCTGAAAACGGATCTTGAAAAGTTGATTTCTTAGAGGTAAGTGGTTCTCACAGGACAGCGGTGCTACAAACACCTAATATGAATATGATTCAGTGCTGTAGATTAAACTACCCAACACTAAAAAGTAGTTAAATGAGCTCAGTCTTAAACATCTACAGCAGTAAAATGCCACATACACATTAATGCAGCAGGAATATTAATCCAAAAACATCAGATAAAAAAGTAAAGCATTACCAGTGCTTTACTTTTAATACTTTAAGTACATTTTTCTGATACTACTTACTTTTACTTAAGGTTTTGAATGTGAGAATTTCACTTGTGTGTTTTCACAGTGTGGTATTGGTACTTTTACTTAAGTAAAGGATCTTCCACCGTCGCCTTCCTGTCTCTGTCTACAGCCCACTCCCCTCTCTTAAACCCTCACCTCTTCGTTCTTCTTGCCTTCTTTTCCGAGAGCATAAACTTGTGTCTCCTCCAGGAAACGGATTGGGATGTTGTACACCTTCTGCTGGTAGAGCACAGCGAGGGTGTACGGCTGCCGGGTGCTCTGTGCCGAGCTGTGTCGGATGAGAAAGGCACCGTCCTGCAACCAGGAAAAATGGAGAAAACAGCAAAATCTGAGCTAAACTGACATGAGGAATATGAAATTTAAAGGGATGGAAAGCATTGACTGGAGAAAGAGTGAGAAATAAAAGTGAGAGATGGATTAAAAAGACTGTCCATATTATAGGGAGTAAGTAGTAGAAATGGAAGCTCTGAAGGTGTCTGTCTCAGATTTGGCTGTTATTTGAGTTTCATCTTGAATGTCAGCAAAGACATGCACAGAAACACTCAGCAAATTTCCCTGTCTTAAGCGTCTGCGTTTGCTCGGTTGAAAGTAAAAACTGATTTGAAATGACTCTCCCATCATGAGCTGATTATTACACCTGAAGTGAAACTGGTTTACCTTGTTGACCCTCAGTAAGAGATCCTCAGCTGTCTTTCTGTTGCAGTCTCCAGCAAACCATTCTTTATCCTGTAATATAACATAAATATATCAGCGACGGTAAAGCAATCCTCTTGTGGTAGATTTGTCATACAGATCAATACTATACCTCATTCCCAGATTGTTTGGTTCCCCTCATGCCACCAGAGGAGGCTTAAAACAGATAGAAAGCACAAGTTTTGGAAGTGCGTATTTGGCAACAACCAGGTGGTTAAAAAGAAGTAAAGTATGATCCATGTAATATGTGGATTATATTAAATGAAGCATCTAAGGAGAACCCAAATGATCAGTCATCCCTCAGGATTTAAAAAAAAAATCTCTCTTTTTGATAAAGGTGAGCTTACCCACAGGCTTAATGTCTGCCATAGGAGGATTTGGAGGGCTGGAATAAAGACAGGAAAGCTAATATTATACACTGCATTTAATTCTGATGTGTGCATGCACTTGCAGATGGGGTCGACTGCAAAAAGAAGCTTGAAATGAATGTAAATCATTGCAGTTTGACTGTCTGACGAACCTCTCTACCCTGTCTGTATCCATCATATCTTACCTGGGTTTGGCTTCCTTCAGGTTTGAAGGTAGAGGCGGCTTGACACTAGGAGTTGGTGGAGGGAGTTTGGTAGGAAACGTGGCACGTCTAGCTTCAACTGAAGAGGTAAGATATGCGCTGTTTATCATTATCAAAATACTTTTTGGGTTTGGGTGTGGATTAAACTGTATTTGATCAGTTTTTTCATGTGCTTTACCTGTTTGTATCTCATTCAAGGAGGGCAACAGTGAATTCTGAAAGGGAGGAAACAGAAGTTACTGAAAACTTTCATTTCTAATTCAGCCTCTTTCTTGACAGTCATACTTTAAATGAAAACAGAGCTTAGGAAAGAGGAGACGATAAGACTAAGCACTGAGATGAATAGACACTCACAGACTTAGCCCTGGGAACCGGAGGCTTCATCCTGCAGAAAGAGAGAATGTTCATTTTCATTGCATGTTTATTACCAGGAATTTACTCTGCAGTGCCGTTACTATATATGCCACATTTGCATTTTGCTGAAAACACAGCAGCAGTGTCTGATGTGACATGGAATATGAAGCTACGCAGACAGATTATATCACAGGTCACTTCAGGTTAGTGCATATCACCGTGCTCTGCTCAGACAGTGGGTCAAAAGCTGCTTTGGCCCAGGTTGAAGTGCACTTACATGGGTATGGGAGAAGATGCAAGCACTGTCTTGGGAGATGGAGGCATCCTCATCGGCCCACGAGGGGCAGGAGGGCAAGCTGAGGAGCAGGGAGAAAGTAAATTGTCTTTCACTGCACATATTGCTGTTGTGCAAATTGCAGCTAACTGTTGAGATCTGATTGTCACAATTAGCATTTAGTTCAAGTAAAGTGTGACAAAACCTACCAGCTGTAGGTTCTAAATACAGGTCGTCATTATCTTCCTGAAACACAAAAGGACAAATATTATCATATATTGATAATACATAGAAGCACATTTATCAGTACACATGGTGAAATGTGGTAAAAATTGACTGATGAGCTGTTTCATTGCACGTGTGCAGCACGGCCATTGTAACCCAACAGTTTTTATCATTCATTATTACTCAGCTGATACTCTAATGCCCTTTTTTAGCTGTCTACTTCTTATGTAATAAGCTTTTGGTATTATTGTTTTATCTAAGATTTAATGTTCATGCATTTGTCCGTTAAGGACAGCAGAATCCTTCCTGCTGCTCTGGTTCTTTGAGAGGGTTCCATCAGGGTCTTCCTAATAACTGTATAACAACGTGCTGTAAATGGTCGATTCCTCCATGTATGTGTCTCTGACTGAACTGATATTAAATGGTGTTTTAAACCCCTTAAATCTACTTAAATCTACCGAGCCACTGTTCTTGAACTCCGCCCTGACCTCCCTAAACTTGTCTTTGAATCCTTTCCTCAACCCAAGCAAAGAGCTGCATTATGTCTGCACTGACTAAAGTGCACTGGCCCCATGGACGTGTTATGAAACAGTGGACCCTGAGGCACAGACATGTCATAGACCCTCAGGCTGAAAAGAAATGCTGTCTGTCATTTTGTTCCGCTTTCAGTGACACCCCACAGGTCTCAGGTGTTCAACTACTGCACCTGAACTTAGTATTTAGTTCAAACTGTAGATGGTGAGAGGCTGTTTGACTCTGCTGCGCAGATATTATGCACAATACTGCAAAGAACTACACAAATATTACAGGAAGCCATCAAAGAAAACCTCAGATGCAGGTTGGATTTTCTTAAAACTACTGGTTTTATTTGAACAGCTTTACTAAAAAACACTTTACTATTAAAAACACATGATCAGGACATCCCTACTTTCACTGAGCTCTGTGACTTTTCAACCAAGCTGGTCACTTCAAACAGGTGGTCCGGCCAAGGGGCCCATTCAGTAGTCCAGCCACCATCAATGTTTAGTTATTCTTCTTCAGCCTGTCTTATGAGCAGCCACCGGTCAGCCCTCATCAGAAACATTTCCACACATGAATCATGAGCACACATTAAACTTACCTGTTCTTCATTCGGATCCAGATACACATCTGAAATGCAGAAAGAATATAGTAGCAATGATTTGTGTTGATGCTGTCAAACTCTGTGATGAATGGCACAAATACATTTTTATTTCATCTTTTTAGAATGTGCCACCTATTCAGTTAATTATTTAGTTAGTTTATCCTGAGGTTTCTCATCTCTTTATTATTCATAATGTCGTAACACAACATTACATACTACATTATTAACCTCACATGTGGAGGCACTGAATGCAAGAATAGTGGAACAAAACACATAATGAGGCAGAACTGGACAAGATCAAACACACCCACACTGCACAGAGTGATAACCAGCAGGACTGCTGATAAACAAGTTTTACTGTGTAGATGTAGTATATTGGTTGGTAACTAGGTTTTCTCAAAGGATTGTACATTTATACATAATTTTGTCTCTCCAGTTTTGCAAAATTGTCTTCTTAGCTGCATCACAGGAGATTAATAGGAAAGGTCTGAGGTGCTGTGAAATGTGTAATAAAGAGATGTGTGTTCAAGCAGTGCAGCAGTGGGATGAATATTCAAGCAGTGAAAGTGTCGTTACTGGCACTACACTAGGTGGCAGTGTCTTCTTCGTTTCAGTGCAATCTCTGCTTAACCTGCACTACAGTTCCTGTCTGTATGTATTTATTCTAAACTAACAGCTGTTGCTGCTGGAAACACAATATGTCTGTGTGCCATGAGGATTTTTCCCTGGGAAAGATCTACAAAGCAGCAGGTGTGCAGCAACACGTCACCTCATTCAGACATTTGCCTTCCCCTCAGTCAACAGTCATTTTCAGGCTGGTGAATTATTTCCATGAAAGGCTTATTTGTGTTGGTGGAAGTGATTACTACACCTTCCTCAGTGTTGGAGGCAGGGTCTGGAGCAGGAGCAGAGTGGACTGGCGGAGGAGGCATCATCTTCTTTCTCCCAGGCTTCTCATTCCTGTCTATCTCAGGTGCTGGAGGAGAGGAGGATGTAGTTGTATCACATTGAATTAGAGAGATGAAGAGAGGTGGCTTACACATAAATGAATGAGTACAGATGAACAACTCACGTTTTTTGGTGTTGGAGTCATAGAAGAATTCCTCGGCCCGGTGTTGAGGTTTCTGGATGGCGGAGGTGAGATTATTTGATTAGAGCAGTTCATGAAAGACATTTGACAGATGCAGACTCACACAGACAGGGCACTGAGCTGTTGTTACCAAGGCTCTGCCTGGTCGGGGTGGAGGAGCAGCCTGCCTCTGTGGAACAGCAGGATTGGACGTCCTCTCTGGACAAACAGCAATAGAATTTTAGAGAGTTATTTTTGCATTGTCATGGTTATCTATGCTGAACAGGGCTTAAACCTGTGTCTACCCGAACCCTCTATGCAGTAATGACAGTGTTGTTACCCAGATAAACGTTCTCCTCCACTTGTCTCTGTGGGACTTTCACAGCCAGACGCTCACAGGGAGGCGCTTCATACATGTCACTTTCCTCATCATCCTGCCATTAGAATTAGCATTATGACTTAGTTAGATTAGATTAGTTAGGTTAGATAGATAAAAACTAATCTTCCTCAGTAGAGCAAAGTAGAAAATGAAACACCTGTCACAAGCAGCATCAGGATATCCCTCACAGAAGGAGGCAGAGCTCATGGGAAATGTAGTAACAAGGTCATAAGATTTAGATAAAGCTGTTCAGAGATGCCTCATGTAGCAGTTTTAATAACGTGTGGATGAAACTAGGCACATTCAGGGACTTGTTGTCTTTCTACTTACAAACTCATCCTGTGGCCATCCTGCATTGTTATCTGAAACAGACCGATTGGCAAAAAAAAACATTGATTGATAATAAAGCTTGTAATCCAGTGTGGACACAGAGACAGGAGGGATCAAAACATGTCTCCCTTCATTCAAAGATGAGATTAAATCTCACCTGTCCTTCTGGGTGGAGCTGGAGGTCCACTGTGTCTGACGGAGAGAGGAGGGGTAAGGTGCTGGGGTACCATTTTATTTTGTGCATAATAAAGTGAAGATGTCTCAGTACTTACAGGTTCTTTAGTTTTCCAAAGAAGCTCTGGAAACACAGACAGTTTAGATAAGTCTTCAGAGATTCAATGTCGACAAAGTAAACTTAGCTGTATTCCTGGCTGGTAATCATTTACTTTCAGTTATCTATCAGCTTTGTCATCACACCTGAGTCAGTGGCTGCTTTTAGGGAAGATCACCATGATGGACAATAGAGCTTTATTCAGAACACAAGTACCTTTACTCAAATACTGTACTTAAGTTCAGTTTTGAGGTACTTTTACTTTGAAAATATAGTACTTTTTACTCCACTACATTCATTCATTAACCTTATTGACTAGTTAGTTTGCACATTCCAATTAATACATGTAACACAACATATAATCAACAAATAAATGTAGTTGTTTTATTATAGAAGCTAAGGTAAGACTTACTTGTCCCCTGGGGAAATTCACAAACTACATTATATAAAGTAAATAAAGTCCACTTTTACCAGCTGCAACATGAAAGTTCTATATATATTGATGCATCAATAATTGTAATCCAATAATAGAATATATGTTATTCTGAAATGGGCCAGACTGCATAATGAATACTTTTAGTCTTGGTACTTTGAGTATATTACTGCTGATACTCTTTCATCAAGTAAAGATTTGAATGCATGACTTTTACATGGAACAGAATATTTCTACACTGTGATATTACTATTTTTACTGAAGTAAAACTACTTCAAAACTTTTCTTTTTTGTTCACATTCCTCTCATAAATGTTAAATAGGAGGAAGTTTCACTCTTCTCACTGTAACTTATTTAGTCCTCCTGATCCTCGTGAATTGTATCTCTATGACCCTTGATTGCTGTTTCATCTGCAGGGATACAACTGGGGTTGGCAGCAGGAGGCGGAGATAAACACCCAGTGTCAAGCGTTATCAGGAAGTGGAGCGACAGTATCTGTTTTCCCACTGTGCCAGGCGATGTAGAGGAAGTGTTGGTGTGAAGTAAATTATTATAGACAGGCAGGGAGAGAGAGGGGGACTACAGAGTCTTTAGCTGCTTTTATCAGCTTTCTCTTGATAAATGAGGAGCAGCAGAGAGGTGACGAAAAGGACAAAGAGAAGTACATTATTGTTCTAATTCAGTCATTCCAAAAATATCTGCATGTTCAGGTCGAGTCAGGTTACAGTGACAGCCCTCTGCTTTGTCTCTGCCAGTGTTAAGCTGCTACCTGTTTTCACTTCCCTCTGATGGGAAAGGTTTGAAACAACCTGTGAAGTCCCAGTGACAAGTGTTGTCAATGGTCCAGGATGCCACAGGAGGAAAAAGGAAGAAGTCATGGGACCATGAAGCGAACTCTGATGCAAACAAGGACAAGACGCACTGAGCGTCATTCAAATGTTCCACTATTCAGACAATAGAAATGGTGTGTCTGTCTTATCACAAGTAATTATGTTAAATACCAATAGAAAATAACCTTCTACTGTTCTAAAATATTTAATGTTTATATTTGACAGAGATATTAAGGTACCATATGAGCTGAATATTAGTTTTTAAACTAAAAAGGGTCATGAGAGACCATAGAGCTGATTTTTTTTTGGTTTCTATGTTAGTAAAACCCCACCTGAGAATACTTCTGTAGTTAGATATCACTTACACACAAAGTTATCCATGTGTGGTGCATATTTAATGTTACCCAGAAGGGAAGAGAGGGAAAACTATGTGAACAAGCATGTTGTGCTCAGATGTATTTTTTATGTTGAATAAAACACAAAATTTTCTTTCACTCGCTGGAATCTCAGCAAGGACCCCTGGGAAATTTGGAAACGTTGCAGTCGAAGCGCCAACACCATCTCTGACTGAACACCTTTCAAACTCCTGCATGGTCATGTTAAAAGAGCAAATAAGGACATGATTCAAATCCCACCTCTACAAGTTTAAGATGAAGCTTGACATGCTTTGTACTTGTAGAACTGACACTACTTGTTCTGCCGGAAACAAAACAAACATGTACATTTTTACTTGCTAGATTTCCAATTTATTTGAATTTCATATTTCAGCTATAAAAAGTAAACACTTCATCTAAATGTCAGACAAAGCCTCAAAATGTGCGCATCATTAAAGATCCGTGATTCAAATTTGCAGTAAATTACACTAAAACATGTTTGATTAGAATCTAACTTCATCAACAAAGAAACTGATTTTCTGTTTTTCAACATGAAAGAAAGTTTAACCAACTTGACCTTTCAGAGCACTTTATTCTACAGTAAAGCACATTACTGATGCCTGTAGGTGTGCAGTATTTACTTTCAGGTCATCTGCAAACACTAGTTGTGTGGCTTCTCTTACTGTTTGCCTTCACACTCCCACACAATCACAACTTTAACAGTGTAGCAGCCATGTTATCTGTGGCCCATTCAGAACTCCAGAAGAAAAAATGCAGAAATATAAGCTACAACATGGAAGTACTACTCAGCTGCTGCAGCACTGAAACTGCCATCGACAACACCTGCTCACTTCCTTCTCACTCCACCCAAAGTTATCAGAGTGTAAAGCAAAATAAAACAGTACTTTACCATTGTCATGATTTGGGGTCGAGTCTCACAGCTCAAGTCATGAGGAAATGTCTTTGTTTCAGTCGTCGGATGCAAATGGTTTTGAAGCTTAAAGGTGAGCGATACAGAGAGAAGAGAGTGAAGAGCAGCTCTAACTGATCTCATTTGCATTTCCTACTTGTGTCGCACAGACTCACCTGCTGCTGGACTGCCTTTAAATGAGCTGCAGCCACCCACCACACAGCTCAAACATGGCTCCAGATTTCCCTGCTGCAACCTGCTAGTGGCCATTTAACCAGCTGAGTTTGATAAAAATTCACTGCGTCTGGTAAATAACATTTCTTTTGTATCCCATCTACAATCAAAAGGGGGAATTCATTATTTACTTTTGATACAGACACATGTGGTCAATGAAGCTAAGGCACTGCCAACTGAGTGTAGGTTTTAATATGACCCCAATATGTTTTCTTTCTGGCAACAAGTCACCGTTTTATTTATCACTGACTAATGTTCCCAGGCTGATTTACTGCTTAAAATATATAATAACATTGTCAGTCAAACTTAATGCCTCAATCATTTGCTTTTAGGAGAAATATCACATGATTTGGTGTGTAGTTACACACTGGATTGATAGATTTCATATAATTTTACACGGATGTTTGAGTTACTGAGATTAAAGGTGTATCAAGGTTGCAAGACCTTAAGTTTCTTTCTTTTCTCCCCCAAAGTACAGCACAGTCTGGTTCTGGCAAAGCTAGAAATTTGACAGGAAACTGTAACTCAACTCTAATTTGAATCCTTTTGAGTTTGAACTCTTTAAACTGTTCCTTACAGTTTTATTATGGACTGTGGCTTCCTGTTGTTTTTAATCTATGGTTTTATGGCCATTTATTTGCCATGCTTTGGTATTAAGCTTTGGTTGATTGGGATGGGAGCACTCTCATTTCCATGTTTTATGGATGAAACAATTGAACTTTGAACCTTGAATGCTGTTATTTCAAATAAGTGAAATCCCACACTGTTTCTTAATTGGTAGCATGTAATGAATAATGGGTACTGGCAAAAGTCTGTGACACCTCAGCACATGAAAGTAATGGCTTGAAAATAAATTCAAAGAGGCTGTGATCTAGAAAGCACAGTTGGACACACGGACAACCTCAGACACAAGTCCTTATCTGTAAATGAGATTGAGTGAAGCTGAAATCTGGAGAGGCCTGTGTTAAATATTAAAGGCCAAAAAACATGCGCACTAAGAAAATGATTGTCTCCGATTTATGGGGTTGCAGTAACTAAAAACTAATTCAACTGGTATCGACAGACTGTGTCGTTTAATTATCCACATGCTGACAGAAGTATGATGAAACTTAATTTCATTCAGAGGCTGATAAACCTTTTTTCTTACCTTAGTGCCTCTTAAGCTGTCATGGTGTAATGAATTCATCAGTGATTTACTGAAGATGATAAAATGCCACAACAAGGTCAGAAAGCATAAAAAGATTTATTCCAAATATTATTTATTAACAAAGGAGTATGTTGCTAGATGTGGTTATAGTGACAGTGACAATAAATTATTAAGCTACAGTACAAGATAATAAAACAATATAAAATACACATAAATATTAACTTAGTACAAAACATGTAAAACCCAGTCACAGAACAAAGTGAGTTTGTTAAGGAGATGAGCTTTGCAGTCAATAAGCAGTTTAAATGTATAACGAGAAAAGAACAGCCCCCAGTAATGTTCTATATAAAATCAATTTGCAGACAATGTACATGCTATATACATGCTGGGCTCAACCCAGGTGTCTGGTGGAGAAGTGCTCGGGAGATCTGGTACAAACAAAACAACAAAAAATAGTGGAGAGCAGCTGAGATTTCATGCTTCAGCTCACAGGACACAGGTTTGTTGAATGGAGTGAGCATCTCAGAGTTTCCTGCTTCCACCTGTCCAATTCTATCCCCGTCTACAAGGCGTCAGGGAGCTAAAACTGCGAAAAAAAAAAACAAGCTGAATCTGAACCAGCAGATAAGGTCTGTGTTTTGGGTGAAGGTCTGGAACTCTTCAAATGCCCCTTGCAAATGCAGATGCTGCAATAAAACTGGTTAAGCCAACACAACCTCAAATGTTCAAGACAATGTGTAACACAGTCTTTGTATGAGACTTAAAAAAATGCCTAAATTCCTATGTGACTCACTGTGCTGTGCAAACTAAATGCTTATGTTGAGTGAAGTGCTCTTTTGGAGTAAAAGTGCTGTTGACCTGAAGTCTGTGACGTCTTCCATAAACCAGCACAAAGCCTGTTAGAAAGAGCAGAGGATCATACTGATATTTCCTATTTTTCCTGCCTGAACATCCAGTTTGTTGGATGCAAAACTGAGAAAACACATGAAAACTTTGAACACAAGAAAAGACAAAAATCATAGATCAAGGTGGCCCAGGAGGAGGAAGTACAGTTTGTCCTGTGTTTCTGTCCATACTGTGAAACGTGAGACCATGGAGCTACATTGAGCCTGTAAACTCATGACTGAGGTCCCCCTTGTGTGCCTCAGTAGGAGTGGTCCTGCTGGTTTAAAACCTCCATCAGGTTGGATTTAGATCAATAGATGAACAAAGTCAGAGTCCTGTAGATCTCTCTGTCTGTCTTCTCCATGATGAACGTATCTGCGTTTGTTGTTTTACCCACTGCATTTATGGGTACGGTCATATAACAACATCTTCTTTGCAGTCTCTCTTACATTAGACAGAGTTTGCTGTAATTTTGCCATTGATCCAGTCGATGTAATGGGTGACACGGGTATAGACCCCAGGCTTATCCCTCTGCCCACACCCGTCGCCCCAGCTGATCACACCCATCAGAGTCATCCTGTCGTTGTTTCGGCAGACAAGTGGGCCACCAGAGTCTCCCTGTGGATGAAGTTCAAAAATGAAAATTAGATCGAGCAATGTCATCAGCATTGATTTCAGGAGGAGGTTACGAGTTAAAATCAGGTGTTCTCACCTTGCAGGCATCATCCAGGCCTCGGGTGTCACCTGCACACAGCATGTTGGAGGTAACTGGTCGTCCAGACAGCACATCTGGGATGCATCGCTCGTTGGGCCACAGGCGAACGTAACCTCTCTTAACACGCTCGGAGTACTCTGCAGAAACTGTGGAAACAGTCTTTAAATTAGTACCTCACCATCTCTAAGTCAGTCGATGATTTGATGAAGTGAGACGACCCCCCTGCCCCCATACGACCAACCAACACATGCACCCATATACACCTCCATTGTTGCAGGACTCCTTAACAATAACTGTGACATTTCTAAAGCTACAGTTCCATTTCTTCAGTTATCTTCCATCTCTCCCTGTCATGCCTTTGGATCAAAGACATCAATAATTTCATAACAGTCAGTTGAAAGGTTACAAGTAAGTTCTTAATGTATAAATAAATAAGTTAATTTCATGTTAAAAAAAACTATTAAAAGGCTATGTTTAAAAAATTATCAAAGTGAAACACCTCTTCATAAAGGATCGTTTTGGTTACTGCAGAGTGGGTGCTCATCTCATCAATAGACAATCTTTGGTGTTTTTTTCTCGCACGAGAGACTGACTAGCGGTACGGCAGGAACAAGATCGTAAAACGCTCTTAATATGCTGTTGACTCTATTACGTTTGCGCCTTGGGAAATTTTCGTCTTTGTAAGTAAAACGTGTACAAAGCACTTATATAGAAGCCATAAATGTTATTTGTGTAAGTTTGCAAAGTCGATTGTGTTTCCGTTAGCAGTTACTGATGTCACCGACGTGTATTAGCTTCCTGTTTGTGTTTAGCATACTGCATGTACAATATATAGTAATTGCATTTTTTTGTATGTTGCAGTTACCATTTGTCACCATTTGTCATCAATTGTCACCAATTGTCATGTTGACTACAAGATGCCTCCATAAATGCAAGAAAGAAAGCCTTGTGTACGGAGTTTCTTAAGTGGTTCGCTGGCTGTCTAGCAGCACACAGGCACGTGTTGTGAGGACAGCACACTCCCCAATAATATTATAGGAATACAACAAGCAGCAGTGTGTCTCTATGATCCTCTCACTCTTTCGTGACTACATGATGCTACTTGTCATGAAGGTGGTGGTACTCCATAGAGTATATAGGCTACAATATAGCATAGACTTGAGTATTTCTCAATACACGCCACAGTGAGGCTGTTAATATTTCATAGGCATGGTCAGAGCCATAGATTCTAACTTGCACCTACTTCAGTCAAAAAAAGGATCAATGAGTCAGGCAGACTGAACTAACGTTCGACTAAACACCTTCGTATGCGCCTTACACTGCCCTCTACTGGTCAATCAAGTCACTGACACTAATTTGCATGTGAGACACGTGACACAGTTGAAGCCCTGCAACATTAAAGAATGAAGTGAATTGGGAGGGGTGTTTGCTTACATTCTGAGTCTTTTCCATAGCCGGAGATCTCACATTCAGTCCAGTCAGGCAGCACCAGCCCACGTTCAGGCAGACACACAGGAAAAACCTCCGGAGAGTTTATAGCACAGATGCCAATGTCCGTCTTAAGCTTCAAGAGAGCTGCAAGTGGAAAGTGACCAGAGGAAAGTCAGGGTAATGCAGTGGGAGCATTTGGGACGGAGAACTGAGGAACAATTTAGAGTTTTAACGAGGCTTTGCTGCCCACTTAAGGTTCCATATCATCACCGCAGAGAGAAAACATGGCTGCTTAAGTGTCTCATTTAATTTTCAGCACTGTTTCATCTGGGCACAACATTTTCAAACTCTCTTCTGTTATTCTTTCATGTATGAAAATCTGACTTGACTTGATGCTGCATAGTTTTCAGTAACAACAGAAATATATAGAATATTATATGCATGAAAAGAATGAAATGTTCACTCACCAATGTCATTGTCAAATGATTCATTGTCAAATTTCTCATGGATCCAGTACTTCTCAACCTTGAAAATCTGCTCGCTGGAGGAATTCTGTTTCCGAAATGTTCTTCCCAAAATCACTTCCAATTTCTCTACTTTATCACTGAAAAAGAAAGTGAATATGTTGTACATATGCTTCATACCAATCATATTAACTTGTGTCCTTTCTGTGACTTTGTGTGCATGTGTGAATGATGAGAGTCATTCTTACTTTTCCTCAAAGCAGTGGGCAGCAGACAGCACCCAACAGGAGTCGATGAGGACCCCTCCACATCGGTGGAAGTGTTGCCTGTGACGGGCCTGGTAAACATTAATGAGTGCCTGCCACGGCTGCTCCGTGATGTCGCTCTCTCTGCCCCCGAACATGCGGAACGCCGGCCTGTTCAGAGTGTTGTCTAACCTCTGGCCACATGTTGCTGCAGGGAGGACAGGTTGCAGATAGTTAAATGGTTGGTGATGGTTACTACACAGCAGACACATCAGAGGAAATGGATGTGAAGACGTCCTACCTCTGTTATTGTTGTTAGGGGTGGGGGCACGTGGGCCGGAAGTGGTGATGATAGATGGGCGTCTTGCTAAAAAAAGAGATGACAGTTATGGGCAGCCTGATAGCACATCACCCATTACGTCTATGCTTCAAGCATAGCTGCAAAATCAAACACTGATAATAAGGCAACTCACAGCATTTAGGTATGTCACACAGCTCCCAGGTCAGCAGCATGTTCTTGTAGGTGTGACACCAGGGGCCTACATCACCATCTGGATTCCTGTTGGATAAAGGAAGAAATGCAGAGAGAATGCTGAGTTATTCTTTCTGCATGCAAGGGGAACTTTTCATGTGTGTTTGATTTATTAAAGTGTCTGTAGAAGTGTCTACCTGCAGAAGCTATGGCTGCCCAGCCCCAGTTCCAATGCATCAGACCTCCAAGCATTGTTGAGCTTGCGTTTGAGAGCAGGGGTGTCCCAGGGGAGACAGCGAGAGCCGCTCTTAGTGACAGATGTTGTGCCCCTGTATGACTGACCCGAGCCCAGCACACATTCTTGGTACTTATCTGCTCAAAAACACACATTGAAATGAAGTGTAAAAGCAATTACTTGTTTAATTATTAATATTTCAGCTTATTGTTAGCTTTTTGTAAAGCTGTACCTTCAGGACATTTGGGCATGGAACAAAACTCCCACACAATCTGAGTGCCTCTATAGATGTAACACCAAGGAGAGTTGTCATTGTCAGGGTTCCTGAGTGGGGAAAAGAAAGGCAAGGACAATGAGTAAACATGTCCAAGGCTCACATAAATGAGGAAAAAACATGTCCTAAACCAAAAAGATTTAAAATGCACCATTCCAGCATGGTTTTGCAAAATTAGACAGATTGTCACATCACCCAACTCTTAATTTTTGCATCTTTTTTCTGCCAAGCCACTAATTCACCTGCTATTCGAGATCCAACAACCATTTTCTCTACAGTATATGTATGTGTATATATTCGTATGTCTGTGTGTGTGTGTGTGTGTGTGTGTGTGTGTGTGTGTGTGTGTGTGTGTATTTGCTTATTTACAACCTTTGTTTGTCAGATCGTCTATGCCATCTTTGTCATAATGTTTAAGCCTTTTGCCTTTTTCTTGTCCGTCCATTAGACATTATTCAGTTTTTGGTTTCTTACCTGTCGCTGCACTGCTTCTTTGACCCATTAACTTTGCTTTTAACCTTCCTGCCTTGTCAGTGAGTCATGCTTTGGGTAAACTGAGCAGTTAAAAAGACATTCTCACCTTCAGCTATAGTGCCACAATCAGATCAGTCATGTAATTTAATTTAACTCCAGAATATCGTAACAAATGCATCAGTCCTGTGGAGTTAATCAAAATGTGAGCAGTGTGTGTTGGAGGACAGTGCCTCTTTGATCTAACTGAATACTTGCAGTTTATTCCTCCAGAGGCTTTGACACTAAGCAGATCACACTGGTCACATACCTGCAGAAGTTGTGATTGCCCAGTCCAAGACTGCTGGCGTCCACTTTTCTAGCTGTGAACCTCCGTCCTCTCAGAGACGTGGAGTTCCAGTTGATGCACTCTGCTCCTGAATGGCTGATACTCCACGTGCCGCGGTACCCTTCACCCTGACCCTTTGCACACCTCTCCCTGGTGTCTGTTGGAGAAAGAAACCAAGTTAAATTGGATATACTGTCACTAATTTATATATGAGACTGATATCACTCTAATAACTGACCTAATTCATTTATTCTGACACTATAAAGCATGTTTATTGGATCTGGAAAAACATAGGCCATTCCAAAAATATTTGGATAAATAATGAAAACATTGTTATTATTTCTTATATAAGATATTAAAATCACAACTTGTACCCTAATGGCATTTATATTGTATTTTTCCAATTAGTGGTTTAGAAGACTGACCAAATGTAAACTATGATGATCGTAAATGCAATCAGATTTATTGAGTCTGGCCAATGTAACTCATTACCCTTTGGCTGAAATCACTTGGCTGTGACCACTGAGGTTTGAATAATTATCCCACTGAAAGGGTGGGGTGTCCCTGAAGCCTCAAAAAGTCACCCGCAGAAACAAAAACACTCATATCCCAGAATGTCTTTCCATGGTTTATGAGCCTTTCTTCCCCTGTCCAGACCACAGGCCCATGACACCTACTGTTTGAGTCACACGGTCAGACTTTGACTTTATCTGCAGTCATTAACAAGTTTGTAGAAGGTTTTAATCAGTGTTGTGTCACCGGACACCCTGTCATGGACACAGCTGGATTTATTGTTGCTTTAAACCACCGCAAGCCCAAATACCAGACATAGTGGAATAACCAGGGTCGACCTGATGCAGCACAGGACGACTAAATGAGAGACTAAAGTAGAGCTGAAACGAAGCTGTTTGATGTAATTAAAAACTCAATGTTTGAGGTTCTGGACTGTTGGTCGGACAAAATAAAATGTTGATTAATTTAGAGGACTAATCACGCCCTAGATGGGGTTTTTGAATACTTACTGATCTCACACTGACTCCCACTGAAGCCTGGAGGACACTGACAAATGTAGTCTGAAGTGTACACGGCCTCCTTACAGGTTCCTCCGTTATAGCACTGAGACACGTAGCAGTCTGGAAGAGGCAGACAGAGTTAGTCACTGTCATCATTCAGTTCTTCAGCACACAAACAATCTGAATAATCAGAATATGACTGATTGGCCACGACCACTCATGCATACAGAGAATCCAATTTGTGGGTTTGGTCCTGTGGGTCACATGTGACGTAGAAGCTCAGAGTAGTGTGCAAAGGTCTGTATGTCTGGTTCCAGATCCAGATTCTCTTCATAGCCTTACTTTTAAAATATCATGTCAGGCCAAGGGTTTCTTTCTAGAGCCCAACTGGTTTTATGCCGTTGCCAGTTTGGTTTTTCATTTATTATTTCAACATTTCCTAAAGGCTGGCGTTCAGAATAACAGCACCCCACTCGCTCCCAGCAGTATGAGCTCACAGACAGTGCACTTTGGCAGACTGCAAATGTGGTTGTAATTTGTCTGAAGGAGGGGCAGTCATGCTTCACAGAATTCGTCAATGGGGGTGAAAGTGCACACAAGGGCTCATCTGGCACGAGTATTTCAAACAATCTCAGACTAAACTACACCCACCCAAAAACACAGAGATCCAACAGCTTGTCATTTGGATGCGCTGAAATAACAGGGATTTTGGACACATGAGTGAAGCAAGCCAGCAAAAAATAATCATCCGAGGTAATGGCAAGGACAGAGAGGTCAGTAAGGGCAGACAAATTAAAAAAGCAGAAGATTATATTCTGCTCATACAAACAAAAAAAGATTGATTAGAAAGGGACAAGACAGAAAGACAGGGACAAGACAGAAAGACAAGTCAGCCAGCCGGTCCACGTGTTTGTGTGTGTATGCATCCATGTCACACTCACTGATGACGGGCACAATATGACAACGCTCTCGTCCCCTTAATGCACAACGGCAATACTCCACACGCTGTCCCCTCCATCGCAGCCAAGTGTCCCCAAAACTACGCACTGCTGACGTCTCACTATCCACACAATGTACTGAGAAAACACACACACACAAACAATGAGTATACAGCCAAGACACTTAATCATTGTCACACGTAAAAGCAGTTACAAAAATAAAGGTTCAAGAGCAGAGAGGAAGCCAGACACATAAATGACTATAGTGGATTAAAAAAATCTGAGGATGATGATGGTGATGATGATGGCGGTGTTATTAGGAAGGACAGACAGAAGTGTGAAGGGGCTCACAGGAGGTGTCAAAGGAGGGTGACTTCCTGACATGAACAATCAAAAGCGTCCGTCTAGCTGGCTGCCTGTCAGGCTCACCTCGGTAAAAACGAGTCCCTCTCTTGGAGCGGAGCAGCTCCACCTGCAGCAGAAAGACACACATTAAACACAGAGAAGCAGTGCATGGGAACTGGTTGCGTGCCATTGGTTTTGAACCCAGACAGCCAGTGCTTTGATTTCATTTCTTCAGGATACTGTGAAAATAAACTTGCAGACTTGAAACTTGCTTCAAATACAGTAGGTAATTCATCCTAGTCTGTATTTACTGTAGCTGCCTGTAGGTTTTAGTCAGACATCACTTAGTAGTAGTAGTAGTAGTAGTAGTAGTAGTAGTAGTAGTAGTGCTGCAGTACCTAAAATTTGAGAGTGGGTAGCAGGGCAACATAACAAAAAGAAAAATAATTAATAATTATTCTGCAAAAGATTAGTGAAGCAGCTTTTTTGCATTTTGCATTTGCTCTAAATTCAAGATGTTGAAGCAGTTGAGGGCACGACCGGAGAAGCTTTTTCAAACCAGTCAATGCTTAAAACTGCTTCACCATGCAACAAAAGCACAAGCGCAGACTAACTATTTTCCTTGATGGATTACAAACCACAAGAGAATTTAAATGGATTAAAATAAGCCCTTGTTAAGGATGTAGGATTTGTAGTTAATGTGCTGAAATGTGAAAAACCACTTGGGACTTGCATGATTATGGTGCAGTACTCACATTGTCCGCTAGGCTGCAGCAGAGTGCAGACAGGAGTATCAGTGGTCCAAGTGTTCTGGTCATGGCTACTCAAGTGGTCTTCAAATCAAATCATCTGCAAGTGGAATATAAACACATATTGGAAACAAATGACAGAAGATTTTACAAGCTAATACAGTTTAAATGGTCATGTGGAAGCACTGATACAGACATAATCATACAACAAACTGGCATAGATCAGTAATAACATCGTGCCACTATTTGGTATTAATAAGCATTTTTAACAATATCTTAGACAGAATAATGTTGAAATAAAAATTTGGAGTCTTTCCACGGAGATACTTCACAGAGAGAAAAATGCATATTTGTACAAAATCTGATGCTGACAAAACGACTACACAGCAGCACAAAGACTGGCAAGAACTGAAATCAGCAAATAAGTTCTCAATAATCAGGACATTGAGCACTTCTTTCCTGCGTCCTTTGAAAAATATATGGTGTTTTTTCCAAACACATGAATATTATCTATCAATGTTGACAAGAAACACACACGCACAATCAAAATGAACAACAGCATAAAACCCTCTGCTGGCAGAGACAATTCACTTCTATTCAGTGCGGCGAGTGAGTGACTGAGCCTGGATTTTATTGTTGCATGTCTGTCTGTGTAAATCTTTTGTCATGAATCTGTCATTTTTACTGAGCCAACAATTGCAGGAAGACGATCAACACTGCTCTCCATCTCCCCACCATACTGTTACTCTGTCCACCTTCCTTCCTCCATCACTACACCCGCCACTGAGGGAGCCCACTGGGGAGGAAAGGGTGGGCAAGGTGGGGTGCTTGTGGGAAACCAGAGGTTATTTCTAGTTTCTTGAAGTTGTGTTGACTTCTCGACTCAAACAGGAAGTTTGAGGAAGAAGGATGGTCTGATAGGAGAGTTAATTCAACAAATTTGTGCTGTATATGTCTTTGCTTTCTTGCTTCAGTTCATTTCCCCTCTATCGCTATTCATCTATAACTTCCTCACAGGGAATAAACAGGAAGCAGATTATCTTCACTTTATGAAAAAATAGACACTGACCACCGAATCAAACAACACAATCTGGTCATCCCTGGAGCGATGAAAGGCAGCACGCACAGCAGAACGTTTCTGCACCATACTGACAGCATTACTTTAATGACGGAGCAAAGCAGCAGCTGCAGGAGGCTGAAGTGACTCAGGACTTCAAAGAGAAGTATGCAGAAACAGAAGGGAAAGCCTAGAGCAAGAATAAACTCATATTTCCCTTTTAGACTTCCAGAAAAAGATGTTTGATATCAGACTTGTTCCTCTTTTATGGTTTGAAAGACTGCTGTTATGCAGAAGAGAGGCATAGAGAAGAACGCCTGTTGCTCCTCTATCAAGTGTGAGTAAATGTGAGTCACAAAATGAAGGAGGGGCCGAGTGGATGAAGGAGTAGAGAGGGAACGAGAAGAAAATGAAAGTTGCACACATTGAAAAGTTTAAAAAAAAAAGAACTTTCAAGTGGCTTTAAAGATTACTAGAAGAAACGTCTTCTTCTACAGATACATGCATGCAAAGACCCAGACATACAGCAAGATCCACGTGCATACATGCCTGCACGTCTTTGTTCTCTCCTCTCCGTCAGCTGGTTCTCCACTGACTCACCTTCTGTGGTTGACTGAGCTAATAGAAAACAGCAGTGCGTTTTGATATATCAGTGAGGTAAAACAGCTACGCTGGCAACCACAGACACACACAAACATACTCTCCCTCACACACACACACACACACACACAAAGTGCTCAGGAACGTGGAGCTAATTAATACTCCTACACACAAGGATTTACGATTGGTTCTGCTATTGTTCATTGGAACAAAGACTCCCTCTCAGGATTTGACTTTTAAAGCACAGAGACATGCATTCACACACTCACCATTAAGAGGACAGGTCCCTTGAAAGCTATCCTTGCCTCACACAAATGAAAACCCTTTTGACCTGCGATTTTTCCCCCAACTGAGCCTCACTGACAACAACACTCTGGTTTCCTTTTTGTTTCCTTTGTGCAGCTGTTCAGCTCCGTCCCCTCGCCCCAGCACTGTCAGCTAAAAACATGTGTTTCCTGCTAAAACACTGCCAGCACAGGCCCCATGCATTTCGGAAACGTGTGTACATATCAACACATGCACATGCACAAAAACATGCGCCACCGTGCACACATCAGACATGAACATATGTGTATCCCTCCCTTTTCTAAAGTCTGTGGTATCTGGCATGCAGAGGCCCTGTTTGGGCGCCATCAACACTGCTCCTTTGACCATCCCACAATGCAACTGGCCTGAGTTTTCAAGTTCAAGTCAAACCATGTTCCTAACCTTTCTGAGTGCAAAAGTGTCAAGGTTCAATAGTGGTGATTGGTAATAGTTTATAAGAGCATCTTAGCCAATAAATAACAGCAGTAATTATTTAATTTTACAGCCTCTTCTTCCATTAAGGACAGTGGGACACAACCAAACCTTGATGCACACACGTTGCTTGAATCTCCATAACAAGGAGGGGTTACAATAACAAGAGCTCATTTTGCTCATAAGGACCAGAGCTATTGATATGCTGACTAATAGCTGGATACAACAACTGGATCATGAGCAAGCCTCTCTTAAAACGTGAGGAGGGCACCAGCATCCCATTGGCACTCATAGGGTTAAGGCGTTTGTCTGTTACACCCAATCAGTTAATAGTTGAAACATGTACAACCAAGTATGCAGCCTGAGGAGAGTGTGGTTCCCCTAGTAGGTCAAATATGAATGGAAGAAATGAAAACTTCTTTGGAGCAGCAGCAGCCAGACTGTGAGTCAGCCGCAGCTTCACAACAGTGGTTTTAAGATGCCCCACATAAGTCAAGCAAACACTTGCAACATATGATAAGAGACACATATTAAAAGACTGAGATACTCACACACACTGAGCTGAAAGTGAACATTATTCACTATACTATAAATGTGCAGCTTTCAGTGCATTTCAAGGAACTGGTCTTAAGTGCTGACCACATTCTTTGACATCTTCACTGGGCCATTAACGTGGATGTGTAATGATGATGGTACGCTGAGGTTGTAAAGGTGAGACATTCTTGTCTTCCAGTAACAAGGCCGAAATGTCTAAAGCGGTCAGAATGGCTAAATGGCGTGCAGGGAACATAGTTGCATCTGCCTGTGAGGTTCAAATTTTGGTTCACTGTGCACTTTAAAACATCTGAGGTCACTTTCCTCTCTCTCATCTATGCAAATGTCAGAAATGATACTTAATAAAGGAGTCAGAGTGGGTGGACTGCCCACACACTGGCACTCCGGGGAGGAAGTGGCAGAGGAAACACCTTTACTGTGGGCACTATAGCACGTTTATTGCCTGATTTTCTTTGGCACTGAAGACAGTTTCTCAATAGTGTTTCTTGGAGAGCTCAACATTTGTGGATCGTAAATACCATTCTCTTGTCACAGCAGGCTAGCAGCGGGCATTTCCGTCAAATCTCAACCGCACAGAAAGTATTTGAGCTGGTTTGATCAACTGGGATTTGACCTTTTACAATAGCTTCTGTTGAGGCCTTGTTCCTTCAGTTAAGAGGTCTGCCTGTGTCTAATATGTTTGCTGATGATGTGTTATGGCATGCAATATCATGACAGTAAGCTACTTAGCGGGCATTATGCATTCTTTACTGCAGGGTTTTCAGTTAAGCTTCAATAAACCAGCTGTGATCCCTCTCTGTAAAGTCCCCAAGAACACAGGGCAGCATTGTTGCCTCACAGCCTCCCTCTGTGCAGAGGAGCTTTGAACTCCTTATCAGAAAGAAACACAGGCCCAAGCCCAAAAGACGCAGGCAGAGAGAGCAGGTGTTGACATTAGAAATGAGTATAAACTGAGGAGATAATGGCACAGGAAAGAGAGACAGCTACGTGGAAGGAGATGAAATAATGGAGAGAGGGGAAAGAACAGAGAGAGAGGGGGAGAGGGGTGAAAAGAGGGAGAGGAGGGAGATGAAATCAAATCCTTGAGGTCAGCAGAAAGGCAGTGAGTAGTCCTGAGTCATCCCAGTTTCCAGGACTGTACAGAAAGAGATGAAGGAAGAGGCACAGATAGAGGCATTGATAGGCTTTCTAACCAGTATTGAGTTCATTAGATGAAGTTACAGTTCAAAAATGTAGTGAGAGAGGAAGAGTGGAAATGAGAAAGAGAGTGTTTGTCCTGTAAAAACTGCAGCACAGTGTTGAATTACTCTTGAGGGATTCAGCGTCATCCTCTGATCATTGCTCCCACAGTCTAATCCAGCACCATCCTCTGTCTGACCTACTCTTCACTTAGACCTTTAAGACGCAACCCGCCAATCCCATGAGTCACAAGCATCAGTGTGAGGCACAAACATAGCTGACTGCCACAGTGCCAGGAATGCAGATAATGGATACAAACTCAACTTGCAACACTTCAGAGTATCAGTGCGATGGAGAGTATCAGCGCTGATGGATGCCAGAGAGGAGAACTCCCAAAGTTCCAGCTCAGACGCAAATCCAGCTCATCAGCCTGATAAGAAGGCTGCATGTCAGTGCTCCTGTGCAGGTTCTGGCTCAGAGTGGTACGCACATGCACGCAGAGGAAACATAATATCATAGTAGGGATGTTCCTCGATAACAAGCACAGCAGCAGAGCACAATATCACTGTGTTCTTGTAACATTTGTAACACTGTGATTTTTTGATGTTGCAAAAAGATTAGTAGTGACCTTGATGACGCCCATTACAGATCTCTGAGACATGTTTGAGGATGAAGAGTGAGTGTGTGACGGAATTTGTTTAGTTGTGTTCTAAACAGATTGAACAGCTGGACGCGGATGGAGAGAAATGCTGAAATCAGAGTGAGAAAGTGCTGGGATGCCAAATGAATGAGCACATGGTTATCCAAAGTCACAATTTCAGCTGCCCACACAGTTAATGTGAAGCCAGATGAATTAATATCATATAATTATCCTTATAAACTGTGGGTGTCACCTTGACTCAACTGTTAATCACGCTGAGTTGCAGGTTACTACACAGTAGCATTAAATATATATTCCTCACAGTCTCTCTGATGAGATTTTATTTATTTTTACTAATAAGCATAAAAAAAAACACTAATTTATCATCTAATCATATAAGATTCAACTGTAAGACTTTACACAATGGTACTGAATATTGCCCAGACATATTTTTGATTTAATGAACTTGAAGAGTACTGGCTAAAATATTTCAATTACTTGCCATCAAATGCAAATGAGACAATCAGAGGTAACAGATGCACGTTAAATGTTTAAGTATCAACATCCAAGTCTATCCATTGAATTCTGATAATGATAATGTTAAAAAGGCACAATTCAGAATGAACCGCAATAAGCACTTGTTATTGTAGCAGAAAGCAGCTCTATGCACAGTCTGCATAGATCTGTCCTCATTATGTCCTCATCTGCGCAAAGCAAATACGATAAAAAAGAAGGTCTTACCGACTTAAAAGTCTTCTGGATCGCTCACTTCTCAGCGTCTCTGCAGGAGTGCACTGATTGTCCTTGGGATTTGTCGCTTAGACTGATCCGGTTAACCCTCAGCTCCCAGTTTTTATGGGAGCTCTCCGGTCCTGCCGGTGCGCGCAGGGGGAGGGCTGCTGTGACCTCAGCGGGGAAGCGCGGCTGGCCGGACGTATGATGATGCAGCCTGCTGGGCGGTGCCGATACGGACGGGACTGTCCCAAGTGATGCAGCAGGGTAATGGGCCGAATCACACACATTAATAGGAAGGATCTGTTCGGACGTTTTTATCAGGAAATCGCCAGCTATCGTTGCAAATAAAAGCTCCAGGAAAAGGGCGTGTGCAATTCATAATTGTTGGAAGGTTTTATATGATGATAACTCCTGTCCTGTCCTGTGAGAGGACAAACAGATCAACTCCTGTGAGGAGATATCAATACAACATGAGGCTTATATTCAAATTTAGTTACTTATTTAACAGAAGGGAGAAAAACAAACAAACATTTGCTGAAGAACAATGTTGATAGATACTATTATAACCATCTACTATACAACAAGCACAAAAAATAAAAATTAAGGTACTCTGTTTGTACTTTGTATAATATTTCACTACATGCCTACACCAAAGTACAGTAAATTATGCCTGCAAAAGATTTATCCTGTATTGTGTTGTCATCAGTTTAGTTGTTTCAAGCTACTCTAAAACTACTGGAGCGTTTAAACTGATTCTGGTAAGTGTGCTGTGACATGAATACCAGCACACTATTGATTTCTCACGCTGTCAGTGACCTCAGGCAGACTGTGATGGGCAGTAGGTGACACTGTATCTGTGTGGTTAACCAGGTGGCACCAGGAGTCATTTATTAAAGTCACTATCCTCTTTATTCAACCCATCCCTTCCTCAGGAAATCAGTCACTTAGCCTCAAGAATAACCCCATCTTTTCTTAGTACCAAGGGTGATTTTTAATAGCAGTGGATAATTCATGTTCATTGTTTTTACTGTCTGTTAACTCCACATTAAACAGCTGAGAACATGGTGCTCGAGGTTGTTATGGGCGGGTGTAGTTAGTTTGGCGTCTGTCCTCCTTGTTTCCATCTGTATTATATTAGAGCACACTCCCACTTCTTGATGAGGAAAATCATACATGAACACACACACACACACACACACACACACACACACACACACACACACATCACTCATGTGATGGCTACTTAAAAAATGTATTCTATATGGCTCACGCTGAAAGTTATGCATTACACCAAGTTCCTCCAACACAGCCAGCAGTCTTATCTCTTTGCGTTATACTCTATTACTTTAGCACACAATATCAAAGTCATTGAATACACCTAATCATGTACCGCCTGTCTCCTACCTTGTGCTGTGTAATTAAATAAAGTATTTCAGTTATCCTTAATTTGACTGCCCGTTATTTACATTATGCAATGAACGGCAATGAAAGTAAATTATGTGGAAGAATTGCAGAAACTAGACAAACCACTGTTTTAAACATTTTTGTTTACTGTCTTAATGTGTGGGTGACTGTTTTCACGATTCCTTGGATTCAGACTCTCCATAACCCACAAACAGAGTGTCAAGTGCCACGTATAATGAGGTAGGCAACAAGTTTGAGTTTGAGTAGAGACAACACAGAGTTTTCTATCTGATATGACAATAGAACTTCACACATTTACTGTATGTGAGGGGCTATATTGTATACAATATATATTTTACATCAATATACCAGTAATATAGCTATATATGCTTTATTGCTTTAAATAAGTTGTAAAAAAAAAAAAAAAAAAGTGTGAAAAATTGAATTAAAGATTAAAAAACATTATTTTTCTGTGTAAAAATCTTCTTCACTGCACATGCACTGATAGCTATACAGTATAGCTAAACACGCTTCCAATAAATGATGAAGACAGTTGGCCTTCAAGGGATTAGAAATCCGAAAACAATGAGGTACCAAAAAAAAAGAGTTACACCAAACTAATATAAAAATGAAGCTTTCACAAGAAAGTTTCATAATGACAAGAGTATTTATGAAAACAAGTATCACAGGTGAATGTTTAGTCCCCAAGGGAAGTACAGCACAGTAATTAATCTAGTAAACATAACTTTGTACATAGAATCCAGAAAGGTAAAAGTGAAAAGAGTAAACTCATAATTAATCCCAGTAACCAGCCACATGTGGTTACTGGGTTTGCTTACAATAGAAGGCAGAACAAGGCCGGCTCTGTCCAAACGAAACAAAATCCTCTTCCCTGCACCTCAGGTTGCCAGTCATGGTAGCCTATCTTGTTTGTTTAATCCAATACAAAAACTGCAGTGTAGAGACAGTCTGCCGCATAACCTCCCATAAAAACCTTTGTTTTGTTTTTACGGATTAAACAAACAAGATATAACATGTTATTTAGTGAGATTTAGAGGTGATGGTGGGCAGAGTTTTTAACCTGTGGACAGAGACAAATAGCTGTTTCCAGTCTTAATGTTAACCTAAGCTAACCAACTGCTGGTGGTAGCTTTACATTCAGCAGACGGACAGGAGAGTGGTATTCTCCTCTAGCTCAACTCTTGGCAGTAAAGCAAATAAGTGTATTTGGCAAAATGTTGAACTATTGTTACTTAGAATTTTGTATTAGCAGCACATTAGCCTCAGATAGCTACCATAATGACTAGCTTGGTTAGCAGTTTGCAGGAAAACTTTATTAACAAGTCAGATAACACAATAAAATCTCAACAGATAATGTTCCAATAAAGGCATTAGGAGAATTTAAGACATCTATCAATGTTTTGTCACAGAAAAATGGTGCTGTAACAATGTCAGACTGAAGCCAAGGGCTTAAAAATCTATTCTAGTAAAACAGATGAACCTAGTGAAAAGAAAGAAAGAAAAGAAAGACATGGGAAGTAAACACTTGTGTAATAACATGTTATCGAAGACAACACTTAAGGCATTTCCACAGGCTAGGTTTACATTACTAAACCAAGCAAAATTAAACAACAAAGAGTGAGTTGAGTTTCATTCATTCTTGACTTCCATAGCCCTGTCCATCATGTGCTATCCTAACTGGAAAAGATTAGGGAGCAGCATCATAGTTTGTTAGTATAAACAGGAAAGTCCTTTTTTGTCGTACCGATATGAACAATCAGATCTAGTGTATCTTAGACATCCAGAGATTACGTCACGGAAACGTCAGATACAGTATATATAAGCAAATAGATGAAGTTGGTTGGCTGTTATTGAGTGAGTTATCAGTTTTCACCTGAACTAGACTGTTAAATCCAAGAGTAACAGGTTGTGAAATGAAAGACGTCACCATACTCTGGGACTTCTGAAGTGCATCCTCTCCAAACACAACATTTATTGGATCAACACTGAATTGGCATTTGGCAACATCTGCATTACAGAATAGCATCAGCATCAGCAAAGACACAATATCCGGAGAACACATCTGAAAACATCCCTGTGTGTAATATATTTTGGTATGATCACAGTATGAGTACTACAAAAACAAGGTCCGTTTAGAAAAATGTAAGACCAAAAAACTTTCTTTCTAAAGAAGAGAGGTGTCATTCAAGAGCGAGACATGAAGTAATACTTACAGAAAGATGAGTTGTCAGGTCATGGGAGCAGGGGGTGACTCTGCTGTATGGTTTGGAAAATGTATCCAACCATGACGCTGGAAAACTGAGCCACGAAGTGTATCATGTCCACATGTCCAACGTAATGGCAGCCATAGGCTTAATAATTACATTCATTGTGCCCATACAAGCTTTTAATCTACTTTATGAACCAACAGACCCCAGAAATGATTTCAGTGAATTTGGATGTCATACCTTAGTGACCTTGAGGGTTTTCTGTACGAGGGGAGATGACAGAAAACTGATTAAAAAACTCTTTTTTGAATTATAATTCGCTCATTTTCGCATTTTGCAAACTGAGGGATTTAATCTAATCCTTTTACTGTCTAGGGCACCCACTGAAGCACAGTGAAGGACCTTTAGGGGCCCCTGAACCTCAGTTTGGTCACCACTGTACTACAACACACAATTATAGCAACATCAGGGACACAATTTAGAGGTAATCCTGCTGCCTTTTTACAAGAAGTGGTGACTATATATTCTGTGAGCGGTGATGCATTCTTCGTTTTTTTTTTTGCACAATAACTCAAAATTCAAAAGCTGTTTTTGTTGTGTGGCCATTGTGGCCACTATTAGGCAATTAATTTACAACTGCACACGAAAACCTGCATCATAGGTGTTTGGTTATGCTGCGCGGCAGTGGTGCAAGAAATACTCAGATCTTTTACGTAAGTAAAAATAGCAATACCATAGTGTAATACTCTGTTACGAGTAAAAGCTCTGCATTCAAATTCAGTGGTATTTGCATCAAAATATAAGGAAAGCACAAATAGTAAAAGCACTCATTTTGCAGAATGTCCCTTTTCAGAGTAATAATGTGCAGTATATTTTCGAATTCTAATAACTGATGTATTAAAATGTTCATTTTTACAGCTGGTATATATATATATATATATATATATATATATATATTTAGAGAGAGAGAGAGAGAGAGAGA
>JBBMOE010000008.1:2288453-2471361 GCA_037975065.1 Chaetodon trifasciatus
ATATAGAGAGAGAGAGAGAGAGAGAGAGAGAGAGAGAGAGAGAGAGAGAGAGAGAGAGAGAGAGAGCTAAGTATCATATGAATTCACAGAAGGATCAGTAGATTATTGTTCTGAATCCACAAGCTATTGTTGACGAGTAAAAGTAGAAGAACACAAAATACAGTATTTCCCCTGGAACTGTGGTGGAAATACAAGGTAGCATGAAATGGGAATTTAGTCCAGTCAAGTGAAGACACCTCACAGCCAATCAGAACCGAGAACTTTCAGTGGCTATGATATTTTAATTTTATGTGTGGGATTAAATATTTTAAACGCTGAAGTTTTCTCATTGAATCGTCTTGAAACGGACTCATCTTTCCGATGAATTTAGTGAAAAGCACGTGCTTGAGGCCACCAGCTCGAGACCTGAGCCGAGGACCCTGCCTCCCTGTGGGCGGGTCTCTTCAGGTTTACAGGAAACATGAGGATCAGGAAGTAGAAAGTTCGTCAGACTTGTTGTGTCGCCAAAATCAGTACTATACAGTTTAAAGTTTAACTCGTTTAAAGAGCGGATACAGACGGTGTTGAGAGAAAACCAGGTGTGAAAGCGTGCGAGCGCTGCCTGCGGAGTGTAAGGTAGGATTTAGTTAAATAACACTGTGGGAGAAGCGCTTCTCTGCAGGAAGCTAAAATCCGACAACGAGTACGTTGTAGTTCATAGTAATAACTCCAGAAAACAGGAAACATGCACAGAGAGAAGTGCTTTTTTATGTGTGTACTTGGACGCATCAGCCTGTAAAGAGCAGAGAGATGAGATTAATATTCAAATGATAGATGCACGTACAGTCACTGCAGGACTGAGGAGACCTGGTAATATGTGGACTGTAGCGACACAGCACTCCGTAGACCTGGGCCTGACTCTTCCATAGACCCTGAGATGTATTTGGACAGTGTAACTAAATCTGGTGTGAAAAGCTTGTCATAGTAGGAATCTGCACATGTTTTACTAATTACATTCACCTTTGCTCCTTATATTCAAAGTCCCATTAGGCCATTGCAGTGTGACAGTAATATAGAAGACACAGGACCCTGAAACTGAAGCAGCTCAGTGGAATTCAGCCAACACTCATTTTGTTGTGCTTTAGCCTTTGCTCCAATTTATTTGCACTCGTTCTATTCATAATATCACATGTCAAAATGCCCCCTGAGAAAAAGGCCTTTCTTCTTGCTCCGTGCAGTATCAGCAACTCACAATTCAGATCTATCAGCAGTAAGGTCATGTCAGCCGATTCTGTAGATGTTTGTGCCTCCCGATGTGTCAGAACGTTGGTCCAGAGTGAAATATCTCCGTAAACGTAGGATGGATCAGGTAACATTTGGTAGAGAGATTCATGGTCTCCGCAGGATGAATCCTAACATCTGTGGTGATTTTCTGTCCCCATCTAGAGTCACTAGCACCAGCTGAGTAGGCCATGAATCGAGTCCCCCTGCAGCAGCAGCAGAGCTGTGGGCCCTGGGACCAGAAGGAGCGCCTGGGCACCGGAGGCTTTGGGAATGTCACAAGATGGCAAAATAAGGTACGTAATCCACACACTTTTGACACACTGATATGCCTTTAGTCTGCGGCAGAGTTTTTTTTTTTTGTGGCTGTGATAGGACAGGGTGGTAGACTTAATCACAGAAATTCTCTCCAAAAAGACGACATCAGCTCAAAATGTTTGAGCGTCACCATCAAGTTATGATAACTCTGATCAGATCTAAATGTCAAAACACGTGTTTCCCTCACTGAGATGAGAAAATGTAGACAGCTGTACACCCCACAGACCCTGTCATGAATGGTTGACCTGCTCTACTTCCTCAGCCAAAGCTGCTCCACAGTTCCCACAATGTGAGCGGCTTTGGGGGATATAATCAGGAAGTGTAACATTGCCATGGAGTCAGTGAGTTACACTGTGGGATGCACATTTGAGCCTGGCAGTTCCTGTTTGCAGTGTACCCATGAATGCACAGACAGCTATCACTGGAGTACTTTGATGCTGAGGAAACTTTAAAAATGTGACAATTCTCATGCAAATTCTGGAGTTTAAGGATCGTCTTTTTTGTGCGATTTCATTTATGGAGAAAATGTAATCCTCAGAAAGTGTAAGTCATGCTGAATCTAAAAATACGTGGCCCATGTCTGTGTTCAAGACGTGACTGAGTTATGACTCAGGAAGGAGGAGAAGGAATACAAATTCTGACCCAAATTGCAGCTCCCCCCAAACACACACACACACACACACACACACACACACACTCACACGTTCAACTCTCTTGCCTCGCAGTTTGAAAACTTCACTTGTTGTCTGTATTCATATGCAAATATTATCACAAAACTTTCCCATCTAAAAGTGATCCTTTTCTTTCTTCACTGATGTTACTCTTGTCAGGTAAAGAAAATCGCTGTGCTGCACAGCTCCAAGCTTTGGTATATTGTTGTGATACGACACACACTACAGAGTGGAAAGGTGTGGAATTAAGTACAGAGGGATGCCATGTTCAGAGTTTGGTTGCAGTGAGGGGGTATGTTCAAGGAAAATGAGAAAATTCAAACTTAACTGTGACACCTGTCATACAAGAAAAGCAGCTCAAAGTGCTTTACAGCAAATAAATCTCACACACCAAATCCTTCACGTAAAAAAGACTTAGAATGACCTTAAAAACATGCCATGACATCAGTCCAGGAAGCTGCTTTTTGTGCAGCCAGTCCAATAGAAACATCTGTAACAATACAATAGGTGTCTATTGTAATGATATCACTCCTAGTCACAGGATGAGAGCGTTGTAGAGTTGCATCATTAGCAACAGGACGCTATGGGAATATGAACACGCCCGCTGAGTAGACCTTCCTCTTCCTCTCTGTTGCCTGATTTATATTACTCACACTCACTTTCAAGGCAAATTTAGAGCTCCCTTTGAGCCAGGCAGCATTGTCATGTCACTGTATATACACAAGTGGTGGAGAGTCAGAAAAGTAGTTGACTGAAATATTATCTCCTGCACATTTTCTCATCTGTAAACACTGAATAAAGTAAACAGGCAGTGTCTGTTGACTGCTTCCATGGTGGTTGAATTCCTGACCTTTATAATTGCTTTGGTGAATGAAAACTGTTGTGTTTGCCCATTCAAGAGACTCAAAATGTAGGTCACTCAGGGAGGAAACATGACACACAAGGAGAATCTCTTTCGACGTAAAACGGGAAACAACTAAACTAAAACCCCCCAAAACCACAGAAAATGTGTCTTGATGAAATCTGAAAAATATTGAATTTTAGACACACATTTTTTTTTACATTCACTGTACCTGTATCATGTAAATCACACCTGTACTGTCTGTGTCGTCAAGATTACATCTGAAAACAGTCGGTGCAGACCAGCGTTTAGGAGGCAATGGGAATGACAGGCGGAAAATGACTTTACTGAAGAGACACTGCTGCTGCCGCCGTGATGACTAAACTTCCTCAATAGGCAATTTCCTGACTTCCTGTATTAATGATCACACTGTTGGTTATTAATAGTCCATAGATGAAGTTATGGGAAGCAGGGTGGTTGGCTTTTCCTTGATGATGCCATGTGAAACAGGTAGTGAGATGTACTTTTGTTTCCATGGTTAAATGTACTGCACGTGTTTGGTGTCATACATGTATTTTTGTATGTAGGACTGTTGGTTGGATTAAAAAGACATTTAACAGTGTGTGTGTGTGTGTGTGTGTGTGTGTGTGTGTGTGTGTGTGTGTGTGTGTGTGTGTTTTTCAGGACACAGAGGAGCAGATCGCAATAAAGCAGTGCCGTCAGGAGCTGAGTGAGCGAAACAAAGAGCGATGGTGTCTGGAGATCCAGATCATGAAGAGGTCAGATTCACTCTCATATGTATCGACCTACTAAAGGGCCTCAGATCCAAAAATCAAGTCCCCTTTGACCCCCATCACCCTGCCTCTGTCGCCTTCAATGCACAGGACACACAGCAGACATGGCAGCCTCATTCTATCTTTCCCAGACCCCCAGATGCCAGTCTGGCACTTTGTCCTTATTAGACGGATCACAGTGAACATGAAGACAGGAAACTGGAGGAGAGAGGGGGATGACTGGCAACAAAGATCCTGTGCCTTAACCACGAGGACACACCAGTGTTCCTGTGCTAGAGTCACGAGTTTATGTGGGGCTATGTGTCATATGAGCAAAATATTGATGAAAATAATAAAGCTATAAACTACATTTAGTTTGCCATGCTGTCAGGTTTAGGCATGACCTGGCTTAACATCATGCTAAGATCATGATCTTTTCATGCCAGTGTTGGTTTTACTCTCACAGGAGCTCACAGACAGAGGTCTTCTGTCCAAACAGACCAGATTTCCTAACTGTTCTGTTTATACTTTGCTTGCCCACAGCACCTTACCTCAGCTTGTCCCTCTGTTTACAACAGATTCGGGTCTATTTTTCCACAGTGATGCATCTCACTGTGTGACCCATATTTTTTTTCACTCGACTGGAGAAATCTGTGATTTCCCCGTTTGTTTTTACCGTTCAAACTCTTTCATGCTTTGCCTTAAAGCTCTTTTCTGGTATGGGAGGTAAGTTTTGGTTTGACATGCTGTGACTCAATGTGGTACATTCCACGACAAGCTGCGTGCTTATGAGTTTGACATATGACTTTTATGGACCCATCTGTTTCACAAGTTTTCTCAAAATACAAAAACTAAATTTGTATCCTGCAAAAATCACACAAGGCTTTTGCTAATTAGACCAGCACGGAGGTTTGGGCTATTTTGGTCTGTTAGTGGTTATTTCTGACGGGATAATGTGCCGCCTCCTCATTCTGCCCTGCTCTTGCTGTGTATTTCGTCTCCACACACGTCTGTGTTGTCTATTAGCAGTTTCACTTTGGGTGTTGGGTCGCTGGAGTTGGATGGCAGCTTATGAGGGTTTTCATTGTTTGTGAGATGCGAGACGTGTTTGTGTGTGTGTGTGTTTTGTCATTTGAGGGTGCAAACATGAGCATAAAACCATTTCTTTCCTCGTCCCAGTTTTAATTAGTGTGTTGTTTTCAGGCAGACATGGTCACAACCACAGCCCTCGTGTGCACCCACGCTCAACTCGTGGAAAAACCACAGGGCAGGGGACGCATACATGGCAACCCACTATTATACTATTGCAGCTACTTAATACAGATGTACACATATCATGGAAAACACATCATTTTCACAATGTTTTTGAGGTGTGATCTGTTTATAGAGCTTGTATTGGATTAGTTTTTCATCAGCTGAATGTTTTAGTCAAACCCAATGTGTTTCCAAATAAGCTTAGTTTAAACATGAGAGAAATATTTTCCACATCAGATCATATATTGAGCAGTTGTTGCCTCAGCTGCAGTGGACTCACACTGATCACATGTTGTACAATGTTATGGTTACAGTGTAAAACATCTTCCCGGTGGATCAGTCTGAGTTTGTTATCTTATATTAAATCAGACCTGAACCTCTGATCATCATAATCACATTTTCAGACAGAGTTATGAAACGGCGAAGAATGAGAAACAGAGAAAGTGACGGCGCAGATCAAAGATTAATGCGACGCAGATATATGCTGACAAAATAGTATGTCATGCTGCTTCATAAGAAAAACATGTTTTTGCTGCACAAAATTCATGACCTTTCTCTAATTGTTCAGCTTTATTTTCTTGTGAATTAGTGGATATTTTTGTTTCTTCTCACAACAAACAAACAGATGTTACCTCATTTTAATGGATCACAAGCCAAATACATGGGGAACTGCTGGTCTAGATCGAGATTTATATGGAAATTTTTGTCTCAGCAATGAGACGCTGGAATACGCTGGAATACATTGCGCAGCCCCACTGACTGCTGATCTTGGCTTATGTAGGTTGGATCATGTCAACGTCGTTGCAGCCAGAGAGGTTCCTGAGGGGATGCAGAAATTGGTGGCCACCAACGACCTGCCTCTGCTGGCAATGGAGTACTGTCAGGGAGGGGATCTGAGAAAGGTAAAAGTCTGTGGTAGGTCTGCGAGAGTGTGTGCATGTATGTGGTTTAGGACTCTGGAAGAACCCATAAACCAGATCAAAGTGCTGAATCACAATGAATTAGCAAGCAACAGTAGTCATGTGCGGTGATGATCTGTTTTAAACCGCGTTTAATGACTCTTTCTTTCTCAGCACCCAGTCTGAATATGGTTTGGCTCTTACTGGGAATAGATCCTTCAAACAATCTTGTGGAATAAGAAGTACAGGCACATCCAAACTGAAACCACAAATGTCACTGCTGATTCGATTTTTTTGTAGTTCACTGAGTTTGAGAATCTCACACATGAATGTGACTGTCTGATTTGTTTGAACCAACAGTCAGGCCAATGCTTGCACTTCTTCGAGGGGGGATACCCAGAGCATTTTTTTTTTCATCCGAAACTGAGTGTGCAGCCTGCGGCAACATTGGCACCAGGCAGCCAGTAGAGGAGGCAAATGTCAACCATCGAAAACCGCAGTGTCATAAAAATTTCAAAGCATCCCAGATGGTAGAGTTGGGGGCAGATGGAGTGGTTGGTGGCGACAAAAAGCGGAAAACTGCACCATCTTCTTTTGTCAGGCCTACCACAAGTTTCCAGCAGTACAACACTTTAAATACATTGTTTAAAGGGACAGTTCATCCCAAAATCCAAAATACATTTTTCCTCTTGCCTGTGGTTTATACATCTAGATTGTTTTGCTGTCAGTTGCAGAGGTCTGGAGTTATCGGCTGAGGAGATGTCTGTCTCCTCTTCAATATAATGGAAATAGATGGCACAAAAAATACATTTGATAAGCTCGACAGCTGAGTCTCTTTCCAAAAACCACGACCCAGTTAGTCAAGATAATTCACAGGCCTTGTTGTGAGCAGTGTCATGCAGGAACTATTTTCTCTCTGCCGACAAAACCAACCAACTGTATCACTGCACAGAATGAGGCCTGCATTTGTGCTCGGGAAAGCATGGGATGTAAACATTAATGCGGTCCTCCTCGGCTGAGCTGTAAAGTTAGTCAGTAGTATCGGTTAGCTGCAAACTAATCTCCACAAGCTAACAGTGTCAGGCCAGGGTTAGAGGAGGTGCTATGTACTTCCTTCCGCACAGTGATACGGTTGGTTGGAGTAGTTCGGTAGGAAGAAAATAGTTCCGACATGAAACTGCTCATAACAAGGTCAACAAGGTTATTTTCAATAACTGGGTCTTGATTTCTGGAAAGCGACGTTTCTGTTGAGTTTTTCAGATGGCAAACATTTCTACAGCCAGTAACAGCAGAATAGTGCCACAGCTGAGAGGAAAAAAATGTATTTTTATTAGCGCTGTCAAAAATATAGTGTTATTAACACGTTAATGCAAATCAATCAAACAGCGTCATTTTTTTAATCGCGCAATTAACACTCTTTGTGACCTAGTGAACTTGTAGTTTTTCATAAAAAAAATATTTTAAGCGATTGACAGCACTAATCGATTGACAGCACTAATTTTTATTTTTGGGGTGAACTATGAACAAACAAGTCAGAGGCTCGACAACAAACGTGTTGATTTACCAGTTTGCAAAACTTCATTAGTTTAACATTGCAAAAGCAAATTGATACTTGGGGTTGTTTCCTGTCTGAATCTGAGCCTGTTCATGACCTCCAGTGTGTGTTTGATCCATTATAAACACAGTGTACTTCATAGATGGAAAACAGCTGTTTTATAGTGGACTAGAAGAGCAGGAAGTTCTAAAACATGAATAAAGAGGACGGATTAGTGAACTTTTGCTCAGACTGGGTCCATTTATATTGTTTTCTTCCCATGGTTCATGGTATTTAAGTCTCAAGCGTCTGTGTTTGTGCTCTCCGCAGTATCTGAACCTCTTGGAAAACTGCTGTGGATTGAGGGAGGGCTCCGTTTTGATTCTGTTGTCTGACATTTGTGAGTATCACGCTCCCCATCGTTCAAGCCCGGTTGTGTATGTGAGACTGACAGATTGATTGTGTGATTGAGTGAGCTGGCAGTGTGATTAGTTTCCCGTAGTATGAAGGAAATGATCACGGTGACCAGTATCATGATGTCATCAATGACCCTAAACCACAAGCTATTAGTCACCATGGCAACAACTCACACACAGACAGGGGCTTACGTCAACACGTGGACACTCACGCTCTGTACTTAAACTAATGCAGGAATGGTCACATCAACGAGGCATTGTACATCACATGCTGCATAAACAGGTTTGTGAGAGGACACATATGTTGTGGATCACACATATCTAGAGTGGAGAGGAGAGTAAGACACACACGGGTACTGTAAGCACATACTCACACAGAAACTCCTTTTCCTGTTACCCACGGGTGGATATTTCCTGATAATGAGTGATCCCCTGTAAACTGCTTCACGGGCGAGGGTAAAGACACAGGCATGCACACACGCACACACATCCACACCCAAACACGCACGCACATCCACACCCAAGCACACACTCTCAGAGTCAGGTGCCACAAAGTTTATGAGTTCCACTTCGTTGAGCAACCTTTGCCAGCACACATACTAGTCACCCTTTGACGTACAGTAAAGTGACATTAGAATTTCAGCTGTAAATTGAGATAAACCTGTTAGACTTCAGCTCCTACACATTAATGGCTATGGAATGTAGAAACAAGTGTTATCCTCTTATGGGTCTTATTGGGTCCAGGCTGAAAAGCAACGTTTTACTGTCCTCTGGTTTAAATGTTCAAGCCTGTTTCACTCTGCTTTGTTGCACCTGTAACCACACTGGAGAGTGATGTCACAGGGTCCTGGAGTACACCTGTACATCACTGCAGCAAGGTGAGAGTATAAATCCCTGGAGGTCAGTAGAAATAAGATTTTCAGAGGTTGGTAATCAGCTTTTTAAAGAGCAACTTAACACCAACTGAAAAGCTTGTTTTTGCTGACCTCTAGTGGTCTGACTCTTTACTTTGCTGCAGTGAAGTAGAAGTGTACTCCAGGGTGTGTCAGTGCACCGTGACATCACTAGTTGTGGTGAGCACACTTACAGGTATAAAACACACCTGAAGCTTCCAGCCAGAGAGCTCCAAAGGGAAGTGCTTAAAGTATGATCAACTGCCTCGAGTGATGTCACATGAGGAAGAAGTGAGCTCACCAGACCTCTGTAGCCCGCTCCTCATCTCTGTGGCTCGAGGCTACATCAGCCGCTACGAGCACAACCCAACCAGATCTCTGACCAAACTGTTGGCTGACCAGTTGGGTAGCCAGGTTTTGACAAGAAAGAAGAATGAGTGGAATGAAAAACAGAATGTCTCTGGTCCTGCTGTATCAATTTTTGTACTTCCATCATGAGTCTGATAGTGTTAAAGGAGCACACTGATGGTGACTGTGCTTTGAATATATCATAAATCTAAAATGTGCTCGTATAACTGTTGCATCCCATTAAAACAGCCTGCATACTGAAAAATATGTGGCCACCAGCTACATATGCACCAGTACTGATATATCTGCCATGAATATCAGCCAATAAGTCAACCTAGCCTTCTTGGTCGGGCGCTAGTTTCCAAATGCAGTATTAACCTCTTTCACATGAGTATAAGCCATGAAACTTCAGCAATGATTTCCAATGCATGCAGCTCAAACTCTATGTTCTTTTTTTACCCTCTAACTGTTTTTCTCTTATTTCTTTTTCTTTGTCTGTTCAGCTTCGGCTCTGACCTACCTCCATAAGAAGAGGATCATCCACAGAGACCTGAAACCAGAAAACATTGTGCTGCAGCAGGGAGAGAAGAGAGTGAGCTAGAGACCCTGTGAACCCTCTCGTTATGACAAATACACCCAAACCACAACAAAGTGGTCATATTTCAGACTGTCTCTGTGGGTTATATGGAATTAGCACAGGAGACTCGTCTCTCTCACATCCACATGTTTATCCTCAGTTGAGCACGACTCTGCTGCATTGAATTTTTAATGTGGAAAACTCAGTCTTTCTGCTTACCCTTGCAGTTTCAAGGAGCTTTTGGGGTTGCCTTGCTCTTACCTCCCTCTTTGGGCTTCCCCTTATTGTGTTCATTATGTAGCATGTCAAATCATCCTCCAGCCTGCAGTAGCATGCAGGAAAATGAACAATGTTACATAAATGAGGCCAGACATATTAAAGAGGTTCTATATTCATGTTTATGAAACACTGCCATGTTTATAGAAATTGAACCAAACACACTTTATCTGCACTGCAGTTTATAGTTTTGCATGAACATTTACTTTTGTCTTGCATACTAGAGAAACCATAAATCCAACGTGCAGACTTAGTTTATGGTTTAGGGGGTTATTAAAGCAAGGGGGTTATACACAAATGGACAGAAACACATTAAAAGTTGATTTATGCTCATGCATTTGTGAGTCTCTTGGAATTTAAAGGAATAGTTTTGGGAAATACGCTTTTTCACTGTCTGGTGGAAAGACAGTACAGTTAAGTACAGTATGGGGTTAGCGTAACTTTGCAATAAAGACTGGAAACAGCTAGCCTGCCTCTATTGAACAGTAATGAATAAACTTTGCCTTCCAGCACCACCAAAGCTCACTAATTAACATGTTATATCTTGTTTTATTAATCCCTGCAAAAGTATAAAAGCCAGACAGCGAATAAGCATACTTCCCAAAATGTCAGAATATTCCTTTAAGTTGTCTTTAAGTTGAAAAATTTTTGCTGAGAACAGTTTTTTCTTTCCTCCAAATCTTAGTTGATCCACAAAATTATAGATCTCGGCTATGCAAAGGAGCTGGACCAGAGCAGCCTTTGCACTTCATTTGTGGGAACACTGCAGTACTTGGTTAGTACTGAAAACACACACAGACACATTTTCCACACAATCTTCTCACCGTATTCCAAACAGTAAGAGTTGAACTTGTCATTTCAGGCTCCAGAGCTCATTGAAAGACAGAAGTACACAGTCACTGTGGACTACTGGAGCTTCGGGACATTGGTGTTTGAATGCATCACAGGATTTCGCCCTTTCTTACCAACCTGGCAACCTGTTCCTTGGTAATACCACCTCTCAAAAAATTCCTTTGCGTGAATGAAGTTGGTGATTTGTTTAAATGTCACAAAACTCCTGGTGAAGGACATTAAGTTTGTCTGAGGGTGATTCATTTCTCCTTTCTCAAATCTCGTGCGCTCTTCTTTTTTGCTTTTGCACCTCTGTGACTTGTTTGTGCAAAAAAAGGTGAACAATGACGTTTTTGAATGTTAAGCAATGATAAGCTCAATTCCAAGTAAATATTATTGTTACGTGACTGGATTGTAACACACAAGGAATATATAAATAAACAGGAGTTGCCAGAGCAAAGAATTACAGGATATGTGGGTTGTACCTGCGTCAAAGCCACTAGTGCCTCGTGATTACGATGAGTGACAGATTAAAAGTCCAGGGGGGTCAGGGTTACATTAAGGAAAGTTCTGTCCTGTTATTGCAGAAACTCCAGTTCAGTTCCTGGCGTGAAACTGTCTGTGTTCACAGGGTGGAATTTGCCAAGATCAAATTGAGGATAAAATTTGAAAAAAAAAATGTGTTCACTCACAAAAAGATAAATATACGCAACTCCAAATCTGAATTTTTAGGATTTTTTGGACTTTTCTCTCATTTCATCCACCTGTATACTTTTCAGGCACAATAAACTGAGGCTGAAGCAGGACGACGACATTGTCGTCTATGAGGACCTCTCAGGAGAAGTCCGCTTCTCAAAACATCTGCCGCAGCCCAACAACCTCAACAGGTGATTTTAACTGTGACGAACACACACACGCAGATAAAAATGCTCATTTAAAACTGTTCTTCTCATCTCAGTATAACGTGTTTACTGGTGTTTGACAGTCTGTTATTGGAGAAACTGGAGAGGTGGCTGCAGCTGATGTTGAAGTGGTCTCCTCAGGAGAGAGGCAAAGACCCCGAGGCTACACCCAGCGACTGCTTCTCCCAGCTGGGGGTCATTCTGCAGCTCAAGGTTAATTGAGGAATTCATTCATTTATTCTTTCATTTTGTCTCCATCCCCCCACGTGGATTTCTTTTTGTTTGTTTAGCCTCATGTTGACGAAGCTAATATAGAGTTTACGTCTTTGAGGGCAACATTTTGACTTTGTAAGGCCCCCCCTTCTCTTTTCCCTCAGCTGGTTCATGTCCTGAACATGATGTCTGCTAAGATCCTGACATACTCCGTGTCGGGTGATGAGACTGTGGCAGACCTGCAGCTGAGAATAGAAAAAGACACCAGCATCCCCGCAGCCAATCAGGAGCTGCTGCTGGAGGCGGGGTTAGCCTTGGAGCCTCATGGACTGGCCACGCAGTGTGCCATAGATTACACAGTAATATCTAACATAAACACCATACACACAAGTCCTTTGCAGAATAGTCAATGGGACAATGCAACAGTGGAGTCATAGTATTGTTTTTATCTGCATCTGCAGGAGATAGATGGGCGACGGACCGACTTGCCTCTGGTCTTCCTGTTTGATCGCTCCTCTTGCAGTTATGAACCTCAGTTTGCTCCTCGGACACTTCCCGAAAATATTCGCTTCGTCCGTGAGTATACAGAAATAAGCAAACTATGTTAAAAGACTTTACCTGTAGCTCTCTGCAAAGCTCTAATGTGTTGTTTTTCAGTCTGCCCAAGTGCCTTAAACACCTTAAACACCATGAATGCTTTTTGCTACTCAAGCAGTTATTTCTTTTCTTGGATCAACTATTATATATGTTTCAGTCAGGGCTCCCACAGCACATGTTTTAGAAATAAAGAAAATAAAGTCTGTAGCAAATACAAAGATAATCTCCACCAATGAGCACACACACTGTTAATATACAGAGAAAACAAACATACACGTCCAGAGTTCATTGTTAAAATCATTTACAAGTACAATTAAAGCTGTAGCTGAAAATATGAAAAACATTAGGCTTATATGGACCAAAAACGCTATGTTGTGCCTGAATCAAAAACTCTGTGAGAAAAAAATATAACTAACAGTAATAAATAGTTCAAAACAACAAAGCAATAAACATCCTTTGGTTTTGTCTGACTCTCTCTCTCTTGTTCTTTGTCTTCGTCATAGAAGCCGACCCTAAGCACGTCCTGGCTTACAGCCCCCTGAGGAGGACCTGTGGCCAGGCATGGCACACCATCCGCTCCCTGAAGGAAGACTGGCAAAGGCTGCAGCAGGGGCAGAAAGCTGCCATGTAGGACACCAAAATACACACAAGAACTTCCACACACAGCATACGTACATGTGCATAACAGTATTACTTCTCCTCTTTTCAGCATGAGCCTGCTGAGACACAACTCTTCACTGTCCAAACAGAAGAATGAGATGGTGTCCATGCACCAGAGACTCATGGCCAAGCTGGACTTCTTCATCACCAGCCTTCACATAGACATGGACAAATACCAGGAGCAGACAGCCACCGGGATCGGTACTGTTACAAAAACATGTTGGTAGATAGCAGGAAGTTTGCACTACAACTGCCAAAACTGTGATTAATTTATCATGTACTTGTAATTATTTAGAACTTACTCGGGTTGTCCTTTTTACCTCAGGAGGAAAGTCCACTTGAATGTCAACTATTTAGTTTGGCACTGACTAACGTTCGTCTTTTTACATTTTATAGCGTCAGAGAAACTTCTAGGCGTGTGGAGGGAGATGGAGCAGACTGCTGCCAGCTGTGGTCAGGTAGAGTTTAGTGTGTATCTGTGCGCGCGTGTGTGCCTGTGTGCGTGTGTGTAAGTAGCACTCACATGTGCTTTAAAAAGACTAAACCCATGTCTGGGTGTGTAGGCCAAGGTGAATGAACTGGAGGAGGAGATGATGCAGCTGCAGCCAGACATCGTGGATGTGCAGAGGCAGCCGTGGAGGAGTGGAGAGACTCTGGACACACTGTAAGTCTGGACCAAACTTCACTGTAAAAACAACAAGAAGAACAAGAAACAGCTGCTTTATGATCTTGGACCCTGCTCTCTTCCCCTCTTTGTTCCTCAGTGAAGGAAAGGCCATGGAGCTGTTCCGCAAACTCAGAGAGAAACCCAGAGGTTTGAACTTCATGCGTCTGTTCACTTCTTACCTTGTTAACACTTGTTTCAATTGAAAATAAACCTTCTTCTACGTTCTTCCTCATTTTCCTTCCCCCTGCTCAGACCAGAGGTGTTCAGGGGACAGTCAGGAGGTGGTGCGCCTGGTGCTTCAGGCTGTGCAGTTCTACGAAAAGAAGCTCCGAGACTTCTACACACACCTCAGGTACTCACGTGCTCTGAAAACAAGTCTCAGATCACAGAGAACAGTGCTCGTACCCCAGTCCTCATAGACCGAACACACCTTCTTTTGAAGAATAACCAACACAGTATGTCATTGTTTTTAGGAAAATGTGGGTTGGGAACAGAATGAGTCCTGAGCAGCTCTGTGCTTACAAGTTCAAACCCCCATTTGGGAATTAGTGTGTCTGTGTAAAAATGAAGCAAGGCATTTACAGAAGTACTCATGGTCCATTATATGGTTTGTAGAGCAAAGTTGGGGACAATTTACAGACTTAGCTACTGTATCAGAGCTTTACAGCTTTGGTACTAGAGACTTGATTGTATTATCTGCCCATATTGAAGTCAAGGATACCAAACTGCCCGATCTGGCTGCCAAGCTGGGCCAAATACCATTCAGTAAAGGCTCTGCACACGCACACAGCTGTGACTAAAGTCACAAAAAGGATCATAATGGTGAAACAGGCCTTTTTCAGAACACACATTTGGACATGTCATAGCAGAAAAACACAGGAGTTAATATTAACAGTCATAGCAATAATTACAGTAATGCTAGGCTAATACCTGCTATTGTGCCTGCTTGTGTAACATCGTGGCTCACTGGGACACTCAAATGGAATGAACAATTGTTAATGTGATTAGCCACGCCTGAGCGTTTCTGCCTATGGAAGGTAAAAATATCTGCCTCGAGAAATGTCCACAGGAACCAAAACAATCAGGAGAGTGAAGTGTTTTCCACAGTGAGAAGAGGCAGAATAATTGAAAACACTTGTGCTGGTGACGTATTAACTTTGAGACTGTAATGCCATGGCTAAGTGTGAGGTGACACATTTGCAGTGTTTAATTAAGGACATACTGATATTCATGACAAAGTGTAAAAAGTCACAACCTTTTATTAATGATGGATTTCTTTTTAGAATAAGCGATTCAGTCTGCGGTTGCTAATCTGTAAGTCATTAATGAATGCCGTAGGGTCTGGATGCTGTGTTTCAACATGGAGGGAATCAAATAATCCATGGGAGGGGATGTTCCTGTTTGCAATTTAGGAACCCTCATATTCTTTTCTTTCTATTTTGGTGTGTGTTATGCAGTAAGACGGCGGTGTGCCGCCAGCGTGTGATGGAGCTGCTGCCGAAGGTGGAGGGCATGGTCCAGAGGATGGCCGAGAGCGAGCAAGTCCTGATGAGCTTGCAGGAGAAACGGCAGAGGGAGCTGTGGAACCTGCTCAAAGTTGCCTGTGTGAGGACACGAGATTGCTCACAGAGTTTGCGTATCGACTCCACTGAGGCCTGTTAATGGCATTTAATTGCAATCATGATATGAGTAGCCACAAATAATAATCATACAACCCCGATTCCGAGAACGTTGGGACACAGAATGTGATAACTTGCTAATCCTTTTTAAGCAACAGGTAGTTTGGTTGAATTCGCCCAGTTCACAAGCACCGCTTGCAGTATGTGTCTGTCGACTCCAGCACTCATCAATGATTCATTTTGAATGTCAGCTCCACTTGTAAAAATACCAAAAGAAGCCCAGTCACTAACAAAACCATGATAAACTGTTTTTACGAGCTGTTTCGTTTTCACTGTTTCGTGCTGTATTGACCAACACTTAACAAAGTGCGTCATCTTGTCTTGCGCAGAGTAAAGTTCGCAGCCCAGTGTGTGGGAGTCCCGATGGATTACGAACCCCCTCCTCAGTACCGCCGCTACTGACCCCCAGACACAGCTTACAGCAGTTGTGAGTGCACACACACACACGCGCGCGCACACACACACGCGCGCACACACACTGGGGTTCAAAGGAAGTGTTTCATTCAGGGTCTGAGACTCATCTTTTCTAAATAATATTGTTAATGACCACAGAAAGTAAACTTGGCTTTTCACTTCACTCTCCCACACAGATTTTGGCAAAGGCACAGCTTTGAGAATGTGTTTGAACTCGTTACATTTTTGGGGTTTTTCACATTTCTGCCAACTGAAGTCAAAGGTTTTTTTTGGTGAACTGATGATCTCACTGAACTCACCAGTTCAATTTTCCCTCGAAACACTCGACAGACATTGTCACCAGAGCCTTTCCAAAGGCACGCATATGTCTTGTGAATAAACACAGATAACCTATCATCAAAGTTATGAGTAACATCTGCATGAATCACTCTGGGTGTGTCCGCAGTGACGAGTCTCTTGTGGAGGAGAGCAGGACGTTTGAGAGTCGGCTCCAGAGTTTGCTGCATGACACCATCCAGGAATCAGAGAGCAGTATGGAGGTACGCACATGCTCACATTCGTCTTGTTCTGATGCCAAGCAGCTGCCTTGTGTGCTGTATCATTCCTCCCTGAATTAATTGTGACTATTAAAAAAAACACACGCCTTTGTTGTTGTCCCAGATGTTGAGGGAGTGGACGTGGCTGCGTGGAGGCCAGAATTTCTCCAGTGACCTCTCCTGAATTGGGTTTCATTCTTTGCTTACATGTGGTACTTTACTGCCTCCGTGTGGATGGGATGTCAAGCTGCATGAGGTTTGTTTAACAATGTGAATGGAGAAATAGCTGCTGGCACATATTTGCTTAATGAGATTAAGGAGTGGGTAAATGTACCCACTCCTGGCTGAGATTGTAAAAAAGGAAAATCAACGCCAGCCTGCACTGAAGCAAGTCTATCTCGGATTAGGATTAGGATTAGCCAGAATTTATTAAAGCAGGACCTTATTTATTTGCCCATTTCTAATTTTAGCAAAACATTAAAAATGTTTTGGGGTATTGATATGCACATATCAACTGTTCCATTGGTATTGTGGATCATATCAGATGATTGTAATTTCCAGAGCATTCAGAAAATCCCAGTCAGGGCACACTCACAAACATTCCTACAGTGTTACAGTCCCTCGTAAACAGTGACCTGATAACAGCTGAGCGAATTTTACTCGCAAATTTAGAAGTGACAGAATTCATGAATGTAAATAATGTTTCACCTGAACCGGCAGGCGGAAACGTTTCTCTTTTGTTTTGAAACTGCATGTTTTAGTTACATTTGTGTTTGAGAAATTATGGGTGATGTTTTATTACGGGGTTTTAGTTCTGTTCTAAAGCAACCTCTGCCTTGAATTGTGTTATGGACCTGAATGTAAACATGTATCTGTTTTTACATATTTCTCACTGTACCATTAAGTCGTATTGCTAATTTTATTTTAGCAAGACAATCATCGGACGACATGGGTGACGTTTGTAATTGTAAAATGACTGTATGAATGTGATTGATATGAATTTTGTTTTTTCATATACTGATAATCATAGGGAGTGTGGACACAGGAAGAGGAACACCTACATGGTGCAGTCCAGTATCCCTGTAACTTCAATTTTGAAACATTTTGTTTTGCTGAATTGAAAGCAAACATAAAGTTTGTGGATTGTAGGAAAACTGTGAAAACAGGTACAAAAATAACAAAATTAACATAACAAGTAATTGACTTTATCTCCATTATATTTGAATCCAGATATGACTGCTGCAGCTGGATATTGTACAACTGCAACATGATTTTCCTCACACATGGCTTCAGAGCTGCACCTCCTGTGCCCACATTAATCCCAACTGAGTGATGAGAAGTGATGAGTGAGTGATGAGAAATGTTACATAAGTGTCTGAATTTTGTATCTTGAATACAGTATTTTACTGTACTGAGTGATGTTTTCTTTGAGAATGAGGCCACAGGTTCTACTCTTCCTTCACCTGTTTTATGTTGACCAAAATAATAATAATAAAAAAAAGCCAAGATCATAGTGTTTAACATACTTTATTCCATCTGTTCAATAAAATCAATTTGAGTTCCTAACTGTTGACTAACTCTCCTATACAAAGCACAGCCAGGTAAACTGAAGTGTGGTAAAGGTTCAACAGGTACAGGACACAAAATGAGACAAAGAGGTGACACAGAGGTCCAAATTGCCATCGGCCCTTTTCACCAAACAGGACCTGAAATGTAGACATTTAGGCAACTGGAGGTCCACAGTTTCTAACTGTGTTACTGAGGTCAAATGGTGGATTTAACATGAGTCCACTCTGTCTGAGAAGGATCAGCCACTCTTTGTCTTTTCCACTTCTCTCCTGCTATTATTGCATCTGTTTTCAGTCCTCTAGCCTCTAAAGCATGCAACAAAATCATGATATACCAAAACAAGCACCCTCTAATGATCATATTAATGTCTAAAACCCGAGGATATCTGAACAGAAATGAGCTGACCACACAGTCAAAATAGAAAAGTGCTTCAAAGAATACAGATATGACACAAATGCTTGTTTGAAAGTGCACTTTGTCTTGTCAAACTTCTCGTAGCACATTATTTGGAGAACAGCATGAATTTCCTGCTTGACAGGTCTGTTCTTTTGTCGTATACTCAAAATATATGTTCAAAAGTTGGTTGTGGGACCTGTAAATAATGTAAAATTTAAAATAACCAACACAAAAATAATGCTTGATTCCTTTAAAATTACAGTACTGGAGGTCCTTGAGGCTGCTTGGGGTTTCAGGGTTAAGGCCAAAGACTGTGTGCATATGTGTGTGTAGGACTCAAAGGGAAGATGTGATTCAAGTCACTGAGTGGACCTTTGTGGTGTTTCCACATTTGGGCTCTTTATTCTTCTCCTGCATCGCTTTCCTCTCTTCTTCTCTGCCCTTCTTTTACGCCTCCAGCTCGAAGCCCATCCCCACTTTGTGTCCACCGCCGTTCACGTTCTTCCCGTCAATCTGACCTGAGAGGGTGAGCTTCACTCCTGCAGGGAAAAGAGTCACATAGTGGATCCGTGCATGTGCTCTTTGATTGTTGTTACAGAAAATAGTATAAAAAAAAGCAGTCAGCTAACCTGGCCTGAGGGTTTGTGTGTATCCAACTCCAACGAGGCAGGCGTTGTCAACTTTTGTCTGTGAGGAGAATCATCATGGACAGGTGAGAAAACCATCAGCACGGCATTAGCAGAGCTTGTCAGTAAATGCTGACATGCTAACATGGTGGCTGCAGTAATTGTGCACATTTTGCGCAAAGCACAACTAAGTACAGTCTCAAAGAGATGCTAGGAGGCGGTAGACTCATAATCTTGTTGATCTATTTCTAGGATTTTTCCCTGTTTTCTCCCAAACTGGAATGTAGAATTCCTCATGCACTGCAATCACTGTCCCTGCTAACACTAGTGATGAGGGTTTTTTATCATCTTAGATGTGTCCAAATACTTTAAAGTCAGTTCTTACAGACAGAGAGGTGTCCTTATCCAGCTGGTATTTGGCTCCAATTCCAAAGCGTGTGTTGTTGCTGCCAGCTGTCCAGGCCAGTTGCACTGCGGTCTCCAAGTTGCGGTTCACCTTTTGGTAAATGGAGCCGCCGAACTCTGTGCCATCATTACTGAAACACAGTAGCAAAACACAGATACAAAAAGGTGGAGATTAGCAGCAGTGGATATTTGTCTGAACTTGATGTTTCATCTGGGGGAAGTGCTTCCTCCCTCATCACTGCTTCCATTTCCTGCCTCTCTTTACTGTGATGCAGTGACTCACACGCTGGTGTGAAGCTGGAAGTCACCAGCCTTGTATCCAAGGGCAAAGTTGTTCTTGGTCAGTTTAGATTTGGCAGTGTCAAATGCCAACTGGTAGCCAGCCAGCCAGCCCTCGTAGCCCAGCACAGCAGCTGCGTGGACGGTGGGACCGGCCATGTCAAAGTCCAGGTCACAGCCCACATTGACAAAGTCACGCTTGTAGCCAGTCTTCAGCTTGGCACTCTTCTTGCTAGAGAAGGAATAAAGAAAAGAGGGACAGGCTTTATTAGTATTTTTATCATACGACATTGAAAACTACTTTGAATGAACAGGTTTGCTCTTACCCAGTGTTGGGCACAAATGACGTGTCCAGACTGAGCTTCAGGCCTTTAGCCAGCTACCGACAGACAGACAGACAGACAGACAGACAGACAGACACACAGACACACACGATGAGTTCATACACTGATTTTTTAAAACATTTCTCAACAGGCTAGTGCTTATAATGACTGATATCTCATTAGTTTGACTCCACCTGGTCCTCCATGGTGATTTCTGTGGTGAGGGTATTGTCTGTGTTCCATTTCTGGTTCAAACTGAGGCCCAGCTCTTTCACTTTGTACTTGGTCTCCAGGTGGCCTCCTGACTTCCCCGTGTCGGTGTTGCTGGAGCCGGAGGTGGCAAATTCCTGCAGGACGAAGAGGGATGGAGTGATGAGGGGAGAGATGGAGATTGAAAACGAGGTGGGCGGGGACATTAGAGCACAACTACAGAAACTAGCATACAGAGAAGAAAAAATAAGAAAAACAAAACGAGGGAAATCAGCATTGCTCTGCTTTTCCTCTGCCACACAATCCCTCTCAGGTTTGGATGGCTGGTTATTTAAAAGAACTACACCTTTAAGATGGAGAAGTGAGTTGGTAAGGAAAACTGAAAATACAGGCAGGACTGTGAGGGAGAGGTTGATGGTGAGTGTGTTTGCCCATCAGTGCTGTAGCAGCTGGGGTAATGGTGTCACTTAGACGAGCTACCGCTGCAAAGGAACACTTGGCAGAGAGCCTGCACACATCATCAGCACACAAACACATAACTGGTGTCACTAGCTTACCCTGCAGTGCACCTGCGTTTAATCATTACATACACACACTCTCTCTTACCATCTGACAGGAATGTCCAAAGAAGAGGGTGGAAAAAAGAGAAAAGAGAGAAAGTTAGGCAGAACCACACAGAGGCTGCATGAAAAAGAAAAACAGTGCAGCAGAAGTGGAAACCTGGGAGGGAATACATTTACATTTTTTCTGTAAACGAGGTTTGTGTTTTGTGGCATGTGGGAAACTCTGTAATGCGAGTGCTCATTATGGTTTTACCATGGCAACAGGTTCATAGCAACACAGACATGCAGCATGTCTGGAGCAAACTAAACACCCAGCAGCACTTTTTCCCCATCATGATATGACATGGCGCTTCAGGGAAAAGTGTAAGGTGTCGACTTGTCATGTTAGTCTGCTGGCTCTGCGGGTTAGACAGAGTATATGTCAGGCTGCAAACACACCATGACATGACGTGAAGTGATGTGAAGCCATGCGGCAGGCTTAGAGAGACAACAGTGATACTTACAACACCACTCTGGGACTTGGTCTTAACATCCAGCTTCAGGACTCCGTAGCCTGGGGAGAAAGGACATTCAGGAAATTGAAAAGAACACGCAGGGTCGAAAAATAACTTGCATCCTTGTTCTGCACAGCGTGGCTCTACAACAGCTGCGGCAAAAATAAACAGTCTGCATTTGATGTGGCAGAGCAAAGGAAATGTCCTCTAATATCTGTGCTGCTTCAGCACGGCTTCATCAAAAACAAAATAATGACATCATAGCAATAGTGTTCTGCATGTATACATTAACGCGAATATGTTGAGTTACCATAGCCCTTGCTGAAGATGTCTTTGGCAGATTTCCCCAAGTCTGAGTATGCAGGAGGGACGGCCATTGTGCCTGAAGGAAACAGACATGCAAATAAACAATTTTTTCAAAACAATAAAACCCATGGGCAAATACACACTGCATTGCAACAATCGAAATGCATAATTAAAGGGATGCGCCAGCAACTGAGTAATGCACTTCCATAAAGTTGGAGGACTCACGAGGGACAGATTAAAAAAAAGGTCAAACTGATGCAGCAGAGGTCAAAATATCCTTGTTTTTGCTCCTTAGCATGGGTCCTGCTCCAAAAATGCTAGATCCTACATTTCCCATAATGCAACTCCAGTGACTTTGATTCCCTAAACACCCATATCTTAACACCCTCTTTAAATCAAAATCCTAGAACCAGTGTTGCAAACAAATACATGCTGAATAGCTCTTGCGAACACATGGAGCTCTGCACCTTTGTGGAAGCTGAGCAATGCAACTCAGAGAGCATGAACACTTGTAAAGAACTACATTCACACACAAAGCAGTGCAGACAGTGTTTCCTAACAAATCGTTCCTTACAAACAAACAGAATACATCACTATTCATGTTTGTCTTATTTGGGAGACCCTCGCCATCTGGAGGGGGCCTGTCTGGGTGCTGGTGATATCCAGCTCTCCTCCCCCTCCGTCTCCCATGTGAAACCTATTGATCGCCTGGCAGCAGTCCATTAGCAAGCAGCAGAGGTTGTTAATCTAATGGGACTGATTCTCTAGGAGGAAGGAACTAGAAATGTACAGTAAATAATTAAAAAGATCACACAGTCATGCAGCAGAGAAATTTTGCTGCAAGACTGTATTTCAACATTAATAACGTCCCCACTACGCTGTGCTCGTGAAGGAAAAGAGATAGGATATGTATGCTGCGTAAAGAAGTACTGTGCAAACCAATGCAGCAGAGCTAACCTAAGCAGAAGCACGTTTGGTTAGTCAGCAACTACCACTCCTGCACAACACTGCACTGCACCGGGATCAGACAGTCATCAGGGTCCCCTGGGTCAGTGTGTGTGTATGTGTATGTGTGTGAAGAAGACATTTCTGAGAAGGTGACTTTGCAGGAGCATGTAGGATACTCTGCATTCACTTACAATCTAAAGCTGGTTTAATGTTTGACTACTGACTCTTCCTTTCTTTGCTTTTCTGATGCTCTGTGCATGATTAATCTCATCAGTCACATCCATTCTGCAGAGGATGGAGACTTTGCTTAGGCTAATGAAACCTCACTAGGCTAATGAATCAATGATTGGGTCAGTTCAGAAAACACAGCAGAACTGACAGGAGGTAAAGACGATCACTTCACAGACATCCAAGTCTGGCCTTACGCAATTCATGTCACTGCAGCCAAAGCTCAATCCAGGGACCCTGATGAAACGTCATCTGTATCTTGCTATACGTACCCCCCCCACTCACCATGTCCCTTGGGTGCTTGATGACATGCCACACAGTGGTCTTTGTTCTCTGTCTGCTTGCCTTTTCCTGTCTTGTCCTGCTGCATCACACTCCCCACTCCTTTCTCTTCCATGTCTCTTCAGAGGAGGGAAGCGTAAGGAGGGACAATAGAAAACTTTGGCAAGTCATCTTGCACTGTTTTGACAGAAACAGTGCAGCTTCCATGTCTATTAACATGTTCCTTCAGCATGCAGTCAGAGCTCAGAGGTCTCCTTCGTATGCAGGGAACTGGCAAACTATTGCATCACATTGTACAGTATGTGCATAGGCCAGGAGGTGATGAACGCATGTACTTTGTGTGCAGCATTTGAGCATGATAAGGCCTGTGTAGGACCCTTGTATGGCACTGAGAGATGGCATTTTTATCAGACAACCAGCAAGTTAAAGCAACTGTGACGCAACTTGATGTTGGTGTCGGTGTCATTCACCTCTCATGTGACGCCTATAGGAAAGATGAGCAGAGTCCTGTGCGCACAGTAATCTCTCTTGCTTTAAGCCCCTGCAAACTTGGGATTCAAATCACAAGTATGTCTTTATAACGTCAAATATTCATAACTACATAAGGGATGTGAGGAAACATCCTTAGCTGTTATTTATTGAACCTGCAGGAACTGATCTTTTTGGCCAAGTGGACGTGGCAGAGACAAATACTACATTAACATATGCGTGCCTCACAGCAAGAAGGTCACCGGTTCGATCCCCGGGTCGGTTGTATGTATGTTGCCCTGCAGTCGGCTGGCGACTGGCTCAGGGTGAATCCTGCCTCTCTCGTCTGTTGACAGATGGGATAGGCTCCAGCCCTGTCTACCATTCTCCAACTAAGCCCCCCCCCCCACTTCAAACCAGTGAGAAAACCAAAAACACAAATGCAGAAATCCCTCAGGTGAAATGACCAAATCTGACAACACCCTAGTAGAACAGCCTGTGATCTTGTAGGACTCCATCACTCATAAGTACCTGACTGAGAAAATTCATTTTCAGGGTCTTTAAGATCTTCGACTTTCTCACACATAAGCACCTAATCATAAAAAGTCATGTCCGCCTCTGCAGTCTCAGCGCTCCTCTTCATTTCTAGAAGTGACTGTGTGCCAGCTGACCTGCATTTTGCTGACTACGTCCAATTTCTGAACTCATCTTTGTCATTTCCCCAAACAGATGCTCTGTAGCCCCTCACCTCCTCCACCACACAGTCCATTTTTGACCCTGTCCCTCCCAGCCTTCATCTGTCAGTCTCAACACTCGGCTCTAAATATAGCTCAGGTGAACCTAACACTGCAACACACGTGACTACGACTTCAACATGTGTCCTCCTCCAGGTTCAGCCTCCATTAAAACCCCTATAAATATGGATTTATTTGTTTGTATTGTACCTCTACGCTGTATTTATACACAAACACACTCCAGCTACTCATACTTTCATGAGCTGAAACCAGATGACAACCTTGGCTGTGCTCAAAGGTCAAATGACACCCATAGACAACAGAGGTATGTGAAAGGGAAACGGCAACCACACAAACAACAAGATGGTGGTCATGGCTGTCAACAATCAAACAATTTTTAAAACACTGCATCAGCACAAACCTGTATTTATCCATGTCAGCCCTACATGGATAAAACTGTGCTTGCAGTAATTTTAGCCTAGATGCATTAAGGATTGTGTACAAAAAAAGCAGTCATGAAGAACACATAACATTTAGTGACATAATTTTCACCTCATTTATTAGAGACCTGCTCCTAAACATCAGATACAGCTATTTTTGAGTTAATATACAGAAGAAAATCTGCGTAAATTTCCATTTTTTGGTTGCAGACTGACTTGACCTCTCTCAGAGTGCTAGTATGTTACATTAACTGATTCAAATAAACAGAAGGCTGCTCTTGCTTCTACAACTACGTACTGTATAATTATCATTATTAAGAAAAGTCAATTCCTCCATCTATGAAATATAAAAACAACAAACTGATGCATCAATTTGTGTTGATATAAAACAGAGAAAAGCTTCTTGTATTTGTCAATGTGAAGCCATTGCACTGGATGCTTTTACTTCATAAATGTCTAATTAGTCATGAAAATTGGCATTGGTTATTCATCTGTCTTACTATTCAAATGACCAATACTCTTAGCAATAATTTTGACATTTATTCAATGATTGAAAAACAGCAAGACTTTGGCAGTTTTAATGATGCTAAAGTCCCGCTAATGAACAGATACTGAAGGAGAACACTATAACATTGTGTAAGCAGGCGGTTCCCAAAGACTGTCCAATCTTCAGATAAGGTGAAACCAAGTGTGTGTGTGTGTGTGTGTGTGTGGTATATAAGGGAGGAATGTGTGGGTGTGAGATAAGGTCAAGTGAAGTCAAGTTACTCTAAGACAATTTATAGCTTGAACATAAAGTGCATGAGGCTCGTTCCATAGTATGACCTGCACAACATGAGAGTCACATCCAGTGGGTTTCAAGGCATACAGTGACAACAGTTAGACACCTGCTCTGTGTGAGCACCTGTTAGCAGGTGAGCTCGAGTCATATAATACCTGCTGCATCCTCCTGAACTGTTATCAGTCATAGGTTTACAGCGCTGAGACAGGCCTGAGTTCACGACCTTGTATACGGTATTTTTAAAAAAGCAAATGAATTATCACTACCAATATCATTTTTTGAAAACATTGTTACAATAATAAAGGTTTCGCTTTCATTTATTCCTCCATGATGTTTAATAAACACTCAGTGAGGGTCACTATTTCTGTGTGTGTGTCTCTTGCGTAAAGGTGGCAGTGTCAAAAGGTTTTTGTTCTCTAGCTGCTCATAGACCTTGTGTTTCTTGCCAAATAGGCAGATAAGACGTTTTATAGGGTTTATGGCATCACACTGCCATGTCCCATAGGTGGACGGGTGTTTTTATTTGCCAGATGCGGCTGCCTCTGCTTTCCATTGTTCGTGCGTCTGCAAAACGCTTATTGTTTGCGGGGGGTAACCAACCCTGCCAACACTGCAACAGCTAACTTTCACAAACACAAAATCATTAATCATTTATTTATTTCCAGCTATGACATCCTGATTGTGGATGTTTCATGGCAATGGGAAAATATACTACTTTATAACATTTACAAAGAATGTGAGTCTCATTCGTGTCCCCCTGTCGCCATTTAATTTCGTAAACATAGTTTTGGTGAGTAAAACTCACTCAGTGGAGATTAGTTTACAAGCAGTTAACACAGTTATAAATTAAAGCAAACTAAATGGGTTATGCAGGCCTGGACTAGCATTAAAACCCTGGCGTAACCGCTGCTGCACTCCCACCCCTTCATGTGTGACTCATATCTCACTGACAGCAAAGTGACGACTGACAACAGCTAAATAAACCCACATTTATTCAGACAATAACTTTTTGAAAGTGAGAATTTGCTAAAGCCGCTTCTTTCTTACCTTTACTTCTGGGTCAGAGCGTGCAGAGTTTACCAGCGCTGTTCGCTGCAGAGGGGCACAGTGAAGGAGACAGCAGGCGCGCAGACTGCGCATGCGCAAAGCAGACGGGCCGAAGGCGGGGCCGTTGTGTAATTGACATTGAAAAACTTCTTGCTGTTCCTAAATGTACTCAGACGACTCAGTGTGTGTACTTGGTGTTCCCATTGTGAGCACTGACGCTGAGAAGATCTTTGGTGCACAGCAGGTGTTTAATTTGGGATAAACCGATCTGTCCGATAGTATCAGTCAGATAATACTATGATATTTGTGATGATATTTATGGAAATCCACGTGTGTTGTTGTTCATTGTTGCTTTTATGTGTTTACATACCCACCTAACCTATTGTATAGTTCTATGTTTATTTTGGCCTACTCTTGTTCAGCTTTGTTGTCCTTTTAGTTGTGTGTCTTTGAACAGTGTGTAACACTTTGAGCATCTTAAACTGGAGTCAGATTCCTTGTATGTGTACACTGTATACTTGGCCAATAAAACTTATCCTGATTTTGAAAAAGGATTATATATATATTTTTTTTTTGCTTATTACTTCGTTTATATAAACCTCTGTTTAAAAAGGGATCTTACACCCAATACCGTGATGTATTCTCTATATCAACATCAAATTGTCCCTAAAACACAATACGTTTACATTTGCCCAAGGCTGGTTCCCAACCTAGGGGTCACCAAAGCTCCACAGGGGGTTAAGATATGTACTAAACGAAATGTCACAGGATAAGGGCATAAATAAAAAAAAGAATTTGTGTGAATATGAGGAAAATTAATCTCTGATGCTATATTTACAGGAAATGGTCTGCTCAAAGTTCATCCAAATAGCTCGCTTTACACAAACTTCCTGCAGTTATTGTGTTCACTATTTGAGTTAATTGTACAGTTTGTCAGTTGCTTCTTATCAGTGATATGAAAGTAATATGAAATATCCATAAAATATGTCAGGATTCGTCAATTTACTCACTAATGGAAAAGGGGAAAAGATTAAAGAAAAAGGTTAGGAATTACCTGTCGAACACAAAGTAAAAAATTTGGTCATTTAAATTGAGTTGATGGACTGCAGCAATATGGGCAATATTCTTACGATGCAGTCACTGCAATACCATCATTTTATTATACATGTATATCATTATGGATGCTGCCAGCGTGATACAACAGTGCGAGCCAAGCTCTTGAAAATGCTGTATCGTTTTGCTGTAGTAAGACTCTAACACCGCTCGGGGGCAATGACCTCTAACTAATATCGCTGATAAAAGGGTCTTTTTGCCCGGAAAACACCTGCCAGGCTGACCTTAATCTCAGACTGCGTTCAGTCTAACTTCACGGCATGCTCTAGCAATCAAAAGACTATATTTTAATTAAGAGTAGAGTAAGGCCATAGTTTGAGTGTAGATGTGGCACTCGTAGCCTACTGAATAAACAGGGGGTCTTTAATAAACCTGAAAGGCAGTACTCAGGGAATTTAAGGACAAATCCAACGGGATTACAACAGAAATACACCTGCTAGATCTGAAACCTGCTCCACAGGAAGAAGAACGCAGGGAAACCTGCATTAAAAGACGAACTGCCACTGAAAGGTGAGTTGTATATGAGGCATATATATTCTTATTAATATTATCATCGCAGTATTATTGTTATTGTTGGCAATTGGTAATCTCCAAACAAATGCGCAATCTTTTTCACCGCTATGATTGCGAAATAGTTGACAGCAATACAATATTTGTAAGATGTTGTTAGTAGCCCACCGCTGTATCTGTGTCTTCTTTCTAAAAAACACCCAACGGCCCATCAGTTAAATGGTTTGGATTCATCTAGTTGATACTCTTACAGGAGTAGTACAGACTGTTTCGGTAGCTTCTCCATTCTGTCGCGTCTAGTTCTGTGTGCGGCTGCACCGTTGCCATGGTGAAGACTACTAAAACAAGTGTTGATTCCTCGGCGTCATCAGAGCGCGTGAACAAAATCTTCAACTGATTGATAAGGAGACGTCCAAAGGTAGACTAATTAACTTGATTTGTTTAGGCAACTTAACCGATTGCAGTTGTTAGAAATATTTTTGTTAAACGCATGTTTGTGTTTAGTATCTGCGCAGAAAGTCGTCGACAGATCCTGTGTTGATTGTCAGCTAGCTAACTTTACACCGAGGTGATTAATTATGGCCATCGTCAGACACCGTAAGGTTATGATAACAAGCAATGTCACGCCAATGAACAGGGATATTCATAGCTGTACTCTTAAGAATGACTAATCGATTCAATCATTCATTTTATCCAAGTGTTTTAGCGACACTGTGCATCTGACGACTGATCAAAATTGTTTTTGAAGATGTGTGAAGGACCTTCATCAATATCTGGGCCAATCCCTCCAGATCCTTCTCTGTTTCCTCAGTACTACAAACGACCTGCTTCAGGTTAGATGCAGCCACTGGCCTTTCTTAGATTAAAATCCCAGTGTTATTTTCCAGTGATTTTTGGGCAGTGTGCTTAATCTCTCTCTCTCTCCCTCCCTTTTTCTCTCTTTCTCTTGCTCTCTCTCTCCTTGTTGTCCTTGTTGAGATTTTCTTTCTTTCTTCAGCTCGTGGTCGTTTAGAGGGAAACCATGATGGGACTTTGGCCCTGCTCTCAGGACCAGTCGCTCCAGATCCTGTGTTGTACCCTGGCTGCTACAGTGCTCGTACCTCAACACATCGTCCCCGCATTGGGCCCAACGCCACTCATATTCTGGAGCGAGGACAGAGAGGGGTAGTGGGGGAGCTGCTCAAACTAGATGGTGTCTCTGTCATTCCTGTTCCCAAACAGAGTAAGTGCAACTGATTTATCAGCAATACAAACAATTTCCCCTCGGGGATCAATAAAGTAGTTCTGATTCTGATTCTGATAAATTTGTGTTATGCAAAAAAGAGCGGCTCTGTTTTGTCGTTCTGTTTTGAGGGATGTTGTTAGTGTTCTTATTTCTCATCTTGATTTTGATTGAGCACATTCACAAAGTATACAAATTAAACAGTAATTTAGAAAACTTTTGCAAAACTTTACCCTTAGAACAGCGGGTATATGACTTTGGAAAAGAGAATGTGCGCCGGCTGAGGGAGATCCAGAGACGCTGCAAAGAGCAGGAGGCTGAGAGAGCACAGTCTCGTCCGGTTCCAGTCAAAGCTCTATGGACCTCCTCCAAATACCAGAATGTCCCGTCCAGGGTGATGATGCAGCTACAAGTAAGGAGTGTGTCAACAGATGATGAAAGTCCTTGAGTTATGAATATTTCCCCTGGATCACCTTTAATCCCGTCTCTTTCATGCAGGTTTCAAGTCCAACTGCTAAACCACACTGTCAAAACTTCCTGAAGGCTCACTCAAGTGATGGGCCTGCCCCACTAAGACCACACTCCAAAAACTCCCCTCTAGCTTTGCAAGGCCCGGCCACCTGCAACTCTACGCAGCACGAGAACTTGCAAGTGAGAATTACCAATAAATGTTTACTTATCGATACACACACAATATGAAGTTTAGTTTATTGATTTTACTGTATTATTTCTGCCAAAAGTATTGCACCTCTGGTATGTTTATTAAAGAAATAACATGTATATGTATTTTGCTGCTTTTTGTTTTAATTCCATATATTGTTATATGTGGATACAGTTACAGGTGAAAGGCCAGGCCATAGACTTCGTTAAACATAATGCCCGGGCTGCAGGAAAAACTGTGCCGCGTCGCTCCCAGTCACTGACAAACCTCAGTGATAAGCCCGTTCCCAGTGCAGTCAAGGGAAAGGTGCCCCAGTAGTGAGTATTCTTATGCCTATCTTACCTTCTTACTTCACAATCAAATCCTAATCAACTCAAAGTAGCCAGCTGGATGAAGACATGCAATTCATCACAGGTGGATTTTGACATTCTTTGACACCATTTTACTGCATTTCTGTTCTCCTTTGCATGCTTAAAACCACTCAGTCTTGAGGACAGGAAGAAGCAGTGGCATAAAGAGGAGGAGGAGAGGAGGAGAAATGCCCCTGATCCTACAGCCCCAGCAGGTCACACCCTGATGCCTGAGAATAAAAGACAGGAGACTCTGAAGTCTCTTAAAGAGAGTATGTCACTGTGTCTTTCCCCTTACATTAATTATGGCAACATTACCTTTTAAAGTACAACATGTATAGTGAATATTTGATTTTTTTCCCCCCCTCAGCTCATTGCTCCCTGGTGACTGAGCTGCTGTCGCTGCCTCTCAAAGCTGACAGTCTGAGTGTCCGCTCACGTCGGGCTCATCTTGATTGTAGGCTCTCTGAAATCGAGGAGGCCATTAAAATATTCTCCAGGGACAAAGTTTATATGAAAATAGATTCCTAACACCTGAGGAGGATGAAGAGGAGAGAGAGAAGGAAGAGGAGGAGACAGTCCTATAAATCCACTGCTTTATTGAGATTCACATTCATGTTTGTATTTGCATTATGTAACATAACACTGATCATTATTTTAATATTGTGAGTATTTTGCTTTTGTAAATTTTCATTTTTGTATTATAAACTGAATTTTACATCAAGTCAACCATTGAGGTTTCTAATAATCAGTTACTTAAAGAACAATAAACATGCCATTGAATGTATGCAGTTTTCTATGAAATGAACAGATGCACTGTAAACTTCAGAGTAAAAACTCTTAACTGTCAGTATGCTCAGATGTGATTTGTTCTGTCATTGTCTAAAACCAGCTCTTGGTTTGCAATAATGAATATTTTTGTGAAGACATGATGTATTTGTGACATTTTTAACCACTTGGATATTAAAAAGTTAAGTGCAGTACATTGCATAGTATAAATGTTGCTGATCAGCGCCAAATGAGCCGTTTCATGTTTGCTTTTTAAATGGACGTTATGATGTCATCAACGTGGGTCTCCATGACGTATTACGCACGCACCATCCCCTCTGCGTCTTTGAGTCATTGTTCAGGTTGAGCTAGCTAATGTGCTAGTTTGGGCTAGTCACCATTATAAAGCGGTTTTAACTTTTCATGCGTGCAAGTAAGACCGTGTAAATTTCACAGGGACATTTGAGTGTTTGTAAGATCAACAATGAGCAAGAGGAAAGCGCCGCAGGAATCCCTAAATGAGGGAATAACAGACTTTCTTGTCGGTACGTGAGGTGGGACGGTTGAGTTTAGCTAAAAGAACCTAGTGTCATAGCTGAGTTGTTTTCAATTAAAAATAGCTTAAAAATAAGTTTGCATGATTGGTAGACATTCGTACATATTAGGATAAATGCTACTACCTTTCTTGCGTTCGTCATTTGCTTTGCTTGGCACAAAATGTGAGTTTCTCGGCTCTGCTGAAGCGTTGTCACTGCATGTCATTTAAATGCCTTCGGCTAAGTTGGTAGTTTCCTGAAATAGTAGCAATACATTACAGAGGTATTTGGTGATTATAAAACCATGGAATGTTCTGTTTCTGTTCCAGAGCTGGCCAATTATGAGAAAAATGTCAACAGGGCAATACACAAGTACAATGCTTACAGGTAAGCATCTGAAGCCTCAGCAGAGAGGTGTGCTTTGCTGAAAGATGAAGGTTTCTGTGTTGTTCGTACAACAAATGTGAAGACAAATGTAATGCTACGGAAACAGTGAACGCAGGATGCAAAGAGAACATGTACTCAGCTGTTAGTTTATCACGCTCAGTTAGCTTAAACTAATTCAGCTCATGAAGTCATGAAGACAAATAGTCACTTTGTACTGAAACTGTTTTTAAAGAGGTGTTAAATGGATTTAATTGTGATTTTGAAGGCTGTTTCCAACTATTTAGTCTGCCCTCATTGATTGGAATGAGGTGGACATGAACACCTCTCTGTATAAAGCACTACAAAACTACATTCTCCAAAATGACCGTGTGTGTGTGTGTGTGTGTGTGTGTGTGTGTGTGTGTGTGTGTATATAAATAAGGTGTGTGTCTGTATGAGATATATTTATTTTATAATATATTTGTGCTTTTTCATACTTCATATGTCTTTTACAAATCATTTTGCTTCTTCCCCGTCTAGGAAAGCAGCATCTACCATCTCCAAGTACCCTAACAAAATCAAAAGCGGTGAAGAAGCCAAGAAACTGGTACGTGCACTGAATTTGGTTTTAACGTACAGTTGTCACCTTAATAAAAGAAACATTAGTGAATTTTGGATGCACTGTAAATATCTGAAAACTTGACCTGGTGACAGTGGCTCAGGTGCAACAAACCCCACCTTTTTGGAAGTGATAATGGTTAGTAGTTTTAGTTAAGACACCCAGTTACGGTGATCAGTATTGTCAGTGTATTCTGTATACAGTTTTGATATCATGTATACCATGTTACTCTTGTGCTTGTGGCTTGCATGTCCTTGTACACATGTATATATCCATCAGACTACTGATCAAACATTACTTTCTTAAGAAATTCTCTTTTATGTTTTTATATATGGCTGAAAGTCGACTGGTGTAATTAATGATCATGATCATCATAGATAGAAGCAGAATCCATGCCCATATAATCCATTCATGTTTTCATGTCTTTTTTTTCTTGGTGACCTCTCACAGTGAACTGAACAGATTCACTACAGGCACATTTTAATATCTGTCTCAGTATTGAACTTGACAGGGACAGATGACTTGGCCTGTACTGCTTTCATTAATTGACTTCCAATGTGCTTATGTTGGAGTGGTTGTGTGATGCCCTCTGCTGTAGCCTGAAAATGTTTGTCAACAGCTACTCGGCACATCTTACGTAACTGCTGCACATTGCACTATTCACCACCCTCATGTTTCACATTTTACAGGATGGTGTTGGAGCTAAAATAGCAGAAAAGATTGATGAGTTCCTACAAACGGGCAAACTGCGGAAACTGGAAAAGGTGAGTCTTCGGGTGTGAGAAGACATGATTGATGCCACACTGTTTGTGTGGTTAATAATGGCTTATTTTAACGCATTACAAATACTGATGTGCTGCTTTTGTATTTAGATTCGAAATGATGACACCAGCTCTTCCATCAATTTCCTCACCAGAGTTACTGGAATTGGGTATGTCTTAAGTGTTAATAATCCAAATGAAGAAGCATTTAAATGTTATCATGTTATGACTAATTAAAGGTCCAGCCTGCAAGGTTTACGGGCATACATTTGCAGAATATGGCAGAAATTTAATGTAATAGTCATACTTATATTTTCATTTGTGTATAATCACCTGGAAATAAAAAACCTTTGTGGTTTTGTTACCTTAGAATGAGCTCTTTATATCTACAGAGGCAGCAGGTCAAACAAAACCAAACACTGGCACCAGATGACGCTTTTCATGTTTTTAGTGACCAACATAGGAGAGGCTGCGGTGAGGGGTATTTAGTTGGTTCCAGTCTGCAGCCTCATCTCCACTAAATCCTACACACTGGACTTTTAAAATGCACCGGGTTACTAATTCAGTGACCACTCCAGAGGGAGGCAGGAAGATTTATTTGTTCATGTAGATTTATTGTATGCAATACATGTAACAAAGTGCCTCTCTTGGATCCTGACTTTAGCCCTGCTGCCGCCAGGAAGTTTTTTGAAGAAGGGGTGAAGACTTTGGAAGGTTTGTTTCGCAGTTGACTCCCATTACAATTGTTCACATGTTTGTTTAATGTCATTCGTCCTCTGTATGATGTGCAGTATATTGTATGCTCAATAAGAGTTGTATACAGTGTCTTTGGTATTGCTTCAAATCAGCACTGTTCTTTATTGTTTGCTGTATATTTAGATTTGAAAAAGATTGAGCACAAGCTAAACCATCATCAAAAGATTGGACTCAGGTAAGTGGCTGAAGCCTCTTTCTAAATGTGTCTGAATATCGTAGAGTTTTCCTCTTGATACAAGAGCTGTGTTTAATGAATTATTTTGCTGCCATCAGGTACTTTGAGGAATTTGAGAAAAGGATTCCACGAGCTGAAATGGAAACGATGGAGGTGATGAAGCAATTTACATTTTAATTTATGTTCAGCTTAGTTTTATGTTGAGTTTTCTTAAACAGTGTGCGCTCTTACACTGTGGTCTTTGTTTAGACTCTTATCCTCGGAGAGTTGAAGAAGATCAATACAGATTATATTGGAACAATCTGTGGAAGCTACAGGAGAGGTAAAACTTTTCCCTCAAGTTTATTCCAGTCATTATTCAGTTAATGGTATGAGTTCAATCATGATCATGTTCATAATTACCAGGTGCTGCATCGAGTGGTGATATTGATATATTGCTGACCCACCCAAGCTACACCTCTGAGACCGAGAAGCAGGTAAGACTCTTTCCTCCTGTAACTCAATTACTGTGTGCTGTTGGAAATGCAATGTGTTGTCATTTTGTTAATTTTGTCTTCTTTTCCAGCCCAAGCTCCTTCATGCAGTGGTGGACCATTTGGAGTCCATTGGCTTTGTGACTGACACTCTGTCCAAAGGAGACACCAAGTTCATGGTGAGGCCTGTGCTTATTTTCTCCCGTGTGCTCAGCTGTGTGTGTTTAAGCTGTGACTTGTAACACAGTTAGTACAAGAAGTACACCCAACCCATGAGACACGTGACTGTGGTGAAGATGTGCTGGTTCTTGTTTTTCTAGGGAGTCTGCCAGCTGCAGCAGAGTGATGACGATGAGGAAGAATACCTTCACAGGCGTATTGATATCAGGTGCCTTACTTAATGTTGCTCTCAACATTTACAGTTTAGCTTTTAACACATACTAATCCACAACGGAATACTAGATGATTCTTTGTCTTGTATCAAATTTCTGATCTTCAAATTAAAACATCCCCTCTACTGATAAGAATACCAAACAGGCCTAGTTATGCACACTTGGATGTACCACAAGAACAGTAAAGAGGCAACCTTCTGTTTTTATTTGTTAATTCTTCTAATTGATCCTTTCCCCATTCCCCACCAAGGTTAATTCCCAAAGACCAGTACTACTGTGGAGTCCTGTATTTCACTGGAAGTGATATCTTCAATAAAAACATGAGAGCTCATGCTCTGGAGAAGGGCTTCACACTTAATGAGTACACCATTCGACCAGTTGGAGTCACCGGTGAGTCTCAGTCAAATAAGACATATGAACTTGCTGAACTGTGTTCCAGTCCTGTGTGACTTCTGCCATCAGTCAGTAACCAATAACTCTCACTTTCAGCTTTTAATATGAACTATTTTTGTTTTTGGATCTGCTTTAGGTGTGGCAGGGGAGCCTCTGTTTGTGGATAGTGAGAGAGACATCTTTGAATACATCCACTACAAATACAAAGAGCCAAAGGACCGCAGCGAGTGAAGCACAGGCATCATGTGCATCATTACATCTGTACTTGAAGCTCCAGCTTTCCTGAAAACAAGATGATCAGATGTATGTGTACAAACGTGTGTGTTAGTGTGTCACTCTTTTATATACCAGTCAACTTTGTTTTTGAAAAGAAAACAACTGTGAAAGTCATTTTGATTATTTGTTTTGGACATTTTTTTTCCTCTCATAAGTTGAAATCATCCCCATTTGTTTTTACCTAAGGTTTAATTCTACATGGTCATCCATCTTTGGGAAGGCTTTTGGGCTCAGTTTTTAAGCAAGTTTGTAAATCATGCTCAACAGTTATTTATTTATTTTACCACATGTGTTCATTTGGTATTTGATACACCAAAAAAGGATTATAGCATCACCTGATATGAGCTATCTTAATGTGGACTGTCTTCTATTACAGTTGTTTGGCCATCAGGAACAATGAGGACCACTCAATGTGTTTCCACACTTTGGCTAAGTTGTGCAAAGGTGGTTTAAAGTATAAATGTTACGCATGCAGACAACACAGCAGTATCACTACTATATTGTAGTTTTTTTTATGATTCACCGTGGAAAGGTGGTGTTTTTAAACCTCCATGCAAACTAATGAATGAAAAAAATACAAGAGTGCTTGAGATTTGAGATGAATGAAAGAATACATTTTCCCCAGTGTTACACTGACAGACTGGGATGTGCTTTATGTGGTGTGTGTGAAGATGATTACATGTGTTAGGTCAGGACATTACTGTGTCTTCAGTGCTGTTCATGGGGGGCATTTTGAAAGCAGTAGATTATGAGGTAACATAAATACTATATCTTGGTGACACATATTTGAATATGTAACACAGACATGAGTATTAGCATTAGGACTTTAGTTTGGTATGTGGATGTTTGCAAACGTTTCAGGAAATATTTAAGGGGGAAAAAAAAACATGGGGAGCAATAGAAATGTGTGGGTTTAACAGCCACTTGTTAACTTTGAGTATGTATGAGAAATAAATGGGGAAGAAAAAAAAAGTGTCAGCTTCTGTTTTCATTTTCAACGTTACGTGTAAAATCTTGTGAAAAATGAAAACGTGTTTATTTTACTCACACAGACAATCCTTCATAAAATGGGATGGGTATGTAAGATGGGTAAGAAACGTGTTTTCTCTCGTTATGGCAAGAAATTTCCTAGATAATATCTGGTGAGGGACATAATGCTGTGGATATTGTTAACCAAAGAAATACACGGTTTGTTTGTTGTTGGTATTTTTACATTAACATCTTGAGCAACTTCTGCATTTAAAATGTCGTGAAATGGGCCAAGTCTCCATTATCAGCATGTATTTCATTTCAGTCGACAACAATGCCGCTCAAGTGATGAACAACAGCGTCCAAACATACATTTTTAATTTCTCATTGGCAAGCTACAGCGTCTGTAATTACACGTGTTGTTTTTGACGCCATAACAAACAAACAAACAAACAAACAAACAAACAAACAAACAAACAAACAAACAAACAAACAAACAACGCTTCTTCCTAAACGACCTTGTTATTGTAACATTGAGTTAAAACATTATATTTTGCGAGAAACGTTACTTGTAATACAATTATTTAAAGTTAAGTACACTTTCTTTGACTTTATTGCCAATTTTGTCAATTGTTAAATCGTTAAATCCTGCCACGACACTATCGCCAGTCAAGTTATTTACAAAGGTTACCGCAGCAACGAGCCTGTCGCAAAGCATGATGGTTTGAAATAAAATGCAGGAAGAAAAACCGGGAAGATAGGCCTGAATGGGCCAATGATAGCACCCAAATCATTAATATCAACCAATGGGAAGACGTCAAGGCAGCAGTCTCTTACCGCTACACACCCACATTACTTTTGTGTCAACCACTTCGCGGGAGTTGTCACTACAGGAGCGGTCGTCTTTTTAAAGCTAGATAAGCGCTACACAGGAGACTAGACGGTAAATGTAAGATTTTCGCATGCAGTAAATAATAGAACGGTTAATGTGTTGTTTTTGAAGTATTATAAATTGGCAACATCTGTGTTTACTGCTGGACGGTGTTTTTTTTTTTCATTTTGCGGGATGAATGAGAAGCTAGTTATCGCGCTTTAACGTCACCTAATCAACAACTCATCACCGCTAAATATGCATGTGGCGAACTGTGTTTGTAAACCCTTCGCTCTATGACACCTCAATTCAGATAATGTAAAGTCCTATTTTATGCAAAACGGTATATTATGAGAACGGGGTGTTTATTTTGGTGTTCTGCACGTTGAGGCAGACTGGCTGTTTTTTCCGCCACTTTCTGACGTTAGTTAGAAGCAGAAAAATGCTGTCATTTAGCAGCCTCATATTTCATACGATTCTTGATGAAACCTCGGGTAAATTTGAGACTATTATCTCAAATGTCTTGCGTATCCATAGAAACTACGCAGAGCGCGCATCCTGCGAGCTTGCTGCTGATGGAAGTTGTTATGCAACACTTGTAGAAATGGCTAATTCAGATATTATGTGTCAGTTATTATGTAATGACAGCGTCGTCACTAACTAACCGATTCTTTTGCTTTACTGGCCGACAACATCCTCTACGCTCCTCTGACAGTACCGTTTAAGTCGATCGACCGTTGGGGATGTTGGGATGCTCAGGGTCTCGAGTCGATCGCATTTCGTGTGCGCCAATGCGCCCGTGAAGATGATGAATCCTCCGCTGTGTTTTGGTTTCCCAGGGCAACCATGTCTGAAAGGAAGGCAGTGATCAAAAACGCCGACATGTCGGAGGACATGCAGCAGGACGCCGTGGAGTGTGCCACACAGGCCCTGGACAAGTACAACATCGAGAAAGACATCGCTGCATTCATCAAAAAGGTAAATCCACTGCTGACGCATCAAACATCATCTATTCAGTCCAGTTCTCACAGTGAGGCTTTAACCAGCTGATCTGTGAGCAGTCTCACATTTCTGTTCAGTTGACAGCTTTTGCAGTGATGCGACTGCAACTAGTGATATAAAACTATTCGGCACTCACCGACCAACCATCCTGTGCATCATTTATTGACACACCCAGCCTGGTATTTGCAATTGTTTCCCCTTTTCCTGAGGAAACGTACTCCTCTTGGACTGACTGCCCTGCAGAGGCCAGATGCCCATATTTTTGTCTCCACAGTGGCATTCCTGCTCAGTGAAGGGAGGGGCAAACCATGATGTAGCACTGGCAAAGAAATTGAAAAGCTTGAGTATAGTTGTTTACTATCTTTCATGCTCTCCCAAGTCTTAGTGATTATACACTTTTCAAGTTTACTGGTGGTGTTTTTACAGCCTGGTGATGTTAACAGAATTATTTCTGTTTTACAAACGAGCTAAATGAAAGGGAAAAAATATACATATAAAAATGGGCAAAGGCACTCATTGTTAATTTCCCTTCGGTTTAACAAAACTAATTGGTTTGCAAAATTGGGAGGGGTATTTTGTACTGTAAAATATCACAGTGAACAAAATCCAGACTTTAGTTTTGTCACCATAAATCATCCAACTCAAGCTTTGGGTATGTACTCCTCAAGTGTCTAGCTCTCAGAGCCTGACGACACTTTAATCATGTATTTTGACTCAGTAACATCATTATTGAGAATTACAATAATATTTAGTCTTAGCCTAGAAGGGTGATACTTGTACATTCGTAGTAAAATCATTAGTTTTAGATCTATTCATCTTTTCCAGCTACACCGATCTCATGACAACATATTTGGTTCACTTGTTACATGTGATGTCCATTGCCTTTAAACCATAAATGACAAAGGTGGTTTGTCACTTGTTTTTACTCTTGAACACACATGACACTACATGCTTCGTTAAGCAATGTATTCTTCTAAGGAGACGTCTTTTATTCACTACTCCAACCATCGTTGTCCACAAATGTTTGAGTAACACAGTGTCTTTGTTCCACACAGGAGTTTGACAAGAAATATAACCCAACCTGGCACTGCATCGTTGGGAGAAACTTTGGCAGTTACGTGACTCATGAGACCAAGCATTTCATTTACTTCTACTTGGGTCAGGTGGCCATTCTGCTGTTCAAGTCGGGCTGAGGGAATGCGTTTTCTCGACATCAGCTGACCTTACATACAGTACTGACTGACTCAACAAAGGCACTATCATTCCTTGGCAAGGGGCCACTGCCTTTTTCTGTGCTGCTTTCTACTTTGTTGTTTTTGAGGATTTAAAAAACAAAAACAGAAACAAAAAAAAAAACGTGGCCATGTTAAAGAGATGAAACACCTGTATTTATTTTTGTCTTGTTACTTTAGAAATGTCATTTTTTATTAAAGCATAGCTTTTAAGCTGTCTGGGTCCAATGTCTGGTGTGGTTATTTCATTGCATTGCTTCATTATATGCCAACTATAATATTTATAATCCCATATGACCAAGTACTCATGAGGTTGTAAGATGTATGGATGACTGTGGTACTTACATGTATATTTATATTTGTATAGTCTATTTGTAAACTTGACAAATGGGATGAAACTATAAAGTTCCCATATGCATATTTGACATTTCTTAGTCATCACATCTGGAAGGTAGTCAGGTATTAAAAAAAAGCACCAAAGTACATCAACAGACAGCGTCTCAAGATTTTGAGGTAAATATGTTCAATTTGTTAAGTCCCTGCATTATGCAGACAGCTCCTTTTTCAGGGGAGTTTTAACCTCAAGTGTTACTTTGCCTTTTTCATGTTTGTGTAGTTAGTTACCAGGTATAGTTTCAGCATAAGACACTATAAAACCTGATAATGGAAAATTCACCAATTAATCAAGCTGAATGTACCCTTTGAGCTGTGGAAATACATTTTATCCTATGTCTCAGAGATGGCTGCAAGTCCATGACTTGTCTGTCTAGGAAACATCCAAGCTTTACACGCATGCGCGCCCGCACACACACACACACACACAATATCAGCACAAATGAGGCGAGGGAGGGCTAAAGATGGTGGTACTCTTTATTACTACACATTTAGAAAACCAGCTTGTGCGGGTAGACACCATTAGACAAGCAGAAGGAAGAACGCAGGTACCCTTTCATCTGAGGCATTTTCTTGATGAGGGGCAGGAGCTGAGCATCCACCGCTTTCTGGTCCTCCTTCCTCTGCTCTGTCAGCTGGTACTTCTGCAAATTGGTTTGAGAAGAAAACCAGTGAGTCAGGTGTCAGAAACCTGGGAGTCCAAGTCCCATTGAAGTGACCAAAATGTGTACAGAAACATATTTTGAGACAATATTGAAGTCGGTTCACCTCTTTTTCTGTGTCAAAGATTTCTCCCTCCTGGTGACGGGGCCTCCTCAGCTTCTTCTTCTTGAAGTAGGCATCGTTCAGAGTTTTGGGGATCTTCATGCCAGAGATGTCAATTTTGGTGTTGGTGGCAATGACAAATTTCTGGTGAGCTCGGCGCAGGGGGACTCTGTTCAAGGCAAGAGGGCCTAAAAGTATTCAAACAGGAAAATGCAAATGTTAGAAAAGGTGTATGAAGATGCCCAACATCTTGTTCACAGTGCTACTACTTTGAAACCTGCATGATTCTGTTATGTGCAGAAACACTGAGTAATTAAAATCATTCATCCTTACCAGTGACAAGCAGGAGACCACTTGAGAGCTGCTTCAGGAACACCACACGCTAAAAAACAAAGCCAAGTATTGTTAGTATAAAGCTACTGTATCAGGGAGTTCTGCAAATAAGGCCACAATTACTGCATCAACCACTACATCTAATATTTAGTGCCAACTTGAACACACAAGGGGGACAGGACCTCTATCCAACTCAAGCCATGAACTCAGTCCTGGAAGACTAAACATATTCCCTCATATTGATGGCATCTGTAGCTGCAATCCAGTTTCATGCCATGCTACTTGTACAAGGAAAAATGAATCTACTTGACACGCTTTATTTTTTTTACATATATATATATATATATATCAAGAGGGCTACCTGCCTGTCACTTTCATAGCTGAAACATTATTTAGGTCAGCACCGGCTCAAAGTGTGTGGGCACACTTGCATGCTTCCATAACTTGCCCATGTAGCATTTGAGAGTGGGAGGGAGGGACAATGTCTGTTGTGCTAAGGGTGTGATTACAGTGATTATTTTCATGCAGAGTGAGGATGCGCCACTGGTTTTTATTTATTTTTTTGTAAGGCCAATATCTGTTGATGCCATGTGTTGTATGACTGTAAAACTGGTGATGGACAACAGCACTGTGATTATGTTGCCAATTTAAGACGGTTTCTATCTAGGGCAGCTGAGGAAAGATAAGTCCACCATGATTACAATCAGTAAAATACTCCCAATGTCAGTGTATTAAAAATGTAGTTTTAAGTGTCACAACAGACCATGTCGAACGGTTCAGGTGGAGTTTCCTTTAGCAAAGTCCCTCATTTTCTGTATTAGATTCCTCTAACTGTATTATTGGGGTAAAAACAGGTTCAATTTCAGATAGAAATTGTAAAGTAGTTACTGTGGTGTATTCTGACTTAAACTGCTACAATTGTCGTTACTGTTAATGAAAACAATGGTTGAGATGCTCCAAAATTTGGTTTTATTTACAGGTGCCATAATCAGCATAATGTAATGATTTTGTAGTCCCCAAAAGTAATATCTTTAATAATCAAAAGGTAATAATTTTGACTTCCAATTTGTGTATATTGACATATACAAGTAAAAACTTAAACTTCTATTTTGCAATTGTGCTCAACAACTATTTGTAGATCACATGTTTTGTAGTTGTGAAAAGCCTACATTAAAGACCTGTTAATCAACTGGAACAAACGCAGATTCATACCCTGAGTTTTAACCTTTTGATGGTGGAGACTTTTGTTTACATCTGGATCACAGATTGTGTCTTTCCAGATTATACCAGTACTTGCACTCAAGGCTGGTATATCTGTTTCACAGTATGGAAATTGATGGTAATCACACCAGGCTCATTTGCTTATCTTTTAAATCATTGAATACTGTTTTAGTGTCACCTAAAAATATTTAAAGTGTATATATAGTTTCATGTCTGTCAGGACATTATTTTGTGAAATATGTTTGTTCAACCAAAACAAAACAAAAAAACCTTTCTGTTCTTCAACCTAATGTGTTACACTGTATACCACGAAAATCTCATACCACAGCGACCCTATATGAGATGAGTTATGAGAATCTGCATCAGCCAAACAAGTTTTGTACAATATACAACAGTTAGAGATTTTTCCCTTTATCGTCCTAGAAGTAAACAGATTGCTGCCCTTAAAACCCCAGTGGACGCTCTTAATATTATGTCTGCATCCTGGAAACCATTTCATGCCTGCACCGTCATACAAGGGGTATTACATATTCCACCGTTAAGTTTTCCAACACACTTGCAGGATTGTCACACAACATTTTTCAGGCTGTGCTGTGTGTGACTCATTTCTGCTAATCCCGAAAATCATCTATCCCATTATCAAGACATGCTAGAAATAGTTCTCACCTTTCCACGGTGGCGACCAGTGAGCAGAATGAGGACAGTTCCCGGGGTGATGGAGGCACGCAGCTTCCTCTTGTGCTGGCTGAAGGGTTTCTTTCCATGGCTCCTCAGTTTACGAGGAACATCCTCTGTGGGATAGTAGCGGGGCTATGATAGGAGTGCACAAGAATGCATGTTAGTATTTTCATTATGTAAATATCTGGTGGAAGACAGACATACAAAACACAAATGCAGTCCTTTTCAATTGAAAGCAAAGAGCACTTGTCTAACTGTCAAAATAACATATGAAGGGAAAAATTTGGGAAAAAAAGATTTGTACATTACTGACCATCTTGCGCAGTTTGACGACACGAGTGCCTCCGTTCTTGTCTCCTCCAACAGTCTTGACAACTGTGGCCTTGGGTCTCTCCTTTATCTTTTTCTCGATCTGTTACAAGAACAAATTGTTATCAAAACAAGTCACAATCAACACATGTGATTCACATTTGGCTTATGTTATCATTCATTTTGTAGGGTGTCTGCCCTCACCTTGGTCTCAGTGGTCTTGGCCTTCCTCTTGTACATGGCCCTGCGGGCATACATAGCGGAACGGGAGTAGCGGCCGATGCCCCGGGCCAGAACCGGGTTCCGGCTCCCATGCTTCTTCTTGGCAGACTTCTTGTCTCCCTCTGCCATCTGACACAGAGTAAGTAAAACAGATGTTAGTACACAGACTGCAGATAATGCAGGATGACCACTGATCCACCTGACTAAATCTTTGCTGAGGTCCTGAAAGCGTTGACGAATCCAGACTGACACAGATTTCCACCCACTTTGATCCATGTAGTATTTCACATTATTTTGAGGTTTCGGTCTGTCAGACCTGCATTAGTTGAGTTGGACCCAATGCTCAAAAAACAGCAAAATACTGCTTAGAGCTAAGTGTGTGGAAAACTCTTTAATCAATATACATACTTCTGTTTTATTTTAAGACGACACTACAGCCTTGGTTGGGCAGTGCCTTGTATATTATTCCATAGCACTACAATTCAGGTACCAACTTCCACTTAGCAATTCAGTCAAATAATTAATGATCCTAATATAAAAAACACAACGTATTGGTAAACAGTTGAAATCACCACAACCATTTCAAACAATGCATTGATTTAAAAAAAAAAACAAAAAACAGAAAACTCACAACCATACTAAACAATCAATGAGCTTGGTTGAGTGCTAACACTGCACCTATCGTCAATGCATTAGAGGCATGACAAGTAACACTAGCTAGCAGTTAGCAACATGGTACAGACGAGTCCTTCTAGTGGCTAGCCAGACACTTTTATTCTCAAAATGACAGTTTAATGTTTAAAAAAAAAACTTAATGTGACAGCGGAATTATATGGGTAAACGCAACACACGACTACCGAAAGACAACACGTTTCTATTAGCCAGCTAGCTAACGTTACAAACAGCACGAAGGCTAGCCGCCGGCCTTGGACTGCCGATACACCAAAGTGTTCATTATTACAGAATCATGACGGATAAATCATGGTAATAGCGGTGTGTGATGCATCATCTAGATATACGGATTCGTCTCCTAACGTTTGAAGACTGTATTTTTTATTCTGTAACACAGATGAAGACAGATTTTATTCCAACAGAAACACGAAAGCCAGGCTTCCTTACCTTTGCTATGAAAAAAAGACCGACATCCGGGGATGTGACGCATATAAGGACGCTGCATGATGACGTTGACGTAATTGCGTCAACTTTCAATGACATGATGGTTCATGTAGTCTTAAATATTTCTCCTTCATTGTCACTATTAATTTACAAATAAAATCGACACTGCAACTGTTTTTAATTTCTATTTTAATTAACGATTTTATTCCTCTAAATATATATTTTTATTTTATACACTCTTACAAGCTTCATTTTTTTGAAGGGAAATATCAAATTAATTTATATAGATCAACAAACAATTTTTAAAAACAAATTTTATTAATTGAAAGCCAATTGTTAAAAAATACCTTCAACAGCAGAGCATAAAATCTATTTTCTGGAAGATATTGTGAAACACATTTGATGTGTTCTCATCTATTTTTATACCATCCCTGCTACAAGTAACACATTAATGGCAGACTTTTGTTCACTATTGTTCAACAGATTACTGTTATTCACATTAATGGGGTCAAATGTTCAATATCAAATATCACCCATTCAGCCATGGCTGATTGTTATTAGTTTTTCTAAGCATTTTGAGCATAGCATAGGCAATCACCGCTCAGGTGAAAACTACAAAAACAGAACATCACTTCTTCTTCTTCTTCTTTTTTTTGAAAATTGTATTTATTGAGATTCTCTGACACACAAATACAAATTCAGTTTTTGCTAGAGCCAAAATGTTAGGTGACATGCGTTGTCACACAGTACTGATCCCTGATAATGGAGTGATAGGCAAACTTCAGAGTTGATTAGTATAACCTAACACAAGCTGTACATGAATTAATAATATGAGACGTGTTAATGTTATCAAGGACCTAAATGTATTTGAGGCACATACATAAACAGTCTCTTGCACCCCGGTACAAGCACAGAAACATGAGTTAGCTCTTTGTCCTCATGGAGCTTCAGAGGAGAACACTGAGCTGAACATTTTTTAATAAATGAACTGAAAGAAGTAACAACAATTTTTGTGTGCCAGGGAAAAACTGAGCCACAGTGCCTCATGTTAAAAGAACATTTCCGTGTAATATGTATGAGTTTTTTTTTTTTTTCTTAAATCTCTTTCTTGCAGGTGTCTACTATATTTCATGTTATGCAAATGACCATTGATCAAGACATTCTCCCGGGGACATTCCTTTGATATTGGCAGCTTCTTTAATCAGCAGTTTTCAAGGATGATGGCGATGCCCTGACCACCACCAATGCAGGCAGAGCCAACAGCGTACTTGCCTCCTCGTCGCCTGTTGAAGAAAACAAAGCTCATCATTCAAGGCTACTGAATGTGCAGACATCTCTTGATAAATTGTACATATAGGCTACCTGAGTTCATGGACCAGGTGGGCAGTGATGCGTGTTCCAGAAGCACCGAGAGGATGTCCAATAGCAATAGCTCCACCATTAACGTTGCTTTTCTCTGGATCAAGACCAAGAGCCTTAGCGACAGCCAGGAACTGAGGGGCAAAGGCCTCATTCACCTGCACAAAGAAAATCATATCAATGACACACCAGAGGAATAACTACATGAGTAATTTGGAACATCAATGAAATGAAAGGAAAAGTAACTAAGCACTGTGTTTAGGTACAATTTTTAGATACGGTACTTGTTTCCATTTTAAGCTACTTTATTCTTCTACTCCTGCATTTGAAATACAGCACATATATTTTTGGCTTGTGACCCCTTAGACTAAAATGTGGTGTTTTGTTAGGGTGCCTGGTCACATTTCTGATGTCTGAGTTGTGATTTAAATAATTGTTTGAGGCCCAAAAAAGCAAAATTATCCAATATTTCATAAAAACAGCAAATACATGAGAAAAGTAAAAGAAAAATTGTACTTTGTCTATTTGAAATTTTTTCATTGTTGCAAGACCCCTCAGATTTGTCTTGTGACCCTTTGGAGGGGCCCAAGCCCTAGGCTCCGAAACACTGGACTAAATTTCCAAACTGTGTGCAAAGTATTTAAAATTAGCTCCACCTAAAATGATACTTACACACTCACACACAGTATTATTAAGCTAATAATGTAATATATAACATATTAATATATAACGTATTAGTCTCAGGGAACGTTTTTCCACAGAGCAAATACTTTTATTTTTAACAATTATACTTCTGTACTTCAACGTATGTAAACGTACATTCACTCATGAATCAGACATTGTTTTTTCACTAGTAACAAACCTCCACAAGATCCATGTCCTTCAAAGTCAGACCTGCTTTTTTAAGAGCTTCTGTGATCGCTGGAACAGGACCTGGAGTGATTTAAGGAAGCCAGAAATTCTTACTGTATCAAGTAACGTGAGATACTACTAAAGTGAATTTAGTCAGTCACTCATTTTAATTCAAAAGGGGTTAAATTACAACTCCATAACAGTGGTGTCACTCACCAATGCCCATAATGCTCGGGTCACAGCCAGACACGTGATAGGCCACAATTCTGGCCAGTGGAGTGAGCTTGTGTCCCTTCACCGCCTCCTCGCTTGCAATCACCACAGCAGCTGCACCATCAGATACACCCTGGATATCAAGAAGACGGTGGTACATTTCGTAGTACAGGCAACAACATCTGAATTTATATGAAAATACATTTTGGTGTGATCCACTTGAACTGTGGAACTCATGTCACTGCCACAAGTCACCACTCCTTTAACAACCAAACTATCATCTCACATTACAGCAACAAAACATTCTGAAAACACTAAAACATTCTTACTGGTTGAAATAAAACAGACCTCCTGTTTAACATTGACTGGGATGATAAAAAATTAACTGAGCACCTCAGGTCCTGAGGAGGAGTCAGCAGCTCAGGCGTGAACTCACCGAAGCATTGGCAGCAGTAACAGTCCCTCCCTTCTTGAAGACAGGAGCCAGCTTGGCCATCTGTTCCTGTGTGGTCTGTGGACGAGGGTGTTCGTCCTGAGCCATGGACACCTTGCCTTTCCGAGCTTTCACATCGATGGGAGCAATTTCTGCTGTGTAGTGACCAGCCTCATGAGCTGTAAAAAGACAGAAGTTAGGATTTAAATACTAAGGATGAGTTTGTCTTGAGCAGCAAACTACTGTTGTTACTATGTGTAAGGTGAATAGACCTTGAACACATTTTAAAGGGATGAAAAAATGAAACTCGTCTCACCCGCCTTCCACTTTTGTTGCGTCTGGTACGCGTAGTTGTCACACTCCTCTCGTGTGAACTGGTATTTCTCTGCCAGGTTTTCTGCTGTGATGCCCATTGGGATTTTGACGTGCAGGTCGGTCAGACCCGCCCACAAGGTGTCCTCTAGCTGTCAAGCAGATGTGGAGAAGTTTTATCCTTGGTCAAAAGCATCTTGGGTTTCATAACAAACTCTTTACAGCCATCACATGGCTTCATGTACATTTGGGGTTTAGAAAGAAAAGAAAATCATCCGGATGCCAACCTTCAGATCGACTCCAAACTTTGTACCAAATCGGATGTTGCGAACGGCGTACGGGGCCTGGCTCATGCTCTCTGAGCCTCCAGCCAGGACCACCTCTGACTCTCTGAGGCAAATCTCCTACAAACACACAAGGTAACATATTTTTGGTTTGGAGCAACAAGACAAAAGTTAAGACACTTTATGTTCTACTGATAAATGTGAAATATTGTAAGTAATGTGTCGGCCACGCTCTCTGCCACATAGCTCCAGTCTTTTACACATATACACTCAGTGGGCACTTTATCAGGTACACTTGTAGCATCTAAAGCATTTCAATACAACAGCTCTAACACCTTAATCATAACATAAGAATTATCTTTATGAAGCTCATTATCTTCAGTTTTTGTTGATGTTGTCAGAGAAGTGGAAATTCAGCTTCATGTTCATCACTGAGGTCATAGAATGAACTACAGTCCAGTTCAACACCACCACTAACTATGACCTCGATGCAAAGACCCATGATTACAATAACACCTCTATGACAGTGTCTTATAGGCATCATAAAAAGATGTTGCGGCAAAAGAGTTGTACTGGATTTCATTAGATTGTACAGGTCTATCTAATAAAGTGGCCACAGAGTGTGCAACCCTATGGTTTATTTACATTTGTATTTCTGCCTGAATGTTTTTGCTCTGGATGGAGAGCTTACTTGAGCACCATTGATGATGGACTGGAAACCAGATCCACACAGTCTGTTCACAGTGAGAGCAGGAACTGGGATGGGAATGCCACACCTCAGGCCCACATGACGAGCAATGTAGGGTGCATCAGCTGAGCTCTGAAATCAGGGAGGGAGATAAAGAGAAATGAAAAGGCGAGGAACAAACCAAGGTCACCAATCAGCACAAAAATAAGCATGTTAACATCTGTGTTTCCATGTGATGGTAGTTGCAATCTGTTAAATGTGGCTGTCGATCTGTTGAATTTTAGGTACCTGCATGACATTTCCCATGATGACACTGTTTACAAGTTCTGGTGCGACGCCCCCTGCAGCGAGGGCGGCTTTGGCTGCATGCTCAGCCAGGTCTGTTGCACTGTGATCCTTCAGCACGCCACCATAGGTACCGAACGGAGTGCGCTTGGCAGCTACAATAAATACACCTGCAGAGAAACAGAGCATTTTAGTACAGCGACAAGGGCACCAAGCCAGCCACCACTGAGCCACAGCCAGATCACAGCATCAGGAGGTGCTGGGTGGTACACAGAGTCGATGAACGTGGAGTATAGATCTCTTTCCCAGTAGTATTTATCTAAACAAGTCACTATTGTTGCACAGCCAATGGTACGTTCTTATCTTGAAATACTGTGGCGATGTAGCTTTGAGGTTCTTATCACATTTAGGACTGTTTACTAACCTCAGTACATCTCAGGACATGCAGGATGCAATGACCTGCCACTGGGGTTTCAGTGTGGATGTGATGCAGCTCATTGTAACTCAGGTGACCTGTGCTGAGCGATGTGTTTGGTGTTGTCTAACATGACCTGTATTTTAGACTCTACTCTGTATGAGGAAAGGGCACTTAAGTGGGCCAAAAACTAAATGCACAGAATAAGACAAGAGTGAAAAATATTTGTGAAAGGATAATCAGCGGTGGAACCTAAGCACATTTACACAACTGACTGTATTTAAGTCTTGAGGTACTTGTATTTTACTTGAGTTTTTCCCATTTCATGCTACTTTACAGTAGTACTATGATACATGTCAAAGGGTAATATTGTACTTTTGCTGCATTACACTTACCTGAGATCTGTTGTTACAATATGACGTTCAAAATCAGACTTGATATAATTTCAACATCATATTGTAAAAGCAGGACTTTGAGTATTTCAATGATGTGGTTTTATTACTTTTACTAAAGTAAGGAATGCGGGTCCTTCATCCACTGTTGGAGATAATGAAGTAACATTATTATTATATCAAACAAGTACAATATGCACTTCTATGGGTGGACAGATGAGGAGCTGCAGTCGACAACACCTGTTAATGTTCAGCACCTCATTTTGTCACCTTTCACCTAATTTGCAGGAACATTGTGATCAGAAAATGTTTTAGATCTCTGCTGACTTTCATATTTACATATTCTCGACTTTACAGTGATGACATTCACTTTAGGTCATTGATGATGCTGCAACAGAAAAAAAGCATCTCTAACATTTACAGTGTTTAGAGAAGCACAGCCACAGTCAACCCGCATGCACGACAGCTTTGTTGGTTTCCTGATGAACCGAGAAGTTTTTCCTTACCTCTGAGAAGCGCCATGATGTCGATTCAACTAACCACCACTGTCAGGATTCAACCTTTTCACTGATACCTTCGACTGCCTCCTGGAATAGGTGCGTGGTGGATATAAAAGCCTGGCACAACTGCAACCTTTCCCCTAAATAATGCGACCGTAACTTTCCACCCGTCGAGGATGATTCGACAAAAAATCTTACATAGAGATTCAAAGAAAGAAATTTTTGAGTCTTTGAAAAACTACAAATATCGCACAAAATTTTAACCGTTAATTATATATTTGAACTCCATATTTAACTGTTTATTCAATTTTCAGCGAAAACATAATACTCGAAAGTGCGATCGTGATATTGTGAGCGACACTGTTCGTTACGTCATCTTCGCGCGCCACGTCTGTCTGTCACTCAGGCAAGGGGACGAACCAAGCGACGCGTGTGAGCATTTCTGTTACTGTGAGCCTGAGTATGAGTTTAAAGTGAAACAACACACCGTGGAAACATGTCCGTGGCCTTATCGCGCTGTCTCTGCAGGGTTTTGTCCCGACAGACCGCTCCCTCAAGGTGAGTATTGACGGCTCTCTAGTGGTAACAAGACGCTAGCTAACTGAAGCTAACATAGCAAGGTTATTCACGCCCTGTATTCTGTCTTCTGTGTGTTGTTTTGTAGCTTCCTTTTCGGGGAACATCACCATGCAGTACAGAGTCCTTGTTTTTTACCAGTGATGACATTGAAGACGTCTGCTCCATTAAGGTATGATCAAGGCTGGATTATAAACCAGCTGCCCTGTGGACCCAGGACCCCAGGGGCTTCAAAAGGAGCAAACATATGTAATTTACGATTAAGCGATCTCTGTGTTTACTGCATTTAATGGGAACTTTGAAGTGGCAGAGTACTCTTCACAATGCACAAAGGGCTGGGGGTGTGGTCTGGAGGGTCACTAGAAGCCCACCAATGATGCTATGATGGTTTGGTCCAGATTGTACAGCTGAAGGGATTTCTTAATTCTTAGCAGGACAAAGATTTAAAAACCGAAGTAGGTGATGCTGATAAAGTTACAGGTGTGTGTCCAACCTTGCTTGACACACAATTTAGTTTAAGATCAACTCAGAAAAGTCATATTAGAGAACACAGTAATGTAATTTTACTGCCATGTCTAACTAGAACTCTAAAATGATATGGATATGGTGGCATTTGTTGTTTATTTTAAGGTCACTGTAATGACTAAAGTCCTATATTACAACATTGACTTTGTCACAGTTTCACTGTTTCAGAATATATCTTGTGGTTGAGTATGTTCACATAGAGCTGTACTCTGTGTTTAAGAGCGGAGCCCAAAAAGAAGAAGAAAGTGGACCCAAAAAGGGAGCAGTTGATCAGAGACAGGCTGAGAAAAAAGCTGAAGAGGCTGGAGAAGGTTCCACCTGAGTTTATCCCAATAGATGACTTCATCACTCCAGGGAAATGCCTGGATGAAACAAGGTATGTATCTGAATCGTTCTTCATTCAGTTTTAAATTTGTATTGATCACTTCAGGGATGGATTGGCCATAAACTGTATGACAACTCATGTTGAAAAAAAGGTCCTTATTAGCTGTTTCAGTAATGGCTTTTAGCAACATGAGACTGGCTAATGCTAGCTCAATGTTAAAATCTCACAGTTAGTGTTTCCTGTTTCCTTTTATGTATCAGCTGTGGTTTTCTTTGACCTACTGTACCTTTGTTCTGTCCTTGTCCTGTCTGCTGTTAATTGCTGTTTTTTCTTCTGACAAAGGGAACGCTCTGCACCAAGGCTGTCATTTGAAGAAAGTGAGCGTCGAGCCCTGCTGCTGAAGGAGTGGGCTCGATACAAACAGGTCACCACTTACCCATCACACCTCCATCTCTTAAGCTTTTAGAGAAAATGTTGCTTCTGACCCCTGTGCTCTTAGTGTGCTATATTTGATGAGCTCATCTGTCTTTGTTCTTGCAGAAGCAGCACATGGCTGAAATGCAGGCTGTTGAACATGCCCTAGAAGCACAGAGGGAGGCACTGGAGGAGCTCAAGTTGGAGTCTGAGGAACTGTACCATGCTGCGCTGAAGCCAGACCCCCTTCTGCTTCCCTTCACTTATGAAGGTCCCACCTACACACCACCACAGACCACGTATTATGCTCCTGATGGGAAATGCAATGACATCACTAAAGTTTACACACAGTCATGAACTGGGAACAGCTGAGGGTGCAGCCTGTGTGTCTTGTCATGGATTTAGTGTGTCGTTGTTTGTTAGTGGTTCAATAAGCCAAGATGCAGCCTTTCAACTGCTGGCATGTGTACATGCCAAGGACACTTTGCATGTATGAACCACCTGAGTTGTTTAATTTCTGTATCAAATGCAACAACATTCATGGAAATTATGAAGAGAATCGTTTGTTCCACATTCACATCTCTGTATACAAAATAACATAAGAAAATAAAATAAAAATGTACATTTTTTATTTAGACAACTTGTTTAGAATTCAATTTGTGTTATTTAAGAGTAAAGCAACAATTACATAAGGCATAAAACAGCACAACTCTACTCTGGGTTGAAACTGTAGAGCTGAATTCTGTCATTAATGCATTGATATTAATATACATATATATATAATCATCACATAGTATTTACCATGGCTTCAGAACAGCACATTTACAGAGACTGAAGACAATTCATGCAGTTCAAACTCATTTACAGTCAGTCTGTGAGTGCAGTCAGCCTCAGTGCTTCAGTGTACTCAAGCTTTGGAGAAATGATTATCAGCAAAAAACAACACTGCCTTTGCAGAGATCACGTTGAACAGACGCTGTCATCCTCATCATTGACCACTAGATGCTGCTACCACTGTCACAGCGTTCATCTGTTTTCATATACAACTTGAGATGATAATGAATGACGACCAATCTCTCCAGCATGTGGCTCTAAACATCTTTGTCAAGTCCATGAAGTGACAAGAATCTGCAGTTCACTTTGTTTTGGCCACCACGGGAACAGCAGGTTGACAGTGACAGTTCAGGAATCCTGAGGTTTTTCTTGGTTCAAGGGCATGTGCCAGTCTTTTGGAGGATCTCGCCTCAGTTTCCACACTGGAGTGAACTTTCTCTGCTCTGCCACTCTGTTCCTCTCACTCGTCTGCAAGGCTTCCTGCAAATGAATATCCACAGTATAAACTAATTGATTACATTTCCATGACGAGTTTTTTTCAAGTGTTTATATGTATTCTATAGGATCAGTCAGATCACATATTTAAGTCTTTAAACAATGACTTCTGGCAGCTGTACCTTGGCCTGAGGGTCTCTGTGTTTCTCCCACTCTTTGCAGTTATAGTAGTCCACTTTCCACTGCCCGCAGGATGGGGAGGTGCCGTAAGAGTAATAATGGTGGAAATTATTCCACAAGCTTTTGCAATGTGCGAATTCACTCCAATAGACATCACAGGGCCGGGGTGTCTACAAACAGACAAGGCAGGAATCAGCACAGAGCCAACTTGTACAGCTTGGTGCTTTACAGATGAACGTCCGCGTCATTTGACTGATTAGCAATGCTAGATTTCAAAGCAAATCCTCAGTCAGGTAAAAGACTGAGGGTCTCTGTTAAAGCCTCCTGGTCTATCTGACATTGCTTTGCTAGCTAAGGTTAACGTTACGACGGCAATTTAGCATCGATAGCTAATCACATTGCTGACTCTTTTACTAAGATTTGGCACTCTTTAAAAGCACTATGAAGACCAGAGCAGACAAAATGAAATCAGGAAATTTAGCCAAGAACGTATTTCACAATATAATTTAAGGATAAATTACCCTCCAACGTCTTTCTTCAGACTGCTCCATGGCCATCTGCTCAAACTTCAGCAGGGACAATACTTCCGGCTCAATTTCATTTCAGAATAAAAGCGCTACCATTTAAAGCACTTATTTTGAAAAGACACACTTAAGGTTGTTTAAAAAAACATTTTGGAACCACCAATGACAGAATGAAACAACAACACGCACCAAATAAAAACCACATAATTGTAGAAACCATCATTATGACAATTTTAATTAGAATTTGTATTTAAGTCAACATCTCTTCTTGGCTTTTACACCTTCATATTTTTTCTGTCATCTATTTGTGTTATAAAGTATTAATTACTTACCATTTGTTTATCAATGTCATTACACTTTGTCTAATTAGAAGTGCAAAACCAAACAGTCATCCACATATTCCTAAATAAATGTGTCCAATTTGTGTTGAGAAAAATGCCGTATTTACAGAAACATCCTTTTATATTCCCGTCTCATTTGGCATTTCATGTACATGCTTATATATTCCCAAAAAAATCATGAGCTACAATTAAATAATTTCAAAAACACAGTCCTTTATTTGTCTATAAATAAACCAGGAAAAAAGGAAAAACACTTGCAAATTATTCCTGTAACCCAGGAAAAAAACCTCAAACATAAAATTTAATTCTTTATAATTAAGAACAAAAGTAAAGAGATATTATTGCTCCCATTTTATAAGAACGGGTGTCTGAATAACAGCACATTTTAAGTGAATTGTAAAAATGCAGCAATTTGAGAAAAAGGGAGGGAATATGCCCAAATTAACAGGTAATTCAAATCTGATATTACAACAATATATCACTTCTGTGTGTTGGTGGTGTGGTGATATCATTTCTCATGCCTGGCTCAAATCAGTCACTCAGGACTCAAACCAAATTAAAACTGACAGCAGTTTATTCAGCTCAATTTCCACTGAGCAAAATATTACTGTCAGAGTTTTAATTATATATGACCACAACTCAACAGCAAAATTCTCGCTTCAAAAGAGAGAGAGACAAAACCTCGACGTGTCTGAAGACCAGTTTTTTTTTACTTTGCTGTTGAAGGTGACAATAGATATGATGCGTCTGTGCACATTAGTCAGTCTCTCCACTTGAAATCTTCACGGCTTTCTGCCCTTCTTGCGTAGTGACTGTCCTTGTCCAGAGAAGGCGATGAATCTGTTCAAGGCATCATCCTGAGAGAATTAAAAAGAGATTCAAAAGTAGTTAAAACTGGAAAATTACAAAATGAGTGCTATGTGAGAAAATATATTTAGAGAATTCAGAATTTAGGAACAGAATGAATCGCACAATAAAATAGTTTATTTAAAGTGCTTTTGAAAAGGACCTGTGCTGAATAACTGCAAATACAGCCTCATTAAATCTTTACATATTTACAGGTTACATAGTAGATCAAATCCTTCACATTTCTTACATCCTCCACAAATTTCCTGGGCTGAGGCCTCGAGTTCCTGATGAAGGTGATCCTACCAACTTTGAAGTCATGGTTGGGTATGCCTCTGTGTGATGAAAGATTAGAGTTCAATATCATCAGACAAGCATCAGACATAATATTTCCAGCTGTTTTTCAAGGACCTCACAAACACCAAAGTCTTTAGTCATTTCCAGCCGTGCTCTACTGTACCATAGCGGTCACTAACAGGGCATCGTATAAATAGTTTGGACACCTGTATGTAGCACCAGCAACAAAGACAGGAAATGGTACAAAAATACTCACACAACCAGAACTTGGTCAGCATCAATAACACCAAGTGTTGTGCCTCACAGAGTCAGATTGTAAGTTCGTATTCAGCTCACCAAAGGCCCAAAAATAGTATATGTGCCTGGCTGCTTCGAGTTTAAGGTGCTGCTGACCCCATTTGGAAAGTTATCAGGACCAATTCAAAGAATTTCTATTTTGTCTGGATTTAGGTGGAGGAAATTAAGACTACGTCGGTTCATGTGTACAACAATAACATACTGAACATTTTTTCACCTTTTGATGTCACTCGGGCCAAGAGGGGCAGGGCTGGGCTCAATCCCTTTTGTTTTCCCATCCAAACGATTGCCAGAGCCAGTGAAAGCCTGAGGGTAAGAAACAGATTAGATGTCACATTAGCCCAAGTTATCAGCTATCAGTAGTCAAGAAGACATTCATTTGTATCACAGCATCATTCACTCACTCTGAATCCCATGTCCATGTCAGCGTAACTGCTGGGATCTCCTTCTTCCTCCTGTGAAGAAATTTGTTTTCTCAATTTGTTCAGAGCAGAGTATTTTGAGGAACTTTTCAGGTTTGGTCCTTACTGTTGGTTCCTCGTGGTAATGAGGTCGTTCAGGCTCTTTGTAACCCAAAGGAGCATCAAAGTCCACCTGAGAAACAGAGCGACAGCACATTTAAAGCAGAGAACAACAGAATAATTCACTGTTGTCTGTGATGAGATAGCGGCTCTTACATTCATATCGCACTCGATGATGGATACTGCTTTGTCTGGCTTGGTCTCCATCACTCGCAGCTCATATATCTGAAACAAACACACACATTTGCAGTGGTATTCAGTAGAAAGAAAATAAGATAAAAATCACATTCACATATTAATCTGAACAAACTGATTTACCTTCTCATTGTAGTTAATAGCTATGACATCACCAGTGGTCAAGCAGGCAAAGTTTCTCAATGCATTTTCCAGTCTGTAATAAAGTGACAACTTAGCTAATCACTTTAATGAAACACAAAAATGTGGGAAAAGGGGTCAATTTACTGATCCAAGTGATAATGATGATGCTATTTCTTACACTGCCTTGGGGTTTGTGATGTCTAGGAAGTCGGGGCTTTGTGGCTGGAACTTTGAGTAGGTGGCCACCATGAGGTTCACACTTTCCACTGTGACCAGACCACCTTCCTCCAGCAGGAGATTCTGCATCATCTGCAGCAAACAAAATAAAGATTTCTTTCAACTAATACTTTTACTTCTATTGTCCTAAACTATCAGTACAGTATTATTAGCCACCTTCTACTTCAGAATATTTAAGTGACAGCAGACAGTTCAGTGTCTGTGACACACTAAATTTGTTATTGTTTCTCACCCAGTGTGGCAGGTAGCAGATTCCCTCATCAGCCACAAACTCCAGAACACCACAGTGTGTCATTCTGTCTGAGTTCTTGTTGGTCAGCTTGAACAGCATCGGATAAGTGATATTAAGTCTGCCTGTACGAGGGAAAGGAGGAGAAAGGTAATGATCATGGAAGGTACACACAGAAGTGAGACAATAATGAAGAGGTGCTTAATTCAGCTTCCACTTACTGAGCTGGTCGAGAGCTGAAGGTGGCATTATTACTGAAAAAAGAAAAAGAAAATGAATTAATAATAAACAATATTAGGTAAAGGCCTTCCCTGTCAGTTAAAAGACTTTGAACAGATATTCTGAATTATCGAAACCAACTCGACAAGAAAATGAGAACTTGATCACTCTTATTAGAACGACATACTTGTACATCTGGAGGTAAAAGGCAGAAAACATGTTCTAAACAGGTTATCCAAAGGTGAGAATGCAAAACAAATGAAAACAGAAGCTGAGGGACAGAGCAGTGTCTGAAAAAAACAAACAAAAACAAAAACAAAAACCTTAACTGATAGACCTTTCCCATGAGAGTTTACTAGTTTGGTCCTTACAAATCTGGGTCTGTGATGGAACAGTTTTACAGAGTCAGTATGTACGGGAAATATCACTTTTCTGCAAAAAAGGCAAACCACTTTTACTCTGGGGAACCACCGAGAAGCAACTGCTGAGGCTTATTTTATCAAGGGACATCTAGAAATGGGTAAGAGCTTGAACTGACAAACCTTTGTCAAACTTAGATCCACAGACATGTTCATAAGGGTCTGTAGCTTACATAAGACAGGGTTGACTGCACCAGACATTGAGACAGACCTCAACATGAGTCAAACTGACCAGTTTAACACTAGACAACACTGGACAGTTCAAAACTATGTTCAGAGGTTCATCTGGAACAATAAACAGAAGGACAGATTTTTACCAACGATACCAAAAGACAGCCTTCTCCTAAACGTTTGGCTGGAAACTTTTAGGACAGTAACGCTCACTTTTGCCTCCTTTCTCTACGTCGGAGCGGTCGTTAGGACCTGCCAACATGGACACCGAGTAGCAGCGGTACTGAGTGGAGAAACGGTTCTGAAAGCCCCGGGACATCGGGTGGTCGAAAACGTTGAAGGAAAACTGTGGAAGAAACAAAATCCTATGAATAAAACACAAATACTTAGGGTATTTTACGTGAGTTGGTTACCATCCACATCGGTTTTTAATTCCATCATGACAGGGCACCTTTCTGCTGCTGCCGTGTTGTTGTTAGCCGCTCGCTAGCTTAAACTGTTTGTTTAAACCTGTTTGATAGATGTGAATCCTCAGCGTTGGACAAAATGAGGGTCCTACTCACCATGTCGACACTTCAGGTCTTTGGTCGCCAGACGACTCAAATCAAAAAGTCTGTTTCTGTTTTCTTACTTGAAAATTTGCTTATGAGCTGTATGTTTCCACTGTTATCTTCCGTTTCTTCCGGAAGTGTACGAGCCGACAGTAGGAAATGACAACATGAGAGAGGTTAGCCAATCGTAGCAGCCCACGGAAATAACTTTCGTTTCGTTCTTCGGTGTTACTGCAAATCCACACAGGGTCCTGCATTCTGAGATGAAAACGACTCGCCCTTTGGCTTCCTTTAGTGTAAAAGTACTAAACATTATAATTGTATATTAATTGAAACGGGTCGAACTCACAAGAAACATATTTTAAATAGTCAAAATAGAAGAAGAGACAAAGGCTAAGATATCCTGACTTTTAGTCCTTTGCATTGATCAAACTCCAAAAAAAAACTACACTTACCAAAGGCAGGAATTATCTTTCAGTCTCAACTTTTCAGCAAACGTGGATGTGAAGTCTTTGAAGTGCCCAGAAAAAATTGAAAATTTAACTTGACTTTATAATTCTGACAACTGGGTGAAGTCTGTCTGCAGGAAGACCATATGAATCAATCAAAAGCTGGAGGACAACCACTGCACTGAGTGGAGCTTCTAGTCAGACTGCTTTGTCGACAAAATGAATATTCAATCTCAGCTAATGTCACCTTGTCATTAGCCTGCTTGGTAAATGTTCAAGTATTTGTAACTCCACTCCAGCTTTAAGACAGGCTCTCTGTTAAACAATTCATGTCTCCATACATTAACTGAGGTTATTCTGTGTTTACAGGGTGAACCAGTGGAACCGCCCTTTAATATTTATCAACCACAGTTGCCACTATGCAAGAATAAAACATACATCAGCCTTATTCAGAGCAACACAGTTTTATGGGGTCTTATGAAGACCAAATCAGACATAGATAACTGACAGCAGCACACTGATGAGTTAAAAGTCATTATAGAGGCCCAGTTGAAATATTTTCAGGCTCAAAAAACTGTACATGTGAAAGATATAATATATAAAACATAAAACTAAGAAAAGTGTTGCACTTTGAGAGAACATTTTAAAAAATGATCAGGTCTGAGTGTGGACAAGCCCTCTGATGGTAAAGAAGGGAGTTCTACAGATCTGCAGGTCAACATCGGTCTCTGGTCAAGTGTTAAACATCATTTTCTGCCTTATTTTCAGATGTAAGCCATCATATCGGAGGCCAACTTTTGGCTACTTCTTGATGCATGGCCTCAGGTAACCACTGGCAGTATGTAGACATCAGAACTGTAGGGAGACAAAAATATGTGATAAAACAACAAGATTAAATAACAAGAAGACTAATCAAATCAGGCTCAGGCAGCTTCATGCCAAGCACATTAAATCCTCACATTTATCTTCAGTTTTCCAGACAGAGAGGAGAGCATCTCTGCAGTCAACTCTCTTTGACACCAGTGCTCCCAGCAAAGCCTCAGTCCTGGGCTGCAGCCTAAAGCAGCAAAGACACAACTGTAGGAGAAAAGCTTTTCCTTCAAACAAGTCAAAGTGTTGATGTGTGTGACAGAGTACCAACTTACTTTGCCCATGTTTTCAGCATGATGGAGGGGCTTGAGAGAAGATAGCCAACATTTTTCTTTAGTTTAGGACAAACCTGCAAACCAGACAAAGCAACCATTACTACACAAGCCCGAAGTGTTTAAGGGTTTATCCAGGTGCATGTATCGTTTTTACAGCTTTTAAAGGGTTTGTGCCAGGTTTCAATTTCAGATTCAGATTTGAGGTTTTCATGTTTCTCTCCAACTTATATTTAACTTGAGGGCATATTTTTTGGCCTGGCACGAGCAGAACCACAAAGCTGGAAGAACTTCTCAATAAATAATAGATCAGGGAACTTTCAGGTTTCGCTGCAGTACCTGTCCCTCAAGCAGAAACCTGGAAAACAGTTTGTAACGCTCCAGGCCGTCTGGATATTCCATCTCCACTGCTGGCAGCTGCCAACCCACACGGACTGCAGGAGAGACAGCAATGACATTAATGTAGATGAGACATCTTTCAAACACAGCTATGGTGTTGTAGGGAACTTACAGAAGGTGCTTGAGCGGTGACATCTGATGCTACCAGTGGATGAACAGAGCCATGGTGAAGGCGACTCCAGGGGGGAACTGAAATGACAATACTGAGGCAGAAGCTTGGGGACCCACTCTGCTTCTACTGCTGACACACCTGACAGACAAGTAGGAAGATATCTCAGCAGGTGAAACCATCAGCCTGAAAATCTAGTTCAACAACAGCTGCAATAATACAATTCAAGAAGAACTTTATTGCCCTGAACGTTGACAGCATAGAAATGTGGCTTGTCAATGGGATTTTCAGGAAACACACACAATTTAAAAAAAAGAGAGAAAAAAAATATCTGCCCGAGTCATCACTCCATCAGTATCGTGCAATAAACACTGAATCTAAAAATATGTGTATCATGTACCTTAGCTTCAACCTTAAAGTGCCGCTGTACATTGAGAACTACAAAAGGAATAAATGAGCCACCAATCAGCACTAACAGAGCACTGAATACCAAATACCACATCTGGTATTTTCACAGAGCTCATTTACCTTTCATGTACATCTTGGTGGTCTCCATGATCTCCTGGTAGACGACAAACTCCGGCAGCGTTTTGAACAGCGCTGAGGTGGGATGAATGAACACTGGCTCGTCCATGAGCGGCGTCTATGAGCAAAAACAGACAAAGGTGAGGAGGTGAAGGAGAGCTGTACTGAACTCTCCTAAATCACATTTACAGTCCTCAGAGCAACTTGCCTTGTATCCATTCTTCCATTTTGGGTCCAGTATATCTTCTGCCTGTACACGCCTGGCAAGATGGTCTCCCAGTCCGGCCAGAACAATCTGCCGCAAGCAACCCACCTGGTGCTCCGTCGGTGGAGTCATCTTGGGATTCACAAATACCCCCACCTCTGGACACACCGCGTTCACTGGGATGAGAGAACACGGATCATCTTTCGTTTTTGTTCTGCAGCACATTATGTGTTACCTTTGTGTGTGTGTGTGTGTGTGTGTGTGTGTGTGTGTGTGTGTGTGTACCTGCATTGGTAAGTTGTCCTCTGAGCTTCCTGATCTCCACCATGGCTTTATACCTCAGGCCATTCTCCTCACAAAACTTTGGAGTACAACCAGCAAATTCACAAGCACCAACAGCACCTGTAATCACACGTATACACACATACGTCATACTGTTACCCCATCAACGCGCTCAATATTGGACAGAGTACAACTTTTGGGGGCACCACAGTCAACCCTCCTCAACCAAGTCTCAATGAGACCCCCCTCCTGATGTTAAGTCTTTGAAGCCATGTCACGTGACCTTTAAAAGTCAACATATGACTGAAGAGACTCTGCTACAGCCTATAGTACAATACTTTGCAGTGGTGTAACTGGAACAAAAAGTCAGCTTACCCAGCATGACCATGAGGTCTCCCAGCAGGAGTGACGCTCCTTGCCCAGCCCACAACCTCCTCATTTGGGTCAGCCGAGCTCGACGCTGGGTGAGCTTGGAGTTCTCATCTTCACTTCCTGCAGGTCTGAGGAGCAACAAAAATGTTTTGTGAATACAAGAACAAAATGAAGTATGCTGCATGAGAAGACGACTCAGGTTCAAGGACGTAGTATTTCCCACTCCAGTCTTTAACGTGTTCATCTATAAGCAGATATTATTAAAGCAAACGTGTCCTCACCTGTGAAGATCTTCAAAGATCTCCCGGACTGTCATGGCTGCGACCACAGCAATGACGTAGGGCAGGCAATCCTGCTGCTTACCGAGAGCTAACATTTTAGCATAACGTGGTGCCACAGGGAATGAAGCCATCGCTCTGCCCAGGGGGGTGATGGGGCAGCTGAGCCTCGCTTGCTCCATCTCTTTCACCCTAATAAGAAAAAAATAAACAGTTTACAGGTGTGGACATGTGATGTGACCAATCAATTAGTTCAATTTGTTTCAAGAAAAGGTAACATTTTCTATTAAGATACACATTCCCCGCTAACTTTTTGCTCATTAGCATACAGATCAGTAGCATACTGGCTCTTTACTGGTCATTATAAAACACTTATTCATGTCTTATTCTACAAGACTATATTCTACAACTACTAGGCCATTAACTAAGAGTTTTCCCACAATGACCTCCTAATTACTGCTTACTAAAAGCAAGTAAAGATGTAGTTGTACATGACGTTGTTGTACATGAATTACAAGCTTAACAACCTACCCATTCATAACCCTAACCCCCAACCCCCAGAATAAGGCATTATTAGGAACTTTATAATGACTACTAAAGAGAAAATATGCAGGATCACATGTCTCTTCACACCACCCAAACTATTATAATGAATTATTATGTGATCCATGTAAGCAGCATATTGATCAAGGCAGGTATGGAGTGGAAAACCCATCGACAGACAGTTGTTACCTTCCGGTGCGTGGTGGCTCTTTCAGAGCTCCTAACGAGACTAATAACTGCTCTGCTGCAACAAGAGCCTCGGCCGACGGAGACGTGGGGAAGGGAAAATTGACCACCTGCACAAACAGAAAATACAACGTTTTTACTGAGAGGACTATGTCTTTCTCTGATACAAAAACATTTCACTTAGAATTCAGCTGGCAATTTTGATTTGCTAATTTTTTCGGACCTTATCTATGTTGAGGTCCTTCATCTGTAAAACCAGGTCTTCCACGGGCCTGCGAGTGATCTCAGCCTCTGAGAACAAACTGAAGTCTCCAAATACTGCAGAGGAGTATAACCTGCAGACACAGACAGACAGACATCTGTGAGTACAAAGAAAACAACTGTGTAATTACAGTCATGCAGTTTCAAAGTCCTCACCTGTAGCAGTGTCCCGGCTCTGTTCGTCCAGCTCTACCGGCCCTCTGATTGGCCGAGGCCTGTGAGGTCCATGTGACCTTGAAGGACGAAACTCCGGTCACTCGGTCATAGAAACGTTTCTTAACTCGACCGCAGTCGACCACATACTTGATGCCAGGGATGGTCAGGGATGTCTCGGCCACGTTGGTGGCTACCACACACAGACGAGTGCCAGGCGGAGGAGGCCTGAACACCTGCAGTCAAGAGACGCACACACAAGATATTTGCTCTATTCCAGAAATATGTGAACCTGTACAGTGCAGATATCTAAACATCTGCAAAAATATTTTTTATAGCGAAAACAACTCATTTTTGTCATTTTTTGATCAGTTTCCTGCTGACCTATGATCTTAATCTTACCTTAGCCTGTTGCTCCGGAGCCAGCAGAGAGTACAGAGGGAGAACATAGAGAGGAATAGAGGGGTCTGCCTCCTCCTCCTCCTCTGCAGGGACAAAACAGAGCAGAGTTAGTAAGGGCACTTGTCTGAAATACAAACAGCTGGATGTGAAGAATTATCTGTTTGCAGTAGCTTGCCTGCATTGGTGGGATCATCTCCGATTTCCAGGTCAGAGCCTTCATCCTCCTGGTCTCCAATCCCGGCCTCTCTGTCCTCGTCGCCTTCATCCACCGGGAGAGCAGAGTAGTTATCCAGGTCAATGCGGGGCAGAGACTGCAGAAAGACATAATGCTATTAAAAATGTGTACAGTCCACTGTCAAAGACACAGAGATCCAAAAAGACACACACAAAAAAGGGTCTTTTATGTTAAAGGGGCTTCTAGGGGCATTTTAAAAGCAGACTTACGACAGTCTTCTTCTGTTTGGCCTTCTTAAACTTCCTCATTGCCTCTGAGGTGTCCGCATCCTCGTCTTCACCTGAACAAACGAACATGGAAATATATTAAAAACATACTGAGAGACATGTCAGTATGTGAGGGGGTCAAACAGGAGTGTGTTATACTCACCTGTGGCTGTGTTACCCTTCCTGAAGGGGAAAGCTTTTCTCAGTCTTCTGCACAGACCGTGAACTTCTGCCTGACCGGTCAGAAACACCAGGATACCACCTGAACGACAGACACACAGCGTCAGTTTGTCCTGCTGACTTAATGCAAACTGTTTTGAATAAATGTTCAAATCACATTTATAAAAACGACACTGATAAATAATAGTTATAATTTGCAATCTTCATGCGGCTTTTGATCATAAAACAGAAAGAGAAACAGATGTGATTAACTTCAGACTTTCTTTGAATGATCTGATGATCTTTGATTTCATCCCTTAGTTTTGTACTAAACAAATGTCTGCGTGCACCTGGAGGCAGCATCCGGTGGATCTTGCAGGTTTTGTGGAAAACCTCTCCAGTGTAATCCTCGAGCGGGGTGCGTTTGTTGAAATGTATGGTGACGGGGAACTGGCGAGCGTCCACCTTGATGACAGGCGGAGGCGTTTGGAACAGCTTCGTGTTGTCTGTGAAGTCCTCGACTCGCAGAGTAGCTGACATGACCAGCAGTTTCATGGGCTTACCTTTCTGTAGGGACATGACGAGTGGAAAGAGAGAAGGGACTAAAAATTACTAAAAAACTGCAAGATTACATCACGCAAAGCTGTAAATCAGGATGTGACTTTTCACAACGAGGACATGGAACACAGCAGAGTCTCTAACCTTGTTTCTGAGCGGGACAATACGAGACAACAGTCCAATGAGGATGTCTGTGTACACACTCCTTTCATGGGCCTCATCTATGATTATCACACTGTACTTCTGGAGCAGGAAATCCTATAAGACGAGACAGAGACACTGAAAAACTGCAGAAACATTGAAGAAATTAAAGGCTCATACACATACAGTGTACAGTGTGTTTCAGTCAACTATTGATGCTTTTAGTTCAGACAATTTTAGTTCACAGTTCTCAACTTTCCCATATTTATATTGAGGAAACTTCAGCTGTCAAAATCAAACACCAGCAGGTCAAAGTCGGCCATGTTTACAAAACCTAATTAAATGATTTCATTGAGAGTAAATATGATACCTGCTGAATCTCCTTCAGCAGAACGCCATCTGTCATGAACTTGATCTTGGTGTCGCTGGTCACATTCCCTTCATATCGAATCTGGTATGACACCACCCTTAAAACACGCACACGCACGCACGCACGCACGCACACACACACACACACACACACACACACACACACACACACACACACATCAGCTAATTTCCATCTCCAATCTTGTCACAAACACACTTCAAAAACTATAAGATTACTTAATTTTAAATATTTTGATTATCAACAGCGAGTGAATATCTCTTACCGTGTGGACAGGTTCATCTCTTTGGCCACTCTGTGGGACATGCTGACAGCTGCTACTCTTCTTGGCTCAGTGATACCTATTATTCCACTACCACTACAGGAAAAAGCCCATTGAAGAAGATAATGATGATGACAACCACGTGATATCATACATGAACGTATCCACATTTCTGGTGAAATGTCCAGTGGAAGATGTAAGGACAGCATCACAAAGAGGACAACCTACCTGGCATAGCCGGCTTCATACAGAAACTGAGGCACTTGTGTGGTCTTTCCACTTCCTGTCTCTCCGCAGATGACGACACAGGGATTTTCTCTCACTGCCTCCATGATGACCTGCTCCTCTGCCAGCACGGGCAGCTTCAGACGAGCCTCCTACGGCGACATATCGAAGTACACTTAAAGTGGACTCACAAAAAAACCTACCAAAATGAAATACCTGTGGTTTTGAGATTTAGTCATCACTCTCTGACACACATAGAGTGAGCGTATACACACCTGTATTTCTGGTGATCTGTCAACGGGAATGAAGATCGCCGGCTGCGACAGCGTCTTGTTTTGGATTTTCTCCTGATCTGAAGTCTTCTTCTCATTCTGTCCACCTTGTTCTGTTTTGAGTTGTTCTTCCTTCACTTCCTGTTTGTCCTCCTGACAGGGAGAGGTGCTTTCCTTAGATTCACGCATTTCTGTGGTCTCATTCGCTTGTTTATCTTCCTCCCCTTCATCATCATCAGACGAGGTATCCACATCACTACTTTCTTCTGCCTTTTGTTCCTCTTCTTCGTCTTCTTCATCTTTCCATTTCCTTTTCCTGTTTGCTCCACTGACGCTGCTGATCTTTGGCCCAGACTCCCCATTCTGGATTTCATCTGACAACCTGGAAATAAACCAAAAATATCAGACCCCTGACTCCACCTTGACCAAACTTTCCAATCATTAGTTACTCTTAGCTAATATGCTGCATTGTTGCACATACTGTTTAGTCTGGTAAAGTTTGTCTCCTGTTCCCAGTTTGGATGTGGTGTACAGCAACTTCAGTTCAGAATCTGGAAGCTGCACCTCAGCCAGTTTGGTCAGGATGTCGGCTCTCTGGACGGGGCAGACAGAAAGATGGTAAGTGGACTGTGATCTAGTCCTTTGTATGACATTTGCTCAAAGTCTTGCTGGCAGAGTTACTTAATGTTTAACTATTTATGTATAGAGTAGGAATAAACTGGTTCAATCTTGTGTCTAGGTCTGGGTGTCATATGAAAATTTTCAATGTTAGCGCTAATAACAGCTTCAGGACTGATTCATCTCTCGGCCGTCTGCAATACAGAAATAACAATGCTTAAAAGAACATATTAGAAAAACTTGTTTCTCTACAAAACCAAGCATCAAACAGCCTCACACCTGAGCTTTCTTTTCCTTGCGTTCAAGGACCTTCTGCAGCTCTTTCCTCTGCTTCTTGGTGAGGGGCTTTTTGGTGGAGACAGGTGTCACTGGGGCTTTCTTTTTCTTGGCTTTGTTGGCTGGAAGGACCAAAGCGTTGCTCTCATCTACACCTTTTAGCCTGCGCTCATCTGATGAAAACAAGGACCAACGACTGTTACCAGACAAAGCCAAACAGACAGCAGCTTTAAGTGTACGGATCCAACATGTGGATTCATACCTTGCAGTTCCACCACAACGTCTGTCTTCTCTTCATTTGCTGATTGAGGCTCACTTTGCTGCCGTCCCTTCCAGTTGTGTTTTTTCCTTAGTTTTCCCATTTTAAATTGACGTCTGGAAATTAATAAATAACAAACCATGTATACAAACCCACAAATATACTTTACAATTGTAATTTTAGTCACACTTTGCCAGCTTAACAACCACTTAACTTAGAACTTAGCTAGCTAGTTAACTACCAGCTAACTAGCAAACTGAATCTTAATCAATGCGAAATAAACGTAATTTACACAACCGACTAAATCTTTAAAAATATTATACAAAACAAACCTTTATTTTAACTGGTCAAACAACGGCATTGGAGATTTAAACACTTGACGCAAGATATCACAGCCCTCCACAAACCTCACGTGTAAACATATGAGTGTCCATCAGGTAAAACTGTCCGCCGCCAAAACGTTGTGTACGCAGAAAGGTTCCGCTACAGGGAGACGCGTTAGAAAAATAATCCATGACTAGTAGTCTTATTTTAACTGTACACGCCGTATTATCTGTCATAATTCATGGACAGATAGTTTACACAATGTGTCTGTCCAAATCAAATACACAAATAAACTCACGACTCAACATCTTTTTATAAAAGAAATGTGAGAATTTGATATTTTCAAAAAATGTATTTTCAACATGTAATTTATAACGCATGAATTTCTTTTTTAAAAAATGTATGTATAAAAAAAGAAATACACAATATTGCCATACAATATGAGTACATTTTAATTACACCTTTAACATTTGTTTTGTGTTTTAACGATCAGAGTGAAGTTCCAAGAAGAAATATCTAAAATTGTATGTGGGACTGACATAAACATGGCACAATGACACAGTCAAGTAACAAGTTGCACAAAATATAGATAGAAAATGGCAAATTATTCCATATGAAATACATGTTACAATTTAAAGCAGTTAGAAAAACATAAAATTGCCAGATGTTACCATACACATATAACTGCCTTATCAGCAATTCACAAAGTACATCAGACATAATAATCTCTTTTCCAGCCTTCAGATTATTTTGCTCAAATCCACAAATAAAACATCTCAGTGTGCAAAACAAACTTTTACAAATACATCCATTTTTATTTATAATTTTTTCACTGAAAAAAATTCAGATTCTTGAAGACTCTTGATGTAATCATTATCATTATGTCAATTAAAAACATATTAGGAGCAAGTGTAATGAGCAAAACTAGGTTAACAAAAGTATATCAGTATCAGTGTTTGACTGCTAAGTAGGAAAGAACTGCAGTGCAGAAATACAGGTGATACAGTAAAAAGTCCTGCTTAGCACCCAAACTGAAGGGATCCTTATCAAAATGTTGTCAATGGCACGGGATGAATATCATCTATTTATCATCTATTTCATTTACTCTACTCTAAGGTGGTGTACAGTGGTGTGTGGAGGTCTCAGGAAAAAATAGACTCTTAATTAGAATCGGGTCGAGATCTGCTGATGATTTTCATACTTGTCAAACCATTCCACTTTTATTCAGGGTTTTCCTTTCATTTGTCACCTGTTTATACATAAAAATATCTTTGTAATTGTAATCTGAAACACAAAATCCTGTGACAGACATTTTCTCTGTGCAAATAACAGCTCTTTTTCCTCTTTTGCATCAAACAATCACACATCACAGCTCCATCTCAGATGCTGCTGTCCTTTAAATGTGCATACTCATTCTCCCTCAGACCCTCCCCGGCTGTGAAGCTCTCTTCTGTGGTTCTCCTCGCCTCTTTGGACAGCCTCTCAAACTTCCTCAGGAACACGAGGAGAGCCACCAGCAGAGCTGCCTGCATTATTACAAACACACACAGACACACCTGCGAGGCCAAAGCCAGGTCACAGTACCAGTAGTGGCAGGACTCCAGGACCTCCTGCTCGGTTAAATACACCACCAGCCGCCCTCTTAGGCTGGGAGGGGAGCTGCAGTTGACGCCCAGGTGTGACTTGAGGGTGGCAGGCTGCCGCAGGAGCCAGGCTCGCAAATAGAGGATGCCACAGTCACACACCCAGGGGTTACCATGAAGGGAGACAGAGCGGAGGGAGGGGAAATCATCCAGGAGCCCATTAGGGAGGCTGCTGAGCAGGTTGTTGTGGAGACGGAGATCGGTGGTCCCAGCAGGGAAGCGAGTGGGCAGTGAGGAGGAGGTGAAAGACCTGCTGCTGCAATTCACCTGACTGCTGTGACAGGAGCAAAGGTGGGGGCATGCTAATGACCTTTGACCTCCAAACAAGAGGAGCAGACAGAGGAGCAGAAGCCCCGTCATGGTGACCAATCACTGAAGAGAAGAGAAGAGAAGAGAAGAGAAGAGAAGAGAAGAGAAGAGAAGAGAAGAGAAGAGAAGAGAAGAGAAGAGAAGAGAAGAGGCCTGATTAATTGCATCATGTGCTACTTTTGAACCACATGTCAACCACAAGGTCTTAGAGCCAAAATTGACACCACCACAATGTTCAGCCAATAGTCCGCAATTCTTAAATTATTAAAAAATAAAATGAAATTCTTAAAATAATTAAAAGCAAAAGCAGGAAATGTTCACATTTGCAAAGCTGGAATACATCAAACACTTTTGCATAAAAACTGTGAAAAATGACTTAAATGATGATCAAAATAGTTGCCAGTTGTTTCAGCTGTCCTATACTGAACCCACAGTATACACTGACAGGTACTTTAATTGATAACAGAGCATAATATTTTTTAAGCTCCTCATATGTTTTGTGTGCACACATAATTTGTAAAGTAATTTTCAACTAAAGCTGTCAGATAAATGTTGTAAAAAGTACAAATAGAAGTGGTATGAAGAGACTCAAGTGAAGTACAAGAATGTGTACTTATATAGAGTACTTAAGTAAATGTACCTCGTTACAGTGAACCACTGGTGTGAACACACTCAACCTCGATGTCAGGATTATACAGTCTGTGGCTGAGTCCCCTTGTGAGATCTCCTGATAATCAGACAGGAGCACAAAGTGAAGACAAAAAGTTGAAATTGATCATCTGCAGGCTCCGTCCGTCGTCTTTTAAAAACAGAACAGAGCAACTCTGCCAAACTGAACTTCACACGCCTCTCTAATTTCTGGGATGTTTTGAGAGCAAGAAAGTAGGCGATGGGTCTGGAAACCCTGTTTCAGTGTGAACAACGTTAAAGACAACGACAGAACCGAAGTCTGAATAATGTGTGAAGAGAATCATTTACCTTCAGAGCCGCGCGTCTTCAGGAGAGGACTGTGTGTCTTTTTGGTCGCTCTGAGAGGCCGAACGTGTGTGTTACTGCCAGCTGGCACTCACTGATAAAGACCACTGTCAAATATGAACACACATACACATGTACAGCACGCACGCGCACACACACACAGGAGAGACTTCCAGCAGGGAAGTTATTTTAGAGGACCTTCATTTCTAATGAGTGTCCAGGAAGTTCTTTGGTACTAATTAGAGTAACACTTCATTTGAAGTAGTGTGTGCATGAGGCTGACATGAACATGTTGTTGACATTAAATGTTACTCAGTCTATTAACCCTAACCCTCTTTAAAAATGATCTAAATTGACAGAATAATACCTAACAACACTTCATGGTTATGACAGCGTCATGTCAGCCTTATGCACACCCCTTCACATAAAATGTTACCCTCATTAGAGATAAAGTAGAGACAGTTTTGTTTTTATTAAATGAACTGCTGATGTAACCTAGAGAGTGTTTTAGACAGACTACAGCAGACAGATCAACATGCAAGGACAAAGTTTCTAATAATAAATGATAAATTAATGAATATTGAGTTAGATTTAAATGAAGTTCTACCTACTTTCCCTACAATTAGGACCAAATTGGTTATTTCCAAGAAAATTATTAGGAAATTACAGAGCAGTAAAATAAAGTGTATTTCAAACACTGTTACAACTTTTTAGGTACTTGTAGTTTACCTGAGTATTTCCATTTTCTGCTACTTTATAGTTCTGCTTCACTACAAATCAGAGACAAATATTGAACGTTTTACTCCACTACATGTAACTAATAACTTTAGTAACTTTACAGATTCAGATTAATAATACAAAATCCAATGAGCAAATAAAAGATGGTGGAAATTCCCAAGCTACCCAACAGCATATAAAGTAAATATAAGCTTCAACATTAAAGTGATATAACACATGAATGCATCAATGATTCGAATCCAATAATATATATCAGTCTGAAAGTGGTCATTCTATATATTCTGTATATTTTGATGGTAACACTTTTGTAGTTTTAAAGAGTTATGTTAAAACTGAGTATTACAAATAACTCAAACATCTGTGAGTCAAAGTCCTCTAACAGTAAATACAGACATTCAAACTAAAGATAAGTCCGCTTGTGTCTCCTCTGACTGACAGGGAGAAGATGCCATACGTGTATTGCAGAGGAAGAATGGCTGCAGGAGATAAACATGAATCAGCAGATAATGATCCTGTAGCAGCTCCAGCTCTGAGCTGTGCTGTTCAGACTCTGACAGCCGGATGTGACAGAGGATGTCCTGCTGCGCTCACTGGAACTTAACGTTCAACTCTACAAGCTCCAGAGAAACAATGCACACACAGTGAAGGCAGGCTGACGAGAAACAAGAGTTTATTTGTCACACCTTTATAAATGGGGCACAGGCTGAGCTCACAGACTTCAGGCAAAATATGTACTGCTCCTCAGCATCACACACACACACACACACACACACACACACACACACACACACACACACACACACACACACACACACACACACACACACATCTTCACTGGCAGAATGCAGCAACTCAATTCCAAGGAGAGAACACAGAAGCATAGACACAGTATTTGCTCCTCATTATTGATCTATTTTTACCGTCATCAAAGCAGACTGTAGGTCATGACGCATTTTAATACAAGCACAGGGCATTGGCTATAAAGCGATAAAAATAGGCCCACAGCGTTGAGCGGATATGAGTAATGGCAGCATGCTCGACATGCACCCTTGTACCGCATCAACCCCCTCATTATGTCAAAGGCTCTCCATTCACAGTTAGCCACTGGCAATAAGTGCATTTTCAGCTCAGCCAGCACAAAGAAAAATGCTGGGAGAGGATATTTTGACTTGCCATATATGAAAAAAAAGTCACATGAAGGTATTTATGAGGATCCAAGAGTAAATCAACAAGAGCAAAAGTTGGATTTTAACAAAAGTAAAGTCAAAAGGACAAATGGGAGTTTTATGGACGGACGCCTGCTGATATCGGAGAAATACGTACACTCACCCACTCAAACACACACTCACAAACATATAATAAAAAAAAAATATCCATGTTCAAATTTAAACATCACCAACAACCTTAATTTCTTTACAAAACATCTTGTAGCACACATGTTCATACCCTGACAAAATATCCAAAAAGTTTAGCATTGCATTTATAAATTAGATACACTGAGTAGTAATTTAAATTACGCATTTATATTATATATGTTAAGACTGTTAAACCACAGCGGGGGGCTCAAAGTGGGCAAACGGATAATTTCAAAGGAAAAAAAAACCTCTGACAAACGACCCTCCAGGCAGACAAACTATACAAAGCACCAAACTCAGGATAAATGTACAGCCAGAGTTGCCACTAACACATGATATCCATGTTCAACATCTGAAGGTCTCACTGTCGTTCAGAGGAGAAACAGTAGGCGGCGCTGCAGCCCAGCTCTGCTCCAGGAGACATCACTGGTCTTTGTCGTGCATCTGCTGCTGCATCTTATTCAGCATCTCCTGCATCCTCTTCAGCTGCAGACAGAAAGGAGCGCTTGGTCAAGCTCACCTGAACAGCTCAGATGACTTGGAGAACTGACAGTGTTTCACCTTGAAAGCACAGATGAATCTAAGGCTAGTCTGTGTGTGTGTGTGTGTGTGTGTGTGTGTGTGTGTGTGTGTGTGTGTGTGCATGTGCACGTGTGTGTGTGTGTGTGTGTGTGTGTGTGTGTGTGTGTGTGTGTGTGTGTGTGTGTGTGTGTGTGTGTTTGTTTAATCTTCGAATAGATTAAAAATCATACAGACTCTGGCTGAAAGATAATAATCACTGCTGTGCATTTAAATATATATTAAGTGGGGTGACCAATAATTCAGAAATACTGGAGTAAATATACTTCCAAATAGGGAAAATATTTTATATATATCAGTTGAAAAAAGACACCTGCATTTCACTTACAGTACTGTATGTATGTATGTATGTATGTATGTATGTATGTGTACTGTGTAAATACATGCAAACAACATGTTTAGGTTAATGAATCGGTGCAGATTGTAGTGAGAAACTGAACTGACAGGATGACTTTGTATGTTTCTTTTTTTCTTTTTGAATATTGAACATTAACTCAATTATATGTTAAATGTGATTTTGAATGTATTTGACATATCAGGCTGTATATTGGTCGCAGATGTTTCTACTGCTATTACAACGTTTTTCTATATTCAGGTCTGTCGTACAGTCTGTATTTCATTTTATATTTTACATTTAATTTATATTAAGCGGGTTTGTGTTTCAGAGGACAATGAGATCTAACTATTTACTTGTGTTTTTTCTCTCTTTTTCTTTCTTCTCCGAGTGTTTGTATGTATGTTTATGTTACAATGTTAGATTCTGCATTTGTTTTATGCTTTTTTTTTTTAATATATTTTCAATATTTAATTAATGAAATATCAACATCATCGATGCTGGTGTATGTATTATAGATGGAAATACAACTGTTTGTACATGAGATATTTTGCATTTCACACTATTCATACTGTCAATATTGTGCAGTAAATATCTCAGCACATTCATGTCTATCCCTTACTGGTTATTCTGTGCATTATTACCAAATATACACACATTACTGTGCACTTTACTGTTTTTTTCTCTTTCAGATAGTTGCTCAACTGCACATAGTACAATGACAAAGTTAAATCTAATCTAATTTTCTCTTATGTCATTATGTAGTAATTATTGTAACAGCAATAACAAGTGTTATTGCTAGCAGTGGTGGAAGAAGTATTCAGATCTTTTACTTCAATAAAATTGTGAATAGCACACTGTGAAAATACTCCACTACAAGTAAAAGTCAAAACCTTATTTGAGCAAGTGCAAGTATTATCAGCAAAATGTATTTAAAGTACCAGTTGGACCAACTCCTGAATCAGATTATGGTACATTAAATATTCTCTCTGTGGTGAATCAGTTTCTACTGAGAGATGGATATCAAACTACACCTCACAGTGTAGACTACAGACTGAAGCAGAGACTTGTTGCCCTGTGACTCATCGAGGATACATTCATGAAACAGAAATCAAAACATTCACTGTTTGGTCAAACAGCTGCTTCATACCTCCTCATCTTTCATTTTGATTAGTTTCTCAGTCTCCACATCCGGGGTGGAGAGCGGCAGGATGGGGATGGGACTCTCCATACGGTTGTCCTGAGCCAGTTTACTGAGGAGGAGGAGGAGGAGGAGGAGGAGGAGGAGGAGGAGAAAAGAAGGAGAGGTGAAGCAGGCAAATCTGTACTGAAATCTGCAAACAACAGCCGTCATCTGAGACGTTTCCACTACGTCTCTCTCTGACGTTTCCACACACCTGGTCATCTCCTGTATGCACTGCGCTCTGTAGTTTTCATAGTGGACGTCGCAGGTCACGTCTTTGAGGTCGTGCATGTGTGAGCGAATCAGCATGTTCCTCAGTTTCACAAAGTCACAATGCGACTGATTCTCCACTGAGCAAAGAAACATGTCAAATTAATGAATACTCCATGCTATGACATTCAAACTGTGTCTAATTTGCACGGTACCGTATGAACATACCTTCAACAATTCCCCAGGGGTACAGCCTCCCTCTCACTCTCTGCCCCCGAGCTTCCACCACTGTGTTACTGCCGATCACAGCGAACGGGGTGCACTCCTGCACAGACACATGAGGGTAGGTTGGTTTTTTAACCTTTATCTCTGCAGAAAGCTGACTGAGCATGCCGAGCCCTGGTGCATCTTCACAGAGGTATACAGGTTCACAAAAAGCCACTGAGCAGCTCAAGACAAGCGTGACTGTAAGTGTTGAGACGCGTAAAAATCTGGTGCAGTAGTACTCAAATGTTTTCTGCCATGCAGGTTATGTCACGTCTCCCCACCACATCAACTGACAGCATTTTTTCAACCAGCAACAAGATTGAGAAACTCGTTCCAAAAGAGCCACACTGAACGCTATTGCTGTAACGTCATCAAGAGCACAAACTGCACATCTCCTCTTTGCTCCTACGGCTTTGATCATAAACCACACGCGACACAGCTCTGTCGACAGCAAACCTGAGAACAAGATTGCCTTTTCCACATTTTGAATATGTTTGTTAGACAAATCTTTGTCTCTTTTCTTCCTCGTCAAGTCTGACCACATCATACTTTACGTGTCATTTCACCTGCTGAATACAGCTTGCTAGCATCAGAACATTTATTTTTCTTGACTGTTCTCCAAGTCAGCTTGTCAAAGAGGGAGAAGCACAGGTGGAACCAATAACATTAACATGGTTCCACTCAAGCAGTGCATACAATGCAGTGCAGCAGGTAATGATGCTGTTCGCTACACCTGCACATCAATGAAAATCTGACATCCAACCATGCAGGTAATTGCAGTTTTATGTGCCCAAGTTTTGAAATAGCTGTCTTTGAGATTTCTGCCACCACCCCAAATATTTTGGAGGTGAAGGGAGTCTTGAGGAGCAAAGACGAAACTCTGTTCACCTCCACTGTATCGGTATGGAGGCAGAAGATTAAGAGGCTCACCTTCAGCTCTTTGTCAAGCTGTTTAAACTCTTCATCCTCGTCAGAGTCACACTCGGGGAACTGGTACACTTTGATCCCAAACTTGTCTATTTCCTCTCGTATCTGCACATTCACACGCACACACACACACACACACGCACACACACAAAGACAAATCAGAACAGTGGTTACAGTGGACAATCTGCTTACATTAAAACATGCTGAATTCACTGCGGAGCTGCGACTTACTCTGTCCTTGAGCTTTTTTATCTCATTGGGCGTGAGGCAGTCGGCTTTTGCAATGAGTGGAATTATGTTCACTTTTTCATGCAGAGCCTTCATGAACTCGACATCCACGGGGCGCAGCCTGTGGAGAGAAATCCAGAGTGAGCACCGAGAGTGACGTGATTAAAGTCCTGCAAAGTAAAACAGGTTTAACTGATGACTCTTTGCAGAAACTAGAAAAGGTGTTGTTTGAGTTGTCTTCCCACACCCATGCTCACTGCATTAGTCCTAATTATTTGTGTATGTGCGTGTTTGTGTGTGTGTTATTACCCATGCCCAAACGGAGGGATGAAGTAGAGGCAGCAGTGGACTCGATTGTCCTGGATGTTCTTTCTGTTCAGCCCACTCTCATCCCTGAAGTACTGCTCGAACTGCTGATCTATGTAGTCTGTGATCGGCTTCCAGCTAGGGCACACACACACACACACACACACACACACACACACACATACACACACACCACAGGCCACATGAACAGCTCATCCAGACTCTGAGAATTCAAGCGAGCAGGCTGAATCAGGCACACGTCAGACCAGCAGGTCTTCCAGCTCACCACTCATTGTTGTTGACGGCGTCTCCAAACCCTGGCGTGTCTACGATGGTCAGCTTGAGCTTGACTCCTTTCTCCTCGATGTCTACAGTGTGTTTGATGATCTCCACAGTTTGATTAATGCGCTCTGAAAGGCATCGACACAGAGAAGGAGAAGGTGAGGGGGAGAAAATGAGGGAAAGCAGCTGAAACAGCAGGCCAAGGATAATGTGGAACAAGGCAGTGAATGGTGCCAAATGAGCCCTGATGCAATAATTCAAGGTCTTGATTGTTTTTCTATGGCTTAAATGATTGCAGAACAATTGATGGACATTATTCAACTTATTTCAAAGCTACTTTTCAATGCATCTGACATTAAAAGGTTAAGGCTCCTGATATTCTACATGTATTTTTGTTATTGTGAATAAATCCTATAAAAAGACCAAAATTAACAATGTCAACATTAAACAACTACAAATCTTTAAAACCACATCACGAATATATACTTTCATTTTTAATTACCACCTAAAACAGCTCTAGTGTTTAGCAGAGATCAGCCAAACAGGACTAAATAGTACAATCATTGTGGACTACTTTCAGTAGAGGATTAATACATATTTGGTTCTCTAGACCCGGTTGTACCAGCTAAGCCTAATTCTAATGTGTTAATGCTTCACTGAATTAAAACAGGTTGCACCACATAAAGTAGGTACTACGTAGAGATTAGCTGTTACAACATAATTACGCCCAGTGACTTCCAGGTGTAACAGGTTCACCGCTAAGTGAACTAATACCAATTTATCTAGCCACTTAGTAAAGAGTAAAAGTGGTATCTGATATCAAATAAGGTTGAAACATCTGACCTGCAAACCAGGGAAACTTGAAATTACTTTTCCCAAAGATCATAAAATATACCTCAAATTAGAAAATGATTTCCAAGAAATGTCAGATGGTGATTAGTTTGTATAATCTGATATTTCCTGCATCAATTTTACTCACTCTGAAACACACAGGATTCTTTTGGATGCATATATGAATAAAACAAAGCTGAGACATTTCTGAAGTTTTTTAGTAGTCCAACCTGATTCAGTAAATAACTTGTCTGAAACAAGCTGATAGTTAGAAAGAACTTGGGAGGGATTGAACACACAAACTTCGTGATGGATTTAAGAAGAGGTGAAACCCGGTCAAGCTACTGATGATTTACAGCAGCAGAATGGGGTGTGTGGGATTGAGTCAGAATAGACTGTGGTGCTCACGCTCACTATAATGAAGGAACATGTCACTAAGTGCACTAGTGTGGCTCACTCATGTGTTTTTAATGGATCAATTCATTGTTCATTTTTGTTTTTCATGTGATTCACTGACAATGAGAAATATATAGACAGAATATCATCAGACAGTATTTCATTCTGAGCAAAAGTCATCTAAACACTCCCACTAAAGAAGACGCACTGCAGCACTAAATGTTGCCTGTTAAACAATCAAAAACATACAAACTAAACTGGGGTTAAATGTGAGACAGACAGTGATCTGATTTATATAAACCCCAGAGCTCAGGGTGCTGTCACTGACAGCGCAGTGCATTCATCATCAGTGATACAGAGAGATAACGAAGAGCATAAAGACTCACCCTCAGCATTCAGTAACTTCCTGTCTTTGTAGAGGTCTGTGAGAAACAGGCTGTTGACCAGGGTGGATTTACCCATACCAGACTCTCCTGCAGCACACACACAGAGAGACAGAGAGAGAGAGAGAGAGAGAGAGAGAGAGAGAGAGAGAGCAGGTCAAAATATAAACACCTCCTTAAAAGTAATTATACCCTTAATGAAGGTAAGATTAACTGCAGGGCTGCTGTGTCAGATGGCATCAGTGTTAGCTATAGGTGTACCTAATAAACTGGCAACTGACTGTAAGTTGAGTTTTCTGTCGTGTGTAGCTTCGAACCCGAACTGACCTGCCACCATCAGCGTAAAATCAAAGCCTTTCTTCACAGACTTCCTGTGGACCTGGTTGGGCAGAGTTGCAAAACCAACATACTGTTTCTCCTGAGGCAGAAAAAAGGGACACAAAGAAGAAGAAGAAGAAGAAGAAGAAGAAGAAGAAGAAGAAGAAGAAGAAGAAGAAGAAGAATGTGTTTAGTATTCATTCATACTTAAAGAAAAGTAATGACAATTTATATCTGACACTTATTGTAGAGCTGAAGCGATCAGTCAATCAATCCAACAGTGGGTTCAAAGGCAGCCATGTTGATAATTGATTAATTGTTTCAAGAACATTTCAAATAAACACTCAGAATATTCTCGAGCTGCAGCTTCTCAACTGTGAAGGTTTGTTGCTTTTCTTCATGTCGGGCATTTGTCATCATCTGACATTTTTTGACCACGTTAATCCATTAGAGGGGAAAACCATGAGCAGGTTAATCAATAATAAAAGTAATTGTTAACTGTAGCCCTAAAGCCCTAAATTATTGATCAACTGATTATTTGGTCAATTGAAAGTAAGAGAAAAGTGAAAAATGTGAATCTTATAAGGTGATGTATTCAAATTGTTTGATTTGGTAAACCAACAGACCAAAAACTATTATTATATACTACAATTTTGTGAGTATTTCCATTATCTGCTACTTTGTACTTCTACTCCATTACAGTACATTTATTTGATAGCTTTAGTGACTGGTTACTTTGCAGGTTCAGATGAATAATGCAAAATATAATCAACAAATAAATGATGATGTGACAATAGAAGTTAAGATAAGATTAAGAGTTTATATCCCTTCTTTGTGTTTTGGTTGGGCAGTTTACATCAGCCCCACCTTTGCACAGTCAAGCATCAAAAATGATAATCCAATAACAAATATGATTTAGTCATGGGCCATTCAGCATAATGATTACATTTGGTACTTTAAGCATACTTTAATGTTAATACACTTTTACTGAATGAAAATTTTGAATGCAGGACTTTTATTTTGGTAAAGAGTATTTCTACACTGTGGTACTGCTACTTTTACCATTTCCAACACTGCAAAATACACACAACAGTAAAAATAATAATGATTAATTGTCAAAATTAATTCATTTCAATTCAACTAATTGTTTCACCTCTACAATTATACATCACAGACCATTAGCATTAAGATGGAAACAGACACTAAATGACTTTAGAGAGCTCAGAGGGTGTCTGATGTGAAAATAAAACGCATCTGGCAGCGTCTGATGCAATAAAATGACCACAACAGACAGATGGCATCTTTAATACAGAAAACCTACAACTGCGTGGAAAAACACGTGCACGGCATTCCTCTGTGAGCTGCTGAGAATAACCAGCGTCTCAGAGTTTCCACTAAAACTCTCACAGAGACACACAAAGAGAACCACGGGATACCAGTCTCTCTCTGTGTCAGACAGTAGCTCTCAGTCCTGCAGGTTTTCTGTGCTGCATCTGGCAGAACGTCATCTTTACCCAACAGTCCGTCCTGCCATGTGTAGATATAAATACACACTCGAGGCCCATGGAGAGTATTCACCCACACAGACAGAAGCTACATTCAACAGAGCTGAAAAGCTCTTTTTCCCCCTCTGCAAACGCACGAGCCAAGCACACAGCCAGCGCTCTTACAGGCTGTCATAACTTGTCATGGGCATTTCCGACAGCCCCCTCGAGTGAGGATTGTATTTGCAAAAACACAATCACACAAAATAACCACAGGAGGTGCAAACAGTGCATGGCAGGCATACTTGCCAGAGAGCTAGAGGAATGAGTATGAGGAAAGCTGCAGATAAGTCGATGAGTAATCATAAAAACACTCAGAGAAAGGACAAATCAATCTCAGCAGTAAATCTGTCACAGCGAAACCTGTAAGTGAGTCCACAGGTGTTACAGCTTCTTTATTTATAAAGTACTCCTGAACTTAGTGACTTTCATTTCCATTGTATTTTGAAAATTCCCTGATATTTTTCACCCATTTGTACCCAGAAATCCATTTTTTTTACCTTCTGCCTGGCTGTTCTCACTCGTGGGCACAGCAGCCGTTCCACCAGTTTTTCTTGCAGCATGATGGCATCCATCCCACACCGCTCAGACACTGACGGACCGAAATAGCCACGGGTCTCTCAGAAAGTTGAAAAACAACCCAGCAGGGAACGGGAAAAAGCAAGTCTGAAGCCCAGAGACCTTGATAAACTCGTCTCCGGCTCTGCGTCCGTTCCCAAAGTGTCTCAACACACCTCTTTCCTGTTTGTGCTCTTTAAATATGGGCTTTTTGTTCCTCCTACTATCCCTCTCTTGATTTCTTTCTTTCTTTCTATCTTTCTTTCTTTCTATCTATCTTTCTTCTGCCCTAGAGCAGTCCGGCTCTCCCTGTTCAGACAGGTACGAAGGAATTCTCGCTGACAGGGAGGGCAACAGAGAGTGGGAGTAAGAGAGAGGTGGCAATTTAAGGGAGGAAACAAGGGAGGGATGGAAGAAGCAAAGGTCTAAAAGAAACTCATTCATTCGGCCCGTATTCCCTCCCCCAGCTCCGACAGTTGAAAAATAAAACTCTGCACTGAGAAAAATGACCACCGGCTCGCAAAGGAAGGCAGAAAGAGAAGGAACAGAGAGAAAGTGTAGATGCTTCGTCGACCTCAGCGTTAAAAGATGTGAAACAGAAAACAACTTGCTGGAACTTGACAGTGACAAAAGCTGCAGTGTGGCTCAGAAACAAACACATGAAGGCACAAACACTGCAAGTACAGGCCTGCGGAAGGAGATTATCAGATTATCCATCAAATTAACTTGTCAATCCAAATGTTTAGTCAATATGTGTGTATGTGCGTGTGTGTGTGGATGTGTGTGCGGACATAAATCTGTTCATACAGTCCCATTGTGGGGACTCGCCTTCCTTAAAGGGACAAAATGCAGGTCCCCACAATGTAAACCAATGTAATGTCCACTACAGTGATGGAAAAATGTGTGTGTGTGTGTGTGTGTGTGTGTGTGTGTGTGTGTGTGTGCGTGCATGTGTGTGTGTGGGTGGGTGTGTGTGAAGCTGCTGAGAATCGTCTAGACCTGTGGTTCATGGTAAGTGCCTTAAAGACGAGCCAAGGGTGGCATTTTTTAATTGCTTATTTTCATTAATGTTTCACCACATTACAAAAAAAAAAGAAATAAAAAGAGAGAGAGAGGACTTAGAGGGGTGGAAAAAATACACTGATCCATTACCTAAAAAAAAGTAACAATAAAACAGTGTAAAAATACTGCTTTCTAAATCTTATTGAAGTAAAGAAGTACCAACAGGAACATGCATGTAAAGGATTAAAGTAAAAATACTCATTCTGCAGAAAAATGGCCCACGTGTCTGATAAATCAGATTGTTGATTGTTGTTTTTAATCACTTTATATGATGTCAGAAAGTTTACTCTGTTCCCAAGCTGGAGGTCGGGCCCCTCCAAAGGGTCACAAGATAAATCTGAGGGGTTATGAGATGATTAATGGGAAAGAAGAAAAGTTGTGACATAAATTTTTAATGAAACCATCTGAGGGGTGACAAGAGGCCACAAGCAGCTTTTTTATAAGGGGTCACAAACCAAAAATGTTGGGAGCTGGGAGTTTAATTTCGGTTTAATGGGCTGTATATAAAATCTTAATCTGAAAATATAAAGCATAACATAAACTCAACCAAAGTATACCTCTAAACTGTACTTAAGTATAGTACTTGAGTAAACTACCTCTTATGTTATATCTTTAAATGTATCAAGACAGAAGAAATAATCATTAAAAGGCCTGTTAGATATGCACTTATGCTGCAGATCACAGTTATCTGCACTCATAGAAACAAAAAATGCTTTCTCGCAGGTGAGTTTTTTTTGCTGACAATACAAATCTTCTCTACTATTACGCTACTTTTAGCATTTAGCATTATCCTTTAATAATTGTGTGGACACAGTGGCTGCTGCACAGCAAAAATTACACAGGTTCACCTTAAGCAAAGCCCTCTCGTGCAGACAATCAATACTTTGGGCTGCATCTCTACATTAGAGAGGGATTGAAGGTAAAGGAGTTCATGTTGAAACAGTCATGAAGCCACAAAATAAAAAAAGAAAAGAAATATCGACTGTCAGAGCAGTATTCATTGTTTATTTTAAGTCTAATATTTATCCACACTGTAACATAGCCTCAAACTGTCTTAGGCATGTGTTACATCACCTAAAAGTAATAGTTTAACATTTTCCTTTTTTCCATGAGTTAGATGAGAAGATTGATACAACTCACATGTCTGTGTGCTAAATATGATGCTACAGCCAGCAGCCTCTGGCAAGCAAAAGCAATTAAAAAAACAGATTTCCAAATGTCAAACAGTTGCTTCCTTTGCCTTATTGATGTCACGTTATGCATGTCAAGTTTTACGTCAATCAATTTGCTTTTCTAGGTCGTTAAATTAAATTCTTCCAGCAGATATCCGCAGTGTGATTTCTAGCTAAAAAATCTGCGCATGCATGCACGAGGTATGTGTGGCTATGGAGGAGTTTGGGAAGTACTGGTCTAGACTGTAATGAAAAAAATGGAAAAGAGTTCAGTCACCATGTCATCTCCTCTGGTTACTGCAGGAGAATGAGTGTGTATGCGCCTGTGTGTGTGCATATGTGTGTGTGTATGCGCATGTGTGTGTAGAGGTGAACGAGGTGCATTTCATGGCAGAGGTTGCAGTCGATTGCTTCCAGATGTGACAGCTGTGTGTGTGTGTGTGTGTGTGTGTGTGTGTGTGTGTTTGTATGTGTGTGTGTGTGTGTGTGTGTGTGTGTGTGTGTGTGTTTGTATGTGTGTGTGTGTGTGTGTGTGTGTGTGTGTGTGTGTGTGTCAGTGCGTGTGTGGGTGTGTCCACCTCATACATGATGTGGGCAGCAGAACTTAAATGCTCTTTGAAATAAAAGATGTTTTTTCCCCTTTTCTTTCCCAAAACAGGCACACCCCATGATGATGCCACGTACAGGATGTCACAGTCCCACTCCACACCACAGGGGGGAGACAGAGGACTCGAGTCAGATAGAAAAGTTTATGGTGTGAGCCCACTGATGCCTCTAAGGGGGGAAGAACCAGTCCTGGTTTTCTCAGCCATGGTGGTGCTGATGCAACATGAAGAGTTTAGCTCATGGTAGAACATGGACATGAAAGAGTGTGAGCGTGCTCGTGTGTGTGTGTGTGTGGAGGGGGTGGGAGGGTCGATCTGAATAGAAGAAAGGAACAGATGTCTTTAAATGGTATTACAATAGCCCTCCAGTGAAACCCCCCACCTTCAGTCTTTCTCGGTGGCCAGCTGTCGCTTTCTCCAGCACACAGACAGACTAAATATAATCTTTGCCAGTCACACTTCTTTTGTGACTTGCAAGTTCAACATTATGTTCAATTGTCTCATTACTAAGTGAAGCCAAGAAGTTGTGTCTTGAATAATCTTTTTCACTCACCCCCTCACCTCAATGAAGACACATAAAGTCACACTCTGTTACTGCTTTTACCCCCCAGGTAAACACTTGTTAGATATTAAGGTACCAGATGAGACTTGGAATAAGGGCTTTTTAGATCACAGAGGCAGATTATTATCTGTAGATCTATTTGTAGATTAACACAGTTTAAAATTCTGTCAGGTATAAAGTAGCTGAGGGGTCAGTCTCTCATTTGTTTTGGTCTTATTGGCTAAAAGCAAAAGTCGAAGGTAATTCAGAAAGAGACACAACCAGATTAGTTCTTGGCAATTGTCTGGTTATTCTTACAGTCACCATCATGATGTATCAGTATATGCAGATGTTATCCACCTCAGTCTGTCACTGCCTGAGCATCTGCGTAAAAATGATGAAAACTTGCCACAAAATTGTCAAAGTTGCTGTTTTGTACTCGATAGAAAAACTGTGTAAAAGCTACACAGACTGGCCACTGCTGTTGAGGAGAGACTAAGTAGTCAAAGTCTCTTGCCTCGTCCAGCTGATCAAACACAGGCAGAGAGGGAAGCTAGAGTGTACGGCAGGTGTGGAGGGACATTAAAGGACACACCATGAGTCAGGACTAATGACGGGAAGCAGGACAGCAGCTGTGAGGAGCTTGTGAGGAAAATTGTGTTTTGAGGCTTGTTCGACTGATCATTTCAGCACCAAATTCACTTTGAATCTACCGCTTGGATTACTTACTCCACTATTTGTTTTACTTTTAGACAAACTGCCCACTGTCTGTCACTTGGATAACTTCGCTGTCATGGTATTATTTTAGTGTAGAAATACACCATGGCTCTGTTTGTCTATCAGTTTGTCAGTAAGTTGATATGTTGGATGGTCCTGCAAAGATCCAGAGATGAGAGTCAGCAGGCAGCGCTCAGCTTCCTCCTCTCAGTCATACAAAGCCATCGTCTTCAAGGAAACAACTGTCAAAAGGCCGCAGCAGTCAGCTGCACTGCCGGGGTGCAAACACACAAACACACATACAAAAATACAAAACCTAATCTGAATGATATTCTCCAGCAGCGTGCCCATCAATCCCTGCTGCCAAGTGCTTTCACCAGGCTGCACTGATGAGACACTACAACACAGACCCACCAAAGACTGACCGTGAAAACACTCATCACACACTTTCAGTTTCTTTTCATAGACAAACACACAGTCAAAGTTTCTGTCTTCATACGACAGAATCACCTCAGATTGGTTAACGTGTTTGTACACTGTACTGTATGTGCAGTATCCATGGCGACGTGTTCTATATAGTGCAACAGTGTGCAGAGGAAGACGAGAATATCTTCCTCATGTAGAGGTGTCATTACATGACTTACAAGAAAACTAAAGTGCACAAACAACTCTTTAAAGGTTATTTACTCACTGTGTCATCAGTCTGAAAAGGTCAATGAGGAATCTTCATTTTAACATGATGTGGCATTTTATTGCTTATGAATTAAATATTTTGTCTCTAAGAGGAAACATTTGTTAGTTTTGTGAGTGATCATAACAGTAAGCTACTCCAAGTGCTCTCAGAAAGTGAAAGTGGAATTAGTGATGGTCAAAAAACTGCTAGTCCATGAAAACTATAGCCAGCTTCAGAAATTAGAGTACGCAGCACCTATTCAGTCATCACAGAGAAATCATGGCAACTGGGCTGAACTGTGTGCTGTGTTCGTGGCTGAAAGCGGCCAGACGGCCTGTGATGCAGCAGTAAAGAGCGGTGACCTTTACTGATGACTTCTCTGCATCTCCCAGACGTCCAGCTGACACTTTCACACCATTAACCCTGATTGCATCGGCTAAATTGTTGCCTGCTGACCAGTAAGTGAGGCAGGAGAGGGTGGAAGGGAGCGATAAGGGTAGACAGGAGGGGTGAGGACGGGTGAGACAGAAGGAGAGGGGTATAAAAACAACATGAATTGACCCTGAGCCCCCGGCCTCTCCCCTCCCCCTCTGTTTTTTCTCCTTGGAGATGCAAAAGCTTGCATGCACTTGGCTCTTCAACATGCTAATCTGACAGCATGTAATTGCTCAGGCAACAATAAAATTGCCTCAATGGAGGACACTTGGCTGTAGCCCAGTTTTAGCATCTCTCTATTCAGTGACAGTGGCTCTATCCTTGAATGGTGTCATAAACATATAGTATCCCTGAACCTTTCAAGAAGGATTCAATCTGCTAAATGTTGTTGAAACCAATATTAAGCTTTAATAAGAATTTCATGTAACAATGTAGTGTTTTCAATTCAAAATGAACTTGATCAAAGTACAATTCAGACTTAATACGCACAGAACAGTTATGAAATAAACTTCATTGGATTACTGCTCAGACTCCTGATCCCTATTTCCAAAGCAGTTGTAATCCCAAACATATCGAGGCCGACAAAATGCTTGAAAAGATTTTTGTCAAAGAACTTTGCTATCTGGGTCAGCCTGCAGGTTACCTCTAAAAGCTTCCTGAAATGCAGAGCCGAGACACGACGAGCACTGCAGCGTTATGAGTAAAACCCAGAGAGGAAGAGAAGCAAAGGTGGTGAGCTACTTTAGTGAGCTACAAGACAAACACAAGAACGACACACACTCGACTGGTTCACAGGCATTACATGCATGTTTGCAGCGTGACATAACGAGAGTGTCTGCATGTGAACACACCGCAGGGCAGAAACTCCTCAAACACCTGAACAAGGCCACTGACTGTCACAGAGGACGAACACTGCAAAGACAACTTGTAGAGGCAGAAACTCTCTCACACCTAGAGACGACAGATGCTGCTTCATCCTACATGACATTCATTAAAGTAGGTTATTGTGTCCTGCGCTTTCTTAACATACTGCAGGATGATACACAGAGGTCTGATCTAGCTCTGTATATTCAGAGTTATTAGCCTAGCTGCTGAAATGTCTCAACTTTTACATGGATGGCCATGAAATTTTGTACAGACATGCATGATCCTCAGAGGAATAATCCTACAGATGTTGGTGAACTTTCCTCTTCAACCTCCATGAGGTTGACTTTTATAGCTCAGAGAAATATCTCGACAACGACCAGATGCATCGGCGTGAAATTTGGCACATTCACAACTTCCCTTCAGGATGATTTGTAATGACTCTGATGATCTCCTGACTTTACATCTAGCGCCACCATGAGGCCAGAAGCATTTAGCTCAAGATACCAGCCTCACAGATCCGCTAGCATGGCTGTGGACTCTGTAGTCATATGTTGCCTACTGCATCTTGAGTGTGTGCTGTCACCATAAAAAAATATCTGAGGCAGGAGTAGGCTCAGTCATGACAAACTAATGACACTGTTGGGTTTGAATATTTCCAGCTGTAAAACGTGATGCTGTCAGACAGTGAGGAGCAAGAGGGAATATTCTAACCTTAAAGCTACGAAAGACAAAACCTGGAAATTAATTCAGTAAATAGTTCATCACAGAAGTTCAAGTCTTATTGGATCAGCCACTCTCTCGTTCTTCTCTTAAGAGTTTTCTGCTGGAAAAACCAGAACAACAGGGGGTTCAAATCCCCATTTCAACGCCCCACCCAACCCCCTGAGATACGTCTATTGCTGGTCTGCAGCTGGTCCTCACTGGGAGCTGGTGAGGGTCCCATCTGTGGCAGCGAGAGAGAGAGAGTGTGTGTGTGTTCAAAGAGTGAGGGGAGGATTGAGCAATGCAGGAAGAGTGATGCGAGAGGTGGAGAGCTGAGTGTGTCTGAAGCCAAGGGCCACACATGCACGGCCGCTAATGCATCTGACCCAACATCTGTTCGCTGCTCCAGGAAGTAAATTGAACGCTGCGCTGTTTCATTTCAGACGCAACAAGGTGCAATAATGCTGGAATATTTCCTCAAAGTTACCTTTAAATTGCTACCACTATCTCTGCAGTTAGAAAAGTTTGTAATTAATCTGTAATTATGAATGTCAATAATAAAGTATTTTTATTACAACAATCCATAAATTCTTTAATTGTGAGTGTTAATATGTTAAAAAAGGGACTTTGGTCTAAATGCTCGGCACACTTTTCCAGAGGGTCAGAGGTCAGGTGGATTAAAAAGACAAAGAAACTCACTAGAGGAGGACAAACAGCAGCCAGAAATTTTCCACAACCTGGCAACCCAAATGCCAGGATGGGACGTTTTACAATTCTATTATTCACATTATTCTGAAGATTGTTTGATCCTCGTGTGCTTCACGGTATCAGGGTGACGTATTCCAGCTAACTGATTGTGATTTTCTCTCAGTTTCTGTTCTGTGAACAAATGTTCAGCGAACATCCACCCACACGCAGAATAATCACAACACAGGATTGTGGGTAGGTCAGATGGTGTCGTCCACTCCTTCGCATCAGAGAAGTGTTGCCTGGCAACGTAATATCACAGCAAAGGAAGTGGAAGTTTAGGCCCACGTGAGGGAGTGAGATGTGGAAAGAGGAGGAGGAGCGGGGAGGGGAATGTTGTGAAAATATTGATTTAAGATTGATTATCAGCTCTGATCTCAGCCTTCAGTCAGTCACACTGAGCACCATCAGTTTTTTTTTCAGCTCCTCCTCCGCAGCCTGGATGAGATATTATTCTCAAAGTGTCCAACAAGGTCAGATGCAGTGGATAACGTGGGAGTGAAGAACTCACAAGGTGCCAAAACTGTATAGTAATCCAAATGCGGCCGAGGAGTGAATCACTATACGAGTGGATGATATTTATACAAGGAGGGCAACAGCTGCTTTCACTGTTATTTTAGATCACCTTCACTGTTTCTGCACACACTGGAAAAGCTACATCTGCGAGCACACCACTCTGCAACAATCGCACTAATCCAGGTTTCCAGCATCTACTCATAAGCTTATGTGTCCGTGTGTGTGTGTGTGTGTGTGTGTATGTGCTGTGGTGGTGATGTCATGTGATCATAATCATTTCAACTACTGGATTTGGTCCAACTGTGTTTCTGGATAAAGGCAGATCTGTCTGCAACCTGACCAGCTTATATCTGCTCACAGTGAGGAGCTGGAGGACGACAGAGGACGACAGAGGACGACGAGGCGACTGATGAACACTGGACAAAAATTAAGATGGGAACAAAAAAAAAAAGCAAAATACTACACAGTGAAGAGACAAAGTGTTCTTACCTAGTAAGTTTTTGAGTTATGTACAATTTTCAGGCACTTTTTCTGTTCTGTGCTACTTTATACTTCTACCCCTCTACGTCTCAGGGTACTATTTTACTTTTGACTCCACTACATTTATTTGACAGCTGTCGTCACAACCTACTTTTACATTCAAGTTTATGATTATCTATTAACCTGTCCAACAGAAATTTGATAAACCTCAACGTCAGAGGTGCTGAGTCAAATGCTGCTTATACTTTGACTTATCAGTCATAATGATTAAATAATATAATGTAAAATGTTATGATAATAATAAACAATTTGGTGGTGACCTGGTGGCCTATTATGAATTAAAATGCTGGCCATGTAATCTCAGTGTCCCCAGTTCGAGTCCATGTTGTATGCCGTCTCACTACTGAAAATTTCTGAAAAAAGTTAAAAATGTGAATAAAGGGTGAGGAACAGTTGTGTGAATCTACATAGCCGTCAGTGTGAATGCAGCCTAAGGGTCCTGTAATAAACACACTTTTCATGAAGTGTATAACGTTTGCTGTTTGTTGACTGTTTGGCCATTTTGGAGGCTGCAGCTTGTGGTGCTGCTCATATTGCATTATTTCTGAAAGGTATTTCTTTTACTCTTCGTTTTTGTAGCAATAAGCGTAACTAACACCTATCAGTACATCTTAATTCAACTGAACATCACCACCAACTACTGCATTCAAAAACAACCTTCATGAAGGTAGAATTTATTGCAGTACTGTGGTATTAAACTGCATTAGCTTTAGGTGTACCTAATAAACTGGCAACTGTGGAATAAATGGGTATGCAGTACATACATACAAAATATGCCATGTGTTGTATCTATAATGCCTATTTTTTTCCTGCTTAAATAAACAGTAAATTATTCCCCTGTTTTTGTTTTTTTTTTTATCTCTAAAGCATCCAGACTTTTGGTGCATTACTTTAAATCTAATGACGATCAGGTTGGCTGAATCATCTAAGCACAGTCAGCACATGCATATACCCAACCTCTGTCATCAGCCACTACATGCCAAGAGGAAGAGGGGGAGGAGGAGGAAGGCCCAGGGTCATCAGAGAAGCGACCTCCCCTGCAGGCTCATGTGGCAGCTGTGTTTCTGAGCCGAACAATGGTCAGGAAGGGTTCACTAAAGGCACCCAGCAGCAGCGGCTGTAATCATGAGTCGTTCTGATGTAATGTTGACAATTAGGTCAGTCCATCGCTCGACTCAACCCCCGATAATCGCTAATAATTCTGCAAGGCAGCGGCTGGTCGCGGAGGAGAGGATGGAGAGGGAGGATGCTGCCTTTTGAGTACCATGTTGGCTGCTCGCCTCTCGTGACGCCGGCCTGCTCCACATATGCGTCTAAAAATGAAACCTAGCCCCCCTCCGCCCGTCAGTCTGCTGATCACAGCTCAGCCTGTGATGGCACGGCTGCCCTCAGAGCATCTTGCGTTTAGAAAACTGACAGGCAAACGCGCGCGTCGAGAAATAAAACACCAAAATGTGACATACAAAACGAAATATTCCAGCTGCTGCAGCCCAAGCCTCCCAGTGCGCACCTATACTCCGACAACGCACTGTAGAGAAAAGGCATTCCAGCACCTAATAAAAATAAATTTAAATAAAATGCGTGAACAGGATGCCTCTTACCTCTATGCTATCCTCTATTGGCCATCACAGGATGGATGAGGAGGAGGCGCAGGTGCAGGGATGCAGAGCGACGCCCAGGGAGACAGAAACATGAAGCGATCATTGCTTTGACTCTCAATAATCAGACGCCTGAAGATAAAAACCAGAACGCACGCTCACCTGTTTTAACCGGGATGCGGCTTTTGTACCTAATGTTGCTCGTCATGTTGACCGCTCTCCTCCCTCGATTTCACCCAAGCGGCGGCGCACAGAAAGCGGCCCCTCGCCTCGCCTCCAAACCCCGAACAGACAGCAGGAGGGCGTGCTGGGCTGACACATGAAAGCCCCTCCTCCTCCGCACAGACCCAGCCAGTCACACTGCAGTTATCTACAAGCAGGGGTCCCTACAGGGGGCCGTGAGGGGTTAGGGTCCACACCTACACTGACATCACTGGAGCTCTCCGCTACCTGAACATAAGACTGAATAAAAACAAAGACGTCTTCACTTGAATTGTGTTACTAGGAGAGATAAAGCTGGAGCTCTTACAGCGCTCCTTCAACTGTGTCTCTAATTTGCAAGTTTGGTGTATAAATGTAAACAATTAAATGGTACGAATTCATTCCATCAGCATTTCTAAATGTCAAGTCAAAAACAGCAGAAACAAACATACTCATGCTACATACAAACAAATCACTGGCTCATTTTCTACTGTTTACTTCTGTAAATAGTAAGTATCTGTTTACTTCTTATAAATGGGAAGTTATGAAAAATCACCAAGGTACGCAGATCAGACTTCTGACAGCTCTTAGAAAAGCTCTTCATTTCTAACTCTAATAAAGACTAAAAATGTTAAACACGTCATTCCAAAGTAAACCAGAATCAACAAACGTCCACTTTTTCTTTCTCTAAACAAATTTTATTTCAGAGAGCAATACAAAAAAGTTGACGCCTAAAAAACAAGTCTTTACTGACATATGGTTAAGAACTAATAATTATGTTTGTCTTAATAAGTTCAACAGTCTGACACATCTGCACATGAGAGCAAAAGACAAAAATAATGCCAGAGGCAGATGGATAAGAGCACAGTTAGAAAAGTTGGTTTGTTTAGTTTGCTGCTCACAGAAGGCTGGAGGGACTTTCAACAGTTAAATATCATAGCACTGGATTTTAAATGAGAAAATACAGTATGATGAAAGACTGCACATGTAGTGTCGCAACACACCGTTTCACACACATTCAGTGACATCACTGAAGCAAATATGGACACACATTAAGTTACTGGAGAGACTAGTTTGAGAAGTTTTCAGTCTGTAGTTTGGCACTGACATTCAGATGATAAATACAAAAATATTAACATCGTGGCACATTTATTCAACGATGAAATGATCCTGAAGTCTGGTCGTTTCTCTCTCTAACCATGGGCTGTTGTTGATTATTTGCCGAACAACTAGAGTTAAGCTGGTAGTGTTGGTTTCAAAGTTAGGTTTCTACTTTAACACAATTAAAGGCAAATATTTTGCATGGAAAACTGTGAAAAAAGAACATTTCTCGTTGTCCACACCTCATTTCTTAACCAAGCTTACATTTCACTGTGGTAATATTTAGAGTCATTGCATAGTAAGAAGGCACTGAAGGTCTGAAACCATCCAGAGGTACAGGTGATGGAAAACATGAGAATCAAAACAGTTTTTTTTAAGCAAAACAAAGAAAGAATGGTGCCATCTAAAGCTTGGACTTGAACAAAATGCACAACTCGTACATAAAATTATGTAAACATGTTAGTGTGATGTCAAAGCATCTTAGTACCGTTGTCACTGGCAGCTCTGTGGACCATAATTAAGATTAAAGGCTAAATAACAGATATGTCAATGATAATCATCCAGTATTGAAACATTTTCATTGTCACACTTTTTAAATTTTGCTCAGTCCCACTCAGCAAACTCATACCCACAAAACAAGACAATCAGCAAGATTTGTATGAGGATTGTACAAAGAGTCTTGACAAGATGATGAAGGGAAAGAAAAAAACATCAGTGGTGAGCTCCTGAACAGCTGATGGATGGATGTTTGGAGGGGAAAAGTGGAAGTGGTGTACAGATAAAGATGATGCGATCCTGGATACCTGGATCACTGTGCTTCCCTTCGGCTCCGACCCTTTCACTCGTCTGATTTCATCTTCATCTGTGCCTGCATCTGAGCGATCATCTCCTGCATGCGTCTCAGCTGCAAGACAAGAAAATCAAACCACATTCAAAGACTTTTTTCAAGCCATTCACACTGACGTATTTTCATTTTGCTCCTCGCTTAATTGACTGACATGTCTCAAAAAAATCTGTCCATGTTTACAGTCTAAAATGTTTCCCTGTTCATTTCTCATCACAGTGTTTGCTGAACGTGGACCAGCTTAAAGCAGCACAGTTGAGACACAGTTCAGCAGGGTTGATCTGTCTCTGCTGGTAGTTTCAGACCTAATGTGTGCAAAACCAAAAGACAACAGCAAATATGTCTTTTCTTGGTCTTGTGAAAACCACACATCTCCAGAATGTCTGCTCTCAGGAACACAGCCCTGCTTTCAGCTTTGTGACGATGCATGTTTCTAATAATCAAATAGATTAAATGATTTATTCATCTTATTCATCTTTATTCAGTCAGGAAACAAATTGGAGGTCAACTGCACATATACAGCAGAGGGTGGAGAGGAGAATAAATAAAATAATAAAAAACAAACAATAAAAAAGCCTCTTATGGACAAACACCTGAAACAGTTTGCAGGTGCCATCACTTGAGATTTTCTTTGCCATCGCAGGGTAAGCTGCTACGTTACTGGACAAAAAGTAAACAGAGGCTTTCAGAGTAAGAGACTAATTTCATTAAATGAAGAGAAAATCAATTTGTTTTAATGTGTGTTAATATAATATGTATTCCTGGAAGCACAGCGGTTGCAATAGCAATTAAAGAAAGTATTAAAAAATGAATGAAGCATAAAATCAATTTCAAACAATAAATTAATAATAAGTAAATACATTTTAATGGTAACGATGGGCCAATACATGAATCAATGACGATGTAAAGTTTACATTTCAAAACTATCATGTGTCAAAGTGCTGAATGATTAACTCTCCTGTTGCACCCTTTAGCGTCTATCGCCACCTTGTGGCTGAGGATGGAACTTCAAATGATTCATCAGATGTTTCTTATCAAAGCTCTGCAGTCTTTTCTTGTTGAAAATCATGAACATATACATTTAATCTGGATATCTACATTTATGTTTTGGGCTCTAAATGCTGATGTCTCAGCTATTTTACAACTGTTTTAGCAGCCAAGACTGTAAAACGTGAAATGTGAGGGCATATTCCAGGTGAGTTACCTTGAAAATCAGCAATAACTTAAACTGAATATTACTTTAAACTTCAACATAGATTTAATCTGTAATCATGAGTTAATTTATTGGAAATGAAACAATTGAACACTGTAACTAGTACAAAATAACATCTCTTTCAGAAATAGGAAATTATTTGGAAAGTAGGGATATGTAAAATAAAGTGCTACCTTTTCATGTATAAATCAGCATAAAATAACATTAGTTACTGAAATATTTCCTCCCATCCAAAACCCTGACAACATGTAAACAAATAGACCTCCGTCCAGATTTGTGTTTTGGACTCCTCGCAATACTGAGGTCATTCCCACCATAAAACTGGGCCAGGACATCCAGGCAGGAAGTGATGGCATATCCTGCCTGGGCACATTGTTTACAAACAGCTCTGATTGCATCCTGCCCGCTCACTACGGTGCACTGCAGCAGCAACACAAACAGGCCAATCAAGAGCAATCAGGAAACAGATTAAAGCCTGATGCAGGTTCTATGAGCCCAAAAGGTAAAAAAAATTAATGCAAAATACTGTCACATTGAAGAACTGATGGGTTTCCTGGTTTGACCCGGAGGTCATGCAGCCACTAAACCCAGGGCCACACTGTTAGGGGCACATGCAGATGTTACAACACAATATGTACAACAAAGATCACAAGACAGTTCTGCACAGTTGGGGCACATCTTCACCAGATACTGTAGTCAGAGCACATGGCGGTCAGATCCTCGTGTGCCTTTAAAGGTCTGGATTTTTTCAAGTGCGTCTTAATACATTACTCACACGCCTGTATGTACTCTGAACGAGTGCTTAAGTTAAAGTGACGTTGATATGAGGCTTCAGCAGTCTGTGTTCATCCCAGTAATATACAGATACAGATCCTGAGGGATTTGAAGGATCACAGCAGCAGTTTTTCATGTTTAATCCAAATACCTGCTTCCACCCTCCATCAGTGCCAGTCATTTCCCTAAGTATGAAGCCCTATTGCCCCTATCTAAATATTCTGCTGGATGGCATTACTTTTCAAAATGAAATGTTCAGGTGATGAACCCAATAACTACAGCGCCACTTGTGTGAATTGGGAAACAGTTGTCATTTTTGTCAGTTATGAATTTTGACTTGCATAAAAGATTTACTGGGGTGATGGTATAAAAAGTACGGGTATGGTCCTTTAAGTACTGTTGCTTCATATCAAACCTTGAGAAAAAGTGAATTTTGTACTAAAAAGACTAAAATGAACTGCTGGAGCTTCATATTTGCTCCTGTCCCCAATTCCATACAGTAGAGTTGCATGCGCAGTTTCTTACCTCGGCCTCTTTCTGTAGCAGGATCTGGTCCTTATCCAACACATCCTCATCCACAGCCCTGCAGAGAAACAAAACACACTTTTAAAAGAATGCTTGAAATAGAGGAGGTCACCTGCTGTTTATGTGAGATGAACTGGTGTCTCACCTGCCCGCTCTCTTCAGTCTCTCTGAGCGGAAGTTCTCATAATGCAGATCCTGAGTGACTTCCTGAAGGTCTTGCATGTGGGTTCTGCAACAAAGAGACATGCAATCCTTTCTTCACACACTGGGAGGCAGCAGAGCTTCACTGTAAACTTTTCCTCTCCTGGACTTTAACAACCAGATCAATGAGGAAGATTATCCCACGAATTAAGAAGTTTTATTACCAGGGAGACTCACACAAGCATTGTACGTAATTTGAGGAAGTCATTGTGTTCAGGGTTCTCCACTTCAACAACTCCCCAGGGGTAGAGACGACCACGGATCTTCTTCCCCTTCACCTCAATCAGCTGGTTGGAGCCAATCACAGCAAAGGGAATGCTTGCCTGGGAAAGGAAGATAAAGGTCAGTGAATGAGAGACAAGGTCAGGAAAAGGATATACGGAAAATTAAGGTATCAGAGAAGGGGATGAACTGAAGGGAAGCAGCGATGAACGGGAAGAGAACATTATCTGTCACTCGACCCGCAGACAGAGGAGTCTGACGTAGCTCTGTAACAGCTGACCTCAGCTGTGGGTCCCTCTCTCACCTTCAGGACTCTGGTCTGCTCCTTGAACTCCTCATCCTCGTCAGAGTCGGCGTCAGGCAGCTGATATATTTTGATCCCGTGCTCCGCGATCTCGTCCAGGATCTGGCGGGTGGAAACAAGAGAAACACAGGGTGAGCCAGCAGGCTATGACCACATTGATACCTCCTGACAGGTTCCACCGCATGAAGAAAACTCAAGTCTGGAGTCCCGCAGAGGTGTCACTACAGACACAACCAGAGGGTCAGCCTACATCTGTACTCGAACAGTCCAGAAAACAAAGATCTAGACAAACAGACAAAACGTCCTCACTGTTACTACCATCAAAGACCATTTTCCCTTGAAATATCTTTTAATAAGAACATCTCCAACTGTACAACTTTACCTTTAAACTTTGTATTCATGCTTCACTTTGTGTGAAGTCCATCAATCAATGGAGCATCTTGTGCTTATACTGCTGTTTAATTTACTTGTACAGTACAGTAAATGTCTGACAATATAACCTGAAGCTGATGTCAGTGAAAGCTGCAGCTCATTACTGCAGAAGTGGATTCCAGCATTGCAAAGACTTGCATACTATGTATAATACATATAAAATGTGTAAACTGTGAGTCACATGGACAAAATAACAGCTGTTGCTCTGACCCATAAACAGAAAGTAAGACAGCTCTATAGACTAATAGGAGGGTGTGAGTGAGTACCTGTTGTTGCAGCAACACATTTAATTAAAGCCCCCCATGGAGGAAAAGAGGGGTGAGACAGAAAGGGTAGACAGGTGAAAATAATAACCGCTTGTGTGTGTGTGTGTGTGTGTGTGTGTGTGTGTGTGTGTGTGTGTGTGTGTGTGTGTGTGTGTGTGTGTGTAGGTTCTAAAAGAGTCAGAAACAATGTTCTCACCCTCCTTTCTTCACAGGCCGACCGGTGAAGAAACAACTTAAAACAAAGGAGCTTTATTCCGCGCTACCTCGGGGACAGATGTCAGTATTTATTATTCCAAACATCAAAGCTGCATTTTTCTTTTGTTTTCCCGAGAGCAGAATTTTTAAATTGACAATGTAGTCTTATGTAACGGAGCCAAAAAATGTCAAGTGTTGTTTTCCTGACTTTTTGGGGACTTTCATGTGCTGTAGTGCAGAACAGGACAGTGGTCAGTCAGCCAGGAGCCTGGGAAGTGAGCACAGGTTTTCCTACAGAGCGCAGCTCCTGTTTGAGCCGTTGTTATGGCTGTCGCTTGTTTTCTCAGTGAGCTCTGCGCGCAGTGTGTGCGAGATAGTGTGTGCGCAGGGAGCGACGGGTATTGTTGTGGGGCAGATCTAAAAACAAACAGGCTTTGCAGGACTCAGAGGAGAGCGTGACACAGGACCAGAGCCTCTTGTTCCTTCATTTACTCACACACACGATTTACAGATCCGTCCAACATGGAGGCTGGATAAACATCGTTCTGGTGGCGCAAAGCGTAAAGAATTTTTTGGGAAACTCTGCACTCAGTGGGAAAATAAACACGCGTGACACAATGGCAGGAAAAAATGAAAACAACAAATCCAGACACACAAGGAGATTAGATCGAAACAAATTCAGATAAAAATGTGATGAAACAGGGAAAATTAAACTGAAAGACCTCTGACCAACCAGGAAACTGAACAACCAACGAAGACAGCATGACATATTTTATGAATGCAAACTAGCATTAAATATCTCAAAACAATATCTGGTCATCACAGGAACATGAGTCCATTGTCTGCCATCATCTGTTTCCAGACCTTGCTAAGCCAAATGCTGCAAAATGGCTGTTTACCTGGCTTATTCTGCTCTGTAACATGTGCTTAGTACAGCCTGACACCTATAATCAAGATCTCTCAGGGATCACCAAATGTCAAAATCACCGCCTGCTCCAAATCCCTGTTGTCTCCTGCTGATTTACTGTACACAGTGTAGGCCTTACACCAGCCTCTCCTCCTCCTCCCAGTTGTGTGTTTTCGTTGGCACAGAGATGTTGGCACAGGGAGCCATTTTGATTTTATGACCATCCTGTCCGGCTATAATACGCCCCCCCAACACCCCACCCCTCCCTGTGCTGTTATGGTTGGCCATAGAGGTCCACTCAATGCTGTCGGGGCAATGGACAAACAATGCCACACAAGACTCTGCTCCAGAATTAATTAGAAAAGGAAGGCAAAGATTTACCGCCTTATGTTTCTGGCTCACATCGTTGAATACGGAGCATTGTGTGTGGAAATATTCCGTCATGTTGGGCCAGCTATGATAAGTGCGAGGGCGGAGGCCGATGCTGTCCAGTTAGAAAATGGGTCAGAAATGAGACAAACTGCAGGTGAATCATACCAGACATGTGTTTCCAGCATAAAGTCGCACTCATACAGTTCTAGGAATGGCAGTATTAAATATACTGTTGCGGTTATGGGTAGCCCAAATATAGCATACCCACAGGTCTATACATAGTCATAATTACACAGGGTGAAGTCGTGGGAGACATGGCTAAGCAGTTTTTCGGCAATTGCACAGCAGGTATGACCAAAACCTCCAATTATAATGAAACATGGTGCAAACTCATCATTACAAGGATCAACGGTTTCATCACGTCAACCTGAAGAGGGAATAATATTTTCATCATTTGTTCATTCTCACAAGCAAAGCCACAAAAATACGAATGACTCAAACACCTGCCAAGCAATGACGAATGAATCCTGGACAAACAACACTGGAAGACACCAATTGGCTTGCAGAGAAAAAAGACCAAAGAAACAAAAGAGGGGATTGTGGTGAACACTGCAGTCCTGGCATTCAGCAGGTAACCGCATACGTGAGCACACACTCGCAATTATACAGTTTGATTGTTGAGGACAGAGCGGGGCCTCCTCTGGCCTGGCATGGTGTTTGTATCTATCAAACTAAAACTCTAACGGGGAACAATACTTGGAAGTAGACACATGTAGCAGAGCATTCTTGGGAAATCAACAATGCAGAGAGAGGGAAAAAAATCGACAAAACAAAACAATCAAACTGCATCTCCACACTAATCAACATTGCTTGAGAAGAGCAGGGATCGGGAACTCTGAGGGACCAGACTAGCAGCCCTTTTACGTAATGTTTATGTAACCTCACAGCTGCCTGCCAGCTTCAGCAGAGCGGCCATGGGAATGAAACAGTGCATCACTGCCATTAGAAGCAGCATATCTGATCAGCTTTCAGTCGCTTTTAAACCTTGTTTCATACTGAGAAAACACCTTGAGGGACAGGGGCCCTCTTTTTCCCAAGACTGCAGAGTTTATTAAAGGAAAATTCTGGTCACGGTGAGCCTTAAATCCTTTTTTCTTAGTGCTCTGTCCCATTTGACATTCCCGTAGGTCCAACTATGAGTCTACATATCGGTGAATAAAACAACTGGTGGCTTTGCACCTTTCTCTAAATCGTTTTTATTTTCACCAAGATCTCTGCTTTTTAGAGGAAAGAGCTACCGCCAGGAGATATGTAACCACTCAGGTGAACCAGAAGTATTTAATAGTAATAAAAATGCACAATCAAGGTGAAGCTTTTGCATGAAACTAACAGTTGGAGAACCATGTTTCATTTCATTACCTTCAAAATCCAACGTTGTTCCAGTGACACACTTGTGCTGCACATGGTGTTATGTCCATTTCCTTGTTTACATTTTTGCCTAATTGCTTCACATTTCCTAAATGCTGTATACAAGCATTCTTGGCAAATAAACTGCAGACACACACACACACACACACACACACACACACACACACACACACACACCTCTAGTTACTGTATTGCCAGGATTTCCACTGTGCTTTATAGAGGAAGTTGGCCACCTCACGTGAAACAAGGACCACCCCAGCTAACATCAGAAAAAATGAATTCCCTTTCATGTAATAATAAAAAAAAAATCCTCATTTCACAAAACATTTCACGAAATAAACACCATTTATTTAATAAGCATGGGCATCGTTTCAGCTGTCATCTACTAAGTAAATTTGTTAAGATAAGTCAGGTATGTCTGAGTGGCTTATCACATCGGCTAAACAAATATTCTTGAGGAAACCTTGATTGCTCCATGTTTCTATCTCAGAAATTTGGTTTTGATGTTATTTCAGAGTAGAGTGAAAGCAAGGAGGAAAATAATTTACATAAAAATGTTTCTTTAACAGTAGAATGTAAAAATCCTTACGCTAATTAAATGAGCTTCATATGTGCTGTTTGCATCGGGAGAAGTGTCCGACTGCAGCTAAAGCTTCAGTTCACTCTGTCCTGGTCAGAGCAAACCTGAGAAATGAAGCACCAGTGGGTCTGATGAATCAAAGTGTTCAGCCAAAACAAAGAGATAAAACATGGGCTGTGGGTTATGGACAAGCAGACATATGAACTCATCCCATATAAAATACAGGCCCAAGCTACTTTCTGATAAAAGAAAAAGAAACTGTGATGAGCACCAGCGTCTCCAGCACTAAATCTAAGTCTAGAACGGTAGAAAGCCTTTGAAGTTCCAAGTGCAGACCGCAGACTGCATCACGTCTATAGAGTGAAGAGGAGGATTACTCCTTCACCTTCTACCAACAAAACACAACAAAATGAGACTTCTCCATTCAAGAAAGCCATGATTTTGTCTGCCTCTCACATGAGGCATCAGTGTGGCTCTGAAGTAATCCGTCAACATATACAAATATTTACACAGAGATAAGAGGAGCTGCAGGTCACTGTAGTGAATATTTCAGACAACACCTAGTACATACGTCGATTACAAGATTACAAGACAAACAGAAGTCTGGCAGCATGAAAGAAAAAACATTCCTTGCTTGATGCCTACAACTAATCCTTACTTTCCAAACTTAATTTGCCAAACTTAAGACACATGAGAACAAATGCTTCTCTCTTGCCTTTCAACTAGCCGGCTCTCTTCTGCCTGCAGGGAGTCTGAGGGGGTAAGGGAGCCCCAACAATACCTGATCTAGGGGAGTCGGATTTAGGCCTCATACCAGCCTCCTACACACACACACACACACACACACACACACACACACACACACACACAGCTAACAGTTGCCTCACTTTGTGAACTGGTATAATCTGGCGTCAGGAGTAGGAAAAAGGTTTGTGTTACGTGTGTGCAGCTTTTTAGCTCCGGGAGGCCAGTGGATGACCAGAGATGGAGGACGACCTTCAAACCATCAACAACGCAAAGCTCTCAGTCTGTTCAAATATCATCTCCTTCAAAAAGCCAATGCAGCACAGACTGACACGTAGCAGCACCAGGAAAACAATACCTTTCTGTTCACAGGATTAAAGACACTTGCATGCATGCACTGAAACACATTCCAGATATATTCAGTCAGAGTCTGAGACTGAGTGGACGGTCCAGACTGGAACAGACTGGACCAGAACAGCTGGCTTTGCTCTAACGGCAGGTACTGATGGAAAGTTCAGAGGAAGTCACCACAGCCATGGTAACGGGCAGGCATCATAGAGTTACGGTGATCAAAACACTTGCACTCCAGCGTGCGCACACACACACCCACACACACACCCCCACCTACACTCCTATTGTCTGGGCTACGTATTAGTATATTTAAGACCACCCACCTCTCACTCTGATCAAAGAGCATGAGGGAGAACAATTGAGCTATTCATGTAATGTTGTATCTAAGTGGGATTTAGAAGGGGACGGTGAGAGTTTAGGATTTCAACCACGCATCAGGTTTTGCAACTTGGTCTGTTAATCAAAAGGGTCTAAACAGCAAAAGGTGACTCATTAGCAGCACAGCAAAGACCGGAAACCATCTTTTCAGGTTGGCGCTCGGACAAGGAAACCTGCTGTTTTCACACTGCAGTCGGCTTGCACTTTCTTCACTTGAGAACAGATGATTATGTGCAATGGAGCTGCTCGCTCCATGAGGAAAAATGCATATTTATTGTTTTAAAATCTGCAGAGACGTGGATCATGCCCCAGCACAATGACCGCTGGAGGGCAGAAAAATAAATATGTCCGCGTGTTTGAAACACAGGCAGGAAGAGGAGCGGGTACAAGCTGACCAGGGGGTCATACACTTACACACAAACACACACAGGAGCAGTGAGGTAGGAATGAAGTAATCACCGCTCAACCTTTACTCATGGGGCGTCAGCCCAGACATGCACAAAGAAAATTAAAAACGGAGCTCAATATGAACTCATTCACGTCATTATTCAGCTGCTTATACCTGCCTCATAATTTCTTTTTCCAGTTTGATCGATTGGACCACTGAAGTTTACCTTCTGTGTTAAAACTGTTCTTTCTGTTATTGCATTTAAGAACACCTAGTGACAATACTGGCCAGTGCGAGCAGTCCGGCACTGATAATGTGTCCCAGCGGAGCCGTAAAGCTGGTTCACACAGCGGGACTGTAGCAGAGGAGCCGGGGGAGACGACAGCGAGTCAGACAATGAGGGGAAAACTGTGACACTGCCTCGCCAGCAGTGAAATATAGCAGCTGAAGGGACAAATGTGGGAGGGAGGATTCTTCATGGGAGGCTGTGAGCAGAGATGGACAGGGAAGGACAAGAGGATGGCTGAGAGAAGAAAGGAGAGGAGATGAGGAAGATGAGGGAGGTGAAAAGATATGTGGGGAAAAGGCACAGAAGAGATAAAAACAGAGGGGAGTGGCAGGAAGAAGAAGGGCCAAACTGTTGTCTGCGGCCCTGGGCGAGAACAGAGGAGGAGCCGGGTTCTCTAGCCACCACTGACCTTTAGTCTCCACACAAAAGAAAAAAAGAGATAACACACAGGTTGAGATTGAGGCCTGTGGGAAAACAGCATGCTCAATTGTTTCACATTTATGTAAACATGAGTTTAGTTTTAGTCTTCCACGTTTGCTGCGTTCTGAAAGAATTCTCACATCAGTTTGCTATGAAGAAATCAAAATGAGAAGGTCATAAACTGTCAAGTCACCTTTTTTTTGGTATTCAGCAGATGACATCTTGGATGCCTGAGCTTACCTACAGCACACAACAGCCTTTGGTTTAAACTGCCTTATGACAGAAAATGAATCACTAAAAAAGATGAAACCCTCAGAGGATTTCATATCTCTACAAGTTGATTTTTGTTCTGCACTCACTTGAACAGCAACCACTTGCACAGTGACCTGAAGTTTATACTAATATTTGGACACATTTTTATCCTTATTTTCAAGTAAGGGTGCAACAAACATTTCTTTTCATTACTGCAGATTACTTTTTCAATCGTTTGGTCATCGACACTTAATTGTTGATTAATTGTTATAGAATCTTGTGAAATGAAACACACACGCACATCAAACACAATCTCTTGTTCAGACCAGAGCAGGCATTTTTACTGTTGTGCTTTGGTTGGGATTCCAGTCTAAACCAGCTATGTACCGTCCTCTGTGTTCAAACAGAAAACAACTGGTGAAGCAGTTTGAGACTAAAGCCCTGCACAGGATATGACTGTAGGGTCCCAGACTGAGAGGATCAGTCTCTCAATATACCCCTCCTCGGGGCAACTTATGAGCTCGAGACCACAGCGACCCCGGCGAAGGAAATTGGCATTAGAGCAAATTAAAAAAAAAAAAAAGACGACACAAAGAAGGAGAGGAAGAAAGTAAGAGGCAGCTGAGTGAGGCACTGCCAGGAGAGGAAGGACTGGGTGAGAGGCAAGCAGAACCGAGGGGATGAAAGCTGAGCGATGGGAGGTTTGTTAACTTTGTCCATGAGCCTGAGCTGTGCAGGGCAGCAGGTTGTGTCTTGTCAGTGGAACAGTCTTGACACATTGCAGGAAACTTATATTGTTCTGTACAAGCTGTTTCCCCCTAATAATAGGAGAAAGGACTGGACAAGCCTTGAGAGTGAGGTGGGGGTGGGGGGTCCCATTTACTGAGAGACAAATGGCTCCAAACGGTGAGAAAGTGCCGTGCTAAAAAACAAACGAATAAATACTGTGGGAGAAACGCTGGGGGTTATCAATCATCCTCCAGCACTCGGCTCTCTGGCAGGTTCTTGGCTGCTGGCGCTCTGACCTCAAAGGACGGCCTGGTGCCCCGCTACACTGTACTGGACTGTGTGGCAGGACTCAGGCACGTATACCTAAGAGGCACTTCAGCTAATCTGATCAAACAAACAAATACGCGAGCCAGATATATTTGTTCTCCTGAGACACACTTACAGAGATGAATGAGTATTACGGTGACACTTACTCTTTACAATGATTACGTTTACGTACACACAAGAAACCAGATTACAGACTAAGTCAGTAAAGGTAGGACATCCGAGACCACATTGACAATATGATCAGACGTCACCGCACATTTTTTTGTAAAAGCCCTAGAACAATTTGAAAATGTCATAAGAAAGCTGTTTAATGATATGCTGCATGCTTTGCTCTCTGTCCCGGTATTTGTTTTAACACACATTTAAATGTAAAAAAAGACTGAAATAAAGACAAAACATGGTGAAATAATCAGGTTCCTCTGGCAGGGATTTAGCCGCATTGTCTCTTAATCGCTTTGCCTGATAAAGCGAAACAAGTTTTCCAAGAAGGATTACTATGCTGGCAGTTCCGCAAAATAAAATCCACCACGTAGAGGTGAAATACACCGACACTGCACAGATGCACCACTGCAGCACACTTATTTTTACAAACTGAGATGAAGATAAAAGTTGTATATGCTCAAAATGTGACCAAACAGGAAATAATATGCCCTCCTTAGAGACACAATGCCAGTTCTAAATGTGGGGCCGTTAGCTCAATTAACCCTCTGGATTTCCTGACAGTAATGGCTTGCCCAGGAACTCACTATCATGAGATACAATCAAACTAATTAGTTTTTTGTGTATTAATATAGTTCAGAAATAAACATTTTTATTCATTGGTAAAATTAGAAAAGGTATGGATGGTAGTGTGTGTGTGTGTGTGTGTGTGTGTGTGTATGTGTCTGTGTGCGTGAGTTTGTATTCTGTTTAACTCAGCAGTGGGAGATGTCTGTTAAGGGAACACTTAGTGGAGCATGTGAACAAACTCTGCTGGACAGATAATGAATTAAATGAAAAGCAAAACTGTAATCAAGAAATCACAGAGCCAACAAGCTTGGGGGTTTTCTATAGTTTGGGGCAGGGGTCAGTGGTGGCAGGAAGCATGGTTTTGTTCATCTAAAGTGCCAGAGGAACACTCAGAAGGTTTGAGGAAGGTCACAACACAAAACAACTCTGCAGAGCACAATTCGTCTGGTGGGTCCTTTAAGGACAAGAAGCGGAGGGATTTCAGCTTTGATGGTGCTGGAGCGACTTGCACACAAGCAAAAAGAGAGAATGAGAGCAGTTACTGACAGAACAGTTACAGTTACTGAGTTCTTCTATTGTCCTAATGTAAAAAATGTGAAATCTTGCTGTCTAATTCAGGCAGAAACCCTGTGTGTGTCCTGAAACTGTGTCTCAGTCTTCCGAAGATGCTGCATCATCAGATCCGACTATGAGAGCCCTGAACAAAGAGGACTCGCTGCTGAAGAGAAGAGAGCTGAGCTGGACTCTGGTCAGCCTGACGCCCTGCCAGACCACCGGCTCTGAGGCCTGAATGAGAGGCAGGTGGGAGGTCTGGGCATGCATGGGCAGGTGGAGAGACAGGCTGACTTCCAATTAAAAACAGAGTGAAGTGGGCTGAGCTGAAGAAAGTCATTTGCAACAACAGCCCATACACTGCCAGCATTTCTTCCTGAACTCGGACTGTAGCTAATGATTATTTTCCATTATCGGCTAGTCAGATGATTCAACTTCTCAATTAAATGGTAAAAAAAAAGAAGCCTGATACCAGTCCAGAAACTAGAAACAGTCCAGAAACTAGAAACATTCTGTTTATAAGGATATAAAACACAGAAAAGCAGCAAACACTCATTGTGAGCTCAAAAAAAATCACTCAACCAGGTAATTGAATATTAAAATAGATGCCAATTATTTTTCCCATTCGGCAATACATAGAGTGCTAACCATGCCTTTGTTTAAATTTCAATGTATTAGGTGCCTTTTACTTGCTGCTACAAACAAATAATATACAAAAAGATTACTGACGCAGTATTAAGGAGAGGAGAGGAGAACAAAGTAACACAGAAGCAGAAAAATCTTATTAAACTCATCTTGCAGAGAGGTTATCGGCTGAACACATTGCAGTTAGGTGCATGTGTGTTGTGTAGCACTGTGGTGTCCTTTCCCCTCCGGACAGCAGGAAGCTAAGGAGCGTGCAGGCAGGCACACACTTGGATCACTCCCAGCAGGAAGTATCTGGGACGGGTTGAGACTGGATGAGATGTGCTGCCTCTACATTATATGCAACACTCCCCCTATGTTTGTACCTCCTACTGTTTCCTCTCATGTGTTGTCCCTCCCTGTACTTTTGAACAATCTGGCAGTATCATCAAAAACACAAAATGTAAGACGTACATCACTGCAGCTACATGGGAAAGTACGGTACACGTGTGCTTTCCCACATGAACATGCGGATGTCTGACACGCCAGTCAGGATGGATAAGTGATTTTGCCTTGATTAGTGTATTACTCAATCCACTTTCTAATGGCTAAACCGTACAACTGTGAATGGGCCAAACACAAACACATAACACACTTCAAAATGCTTACATATTCCAGCTTTTTCCTTGTGCCAAGAGTCAAATCTAGGGGAAAGATGATTGCATAGACTGTATACAGAATACAGTGGATAGATACAGATCGAACGTGTGTGTGTGTGTGTGTAGACATCAAACCCACCCTTCTCTTCAGGCGATCCCTCTCCCTCAGGGTCAGTGTGTCAGCCTTGGCAATAACAGGGACTATGTTGACTTTGCTGTGGATGGCCTTCATAAACTCCACATCCAGAGGCTTGAGACTAGCAAAGAAAAAGACAATAAGAGAGAACATACTGGGACAAAGTGGAAAAGGGATGGTAGATATAGAGTTTTTATTTTTCACAGTTTTGAGAATAAAAAATAAATAAACAGGGGCAGACAGGAGAGAAATAAGAGGTGACACACTGGATTATGTAATGTAAAAATGGCATAATGGCGCAAGAAGACAAAGCAGAGGCCATGCCACACTGTTCAACTCAGCTAACTTACAGATATGGAACTACAGTTCAGACAAAATTCAGCCCTTTTTGCAAAATTAGGAGCACAACAATTACTGTTTATTTTGTGGTCATTGGAAGTGTAGGCTAACTAGCCAAAGCCAAAGACTGCTAGCTACAAAATGTTTATGGTGTAACACCAGCTGGCATCTTCACTTGCTAGCAAGAGGTGCCTTATTGTGCCTTGTTGGCATGAAATGTGTGCTGCTGGTGGTGTCTGTACAGGCGTGCGTGTGTGTGTGTGTGTGTGTGTGTGTGTGTTTGTTTACCCGTGTCCAAATGGAGATATGAAGTAGAAGCAGCAGTGCACTCTGTTGTCCACTATGTGTCTTCGGTTCAGCCCGCTCTCATCGTGGAGGTATCGTTCAAACTGATTGTCAATGTACTGGATGATGGTCTTGAAGCTGACATCAGACACACAGACATAAGCCTCCTTAATCACATGAAATAACCATGTAAACATCATTTTACCATCAAAACTGAGGGTAACATTGTCAGTTTCCAAACAAGGAAATCAGTCGCATCATTTTGAAGGTAATCGAGTATGAAGTCAAGGAGGATCTTCACTGTCATGGTGACACTGTAAACCAAATATTGTTTTGGACTCCTCCAATAAGTGAGTAGTGTGGTTTTATATATCAGGAGATGGCCTGTATCACTTATGTAAAATTATGTACCTCCAGTTTCAGATGAATGAATTCTTTTAATTGGATAAACTTTCAAAAATACAGGTGGTCAAAATAAGACTACAGCTGCTGTTCTTACAGTCTATACCTTGTCTTTAAGGCAGACATCAGTATTCAGACTTTCTTTTGTCTATTCTTGTTGTTTAGCAGCAAAAACACCATGATAGTAGTCAAAAGCCTACAAAGCACTGAATGTGGCTTGATTCATTTACATTTAAACATTAATAATCTATTTATTAGAATTACAATAGACAAATTCTGCAGGGGGGGAAGCAAAGGGGAAGATTATCTGTTATTACGCCTCTTTTGCATTTGTGTCCAGCAGTGTAGCCATACAGCTATGCCAGGACAATCGACAGGAAAGGGATTTTGGACAGGGAGGCTACACTGACACCACCAGCAGGAGGATGCCACACAAGCAAAGAAAAAGACAAAGACAAAGACACACACACACACACACACACACACACACACACACACACACACACACACACACACACACACACACACAAGGAACTGTAGACACAGGGAATGCAGAGGGAGGAGAGGTCGGAAATAGGGAGTTTTGGATGAAACTTGAGAAAGGGAGTTGTTGAGGACAGGAGGGAAGGATGAGAGAGCACGCTGGACAGGAACCATGTCCCAAGCTGTTATCACTCCCTACTCCTTCACAGCACGTAAACACACCAGTCCTGGCTGTTGATGGCATCGCCGTATCCAGGGGTGTCGACCACAGTGAGGCGAAGCTTCACTCCTCTCTCCTCGATCTCCACAGTCGATGCCTCGATCTGCACCGTCCTCTCAATCTTCTCTGTGGAGGTGAAGTACAAGAATAATTGCTGGTTGGCAAAACAGAGGAGACACGTCAATACCTTAGTGGATTGATTCATATAATAAATATCCAAAATTCCTGCCTGAGCTACGTGCTTACATGAGCCACTGAGCTATCACAACCGCAGGCTTCAACAGGGTGGATACGCCTTAAAAAATGAAATCGTGGTTTTGTCATCCTAAAGGGCTGCGCGTTTTCTTATCTGCACAAACTGACCGGGGAGGGCCTGGGTAATTGTTTTCAAGCCACAACAAGTCCAAACCTAAGTCAAGTCATAAGAAGGGCAGGGACATATTTTGAGACTAAGGCATTCTCAACATTCCTCTTGAAATAATGCTCTGCTGGAGACATTGCAGCAGACATTTCTCTTTATTACAGTGTGCACATTTGTGCGTGTGTATGCAAGTGTGTGTGCGTGTGTTGTACTGGGGAGTATACCTGCGGCACCAGGGATATAGCGTTCAGGGTACAGATCAGTGAGAAACAGGCTGTTTATAAGTGTTGATTTTCCTAAACCAGACTCCCCTGAAAAACAACAAGAATGAAAAATAAAGTTCTATTTTCTAACGTAATCACACAGTCTACATTAAAAGAAAAAAGTGATCACTCACCTACAACCATTAGTGTAAATTCAAAGCCCTTTTTCACTGATTTTCGGTGCACTTGGTTTGGGAGGTTGGCAAACCCTACATAACCTGCAGCATCTGGGAACTGTGGAGCACAAAAACATACAAAGTGTTCAGAATTAGAGTCAGAAACTGTGGTTGATGAGCAAAAATTGAATAAGTCATAAAAATACGTAATGACTCACATTAAAGGAGGTAGTAATTATGTAATTTTAGTGTTATGTGATTTCCTATCTCCTCCTACTCACACTTCACTCGGTAAATCAACTAACCGACTCCTCCCTAAGATTTTTCATCATTTTATGAGGCCTATGCGTAAAGGTGCATGAGAGCGTAGAGGAGTGAGATTGATGATGTTGCATATTGTTGAGAAATTCCAATGGGCAATAAAGCCTAGCCATGAAACACATTCATACAGGATATCCTCTCTGGATGCCTGTGCAAGCGTGTGTACATGAGATTACAACTACGAGGAGTCTTAATCACCTTATTCGAAACCCCTCCTGTACAGTCGATCTGTCATACTGTAGTTTAGAGTAAAAACTGTAAAGCACTAAAATTTACTCACCTTGCCTTTCTCTCCAGATTGAGACATCTCTATTGTTGACTGGATGTCTGACGAGTCTGCCGGTGGAAACAAATAACAGATACGGTGGTGAATGAAATCAGATAAATCACTGAAAAACAGGTCAGAGTAACTCCCCCTCCGCGAGCAGCAAACCACTTCTTCCAGGTATTTTGAATAAGATTACAACACAATTCCACCTAGGGACATTTATGTTGTGTACTGCAACACAAACAACTCTGTACGTTGAGTCTACACTGACAGGTTCATTCAGGCTATGACTTTGCTGTTCTTTAACACTATCACATGGAAGGAGCACAGATTAGGAGCTCTGGGCAACAAGCTTACTCCCAGACTCCCATTAAACCTTTATAGTCTTGGGCACCCTGTGCTCCTGCTCCACTATATGACCCTGAGCAGACGACAGAGCAACAACTTCGCTTGATAAATCGGCCACATAATGACTGAGCAGGAAGAAAAGGCTCCGTTTTATCACTACCACACTGGCCCTTGACAGGTGGAGTGTGATAAGCATTAGAAAGAGGCAGGCGGCCGTGCGCTGCCAAACAGAGATGCACTCTGGTTATGTAATGTTAGTTGGGGGAAAAGAGGTGGCATGGGAACCTGAACTGACCTTTCTCCATTGGCATGTGAAAAACACACATTTGTGGAACCATTTCACGGTGTTAAATCTATTAGATGGTAATTGGGGGCCCTCTGTATCTACATGAAAGTGGGCAAAGATCTCTCACACTGACAGGGTGGTTTCACCAAGCCCACAGGGAGAACAATAGCCGTTTATCCCCCTGGTTCCTGAAGCCTTTCCTATACAGGGCAGCTCAGCTGGGACAGAGAAGAAAACACGTGCCTCACCCCGGACCACATTGAGGACCAACCACATGTGAGGACGGCAATAATTTAGGATGCCATAGAGGTCAAAAGGCTAGCCCAGTCATACCAATAGATGGGTTATGAGGCCTTGTCTGGAGATTAAAAGGGGAAAATATAAGCATCAACTTTAAGAATGAACACCAAACATAAATTATATTGTAGTTATGAAAAACCTAAATAGTAATATGACACTAATTTAATTAAAGCTGAAACAAAAATGATCTGAAACTATTTCAATTATCTATGAAATGTCAAAATAAAATTCCAAATCTATATGGGCTGTAGCTCCACAAATGCTCAAAAGGTTTTCTTGGTCTTCTATGAAAGTAAAATTAATTATTTGGGTCAAAACAAGGCATTTCAATATATCCACTTGATCTCTGGGCAGTGTGATGGACACTTTGCACAAGTGTCTGACATTTTATAGACCAAATAATTCATTGTTTATTATTTCTAATGTTTCATTGGAAATAATTTACCATCCCTCAAGCCACACCACAAGTGTGGCTTAATCGTTATTTTCAACCCTAAAACCACAACAAAGCAAATGAGAAATGTGCTTTCATTGTTAATGAACATCTAAGTTAAGTAGCGGCCCACACAGGCATATCCCTGCGTATCACACACATACACACACCCGAAGTGTTATTCCTCGACGGGCTCTGTGGGAACCAGCATTAGTGCAGCAGCAGATTAATTAAAGCGTTCCAAGATCGCAGTTGTAATATCACAAAGACAACACTACAGGACAGACAGGCAGGAGGCACGCTTCAATAATACTCTCTTAATAATGGTCATTTAATCGGCCAGGCTGCTGAGCTGCTTACACACACACACACACACACACACACACACACACACACACACACACACACACACACNCACACACACACACACACACACACACACACACACACACACACACACACACACACACACAGCTATCAACTGGCTAGACGTGGGGGAGATTAAACAGTTTGGGCCAAAAGGGAAAAATGCCACCTTAGTAAAGCCAAAGTTCTTGGCATGTAATGCATTTACAGTTGATTTATTGGCTGGACTGAAGCCATGTAGGGGCAGCAGTGCTAGTAGAACTATTCACCTTCCTGACAGGCAGTGTCAAGGGTCCACACACCCACTCTCTGTGGATTAAGGACTTTCTGCTCTATTGGAAAAATTGAAACAATAATTTCACACCGTGGAGATTTAGTGAACTCAGTGGCACAACAACAAAAATGGTAATTTACTGGCAACCAATCACAGCAACAGGGACCCCAGAGCTACTGAGCATAATAAAGTGATGTCTGGCCTATGCAAACACACACACATCAAGACATACACAGACAAACAACACACATGGACAGAGGGGCTTGACTGTAATTAAGCAGGCCTTGGGGGCCGAAGGTAGTGGTGGTGGTCAACAGTAATAAAGTTACGATACTGGTCTTTAAGCTGCGGTTTTAGAAACACTTTTTAATATGAGCCCAGAGAGAGGAAAAAAAGCCACAATAAGCGGAATGAAAAGCCTTTCAACCATGAGGAAACCAGCAGGCCTGTGTATAAAACACACACACAGAGTTTAAAGCACAGGATGGACCGTTTATGATGATGGGGAAAGCATAGGAAATGACCAAAAACAAGAGGGATTCAGCGACAAATGTTATCCTAACATTGTGTTACTCACACAGCTGCTGTACAGTATGATGAAGATCTGATGGAGGGAAAAAAAAAAGCTCTTTGCTGTTGACTAATTGTGAAACTAACACTGTAGGTACAGTTAAAAGGACATTTTTTCATCTCCATACCTGTTTCTGGCCATGGACACTGTATGATTATGTTTGGTGAATGGGCACATGAATGTGAGCAGATTACAAATAAATAAACAAACAGTGTGTTGGACCACAACACAAATCCTTACTGTGTTGATGATTATAATTTACTTTCACTTCTCATTCATTAACAAGTAAGAAACTGTCAATCAACAGGAAATTTAACACAAACTAAAAGAATCTGAAGACGTCCCTTTGCACTCAGGGAAATTGTGAAAGACATTTTTTCCGCACTGTTGTGATAATTTATTATTTTTTGCATCCATGTGATGATAACTGGCTATATTTGCCTGAGGCAGACAATCCTATATCCAGTCATTTAATCTATAAATGAATTATAAATAAATTCAGTAGAATTTAGAGAATAAGAAAAATCTCACAACATATATAATGAAGCAAAATTACAGATACCACAGAGGAAATTATCAATATCATCCAACTCCATGACAGAATTGTGAAATAAGCACTAGTTGCAGCCCTAAACTGGGGTCATTACTCCATTACTTGACTGGCTGCAGGATAGGTGGGTGCCAATAGATCTAATGTCAATTATGACTGTTTTCCTGGAATAAATCTGGTACTTTCAGGAATCAAAGTTACTCCTAACATGCGTTTCTTCACCCAGTTAATCCACACACACCAAGTAACTTCAGTCTGTCAATATGAATTACGTTTTGTTTTTCCATTCACACCACAGAACCAAACAGGAGGAAACATCCCCTTGTAGTTTATAGTGTCAGACAGAAGTCTTCCCTGGCACTGGCCAGTGTTTATGAGACAAGGTCACAGGAAGGGGAAAGGTCAGAGAGCGGTGAAGGTGTTGGATCAGAGGCCCGAGACATCTTTCAGTGCTAAGAGATGTTGTCTTTCTGATAGCAAACTGATCTCAGTCCAGCAGAGTAAAAACCAAAGTAATTTCTGAAGTAAAGGGCAGCTGCCAGCCCAAGATTACAGTTTACAGTCTACCATGGTGCCCTTAGTGTTCACCAATCAGCAAGAAAGGAAGTGAAATATGCATGTTTTCACTGAGCCAAACACACAAGCAAAGATGGATGATAATTCTTCAATAGTGGCCCTAAGCCACATCTTAGACAGACACATAATGAGACTATGTTATTGTTTCCCACTGTTATTGTGAAGTTGTCTAAACACAAAATTTATTTTGACGCAAACGTTCTTTATGAAAGGTCAGGGATTAATCGGATGTGAGAAAGCGATTTCAGAGTACAGGAATGTTACACAAGAGGGATTTACAGGAAATTTGTTGAAGTCAATTCTTTGAACGGTCTGATGTAGATTTAGGAATATGTAAACCCACTTAAGTGTACAGTTTCCCTGCAGTTGTTAAGTATGAACTGGGACAATGGGACAACATATGAGTCTAAGTACTTTAAGAAGGGTACTGGGCTTTCATCGCTGTTTAGAAAACCTGAAGAGGGGGAAATGTTGACTTAGACATTGATGTCTAATACTTAAGAACATAAAGCAGTGCTTCAGTGACTGGCCGGGGGAGTCTGGGACGTGGGTGAAGGCCTCTGGTGCAGTTAGATGTCCACCACACCCAGTCTGTCAGACACTGACTGACTTCACCAAACATCAACAGGGACAATGACGCTACGATTTCTAGTTAGTTCAGGAGCTCCTTAAACTTTCATTTCCTCTATAAAACTTTTAAAAACTGGTTTTCTAAACCGAATGTGTGTGTAAAACAGCTCTGAACATTTGTTAACGTTACATGTCAAAGTTTACCGAGCAGCAGTTGTTGCCGCGGCTGGTGTCATGTTGCTAACTTCAGGCTTCAGCTGACTGTCGGGTGTGTCTTCTTCACCCCGCTCAATCACTTCATACAAAACAAACGAAAAAACAACAAACCACCGAGCAAGTGCCTTACCTGAGCGTAACTTTAAAATAGCGTTAAGCTTCAGGAGCTTTTTGCCTCTTGCCGCTGTCCCAGCCCAGGAAGGGAAACCCGGAAACCGTCCCCGTGAGTCCGCCCTCGTCCCTGAAGCTTTTCATGAACAGCCGTCCTGCTGCGCCACTGACGCCATTACGGCTCAACTGTCAGGACGGCTGACCCGCGAAATGTCATAATCCGTCAGATCCAATATGGCAGACTGTGTGTTACAGTTTCGTCACAAGTCGGCCGGTAACGGCTCCTTCTGGCCGTCCACCCACGACTCCGTGGAAAAGGTTGACAGTATGCCTGATGTGATATATCATGTCCACTCCAGCAACAAACTGTATTTGGCTTAGTGAAATTTTATCATGGTTAAAGATCAAATTATCAAATTTCAGAATACCCTATTATGACTTTAAGTGTCCATAAACCATTTAAATCCACTGATTACCCTGTCCTGTGTTATAATATGCCACCCAGTGATGGAAAGTAAACTCTAATTGGATATTTATACATTTTGTACAATGTTAGGTCCTTGTATCTCCATATTTCCATTTATTTATTCTACAAAATTCCACTTTATCTACTTAACAGTTACACATTACTTACAAATTAAGATTTTGCATATAAAACGCAGCCTATGATGAGCTTTTACGATACTATTATAGACTATGGATGAATATAGGGTAGCTCCTCAAAATAAAGCATTCAAAATCAGTTAGGCTAACTTCAGTGAAACGTGAATAATAATTTGAATGCAAGACTTTCACGTTTAGCGAAGTATTTTTACATTGTGATAGCTCAACTTTACATAAAAACTTCTTGCAGGTCTAAATATAGTTTAGAAAGCATGTCTTGGAGTAGATTTGTGTAGATGTTCTGTATAAATTTCAATTGGCCTGGATAAAGACACACAATCTAAAGAACTTGACAAGATGTTTAATGTAAATTTTTACAAATCTATTTACAATAAGGGTGCTGATAACACAAATTATTCTTTAGTGTGGATGGTGCACTGCATCCTAAAAAAAGAAAGAAAAAAAATGTAAAACAACAAAAACATACACAAGAACATGGCAGACATACATAACATAAAAAGCAACAATTAAAAAATTAAATAATGAATCCAAAAGTATAAAAATAATCATTAAATTGATTGATTTCAATGATTAAATGAGGACTATTTGGGATGATCCAAAAGATTTCGTGATTTTAATGTATATTGATAAATCAAAACTTTTTCCTTGTTACCTCTCTGTAATGACCATGGAAACAGAAAGGCTGAGTGCCTCTTAATCCTGACGTAAGGCTGCGGTTTCAAATTAAAGTGAATGCTTTTAAGATGAATATGAGACTTTCTTTTATATTCTTTCTTCTGTTCTGGCATTTTAAGACCAAGCCAATTAAGAGCCTTATATATATCACAGTGGGTGTGAAATGGCCATTTTAGGCTATGTATTCCTCAGACAAGTGACATTAGTGTCGATGTCAGAAAAATCAATAACAAGTGCATGATTCATCCAACCACTGCTTTTCAGCTGCGCCTTAAACACCCCCCGCGCGTCTATCCCCCCTCTCCTGCCAACCCCCTATTCATTGTAAATAACTGTTCAAACACACAATACGCGCTGGACCGCTTTATTCAGCCTCACAACTTCCCTGCCTATTCATTGGTCCATCGAGGATGCGGCCACAGCTGATTGGTGGAAAGTTTCTCCTCGAGGTTTCACCCCCACCCCGCAGATATTCGTGATCCGGTGCAACTGTGATTCCAGTTGTTTTCACATCCCCTCTAACAAAGAGACTCAGACCTGCTGTCTCTTACATCTCCGCGTAAATGTGGTGGGGGATGCGCAACTAACGATTGACGCTCCTGCACATCGAGGCGAGAACGAAGTAGTCTGAAGGGCAAAAATACACCTTGTTTCGGGAAGGGAAATTAGGAGAAAGTTTGAAAAGCTTCACGCAGACTTGACTAAACGTAAAGAGCGAAAATGGTGTCGGCCGGACTGGAGATCCTGGGACTATCGCTGTGCGTAATTGGCTCGCTCCTGGTGATGGTTTCGTGCGGGCTGCCCATGTGGAAGGTGACGGCTTTCATCGAAGCCAACATCGTGGTGGCTCAGACAATCTGGGACGGCTTGTGGATGTCGTGTGTGGTGCAGAGTACGGGCCAGATGCAGTGCAAGGTGCACGACTCTGTCCTCGCCCTCAGCCACGACCTGCAGGCGGCCAGAGCGCTCACCATCATCTCCTCGGTGATGGGCGTGCTGGGGCTCATGGTTGTCATCGCAGGGGCGCAGTGCACCAACTGCATCCGCGCTGAGTATGTCAAAGCCCGGGTGGTGAACGCCGGAGGGGTCATCTACATCATCAGTGGGCTTTTTGTGCTGGTGCCTCTGTGCTGGATGGCCAACAACATCATATCGGATTTCTACAATCCGCAGGTGCCCGCATCCAAGAAGAGGGAGATCGGCGCTGCGCTCTACATCGGCTGGGCGGCCTCAGCGCTGCTGCTGATCGGAGGAGCGCTGCTGTGTTGTTCCTGTCCCTCCAGCGGGAACTCGGGATACTCGGTAAAGTACTCACCGACCAAGAGAGCCACGCAAAACGGGGACTATGACAAGAGGAATTATGTGTAGCAATGTGGCTCATAGCAGGCGGTGCGTAAAAGTGACCTGCAGCTTTTGAAAAACTGTTTTTTTTGACGGACATTATCTTTGCACCTGCTGTTTTTTTTTTTTGTTTTTGTTTTTTTTTTTAAGAAATCTGAACTATGAAAATCAATGGAAGCACCTCTCACTGTTTTTACACTGGCCCTTCAATACGCTCGGACCACAAATTCACAAATCCTTTTTGTATCAACAGGAGATTTTAAAAAAGACTATCAACTACAAGAGGTAGCTCACAACAAAAAGGAGTATCTTTGTTAGGTACCTGCTTTTGTAAGTCTGCGAAATTATTGGTATTTTGAATTGTTTACCGTTGTAACCGCAAAGTTTTTCTTTTCTAGAGGAACTCTTGTCATCGCATATACACCGCTCTCTTGCCTTGATGTGCATTGTCAGCACAAAGTTGTACAGTAACTGAGAATTATTGCACTCCCACACATTCAGAGACCCATTTCCTTTAGTGGAATAACGCCGACATGTTGAGGACTCCAACAATGTCTCATAGCAATAAAGAGAGGAGAAGAAAATCGTAGACATATGAAAGCCCTAATAAATCTCGGACAGGCTTTGTGTTGTTCAGAAGTTGATGGCGGCGACTTTTAAGTTTGCGGTGTAATCTTGGACCTGTAGAGTCCGGAGAGCCTGGCATCTATAGGTCACAACATGACATGTTACAGTCCGTTATTTCGGCTGCAGTGAACACCTGCAACGTTTTTCATCACTGTCACCGCAGGAAGTCTTTTCTTTTCAAAACATTCGAGGAATAAACCTTGTTTTCTGTTGGTTTGTTGACGTTTGATGTAATGATTCATTATTCGTGTATATGAAGATGCAATATTGTTTCATTTTATTAAGATTAAACTGAATATATTGTCTGAAATATTTAGTTAGTGTGTTCTTAAACAAAACTACTGAGTTGTGATGGTGTGCAGAGGCAGGAGTGCCCTCCGCGGTTGTGCGTAATGCATGCCGTTCCCACCATGAATCCATAGACCCCCACGGCGGGAGAAAGTATTTTGGTTAGCCATAGAAATCCAGATGACAATGCCCATTCAGCCAGAGTGGGGCTCTGCTGTTCAACTCACAATACTCCACTAACCCCCCCCCCCCCCCCCACCACCACCACCACCACCACCACCACCCCTTTTCAGACTACCCCCACCCCTCCTCGTCCGCAGTCAATGAAAAGCGTTCAAATTAGAGCAATGGAGAAGTTGCTGGAATCGTCTTCCCGCAAGTCACTCCATTCATTAGTCGTCACAACCCCATCTCCCTCCATCAGGGCGGTGCTAAGATAGATGGGCTCCACGACAAAAGATTACACACCATCACTTTGAAGCAATTAGTTTATCCTCAGCTGCTTCATGGGCACCACATTTATCCAAACACCGGGGATGATGTGCACTGAAATATTGTATCGAAGGCCTTAAAGGTACAGGACTGTTTAACTTGTGGTAACAACAGAAAAACACAATAACAAAAGATCTATGAATGTAGGAGTAACAGTGATTTAAACTGTGACTGGATTACAAAAGCTTATCCATACTTGTTTTGCTGGTCACTTAAGAATCTTAGCAGGTCATATGCTCTCTTAAAAGTTGAAAATGTGGCCACGCAGAAAGTCTGCATACAGTCAGGGGACTGTGTGATCACTGCTCTCCACAAGATAACCTCGAATGAAATGTTTTTATTCTACAGCAGTCTAAAGAAACAAACACTCCGGCCCAGTCACAGTATTTTACAGTTGGTTAGCCACACACAGAACACAATATTAACATAAAATTGGATATTATTGCCAAGTTGCTGAAATTTTGATTATCATGACTTGGCAAAACAATCACAACTCAGGGTCCACTTAGAGTACAGCCATTTTTCCTGAGCTTTCAACCATATCACACAGTCTTCATCAGTGGGTGGAGCTTACTCATGAAGATGGATCAGTTGACATTCGGCTGCGACAGCGGCTGATTTGATCCACTTTTCAGACTTTTCATTTGTTATAGCCAAATAAAACTCAGTCTTGACCTTGACAACAGTAGTTTGACCAAACAATCTCAACTCATGGTCCACTTACAAGCTTGATGAAGTTGTGAAATTCAAATGATCGCTGGAAGGCCTGAAAACAACAGCTGGTAAGCATGGCTTGAGTCAGGGTTGTTGTGTCAAATTATATCATAATTCTAAACTACATATTTAATATTTCCAAGATCAAGAATTATCTTTCTTAAAGGCCTGGAACGATAACTCGATTAGTAGTAGTTGATAAATTGGTAACAAGTTTGATAAACTCATATTCTTGCATTATGACATAGCTCATAAACTAGATTCACCCAGTCTGCTGGGCGTCACTGCAGCTGAGAGACAGTTCTTCAAACTTTGTTAGATTGTTGTAATTGAGTTTGATGCATCTGTATAACCAGAAAAGGTAACGTTACCAAGCTAAGAACACTGTGTGGCTTTGTCAGCATTACTCTGCACTTGTAGTATAGCTGCCTACAGTAGGCGTTGCTGCTTTGGGGTCTGTATGGGTTTTTCTACACAAAGACACTCCCTGGAAGGTCCAGTCTGCTCTTCCTCAGTGAGATGTTTTTGTCAGATTGTTAGTTCCACTCCTCTTGTCACCACACAGAGGGTGACGAAGCTCAGGGTGTGTGTGGGGGAGTGTGTGAGCAAGGGGGTAACCACATACCCCTTGAGTATGTGTGTGTGTGTGTGTGTGTGTGTGTAGAGTTGGGGGTGCACCTTTAAAAAGGCCCTCATTCCAATGTGGAGAGGCAAATAGGGCCGGCGACGTCACTCAATGGGCGCTCGCCATGGTAACCAGCCCGAACCTGCAGTTGCCTGGCTACGGGAGCCTATAATGTGGTGGTATGGATGAGCCTAATAAAAGGCCTGGCCAGCAGACATTCCTGCAAGCGTGGACACACACATACACACAGCATGCACAGCAGTCTGGAAGATGAAGCAGGGATTTACTTAAAGCCCGTAATGGTCACTGCAAAAAGAGCTGTGACAGCAGAAACACATTCATTTCATTGTGTTTCAGTTTAAGAGTAAATGGTAAGTCTTGCCATGAATGTTGCACTGCCTCAGGTCCAAGGGAGTGAAAACATGAATCTAAACAAATGAGTAATAAATATCAGAGATGTTGCTGGCATGCCTGATTGAGATAGATGACGTAACACAGAGAACCATTTTGACCTCTAAACTTGACCTCCCTCAGCCCGGTGGAGTGAGGGCCACATGGTTAAGGTCATGTCAGATGTTGGTCAGGCTTTGTACTGATTTCAGATTCATGCTGCTGCCAGTGAGGGCCATGCGTTTTTTGGGGGGAGGATTGGTCAGGGCTGGGGCGTCGTTTCTCATGACATGAACTCTGAACTCTGAATCTGGCCTCAGGTCAGGCAAGTCGAAAAGTCAATTCCCTCGACTGACCAGGCATGATCTCATCGAAGCTGAATCCCCCGCATTTGATAGGGGTCACGAATTTCAACCACGAGCTCCCCACACCAGCCAATAACCGGCTGCGTGGTCAAGTTATGGAAAGTTTGACGTTTTAATTTCATTTAATGACATAGATTCCTCAAAGCAGCCATGAACGTAGCAGTGCACATGAGTCACAAAGTAAAGGAGACTTGATTAAAGTTGTTACTGATTGACTCAGACTTACATCAGAGCAGTCAGGTGCACACAGGCTACAGATGTCCCAGCTGGATGGAGATTACTCATAGACAGTAAAGCCAAGAGTCAGCAGGTGGTTAAACGTGGAGGACAAATGTGGCTTTGTATACAGGGTTAAAGACCCCATGAGCTATTTGTCAGAGAAACACTGCAAAGCCTAGTCAGACGTAAGAGATGGAGATCAGAAACTGCCCCCCCCCCCCCCAAAAAAAAACGGTCTTTTCTCTCGCATGTCCGCAATGTTTATGACTTGGTGACTCACGAGTTTTTGTCACAGTCCAGTAGCACGACCAGGCTTCCTGTGCAGTGGACAGCGGAACAGGAAACAGGAAGGAACATGGAGGGTGTGGAAAAGAAGGAGGGGTGGAGTGTGTGTGTGTGTGTGTGTGTGTGTGTGTGTGTGTGAGAGAGAGAGAGAGTGAGTAAGTGCATGAAGTTTGCTGGTTGAATTAAAGTGCTCCCATAGATGCAAACAGGTACAAGGGAACTCGTATGTCAGACCATGACAACCATGTAACTTGCAACTTTCATTTACTTGGTCATATGTCGTTTTGGTCTGTTTGATTCAATGTGTATCCAAGTCACTGTCCAAAGTGAAACGTGTGTCTCCATTTTTTTAAATAAATCCACCAGATGTGAACTGTTGTCAAACAGAGCACTTTATTTCAATGGAAATTTAGTTAAATCCCACTGATGGTGTATTTGTGAGTGACAATGTGAAAAGGGTCTCTAGGATCATAATGAAGCAGCAGAGAGTTTTCATCCAAATCTGCAGCTCCCATTTATTGCTTTGCAGAGTTTTAAAGTGACTTTCAGCTCATTATTTAGCTGCCTGCCCCACAACATTACTTTTTTGGTTAACTCTCACTGCTCTCATAATGTCACCCAGGCAGCTGTTATCAGCGACAAAAGCTCTAAAAAACCCACTGACACACATTTAGCTACAAGCTGTTGAACACAGTGGAGCATTTAGCATCCAAAGAACCAGATATTTCATATTTCAACTCTCAGGAGTTGGTGGAGACCAAAGACAGAGCTAAAACAGAATAAAGGTTGGACTTACATTCACCAGGTGGCCACAAACATGGCTCCTAAAGAATGATAATGTTTCTCCATAACTGTTGGATGTGTAAGAACGCAACTGTTTGTCATATTAACTTAAAAGGTGATGGTTTGTCAGTGTTGTGTTCACAGCTTGTTGTAATTTGAACAGTAAGGGTCTAAGGGGAATATTGCTTTCAAATCAAGGTCATTAATACTGATAGAATTGGAGGCTCACACACTCTGCCGAACATAATCTTAATATTTATAAAAAGTGCTGCCAAATATTCGAGCAGACTTTCCTGAAACTACACGATATTAAAGTATTGATGTGTAATCTGAGACAAACCAACAACAGTTTTACAGCAGCAGATGAAGTGTTTTCTTAACACAGTGATAAATAGAGTGCACCGTGAAGGTTTTATCTCAAAAATATGAGAGGCTCAAAACAGGGAGTCTCTACTCCTTTCGTGCCTGTCTGAGTGAGATCATGTTTCCATACAGTATATCATCACAAGGAGGGCATTTTAAATAGATACATGGGCAGACATGTAAAAGCATGTGTCAACTTCACACACTCAGACATGTAGGTACGTTGGAGCCGACAAAGCGGTGACTGACGGCCCTCTGCTGAGATGAAGAGGAGGCCTGGCAGCATGTGGAATGTCTGGGTGGGATCAGGAGACATTTCTGATTTGACATGGTTAGCAAAATGTATGTGATGTCAGTCTCTCCCTTCTGAGATGAGAGACAAAACACTCCTCGAACATGGAGGGCGGCAGCAGCATGCAACACTAATGTTTATACATCATTTTTGCAGTCAGTTTAAGCACAGTGGCACAGGTGGTGTAGCTTTTGGCTGCAGCCTCTACTGGTGATTTGGACTCCTATATTAACAAAGGATATGATAATCAGTGGCTAAGTAAACAAACAGTGTGTCTAATACACACACACAGGATCAGGATTGTGAGGTGTATATTGTTTCCACACTAATTGCATCTTGCAGGAAAACTCTTGATTGATATTCTCAGGACACAAAAAGTCAACACTTGTATAAAAGTCACATTTATAACAGGACAAACCCATGTTGAAGTGTTTTTTTCTTTCTGAGCTCTTTCCTCTGTCTTTGTGCATGGGACCACAGTGTATTTTCAAGAATGAAAGTTGTAGTGCATGTCATCCACTAAAAGGAGTCCAGCATGAGTGAGCCACCTACCACTGAGACTGAAAGAAAAGACACCCGACTGCAGAATGAAGCTGTTGTGTTTCAGCCTGGCCTCCTTCAGTTCTCCTCCCTGGCATCTCAGTGTCTGTGTAAACCTAAATTTAATGTGAATGACATGCCAGCTGGGGTTTACCCCACTGTGGCCAACATTTACACACAAACATGCTGTCTGCTCATCCAAGGCACATCGCTGACAGTTCATAGTATTGGATTACCAAAGTGGGTAAATAACCAGGCCCCTAGGAACCCTAAAGGCAAATGAGTATCAGATGGTTTATGGTAATGTCATTAATTTCAATTTCGTTTTGAAATATGGGAATATGCTGTTTTACCTCATCTCATCTTCAGGACCTGAAGAGGGTCCCAACATCAAAATATAGGTACAAAGTCTTCACTTTTTCAACAAATTCTGTGTTTATGTGGTGCATGTTTCATGATTCTGTGACTGCAGTCATGTGCAAACAAACTGTGTTTCCTGATAACAGTTTTACAAAGTGTTCCTGAGTCCATGCAGTTACATCTGTTATACAATCATGTGTTCACAAAGTGGTGAACCTCACTCCATCCTTGCTTGTGAACAACAGGATGCCCCTTTCATACCCAGTCATGATACTATCACCTGTTACCAATCAACCTGTTTACCTGTGGAATGTTCCAAACAGGTGTGTCTGGATCATTCCACGTCTTTTCCAGTCTTTAGCTGCTCCTGTCCCAACTTGTTTGAAATGTGTTGCTGTCATCAAATTCAGAATAAGCAGAGATTTACAAAAATCAATGAAGCTGATGATAAAACATTAAATACATTGTCTTTGTACTGTTTTCAATTGAGTGTATATAAAAAAAAAAAAAAAAAGTGCACTTATGTTTTACGCAATGTTTTTGGAATCGGGGTTGTGAATTAAGTTGTTAATTTGATCATATTACCACATCACCACATGGGCAATATAGTATTCCAGCTGCATGAGGATACTGCATACTGAGACAGGGAAGGGTGGATGGTTATTCAGGCCGCCAAACAGGTTAATCTGGCCATAGAGTGACTGATATTTGTACGATTTATTGGTTTTGACTAATTTCTGTATTAATATGAATGTAAAATGTATCAGGATGTAGTATACAAAAAAAACTTTAAAAAACAGCTAAAACAAACAAACAAAAAAACCCCAGCAAAAAATCAGAGCCCCTATCTCTCAGTTTTCATTATTATTATTATCTATGTAACACAACTCATTTCAGTGGACTTGTAGTATCTCTGCGTTAAACTGATTCAGTCACAGAACTCAGTAAAGGTCAGTATCAAATTCATGCAAGTGATTTCCAGGTAATACTAATCTCTTTTGCCTGAAAGCACTTTAAAACAATGAAGAGAGCAGACCAAATCAGTGAGTAACACTCTGACTGTGAGAGGCCTCGTGGGGTTAAAGGTCTCAGGGGTTAGGGATCATTAAGGACATCTGTGGGCTGACAGGCTGACATGAAGCTACCAGCAGCAGGGCAGAAAATACAGGTTTGAAGTGAGGACATTTTTATTATTTGTGACAATTTTAGTGAGATGTAAGTTTCTGAGATTTACCATAGACTGAGCTTGTGTGTGTGTATGTGTGTGAGCATCCTCTCACAGCATGATGGGGAGACAGGCAGCAGGCAGACACAGTCAGCTGTAGTTCTTTGTCTCTGGCTGTCCAGTAAAACTAATCCGATCTGGAATCTGAGACTGTTAGAGAGACACCAGGGATGAAAACAACAGAAACACAGAAAAAGTTAGAAGACTGGTGACAAAGTGCAATCACAGCTCTTAACTGTGAAGATTTTATACTTGAAAGAATTCCACATCAGTAACACCTGAGCTCAAGAAAGGACTTTGATTATGATGATAAATGTCCTACTGGTTGAAAAATGGCAATATCTAAGTGAATATCAAAGTAAAAAAAAGGCTTTGTTTACACCATTTAAACACACTATTTAAAATCCACCACTCCCTGCTGCACCATTAAAGCGATCAACACATTAATGCAGCAATAATTATAATCCAATGTAGTATATACAATTCTTGAATGGGCCATTGCCCATGAGTACTTTCACTTTTGCAATTTTATTTTAATGCTAACACTTTTGCACTTTATTCAAGTAAAATTTACATTTTTGCTTCTAACACGGTATTTCTACACTGCGGTATTGTTGCTTCCACCACTGCATATAAATCAACAAAGCCAGTATGTCACTCAGTGCTACAGATATATTGGTATTGGCAGACAATAAGTAATCAGATATTTTGATACAGAAATATAAAAGACATGCTTGAGGCAATTTAAAAACATTGTCATCGTTACATAGTTTTCAGAACTTTCAAAAACTTTTCAGTGGGCAGGAGACACTTTGTGTCTGACAGGTAAGCTGCATTACATTTCCTCATCTATCAAATATTAAAACTGTTCAAAGTGACATCAACCAATGTAAGCCTTACAGATGTTGCACTAATCTTTCATGTAGTCCCTAAAATACTGCATCGCCCCTCCATCACAACATCATGACACCCACTGAAGCTCCACTCAGCAACTCACCTCAGAGGAGGAAAGGCAACGCAAATGTTTGAGTGCGAGACCTTCAGAAATGCTGCTCTGCACATCGACACATCGGCTGTGCTATCCTACCTTTGGGGGCATGTTTCCCTCAGTATGTCTGTGTGTGTGTGTATGTGTGTGTGTGTGTGTGTGTGTGTCGGGTCTGTTGCATGCCACATTCCTCAGATGCAGAGCGGCGGAAAGGGCAGTGGCCCCACTTCACCAGAGGTGCAAGAGGGGGGATGGAGAGCAAAGTGATTGATAGCTAAAGGGGAGAAGGCCAAATGATGGGTTGAACAGGTGGATCTCTCACCGGAACATCAGCAGACTGACTGATGCTTCCACTGTCTCTGCTCATTGAACAGGTAAGTGTTGCATGATTGACTGTAACTGCCATTTAGGCTGGATCGTGTCCTTAACAACCAACAACGAGAAGAAGACTTTTCATGATGATTTCTTGAAAAACATATCAGGATTTCAGAAAACTAAAATAAATGAAAACATGAGGTTCGGTTCAGTTGCGACCCCAGAAACAGCAGTTGAAAAAGCAGCCTCACCACAAGTCCCATTTAGTAGCTGCTGCAAGCTTTTGATCACATTACATGGTCTTCATTGGCAAAAGGATTTTGCACAGTTGTCGTGGAATTAGATTTTAACATTTCTAGTTATCTCTGAGCACTTAAAAGAAAGACCACAAATGAAAAGTTGAATGCAAAAGTAGTAAAACACCCTGACTCAATTCAGAACCCTCTGGGCTTTTGGTCTATTGTGGCCAGTAGCTTATGGTGGCTACTACTAGCAAACTTTAGAAACACTACTGTTCAAAAGGTCTGCCTGCCACAAAAGCTTGGTTTAGCACAGTCAGATGGCTCATAAGACTACTGGATATTTTTCAGTAGGGATTCATGCTTTGAGCTTGTAGAAAACCAGACTGACACCTGGAAGAACAGGAAGAGACAAAGACACCCCTGAGCAACGGCTAAATAAGAATATAAGAAACAGGAACAGGTGCCAGGACGACAGGTGACAGGACACTATAAAACTAATCAATTTAACCACTGAGCAGACTGCAGAGGGCAAAAAGAAACATGGCTGTCACAACACACTGAGAGCCTGACTTCACTGTAGAGGTTCACCGGTGATCGAGGCTCACTGATGATCTTCAGGACAGGAAAATTATGTAATTATGTATTTAGGGGAAGACATGGTGACAACAGTATTCTATCAACATCACTGTGGGGACACTGACTAAACTTGAGGGTGGAAATTATTCTTTTGGGTAAAATGTAAATAATGCATTCATCGTCATGACATAAGAGAAACAGAGGGGTTGCTGAAGACCCATTTATGAGCAGTTGATGATAATTATGTCTCTAAAAATAAACTCTCCACCCTGTTAATGATATAAATGTGTCTCTATAAGCTTTCTCTATTTCTGTTAACTGCTTCCTCAGGGAGCGTTATTCATCCTGGATAACATCACCCGCTGCCACTGTAAACAATATCAAGATAGATGGAAATTGTTTTCAGATAGCCGACTCTGGGGAAACAGTCAGATGTTCTCTGTTCACCCTTCTGCTGTCTGGTAAGTGATAAACGAATCTGCTGCCATACCACCAGACAGCTGAGCAGCTTCTCTGCACTCCACCATAAATAACAGCTTATATTTATGACTTATTATTTAGTCCTTGATTTTTATACAATCTAATTTACAATATATGCTTATTCTGAATTTGATGCAACAACATGTTTCAAACCAGTTGGGATAGGAGCAACTAAAGACTGAGAAAGTAGTGGAATGCTCCAGAAACACCTGTTTGGAACATTTCACAGGTAAACAGGTTGATTGGTAACAGGTGATAGTATCATGATTGGGTATGAAAGGGGCATCCTGGAAAGGCTCAGTCTTTCACAAGCAAGGATGGAGAGAGGTTCACCACTTTGTGAGCACATGATTGGATAACGGAGATTACTGGATGGGCTCAGGAACATTTTGTAAAACTGTTGTTAGTAAACACAGTTTGTTTGCAAATGACTGAATTCCGTTGTGTGTTTTACAGTGTCCCAACATTTTTGCAATCAGGGTTGTCCATTCATGCACAATTAAGTGATGATGATGATGATGATGATGCACACATCTTGTTCTGGCAACAATAAGACCGTTTCCATGAACGTCCCATCCTGCAGCTGGATGCAGATCGTGGCACGTTTCAGTCCCACTGCTGCCAGTCAGTCCGGACTTTCCTGCGCACACCACCCAAACACTCTTCCCCTCTGCAGGCCATGATCTCATCCTGATCCAAGTGTGATAAGGATCTTAATTGCACCGCAGAGAGCAGCTCAGGCCCCACATTTCCAGTCTCTCTCTGGGCCAGCAACAAATCTCCACCAGGAGGCCTGGCCTAGATTCTCCAATGTGGGCCAAGGTCACAGCTCTCACCTTTGCTCCATAAGAGCCGGCTGAGCTCAGGAGAAGATGTTAAGTTCATTAAAGCTTACGAGAATTACAGAGCTGTTTTACTTTCTGTGGAACCACAAGGTGTGTGTCCACAAAACAAAAGATTGGATGAAGATGAAAAGACCGTGATTGCCACAGCCAGATCTTTGCCAATTTTTTGTTTAATGACACAAGAGAAAATTAAACTTCCGCTCAACACATAGATCAGGTCTTTGTTATCCTTCTGCCTGCAACAATGGTGGATCTTCACATGACTATTGGGACCACTGATACTGGCTCAGTACTTTGTGATAACAGATAACGTGAACTGAGCAACTGCAATCAGTTTTTTGCCCCTTGATCTCTGAATGTTGAGGAAAGAGGCTTCAGTACTTCTTTTTTCTTATTCCTGTCACCTCACCTTGTTACAGCAACATTTAAAAGATCACATTGGCTCATATAAGATCAGTCAGTATGACTGAGCATTGTGGCCTCTTTATGCTTTTCCTCACCCTGAAGAAATGTTCTGTCCTGGCCATTGAATAGTGGTTAGCATATGTACAAGAACACGATCTGAAGTTTTTGAGTTTGAGGTTTTAAGACTGTTTCAAATCTCTGACAGCAAGCGTCTATTCTGCCAAGGGAAGTCAAACCAGTAATCCTTGCGAAACATGGCATTACTCATTTTGAAACTTGGCAGCGTAAGCACAAGAAAATGAAAGAATAAAAGGCATGTATAAAAAGATATTTTTGTACATCTCAAAAACTACTTGAAAGAATAATTGCAGATACTTGATGCTCCTCATGACAACAGGCAAACAGACAATTTAAGTAACTTACTATGATTTATTAAACATGTTTAAAAATGTGATGAAGCACTCACATACACAGAGAGGAATAAAAGACACAAGTTACAAGAATGTAAAAGCAAAAATAAGACCACCACACATTTACTGTAAAGACTGTACACTGTACACGCAGAACGGATAAAAACATTTAAAACCTGGATGAAGTTCTCGTACTGCTGCGACTCGTCTGCCGCGACTGATCAGTTTCAGTAACATCTGACAAAGATGTGAAGAGCAGCAGCACTTACACTGTCCGAGAGACAAAACAAGAACTCAGTCTCACGTTTCCTCTCATGACAGGAGGGTGATGAGTGCGTCCAGAAACTTGCTCCTGTCCTCCGTCTTCAGCTCAATGACTGCAGAGGGAGAAACACAGGGAAGAAGCAATAAATGCACAAATTCCTATTTCTGAATATCATGCATCTGAGGACGAGAAGTTTGGGATAAATAAAGGTGAAGAAATACTCAGATTTTGTTCTGCATATGAAGCAAAACTGATTTGAAGTTACTCTGCAGAACGTGACAAGACTGATGCTCAGTGTGCCCACCTGTCTGATTCATGACTTGTGACAACTGAAGCTCTACTAGCAATGAAGACAAGGCTGCCACCTAGTGTCTGATGTGGAGATAAACAACCCCCATGTAAAACATTTATGAGGATTTGGACAGCACAGAAGAAGAGTAAATGACAAATAAAGCTTACTGGAAGTGTCGAAGTGGTCATGAAGAGTTCTGGAGCTGGTGCTCTCTGCTGCTTTCTCAAATGCTCGACCAAAGAAACTTACAGAGTACAGAGAAAAGGACAAGGTGAGGACACAAAATACACATAACTGTTTTTGTATCTGTGTAACACTGTCTATTGACAGACAGTGAATGGTCAACCATTCTGATAATCAGTTCATCGTTTCAGTCATTTTTCAAACAAGAACACCAGCAGACCTCTACTGTCAACGTGTCCACTGTGAAGACTTTTTATCTAATTTATATCATCGTAAATTGAATATCTTTGGGTTTTGGACTGTTGCAAAACGAGCAGTCTGAAGACAGCACCTCGGATTCTCCTTAAACACACCCATCACCTCTTTATACCAACAAATTTATTGGTGATTTTGTGCAGTTATTTCACTCTAAATTGTAGCAAGATGAGCAAGATATGGACAAAAGTATTATTTTCTTTCAAAGCATCATATGGCAAGAACATGTCTATACCAGATATAGTCCAAATATCAAGATTCTGAAATTACATTTTGCATATAAACTAGACATTTAAAAAAAAAAAGCATTGTCAATATTTCACTCTGGATTACTGGAGAAACATTTATTCTTATTTATCAAGTATATTTCTGAGCCATAAGCTAGGCTCTATTTGGTAATATCCCACTTATCTACAAAAGCTTGGTCTTACTTCTTCTTATCTGATGTTTCAGACTCCGGTGGGATTCCCACAACAATGACGGTTCCCTTCTCCACGTCCTTGGGAGCGGCCATGATGAGGGGAAGCAGTTTGCAGCGCTTATTCCTCGTCTAACAGACAAAAACAAGTGAAAGAGTGACCCCAATGACAGCGCATTTTCAGGGCATGTAAGAGCTTCTTTCACAATAAGATACTCACAGAATGGACAAAAGCCTTCAAGAGGTACTTGCACAGCAGAGTCAAGGCCACGGGCTTAGAAAAGAGCTTCACATCAGGCGTTCCCTACACGTGAAAGAGCAGCAAGAGGGATGTATTGAGCTGAACATGAGACACTGTTAAGAAGCAGCCAGACACACCTTTAGGTCATACAGACACTCGTACCTCCATGAGGTAGCAGTAGAGGAAGGGGCCCTGGGACAGGATGAGGTTGGTACAGATGCAGCTGGCTACAGTCTGCTGGATGGCTATCAGCTTCTTCTTAGCCAGGTCGATGCCTGAATGTAGACGATCGAGGTTAGTCCTGAACAGAGAAAGAGATCAACGGGACAGAAAGTAAATTTGACACAAAAGTTTTTGTAATCTGTTGCTCAACTGACATTTTATACCTTTAAGCCACTCGTGTTAGACATCTATCAACATTTGGGAGAGCATCAGGATTTTGGCCAGTGAACTAGCTAATACTAAGCTTCTGCTACTCACCTGGAAAGAGAGTCCAGAGCCTTGATGAAATTGTCACTGTCGCTCTCGTCTTTCTCGGTGCTCTCCAGCAAGGCAGTCGTAGCATGGACCATGTCACTGGCCAGGAATCGGTTCTTAAAGCCAAAGTGAACACCAAACGTCTGGATGCGAATGTCCTTCATACTGATGGAGGGGGAAAAACAAGACAAGGCTGTCGGTCAAAGAATGAATATAAGTGTAACAGTAAGTGAAGCCTTTTCTTCTATGAGTTTTTTTAGATTCCCACCCGTATTTATTGGAAGACTCCTCGATGACGTCTCTCAGGTTCTCTTTGATCGACATGTCCATGGAGTTGAATTTCTGCCTCACTTGCTTAAGAGGTAACCTGTTATACATCAGCCATTAAAACAAGTAAGGAATCTCTATTTCCCATCACACGCTCACATGGAATAACATTTCATAAAATTAGTAATTTCACTGAAAACACACATAGCACTGTTTTCTTGGCACTTACCCCATGTCAGCCAGGAACTCCTGGAGTTTCTTTTGACCATTTAACGTCCAAAGTTTGAAGTTACAGGACGTATAGCAGGAATTACAGATGCTCTCATACAGGGACCAGTGCTGGTAGAGGGTTAGACGGAGGCTAATGCAGAGGGTCAAGGAAAACTCAGAAAAAGAGGCACAGAGTTTGTACAAGTGGATCCTTCAAGTGTTACACTTGAAGGTAAGATCCCTAATCACAACATGTCGGATGAATTAAGGATACTCATATTCAAAAGAAATCCTCATACAGTCAATGGAGAGCGAGTTCTCCTCATCCTCGTTGCGGTGGTTATGCCGGGAAACATGCCGCTGCATTGTGGCTATGTCTGTTATGTACTTCATACTGAAAATATACAAGACAAGAATAATTCAGTGAGGATAAACAACTTGATGCAAACACACCTATGAATGACTGTTCTACAGCAGTTCTAAGAGAATCTATTCATGTTTTTGAGAATTATGTTTAGGAACATTGAAGACATTCTTACTGTGTGATTTTATCATGAACCCACTGGTCTGTGAGCCCAATGACGGCCCACCTGCAAAGAAAAACATCAGCAGTCTATCTAAAATCTGTCCAGTGCACCATGCATTTCCACAAAGTTTGCAATTAAAAAAAAGAACATCTATCATTATCACATCGCTTACCAGAGCATGTCTTTGGTGTCTTTAGTCAACACCCACGCCAGCTCAAAAAACATCATTGCAGCCTTACAGACAGATGAAAACATTTGTATTCAGACATTCACTCAGGAAAAACAGAACATGTGAAATGAAAGTCAAAAAACAGCATAAAAGTATCAAAAGAAGGTTTAAAACATGCAAGTCATCAAACTTGTCTCAAAAGGAAAAAATAAATAAAATAAGAATGTGAGTCTACTCACAGACGTCCCATGATATTCATACTGCTCATAGTCGAACAAGATTTCTCTCCTGCAAAACAAGTGAGACATTCATGTAAATTTAGAAATCGTAGCATCTCTCTGACAAACACCATTCACCTACACCTCCACAAAAACACCTCACCTTCGTGCTTCCCACTCCCTCCTCGCTCGCTGTCTTTCGATTCTCCTTTCAACTGCCCCCTGCAACGATATGACCCCCCGTCCACCACCATTAGAGTCAAGCCAACACGGATCTGATTCATTTCAGGGGTGTATTCTCATTCTGTTCAATACAAACTTCATCAAATCTCCTCCGTTTCCCTGATGGCTCTGAACCTTCATCGCTCTCATTCCCAGAGTCACCTCCTTCCTCATCATCTTCATCTCGAAAGATATCATCATATGAGGGCACACCAAGGTCATCGTCCTGTTTGATTAGTAGCTTTATCTGTGGATGAGAGGACAGGAGTTTATACAATGTTACATTTCATGAGTGTAAGCATGGCAGCAGGTTTCACAGAGATGTGGTGAAATATTTTGGTGTCACTCATAAACTTCAAGACTAACCAGAGAAACTACTTAACTAATGAGCAATAATAACACAAACAGTGGAAGCACACTCAAACTTAACCATTTAATGTGTTGTCCAAGTTTGCTTCCTTCATTATACTGATGTGAGCTGAATTGATCATTGTCCGTCACCTGGGTGTCATTGTAGACGTTGACCACATCCACAGGCCGGTGAGTGTCACAGATGAAGAAGACGGACTCATCATCCGGCTGCAGCATCTCAAGGAGGTCAACATTTGCCCCGCAGTTGATGAGAACAAAGTACTGGAACTACAACACACAATACACCAAAATAATTTTAGTTTAGAGTGACAGTGTGGCGAACCTCTGCTGCTCCTCCTTGTTTATCCTTCTGTCATGTAGTCACATGTTGGTTGATCATACCTGCTCTTTGTGCTCAAGGAAGGCAGTGCCAAGGTCCTGCCAGCCTGTGACTGGCACAAGCGTGTACTGGACCTGGTCACAGTGGAACAGCGCCTGGTAAAGAGACAGAAACATTCAGTTGTTGTTATCTGATATACTAATTCATCAATAGCCTCTCACTGACAAATAAAGGACACAGGAACAATGAATCTTCAGCAACTGTGCCACTGAAAACGAAGCCAGTAAGAAACTTAATACGAATCTGAATGTACCACTTTTAATCAGCATTTCATGTACAGGGATATTAATTTGATCTCAGAAATGTGCATCTACAAGATATAACACTGAGCTTGGGCTGAACCACTGACCATAATAAACTGCAAAAACTCTCAAAAACAAGATACAACTGGGAGTATTCAATTACTTTACTCTCATAGTATTAATCTTCAACAGATCCTCTACTCAGTTATTGTACATAACATTCACTATACAAGGAAGGAAGTGCTGGAGTATTACAAATATCGAATGTACTCTAATTGAATGTAGCGTAAATAAGGATCACAAACTACAATGGGGCGAAAGAAAGCTACTTATCAATGAAGTCAAGCAAAATACTCAGCCTGTCGCTACTAACACAGCACGGTACATAATATATTGATTTGAGGGGATCTCTGTCTGTGCGGCCACAGGATCTTCCTGATCACAAAGTTCAGCCAACACAACTTAACATAGGCTGCAGCAGCTAATGTTTGCTAATAGTTAGCTGTTAGCTGAGCATCTTACCTGCAGGATCTTACAGGCGCACAGAGCGTCGATGTCGGACGCCACCAGGAGAGCGACTCTCTGAAAGCAACGTGACGTACGACAGGTCATGTTCACGTTAGTATACCATATAAAATAAATACTTTGCGTCTCAATATTGATGACTCGCAATAAGGTGCCTATCCGCTAAGTAACGTTAGCAAACAGCGCTTCATGGTTCAAGTTAGCTAACCTAATGTTATAGTCCGCTCGAACAACTCACCTGGTTGGCGACAACTTCATAAAATTCCTTTCTAATGTCTGTGACAAACATGTTCAAAGTTTCTGTTTAAAAGACCAGACAAAGCCGATAAAATAATGCTAAAGCGGCATGAACAGCGGGTTATTTTGGTCTGCTCTCAGACACGAAGCTTTTCTGCTGCGACACTGTTCCCTGTTGGAAATGTGGCGCCAAATCTACACGTCACACCCAACCAATCATTGCGAGAGGATGGACGTACGTCATACGCTCGAGGGTGTGCCCACCACAAAACAACATTTTGAGAAAACATGAAAACATTTAATATCTTCAGTTACTTTGAAGAGTTAAATTATTAATAAAAAATACAAATAGGCTAATATATTTATATATTCTTCTTCTTCTACTTCTTCTTCTTATTATTAGTATAAGTATCATTATTAGTATAGGTACCCAGCAGTATATGAAGTAATCAAAATTAGCCCCACTTTTACCAGCTGCAACATTAAAGTGATATTTACACACTGATGCATCACTACATTGTAATCAAGTAATATATAGGTGTTAATGAGTACTTTTAATTTGAGCACTTTAAGCATATTTTTATGGTTAACACTTTTACTTCAGTAAGAGTGTAGGACTTTCAGGCTTGATCTGAGGTTTGACATATTCATACGTAAAGTAAGAAAGGACTTCCCAGCAGCAACACGAAAACAATAAGAAGCAAATCATCTAGAAATATGAAAATAAAGACACTGTCATAAACTTTCTGCTGTATTCTATTATTAATTGCTTTCATTGTATAATTTACTGTAAATTTCCTATCGTCTAAACAGGTTCCTGTAATCATCACACATACTCAAAAAAAAAAATACGCAAAGGACAGTGTGTATTGCAAGATTATTTAGAAACATCATTTAGTGTCACCAAAAGATTAATTGAAAGCATCACAACATATACAATCAGGGTACTGTATCAGTATGAGCGGCTGCTATGTGGTCCTACAAGCCAAGGCAAATTATGATGAGGGTGACATAAATAAAGCAAACAGGCAAGTTTTAGTATTATCCCACATCATGACAGTAGATCTGAAGGAGATCAGACATGATCATCAACTTGATACAGTATATACATACTTAAAATGACATAAATTAATAGAAATGGATGGAAATATCTCCATTTGGAAGGAAAGTAATGAAAATATGTTGCTCTTTAGGTGTGAAACATGCAGGGTTTTTTCAAAATGCAGCAGTCTAATGAACATTTTTTGTCTAACAGATCCCCCAGAAACCCATGTGCCCACAAAAGATTCCTACTGTATTTTCATGAAATAACATTATCACATTTAGGTAAACAAACAAATATTCAAAATTCAAGTAAATTCCTACATGCCCCCAAATTAAACACACTTACACCTGTACATCATCCCATAAATACCTGTAAGACTGAGTAAATCAAGATAGTATTTGTCTCAAAGTTTTGTAAAAAGTTTTTCCTTCTCTCGGCTGCTCTCTCAGTTGTAAATTCCACGTTTCCACTCGGAAATCTTCACATTTGACTCAATCAGCAACAAAATCTATGGAAAGTACTCAAAGATATCTTTTCTGAGGTAAAGCAAGGCAGCATGCCACATTGAACATCATGTAGTATCTTCCCAGCTGAATCCTACACACCGTAAAACAATAAAATAAAAACCAAAAAAAGTAAAGATTGAGAACAACGTTCACAAAATGACAGAGAGCATACACTGTGACACGCAGTACATGCTTCATTAATGAAGAGTAATTAAGTAATGTTGTAAACAAAGGCACAAATTTGTCTGTTTTTTTCTGCCAAGTTTGGTCTGAAACCGCTGCGATCCAGCCGCTTAAAGCTTGATTCACAGCGATGAGCAAAAGTGCTTTGACCCTGCAGAACTTTGGCTGGTTTCATACACAAACAGAAACATAAGAGGTTTTGTTGTTTCTCATGTTTCAACCTGCAAAAACAGTCTCATCTATTCCAAATGGAAACCAATCTTACAAACAAAAACATTATACAGAACAAAATTCAAACCAGAAGTTCACTCTTAAATGAAAGTTGATGAAAACTGTCTGGAAAAAAAAAAAAAACCCTTTTCTACCAACCTTACGTGCCAATAAAACTATTAACAGGATAGAAATCCTGACCAGCAGGAGCACTGGGAGGCTAGCACCATCACCTGGAGAGTCTGACCTCACTCAGGTTCATCAGAAAGATCTGGTTCCACCGTCAGTCCAGTTCACACCTTAGATGGGTCGGCAGAGCAACCAGGAGAGGGTGCACTAATGAAAACCAGACCTACAGTAAGCCTGAGACCACCGACCTCGGAAAACATTTACCTCATACTTTTTTACAGACACGTTAACCTGTTGCGACATTAGCAGAAGTGCTGCGGAGATGCAACTAGCATTTGTCATTTGAAACTACAGCAAAAACCGTGAGAAGAGATGAGTGGAACTGCTACATCAGGGCCTCATACTGAGGACTGGACATATGAACCCTGTCCAGACATTAATCAAACAATCTGCCAATGCAAACATTCAAAATATAATAAAGGAAGACAGAGAGATTTAAAGCACTCAAGACAGAGGCAGTAGAGCAGAGCTGTGGGGAGAGGTGGTTCTGATCAAGCCGCTTTACACATGAAGGTGTTTTCAGACAGGAGTGGGCCACATGTTGACCTGTACTGTGGGACAATCAATCAATCAAATATCAGATTTCACTCTACAGTTAATACTGTGGTAAGTATCCCTGTAAAGGATACGGCTGCTGACATTCTGTACTTGCCAGATTATACAACTCACACACATCCCTGTGTGATTATTTTACCCATAAACTATTTCTCAGTTGATTGGACATTAGATCAATTATATATGATCTTAAATTAATTTTACTGTGATTTCATCCATATCGTCCACCCCTACATTTTAACATGAACAGCCCACACAAACACCTCTTACTTCCCCAGTTTTCCTCTGTCAAATCAAGTACTTCATGGTGCAGATATTCTAAGCTCAAAGGTCCTCTTGCTGATTATTTGGAGCTTTCAGCCTTCTCTCTGTCTTCCTTAGTGAGTGGAGCTGGCTCAAGCTGCATCAAGTAACCTAAATTTAAACATTCAGGCACAACAGTAACAAGTGGTCTTACACGGAGGAGATTGTGACCTTTGTGCTGGTTCAAGGATGTCTACTTTGAGACCATTACTTTACATGTAGGGCTTGTGGTCACATCTGAACCAGCTTAAAACACTGAAGAAGACTCTGAGATGCAGTTGGAGGCTCTAAATCATTAATAAGTAGAGCGTTTTGAGCTTGGGCTGCAATTAATGGTGTTTCATTCATTAGCTAATATCTTAAATTGTAGATTAATTGTTAATGATTTAATGTAATGCTAACAAATTAGAATAGAAATCCTACTTCTTCACATCACGTTGCTTGTTTTGTCTTACCAACAGTCCTGCCCTGACTGTATGTATCCCATTTACAATGATAAAAAGCAGCAAATCTTTACCTTTGAGAAGCTGCAGGCACAAGATGTTTGACATTATTGTTTGATAAATGGCATGAAGGATTAATCAAGTACCAAAAGTGTTTTGAGTCGATTGATTTTCAGCCCACTGACTAACTGATTTATTGCCTAATAGTGGCTGAGCTCCAATTCTCTCCCCCATATATTGTTTCCAAAAGGTCAGGGATGAACATCCATGCACAAACATCCAATACTGTAAATTTCTCCTCATTTTTTTCTCCCCAGCTCATTGAAAAAGTTTACAAAACAATCACAAAATAGTGACCCGACATGAACTGTTTCACAGCAGCTGAGCCAGTGATTGGTGGGCAGTGGACTATTAGTGCAGTGCTTGTGTAGTAGACCTGCTCAGCTGTTGTGAGTTTTTAAAGTCATGTGATCTATAGGCACAATACACAGGGTGTGCAGGGCTGGGCTGTATGGATGGATAATAATAAATGTCATGATATTCACCAGGCCCTCAGATATTGATAAGCGCTGTACGTCATAATATCTGTTCAGGTTTAGAAACCCACAGTTCAAGTTGTTTATGTTGTTGAAGTCCACCATGTTGGACCAGTGAACTGTTGTTATTTACAGAAACCATTCAGAAGAAATGTAGTCTGCTATTTTAGTTAAGCAAATAAACCCTGTGTCATATTTCACCAATAGAAAAGGAAAAAGTCCCACAGTTACAATGATAATAAATACTGTTAATACTGACCAGCCCTAATGGTGTGAAAACCAGAATGAGAAGGATTACCATGTAACCAAGAATAAATGACACCAGCACATGATCCCCTCACAGCTGTTCTACAGGGGCAGGATGTAGTTGGAGTTGGCAAGCTTGCGCTCCTGTGCAGCGGGAACAGTCTCTCTGTGACGCAGAGGTCTGTGGCAGTCAGGGTCCTGCAGTGGAGGGTAGTGCTGTCTGTAACACAGCCAGGCGAAGGCCAGACCCAGCAGGGAACCCACTAATACATCTACATGAAGGAGGGAAAAGAAAACACACACACACACACACACACACACACACACACACACACACACACACACACACACACACACACACACACGAGGGGTTTGATTCAACAACTTCACACAAATGCTTTCTCACATCTTCTGCTCACGCTCTGCTCACGCTTCATTAATCTAAGAGCAATGTGGACATTAAGACAGTAAAGAGACATAAAGCATGAAAGCCCTACTTGGTTCTCATACTATTATTAATGTTAGTTTTACAACTGCATGACCTTTCCAGCCCTTGCAATGATAAAATTAGTTTTACTTCCTGATTATGTTAATGTTTGACAGATAAAGAAGATTGCAACAGAGAAGTGTCCATACAATAATGGACAGAACTGAACTGAGCTGAAAGCATATTTATAGGAAGTGATCTTTCAAATTTGAAGAGTTTTTCTATCTGTATTAATGTCTCAGACTTGGTACTCAAAATATTAAATAGATCAGACCATTTAACCATATGAAACATCCACCATTTTAGTAGACAGATAAGTATCGTTCAAAATGATCTCTGACATAAAAGTAAAGCAAACTATGAATATGGGTTTGTGTGCAGAATTATGAATGTGGATGTCATCTCTCTTTGCCAGTGACAGAAACACTGGCCCTGCTACACAGGCTGCTGTAAGCTGACTTAAGGAAAAAATGTTTTTTACATGATGCATTGTGTCATTCAAAGCATCTCTATGACTCTGACCTTGCCAGTGGTGTTTGTAGTCGCAGGTTCTGGAGAGGGCAATCACTGTCGCGGTAAGTAAAGGGGTGAGGAAGGCACACAGCCGCCACGCTCTGCCTTGGCCTGCTGCATTGAAGCAGCGCAGCTTTCCTCCGATATACAGCGCTGTGAAACCCAAACCTGCAAAGGCAACTGGGACCAAGGAGAAGAGGCGATCAGAGCCAGAGGAAGCTTCATACAGAACCAGAGAGAACTCAAAGAGAAAACACCAGAGAGAAAAGGATGAGACATGGAGAGGCACTGCTTATGCCATTTTATACCAAAGATAGTGTATATATGTGGGTTTTTTAACATGGGAAAACCTGTTAAAAATAGGCAATTGAGTCCCCTTTGCTTTTACAACAAAATAAGAGCCTCAAGGCTAAAATACACTTGCATACATCTATTTTCAGATGTATCATACGCCCTCCTGTCCCACTTTGTGCATTTGTTGTTCTTCTTTGTTGCCTGCTGATGAAAATGCACCAGCTACTGAGGCATAATCAAACATAAAAGGCCCTTACAGGAGGAGTGTCCACTGGGGAAGCTCTTCCTGCCCTCCATGATGACATCTGGGTCACCACTGCAGCGCAACTCCAGGTTCATCTGACCATCTGGAAAACAGCGATAGAAGAAGTCTGGCCGTGGCCTGAGAAAGGGGCAAACACAGAGAGGACACATTTAGGCTTTTATCCACCGTGACACTGGGTTTCATTTACATCCGCTGTGTTGTGAACCTTGTTTACCTGCCAACAACAAGTTTGATGACGTTGGTGAAAACTCCGTTCAGCACCAGAGTCAAAGTCACAGCTGGATGACAGAAGGAAACGACAGACAAGTCAACTCAAAAAAACTGGCTCATATTTTTGTTTCAATATGAAAAAATGAGTATCTGTGTAGAGTTTATTACCCAGCGAGGCCTCCTTCAGATCTCCTCGCTCTGACTTCTTCAGGAAGGTGAACACCAGGATTACAATCAATGGTGTGAAAACCGCCACACTCTGATGCAGACAAGAAAAAAGAGAAGAGTATAACAACTCTGATCCACGTAGAGCCAAATCAGTGTCTGTCAGATTGTCTTTACTGAGTGTTGTAAGGCTCGAAGTTATGAGTGCAATAACTGAACTGATTTGTTATGTTCCATTTTAACCGGAGGCACGCAGACTCACAAACATAAGAGAGGTGGGCACATGATCTCGCTCCACGCGATGGAATTTATACAGCCACATCTCCTCTGACTGGATCTCACGGTAGAAAGGAGGAAGCTGCTCGGTGACACTGCGCAAACACAAGAAAGAGCCATGTTTCTGTTTGCATGTTCGTCACTCAAACAATGCCTGACTTTTAAACTGCCGATCCATGAAGCAATGATGCAAATGATTCAAAGGCGGATATACTTACAGGAACACCACCAACAGCGCCATACGGATGGAAATCTCGGACAGGAAACCACGAAGCAGCCTCCTCTTCATTTTGATTCTTGGGGTGGACTTCAGTCAACAGCAAACATCATCCCGCAACTCATTTAACTTCACTGGGACTAGAGGAAAAAAATGAAGAGATATGCGTGAAAAAAGTTAATCTAATTCAGTTTGATGTAGGCATTCAGTAAATAGCACGAATATCTACTCACATTAACAGAGGTAACTGACCCTTGTCTCTTAGTATTTACTTGGCTCTAAAAAGAAGGAAAAACTACGCAAAACCGCCTTTCTACAAGGGATCTCCACCACCTTTCCTCTGAGTATACATCTGGTGAAATATTGGTAAAAATCATGATGAGCATCTTCTAGCGTTTACTCTCCGTAGTCCCTGTGCTGTCTGACATAAAGGCCAACATGCTGCACCTGTGCCCTCCCCTTCAATTTAGGTATTTAATTGGATATTACATCTGTGTTAAGCCTATTGGGCCTGACAGCCTCTGTTACTACTCAGGACAAAGCAAACAGGGTACCATTAAGTGTCTGTGTTGGAGAAACAAGATGTTAGCTGACTAAGCTAAGCTAGCTAGCAACATCTGTCAAAGAAGACATCTGGCTCATTTCCGTGTTGTCAAACAGGGAATCCCAGGTCGGTTACTAACCTTAAACGGGTGGGTCGGTTAATTTGTGTTTTTATCTCTTTATCCTCATGTTAACATGTGCCGTTAACGTGAATCAGGCCTCGACATCCTCTGATTCTGCCGACGGTAGAAGTCGTGCATTGAGGACTTGAGAGAAACGGAGATGCCACAGAGATGAGCGCTCTGTGAAGGTAACGGTCACACCACAGCTATTTCTGGTTCAGGATTTTCAAAATAAATTAGAGTCGCTAAACGTAGAAATCTATCATATATCAAGGTACGTACTCGCGTGCCCTGCGGTGTTCCACCCTATCACGCTGTTTTCATCAGTAGATGAAACTGAAAGTTCATTAAGACTACATGTTTTTGCTAGATGTCAGATTACATCCCCAGTTTGACTGAAGATAAAATGTAACGTATCAACAAAAAAGGTATCAACAAAAAAATCAAAATTATATGGGTATGAGACAAGCAGAACGCTGAGCAAATCAAACTCAGTTATATATTTTTCTAGGCCTGAATTTTAAGTCAATATGAACATTTCAAAAAGGCCGTATCTCGGAGCGCTTTCTAAACCGGAAATGGTGGTGTACATGATTTCATCGGCCTTGACACATGGATGCTAGAAGCCACGTCACGTTACAGGTTGCCACCTAGAGGTTAAATCAGTGACGTTTGCGTTCATTTTGATTGTCTTATTCAATCAATTAAACTTGACTTTTTACAGTTTCTCTGATTTCACAAAGTGCTCTAGCTTTAAGTTGCTTTACTTCTAACTCTAATTAATGTCATGTTTATTATTATTATTTTAAAGTAGTAGAATTTTTTGGTAACTCAGCACATCAGTCATTTGCTCGGTAAACATATGGTAAAAATATGGCTATTACCACCACTTAAACAAGAAGGCAAATCTATATCTCTCAATTCTGTTCTCAAACCGTTAAGAAATCACATACAGTGAGAGCTTTTCACTGAGACAGAGTACAGCTTTATTAAAGTCAAACTTCAGGCATGTCTGAACTCTTCAAACTCAACTTTAGAATGAAAAAGGACAGAATCAATATTCTCAAATAAAAAGACAGTCATGTACAAAAAGAGTGTCGTCCCAACAGTCACACACATTTAGAAGCAGAATTGTACAGGCAAAAAGAGCACGCCACAGTAACATGATTCTATGCAAGTTCAATGCAAACTATTTACAAGTTCTTCAACAATATGCAGTAACACAGGTTGAACAGTAATCAACATGGTATTTTGTGTTCATCCACGTCTCAATTGAAGCAACACCAAGAGAGATAGATATGACCCCAGTTAGAGTTACTGTAAGTAATTTTACAAGTAAAAAGAGATGAAGAGTGCTTATGAAGGTGTATTTATTTATTTATTCCAACACTATTTCTCCTCTGACAGCATGTCAATTAAAAACTTAATGACAATCGGCAACATTGCACAAAAACCAAAAAGACGTCACAGCGAACTGAAACATACCCTTTGACAAACAAGGGGGGGTGGTGGTCCATTCTAGATTTAAGTGTATGTGAAAAATAATAATTCGCAAATTCCTGGACATTAAAAAAAATCTTCCTTGGGCGTATTTAAGGGTCACTTAACTGAGAACAAACATGCTGTCTCTTAAAAATAAAAACATGGGCACTACAATGAGAATAAACCAACAAAACATACACATCAGATCAGTATTTTAAGTAAGTGAAATGATGCACGTTGGGACATTTAAATTAGACATACGTAATACTGCTGCTGGATCAGCAGGGAAGGGCAGAAGAGGACAAACTGGCACAAAGCAATTTATGATCATGCGATCTGCAGGTGCAAAACAATAAAGGCTGTTCGGTTTTTGCACAATCTCTGTGCAATATGGTAAAACAAAAAGAATAAAAACAAAACATTGGCATTTAAGTCAGGCATTTAAAGACTCTCCAACAGACTACAGAAGTGGATTAAACCAGTGTCTGATGTTGGAAGCATGCATTTCAGCTGAACAGTCACCTTGAAAAGAACAAAAAGGCTGTAAGACGAGTTAGAGTAAAATCAAAGTCAGACATTTTTCTTGGAAGCCATGAACACAAAAGTCAAGGATGCCTGCGGTCTGATAATCACATGTATGAATCCTGTGTAAAAAAATAATACAGCAATAAATAAAAAAATAAAGAAAATTCAAGTTTAGACACGCAGACCATTTGAGTATGTACGTAAAAGTGCCTTCATGATGCACCTACCTGATACTGAACATGTACTGAAGTGGCCGTATTCCTACAATGAAGTACTGAACAACAATGCATCTGAATGTGATGAGTTTGGCAAATTTGGGAGCAGTGCTTAGAAAATCAGCGAGTTCAGCTTCCTAAAAGGGCCGATAATAACAAAAAGAGACAAGGAGAGGAGCTGTTGAATGCAGGAAAGTGAGAGAACATTGAAAATGCTGAATTTGTGCACAAATACAGACATAAAAACAGAGAAAAACAACTCTGTCTCTCCATGTCCACGCCTTCCTCTGTCTGCGTTATGTATTTATGTGTTATGTGCATATATTTACTATATCAAAGTCCACCTCCACTCAAACATTTGCCTCTTGTTACTTCGTTTGGATGTTTGACCTGCACTGTGCAGAATATTTGACACTATAACCCTGTTTTTAAATTAATCTAATGACTCATTCCTACGTTCTCTGTGCTTTGAGTCTGAGTCTGAGACGTGTGCGCTTGCTGTTTTTTTTTCACTTGTGTGGAAACCAATCATCATCCAATATACAACTTACATGAAACTGATGTGGAGATTTGAAGCGCACACACGGAGAATTAACTTTTCAGTAAACTTTTGAATTTAACACATTTGCATATTCATATTTTTTAGACCATTAATGAGGATAAACCACATCAGACACAAAATATTATTAATAGAGTATTTCTCCATGTTTTAAATCATGTTTGCATTTTTATCCCTTTTCTGCATCCAGTGGCTCCCATTCCTTATTCATTATGATTTACTGTATCAAGTCTATCTATTCAAAGAGACCCTCACTGAACTGAAATGATGTGGGGACATTGGCACCGTTTCATCCTGTTGCTCGAGTTTAAACACAGAACAGACTTAAAAAAAAAGAAAAAAAGAAAAGGTCTTTTAAGGGCAGAAAACAAACAAATGGTTATGTGACTGATGCACTGGGGTAGGACCATGAGCAAAAGGCTGAGGCATGGATACACATGAACTGCTGCGACGATCACTTGAGTCCAGGCTTACTTATAAAAAAAAAAAAAAAAAAAAAAAGCACAAAACCTGCTCCGAAAACAAAACTTTACATTCCAATATTGAACTGCTTCACACTGCTTTTAACACCAAATACAGTGAGTCACAATACAGGTCGATGAGCAGCGGCTGTTACCAAATGTGGAATCATTACACTGAATGTTAAAAAAAAAACAAAAAACATAAACCTATGCAATGACTAGATACAGATATATCATGTAAAACTCCCCGTGTTTTTTTAAATAGTCTATTTCACTTTCACTTTGGGGGAGAGGGAGACAAATTACTGCACTGGTGTTTGAAAAAAGAAACTGGTATAAAATGTGGTGCAATAAATACAAAAAATTTGGATTTGACAGATGAGAGATTAAAAACACTGTACAGAAGTTTGTTTTTGTACATTATACTGAACTGGACTGTTGTTAAACCATTACGTCTTTATATAAAGCCCAGCCTTGAGGATGTTCTCCAGGTGGAAAATGAAGAAGTGCCTCTCGAGGACTTCGAGCACTGTTTTGTACAAAGCCGGGCTGGCAGTCATTCCTACTTGTGCCAAAACAAAACAAAACAAAACAGCATTTAGGCCACTTTCCTCAAAAAAAAAAAAAAAAAAAAAAAAAAACCTCTCCCAGCACTCTCCACGTTTCTGACCGAGAGGAAAAAAGTTACAACACAGTTTAAATTTTGACGTTACTACAAGAAGAAGAGGTATCCATTTTGAAACACTTGTCTTATGTTCTTTTTATATACATTTCTGTATATGTATGACCTAGCTAAATTGTGTCGCGACAAGCTGTGTAAAAGTGCTTTTCAGAAAAAGTTTGGCAAAACAAAACAAAAAGACGAAAGAAAAAAAAACAACAAATAAACCCAAAACAAGCATCAAAGCAGTCACAGTACACGACGTTACTAAAATGAACTGCGTCTGGGCAGTAGTTACTACAGCCAGAGTCGAACTTAAGGCTGATTAAAAATACTTTAAGACAGCACCAGTGATCACAAGCTGAGCCCCTCCATCTACAATAACAAATAACAGTAACTGCTTGGGGGAAATGTGGGAACTGAACTTTATCGAAAAAGAAAATAAAAAGGATCTGTCTTGTGGTTTAAAAAAGCGTTTCCTTCTTCCAGGAACAACCAGAGAGGCGAGGCTCCATCCCTCCTGATCTTTAAGTACTTTACAATAGTATGAGCCAATTATGTACACAATGGCAAGTGAGACTGGCAATATGAAAATCACAAGTACTTCTGTAATGTCATACCATTACACTATATACCGTTATATTTCACCTTAATAGGACTATTTTCACAAGGAGGTCTGCGTAATGCGTAACACCTAAACAAACAAACATAATACACCACTCACTGAGATGAAGTGAGAGAAATCTGTCTGTAAACATTAACAAACATAGATACTGTATATAATTATATTCATCTATACCCATAAGTATATTAAAACCATGTCTAAGGAAGGTTGGAATGTAGTGTGGTCCTGAAAAAATTGCACAAAATCGGTCATTCCCCCCAATCCCGTCCTCGAAGAAGAAGAAGAGATAAATATGACGACAGATCACAGCGGGAGTGACGGTGGGCTGCGGAGGAGGGCTCGTCTCCGTACAGCCATCCTGTGTATGAGATGCCGACCACGGCTTACAGCAGGTAAACAAGGAGAGGAGGAGCGTGGCGGTGGAGAGGTGTACATCTCCTCGTCCTCCTCCTCCTCCTCTTCTCTCTTACCTCTCCCTCCACCTCACTCATGGAGTTCTTCAAAGTGCCGGTAACTGACGATGTGACAACACTTAAAACTTCCACAGCTGTAAAAATAACAGAAAAAGAAACATAATGAGGTGGTGGAGGTCTGGGCCCTCCGGTGGGTGCAGGCGGGTTGTGGAGAGCGTTCATGGTGGTGTTTTGCGGCGAGAGAGGAGGGAGAACTGTGCGCAACGATGCCTGGACACTTCCCCTGCTGACGCTCCAGTCACCACAAGCAGCATCGAGGTGTTCGTCGGTGTGTCTTGCCGCACTGGTCAAAAAGCACTGTATTCCCTTTCATCACGCGCTGCTTCAGATCAGAGGTGGATCGGAGCCAAGGAGGCCAACAGGAGCGCACTTTACAGGGAATGAGGTATTGAGGGGAGCTGTGGTGTCACTCTGCGGCCGGCTGGCCCGCCTCCGTCTCCGGCTCCTCTTTGACCCTGACGGGGCTCAGGGCGGAGTGGCGCGGCTGGGTCGAGCTGGAGTTGGAACCCAGGGGGCTGACAGGGTTGTGACTGGAGCAACAGGGGCGGCCTTCGATGGAGGAGGGGGTCAGCGCCCCTGACTCGTGGTCCCGGCAGAACGAGCGAGGGCAGAAGTCGCAGAGGGACGAGGCTGGGGCTCCACAAACGCTGCAGTCGTGCCATGGACATTCCCAACGTCCTGCAGGCGGACAGAGAGAGCAGCGGTTTGAAACCCACAGAAAACACACATTTCATGACAAACAAGCTCAGTTAGTCGTTACCGTATGGTGGCTTGGTGAGGTTGAGACACAGCAGGTGGTACGCTTTCGGACAGTCCTTTCTGTCACACATCACCAGCTCGCCTCCCTCTCCGCAGCGAAAGCAGAAGTATTCGTGCGTGTGTTTGCCCTCCGGCCGCAGCTTCCGCTTCTTCGGCTTCAGCTTGGCGTTCCTGGCCTTCTCCTCTTTTTCCATCACCACAGCACTCTGGAGGACACATGACAAGGAGATGAAAATGGCATCAAACACAGCTTCCAGAAGTCACTGCTCTAGAACCAGAACTCTAGAACTCTAGGACGATGAGGAGGTAAATGTCCTCACCGACGGCTGCACCCCGAGGAATCCAGAGCAGTTGTCTGATCCACAGTGACAAGACGTTCTCCTGTTGCCCACACAGTGCAGGTTGTAGTTGAACGTCAGCTCTGCGTCTGCAGGAAGATTCACATCAAATGGATCATCAGGCTTGATCTCAGTGCATGTAACACATAAGCAGGAATGTAACAAGGTACATGTGAACTCACTGGGCTCGATATCACAGAGGGCAAACAGTCCAATGCGAACGTCTCCGTTTACCGTCCATTTCTGTGTTTCACAGTTTGGGCTGCAGCTGTGGTTCATAAACCGAGATGAGTTTCCTTTTGGGCCGGCGTCTATCACACGATCCTACGATGAAGAGAGATTAAGAGAGAGACATTAAGACGCCAGGCCTGAAGAAACGCCTCTCTGCTCTCTCTGCTGACCAGTGTTTCAGTGTCACTGACGTTACCTTGGTGAGGGTGAGCATGTAGAAGTTGGTCACGTGATTTTCATGGGCGCGTTTGATTCGCTGCTGGCACTCCTCTGAGTCAATCACCTCTCCCACATATTCACACACAAAGTCCCCCTAGAGGAAACAGCAAACCAAGTTTTGTATATGTGATCATACTGTAGGAAGCCGGTTCAGACAATAGCTTGATTGTGTAGCTATCCATGATTTAGAATTGGTTCACTTCACATTAAAGGTGAAAGTAAATAAGACTGACAAGTTGATGTGGTTTTGAGTGAATGGATTGGCCATTATGCATTAAACACCCACCTTTCTGAGGGCCTGGCTGGTCCTGAGGCCCCAGCCACGGCCGTCTGTCTTTACCACTTCTGTCTCTGCATACAGCCGCTTGGAGAAACACTGGTTCTCACAGTTATCTCCTGCAGGACACACCTGACGACAACAACAACAACAACAACAACATACAAAGAAAGTTAAGAGGTGCGACTTCTCATGATGGTCTCGCTTTTGTTATTGCTCAAGAAATTAGCTAAACAAACAATAAGAAACATGCGCACAGACCTGTGGATGACACTCGTACTGCAGCATACGGTTGAGACACTGGGAGTTGATGCTGCAAGGATGCTCATCTGTTGGTCTGCAGTTGCACCGTTGGATTTCTGACAAGTCGGCTACATGCACCTGCACTTTCCCTACTGGTTTGTTGGACTGGGGCAGGAAAACACAGCACCGATAGAATAATTAAGAACATTGAAGACTTACTGCAGAGGAATTCAACAAATACACTTTCTATTTTTCATGGGTGAAATATTAAAATGACACTACCTTGATGAACTTGTAGGGTGGAGGTTTGCGAGAGTTGCGTTCCTGCTCTAGAGCCTCCCTGCTCTCCCTCTGTGCCTTAAGCTCCTGAAACCGCCGAGCTGCTTCTTCCAGAGCTAAAAAAAAAAACATCTCAGAAATCCATCCTTCCTACAGCTTAAAAGGATGAAATCGCAATAGATTTGTCTTAAAAGTAGAAGGAAATTACCTTTCTTGAAGGTTTTGTTGATGTTGATCTGACCCGTGACAAAGTTCTTGTCATTCTCCACGTAGGGGAAGACGCGGCCCTGGTTGATCCAGTAGTAGTCGTGGGAGCCAAAGAAGAAGACAGGGAAGTCACCAATATCGTGGCGAAGGCTCTGAATGTTTGATGGCACCAAGCGAGGATTGCAGATCTCCGCTGGCCACCACCTACAAGGGGACAAGACAGGTGCAATGTTCAGTGAGGAGAAGAGATGAGTGTGGTAAAAACAAGTGAGAAAACATGTAAGCTAAAGTTACTATAGGCTGAGGGTAGTGTCACACCTGCACAATCCTGTTCAAACAGGACTTCTTGTCTTTGTTTTATGAGAATTTGTTTCTGGTGATATAAATTGTTCCTTAACTTCCTGCAAAATTATAGCTTCATGTTTGTGAAACTCTGACCCATTAAGAGCTGTTTTTTACATAATCATTTTTCTTAAATAGAAGAGACATCATTTGTGTTCCCTTACCACATTTTAATATAATACCATGCGTGCAGACTAGAAACTCCTGCAGAAATATTAAAGAGCATGGCTGACTGTCAGTGTGAGACAGGAAAACAGCACTGTTGTGCTCTGCTCAATGTTTCCTGAATACCTGCATCTATAATGTCACATCCTGTTTCAGTGTCAGGTGCAAAGCAGATTCATGTCGCTGAACTTAAAGAGTAAGACAGGTGACACTCCATAGTTTTATTAATGTCAACTAATGCTATGAAAATACCAAAACCAACAATACATTAGTCCATCTCCAACCTGTCTCTGATTCTCAGCCTATTTGTTCCAAAAGAAGTCATAAATCTTGAAAAAGGGGTCACAAACAAAATTTACTCAAACCAGAGAAAAAATGCATTTGTCTGGGATTATTTTCAGCTGTGTATGGATACACATAGTGAGCATTTACAGCTGCAGGACGATGTATGTGGGATTGAGTCAAAAGAAACCATGATGTCATATTCACTGTAATACAGGGACTTGTCAGCTGGTGCAACATATATCAGAATCGGTCTACACAGACAACACTTGTTAGTTGGATCAATCTATTGATGGTTTTGTTTTTTTCATGGGATTTTTGATAACAAGAAAAACACAGAGCAACAGCAGACTTATCCTTTAAATGTAACCATACCATAAACTGACATTGGCACAAGCCTCAGCAGTCTATAATCAGTGCTCTCTGCGTACCTGTAGTTGCCCAGTTTGACCCAGACAATTTGTTTGTAGTGAGGTTTCTTCCCTGCCCTGCAATCACTGCAGGACCACGGCCCCTCCGGCATCTCCATCTCCAGACACTCCGGGTGGAAGGAAGCCGGGCATGAGTCGCAGCACAGCAACTTGCCTCCTACATTTGTATGGATGTACACATGTGTGTGTATGTGTGTGTGTGTGTGTGTGTGTGTGTGTGTGTGTGTGTGTGTGTGTGCATGCGTTGTGGGAAATTGATATGCAAAGAGAGGAGGAGTGTATGATTAGGTGATGCACCTTAAAACCTGGACAAACTCTGAATCTCATTTGCAGACAAGCCTAGGAGAAGTAGAAATACTACAAAGTCTACAAATACAGTACCAGGCCATTGTTTTCCAACAAAATTCAATTTAAAAAAAACTCAGGCCAGGAGCTTTTTGATTGACTGTAGGCTCCTGCCGTACTATGTGACAAAAGACTGAACATGGTTGGAAACCCTGGCATGGGGTTCCCAGGTCAGTCACACGTTTTACTGCAGCAGTTACAGCATGTCTGGTAATCAGATTCAGAGCACTGTACCAAGACCAGTCTATGGGAAAGACATGCGGCAGCACAGGAATAAAACCAGCCAGCAAGTTAACAGTTAATCAGGGTTATACTCAAATAAATTATTGGCAAAAGCAGGCATGCAGTCCTGCCAGTAAAGCAAACTTTTCCCATCACACATATCGCATCCTGAAGAGACCAGCTTGTATGGAATCTTACATTTTTATAAAACTGCAATTTGCAAAATGTTTTTTAAAGTGATTAAGTTTCCCTGTTCTTGCACTTGGGAACTCATATTTGCTTAATTGTACTCAAATCTAGTCCTGATTGGAATTATATTCCATCCAAGGAAGGTCAAAGCTCAAGAAAATGGGGTGAGCCAAAATTTCAATTCATCAGAAAGTTTCAGTCAAAAATAAAACTCAGCTGCAGTCAGCATAAAAGAGGTGAGGCTGGACAAGGCCTTTCAAATCAAAACCAAGTCCAGAGTGCTGAAGCAGAGAAGCAGTGAGCCACCAGCAGCGATAAGCTCCACAAGCCACAGACAGAACCTGAGCTAATCCAGAGCGTCCTGCATCAGGGCATCACACAGCACTTTCAGACTGGAGGTTTGATAACCAATTTTATTTCCATTTAGAGCCACTTTACTGCAGAGATGAACATCCAGATTGGCTGTTCATGCACAGCATGAACCAATCTCACAACGGGCCTCGTGCAAGAACCACAGTATGAACAGATTCAAAGCGACTGAAGAGAATTTTTTAATAAGGTCTTAACAGAATTCAGGAGACGTCCAGATCTCTCCCACAAGTCATGAATGGATAGTTAGTCTTTCTCCACGGGAAGAAAAAATCATATCATCAGTTTAAGTTTTACTTCAATAGATCAGATTTTTACTGAACGGTATTTTTGGCAAGATTTTATGATTTTATTGGCATATTTTAGAAAATCCTCCATGGCACCTGACATCGTACCATCACCCGCTGAATAATATTCCCTCATCCATCTCTGTGATGTCGCCTCCTCTAAGTCATGGACCGCTTTGCTGTAGTGAGATGTTTATTAGCATGAACCATTCCCTCTTCAATGTAGAGGTATATAAGGTCAAAGCTCGCTTCCATTGACACACCGCATTCAACCAGAGGCAGGGGATATATGACCCAGGCCCTGTGCTTAGGTCACACCTGGGACAGTTCCACCTGCTGCAGAAGGCCATGGCTGCCGACAGTTCCTGGGGAACAGCTAGATAAGCGAACTTTGAGTTTAGAGTTTTAATCACAACATTCATTTTTTTGTTTCGGTCTCAGTGCAGCGCTGCTCTGATGACACATCGCTGGCAGTTGCATTAATATTTCCTTATAATTTTGGATCCCCTAACACCACTGCTGACACTGCCAAACATGTTCTGGTTTTGTCTGCTGGTTTCTGACAGCAGGTGATGAAGCTTTTCTTTATATTTCTGAATGAAAGTTCCCCACAAATGAAGGCGAGCAGATGGCCTTCCTTCGATTTTGGGACATCAATCATGCTGATCCAGTGAGCAGGTGACATTTACGAGAAACAATCCTTTTAACTTGTCATAGTAGGAAAAGCACAGGTGTTACTAACAACATTAATGGTGGCTGTTCTATTCAGGTGTCCCTGGGAGTCATGACAGTGTTACAGTGAGCCAGCATGCACAATAGCAGGACCCTGAAACTGAAGCAGCTAAGCTGAGTTAATTTTGTTATTCACACCTGTGCTTTTCCAACTGCGACATGTCAAAATGTCTGTGAAAAGGGGAAATTTTCAAGCTTAGTCCGGTACACCCAACCCTTCATATTCCCTCGAAAAAATAAGAGATTTGGGAATAATAACACCAACTGTTCTTGCATGAGGCCCATTGTCATCTGTTAATGTGTCAGGAACTTGGCTGAGGTTACTTTGCGCCACTCTGCATTCAAATTAACTGCACATGAAACCAGTTAATTAATTTTGCACCTCAAGGCTTTGAAAATGAAAGATGCGTACAAAGGGGAACTAAATCAGAACGGGAGCAGGCACAACACAAACACAGACCAGTGGGACAAAGGAGAAAGAGAAAAACTGTGCAGTTACCTTTCCCAACATTCTTTTTGGTAGCTGACGAAGGAGAGGGAATCATAGGTAATTTCAACTCAGCACGATTTGACTCAGTCAGAAGGTAGTGGGACTTATAGGCATATGAACTTAATATGGTGTCAGTAAGGTCTTGCACTAACAGCCCTACACAAGACACACAGGAAGAGACGGGGGGTAAGCCGCAGTCAAACTAGAAAATTACCCAAAATTCACAAAAAGAAGAGAAAGAACAAACTCTCACGCACAGTCTCTCTCACACACATGCACACACACACACAGAAGAAACAAGTAAAACAAGGTTTGTCCCGACACAAAGAGGCCAAACAATGCACTCAACTTTAAACAGGCAAAACATCGGATCTTAACTCATCACCATCCACGACGGATGGGATTCTTTTAAGTGGAGTGCAGTGTAACAGCCTGGATCATTCACAGTATTAGTATCGTGATGGAAAACAAACATTACATTTCACAACACTGCTATTCATGAACAACAATGCCAAACACGAAACATGTAACATTAAAAATATAAAATAGTGAAACACAAAATATCTAAAAGAAGTATGTGAGTTTTCATGAGATGTTACCACAGCAAAATGGTTTTACTCCAAAATAAATAAAAAAATGTAATCATGGAGGCTGATCAGGTCCTGTTGATGCTTCAATATGAGGGGCAAGTGATCTTTTGTCACAGGACTGAAATCAGCCAGTGGAAGCAAAATCATCAAGCACGGGGTAATTAAGCACGTCTGCATCAGTCTGCTCTGTCTGTTCAGGGTCACTGGTGGATTGCAGCTGTGGGAGAGGAAGGCCGTTAGTGTGTACAGTTGTGAGAGCTTACCTCTGGCACATAGGAAGCACCAGCCCACGTTGACGGGGGAGGTGAGGAGGCCGTTCCTCTTGGCACTGCCGTGGCTGCTGCAGATCATGATGTGGTGGGTGAGGACGACGCTGCCTGCCGCGACGCAGCTGTCTCCTGTGTGGTAGGCTACCGGACAGCGGATACAACGCATCAGACGACCTGGGTGGGAAGCAGAGGAGAGGGGGAGAGGACTAAGTGAGCGCCACACCAGTCATGTAGCTGTGATACAGTACAGGACACAGAGCTGTGAAAAGAGATTTTAGAATAAATGAGGTCAGATTCCTTTATGGGTTCCAGCTGTAATTAAAGGAAATTAGAAGGGAAAAAAACATGAACACTTTTTAAGGCAGCAAGACTTCAGTCTGTCAACACTCAACATTCACACTCGTTTCCAACAGTATTCCCCTTTCACACTGGATGTAAAACCCACAAACACCCACAAACATCTGGCTTTTGTCTTCAGTGGGAAAGGGTACAATCCTCATTCACTCCCAGGTCACATGACTCTGCAGTAGTTGCAGGAATTTATTGGCTCCAGCTCCAATCAGCAGTGATGGAAACACGACACACGGGTGAACATGCTAATTTTTGCCACTTTTCAGGCGCAATGCCATGACGTGTGTTGAAGTTCCAGACGTTGGAGCATAAATAGCCAAGAACATTATTTACTGTTTTTTACAGTTTATGGGAACAATGTGCAAAGCCAATTTTGTTCTTCATATCGACGCTGGAGAGACAGCGAGGTGAGAGAGCATATTCTAATTCAAGGGGTTCAGTCGGTGTTGAGTTGTAGTACTTACAGTTTGGCCACAATCAGACACAACTAGCATTAATCTTGCCAGGTGTCAAAGACACAAATTATACTTTGATGTTCTAGGCAAGAATATGTCATCATATATTCTGCTGGAAATGCAGTACAAGATTTCAGTCAAGGTAAAGTGGCACCATTTTGTCGGTCCTCTCTTCCTCAGTCTGATTTCCCTCATGAAAAACACACTATGTCTTATTTCCTCCTCTTGCATGTCTCTTTCATACATTCTAAAAGGGAAGTACAGCCTTGATCCTTGCATTCATTATTTCATCTTTTTTGTATTGGTCAATAACATCAGCTAGAAACCATAAAGGAACATGGCAGTTTCATTTTTCATTTTCAACACTTTGCTGACGTAGCAGCAGCTTCTACTGCAGACTCAAACAGGAAATCAGAGAAGCTGCAAAACCAAGCAGAAGCCGTTTTACCTTTACTGGCTCGTTGCAGGTCTCTCTCCAGGCAGCAGGTAGAGCAGCTGTGCTGGGGGCAGCTGAAGCCTCCGCCTGTACTGCCGGTGGTGCCCGGGAGCTTACGGACACAATCCTCATGGTAGTAACAACCACAGCCAGACACAGAGCAGCGCGTCACCTCCCGGCCTGCTGTTTTACAGCTAAAACAAGGATGATTGCCTAGAAAAAGAATGGCAGAGAGTCTGTGATAGTAAAGAGCAAACACAACTGGTGTAAAAGAGAACCCGTATTCTGATTTGCTCACCATTTCTACATTCCAAACATGTGAATCTGCCTTCAGGTAGGGACGTCAGACCAAGACACTCCAGGTGAAACTGTCTGTTACAGTCGCCTTCGCACACCAGCAAACCCTCTCCGTACACCTCGCAGATCTACAAATAAGCACCAAGTTGGTCAGAGCATCATATAACTCAACACCTGAAAGCTTTTAGGAAAGAGTGTAACAGAGATGGATCATGAGCAACACTGACCTGGCAGACGGTGTCTCTCTTGCCAGTGCTGCTGTCCTGACGAGACAAGCCGGAGTCCACAGACTGAGTATCTGAAGCATCTGCATCTGCTGCTGCTGGACTATCAAGACTCTTCCCAAATAAACCCTGTGAGATAAAAAGAAAGAGCAACTGCGTTGATGAGTTTTGTGTGATTTAAGCCAAATGTGTTGGACTACTCGTGTGTAGATATCCAGACGTGATCAGGGCTGCAAACTAATGATTATTTTCATTACTATTTATTTTCTTAAAACTGACATTACCAATATATTCAGATTACACGCATAAAAAAGAAAAGAATATAACTGAAAGTACTGAATTTCTGTCATTTTTGCTTATAAGACACCTTAAAGAATAAATCAAAACCACTGCAGATTTATTTTCTGTTGATTCACTGACTGCTTCAGCTCGAGTAATGATGCTGCCATGAGTAAAAAAACAGCAACGGTCCTGCACATTGCTGAAAACGCATACATAAGTTCAACAGACACTGATGATTTTTGGTCTTATAAATTTTGCATTATGCAAAACATCTCTGCAAGTAAGGAACATGCTGTGAGTATACTCCAACTTTGGCCTCTGGACGTATGTTTAAACAGATCTTGTGTGCAGGAGAAACGCAGTATTTTTCTCTTTATGCTCGTGGGTATTTCTCTGGATGTTTTCTAAACCTACCTGTGGGTCGTTGAGGCCTCTGGAGTCAGAATCAGAGGTGTCTCTGTACTGTGAAGAAGCCAACTCCACATCTGTTGACGCCCTGCTTCGTTTCTTCAGGGGCTTGCAGGCATCAGAGATCTCACTGGCTCCTAGAGGATCACAGAGGGGGAGCAAAAAAAAAAAAAAGATAGATATAAGTTTCTTGAAGTTTAAGGGGTTTCCACCACAGAGGTTCATGAAAGGCATGGAAGAACAATCTCCTACCTTTCTGTGAACCCGTCCTCAGCGTGGTCTCAGGAGCCATCTCTGCCTGTGGAAGGTTAAACATGGAAACTTCGGTTATCGTGGTGTTAATTTTGATTCAAGCTGGAGCTGATTAGTTGAAGGAAATGTTGCACTAAGGCCATGTTCGGACTGACAATGGCTCTGCAGAAAATAATGAAGCCCCTTTGTTCATTTCAACTGGTGTACTGATACAGAGGAATAAAAAAAAAAAGGAATAAAAAGTTGAATGTAGGTCAACTTTGCTGCAATGCAATACAGCGTTCTATACATTCAAGCACACATTCCTGGTATATTACTGTGTAAAGAGTAATACTGTTTACCTGACAAGTAAACAAGAAAATATTATTAACTGAAGCAACGTCCTAAACAACACCCCTTGTATTTCCTTTTTTTAATATTTGGGGCAATTTTGCCTTCATGTGACAGCTGATGGTGTGGAAGAAAAAAGAAAACAGTGTATTGTAAAAACAGCCAACTGAAATCAATCTGAACATTACAATTGTGCTGTTTCTGGTGTGAACCCTGCATTATCTGGGAAGGACTGATACCTGTTCCTTTTTGGTTTTCTTCTTCGGGACGGGATCGCTGCCTCTCTCTGACTCAGACCGGCTCCTGACTGAGCGCCGCTGCAGCTTCCTCTCCTGAGAACCTGAAAACACAGAAAAATATTGAGCTGCATCTCGTACTGACTTCAGACGTCAAATATTCATCAAAACAAAACACCCTGCAGGTCTGCGCTTAACAAACCCTGTGGACTGCTGTGGTGTGATCCAGGAGAGGAGGTCTGCTGCATTCCTCCCTCCTCACTCCTCTGACTGGCGGGGGAGCCTCTCCTCTCCTCCCCCTCTTCCTCCCCTTCTTCCCCATCTTCCTCCTCCTCAGGACTGGGCTCAGGTTTAGCTCTGCTGTCCTGCTGAAAGCATGAACAGTTGAAGCATCCTTACTGATAACTTGGTCATGTATACATTCTTCTGTCTGTCTGAGTCACACCAACCTCAGGGGAGCAGTACCCCAGGTCTGGCTGCCTAGCCTCTCTCTCCACTCTCTCCTCCTTCTCCTCCTCTTTGTCTCTTTTTGGAGATGGAGCTGCTTTTTTCTGCAGGAGAGGCCAGTCACATTTTGTGATCTCCACATTCAGCCTCTTCATAGTGATGGAGAGAGGCAGCAGCTTTCTGGCGGCTGCTGTTTTCCAGGCCCTCACTGGTGGCGGTGAGTCCTGCCGCACTCGTGCATCACAACCAGCGTTCTGTTTCGGGGAGCTGATATTACGCTGGTCCCCCCTCTGGTTCTTCTCCTCATTTGAAGCCTGGAGGTTCGTGTTATCATCTGTGTTCGAAACGCTACACTGTCTGCGTGGCAGCTGCCTTCGCGGCGGCTGCTCTCTCTCTGGTGACTTGACTCCTCCATCTTCCTTCTTACTGACCGAGCCGCTGGAGCGCCGGTTTCGTTTCTCAGATCTGATGTTGGGCTTCTTGGTGGGCGGGGCATCATTAGGGTCCGGGTCAACGTAGATGAAGGTGTAGTTGTCAATTCGCTCTTGCCGCGTCATCACGAAGGCATCCTCAGCATGGCCCACACCCACCTCCCACTGAGAACGCTCCCGCTGAGGGATGGGCTTCAGGAGCTGGAGAAGAAAATGTCAAACAGATACAAAACAAATTAACTTTATTTCTAAACTTATCAACACTGGCTTACCCAGGCATGTACTCATATTGGCATCCATGATGGTTTAAACATGACTTTGTAATACAAAAAATGTACAATGTCAAAATAAAATACCAAAAAAAAACATTTTTAATTAAAAAGTCAAAATAACTGGCCCTAATAATACCATGCATCGAGATGGCTTGTGTCTGAGAACTTAGGAGTAAAGTTTATCATTGAACTGTAAAATCACTTGGTTCACATCTTTTTCACAACTGTTTGACAACTGCATTGGGGGGTTCTTCATCATACTATACTGACTAAACAGCGTCTGAAAAAAAGGATATTTCAATATTTCTCAGATGCTTTCATACGTACTTTGTGTTTCTCTACAGGGTTTGTGGCCTTGCGCAGAGTCTCAGCCTGAAGGTCATCAAACTGTTGCTTCCCCTGGTACATGACTATCCTCTTCTCATGGATCCACGCTCGCTCAGCGACACTGCCGAAGAACTGGACGTGATACTCTCTGTGACCTGTACGGAGGCAGTGAAAGGAAAACAAGCTGTGGTGTTTGTGTCCCTCCACATTCATACATTTGTGAAAGAAAGGAGGCATGAGTGTTAAGAGTGATCTCTGGTGCACGTGTGCTCGTACCTCTGGTGTTGATGCGAGTGTGGACCTTCATCTGTGGGTCAGAGGAGACCATGCAGGGCCACCAGGGGTAGGTGCCCACTTTGGACCACACAAGATCTCCAATCACAAACTCCTTACAGAAGCCCGTCTCTTGGATCACTGACGGATGATGGACCTTCGGAACCTAAGCGTGAACATGGACAAATACGTTTACCACAATCTGCAGTGATCCGTGTGCAAAGAGTCCACACTGCGATGGAGAGAGAAGAGTCATACTCTTGCCTTGGGCGTCTTTGGTTCAGTTTTGATGACGGTCTTCTGAGGCTTCTCTGCCTGCGCTGGGGGTGTTTCTATCGGCTCAGGCTGGATGCAGATGTCCTCTGTCTGGCCCATAGTACCTGGCTGTGTTTGGCTCTGGTCCAGGCTCTGTTCCTGGACCTGCAGTTGCAGCCTCGCACTCTTTTTCCTCTTCTCCTTCTTCCTCTCATGTCTGCGCTGCATCTGAGCAGCCTCTTTCTTCTGAGACTCCTTCTGAAGAAAATAGAAAAAAAGGACGCTAACTATTTGTTTTTTGTGTTTTTTGCCTTAGGCTATAAAAGTAAATCAGAAATGGATTTCTCTGTCTGCTGACTTCAAAACTTCCTCAGATATCCAGTTCTTCACTGATGTTGAGAAGACAATTAAAAGTAAACCAAGATGCCCACAGTGTAACAATTCCACATGAATTTTTACTGGAGAGATAAGACTTTAGTCAGTGTAATGTTATGCAAGATATGCTGTTGTTTGCATGTAGAACCAAGACATAAAGTCAATTAATCGATGGAACCAAAAAATGCAGGTAACAACCTCTTCGTTCATGATTGTACATAAAAATAAACAGAGTATTTTTGGCTGAAGAGCTATTATTTGGACAAAACATGCTACTTGAGGAGTCCTGGAACTTCTAATCTGCACATTTCATTATTTTCTGGAATTTCACAATTAACTGATCAGAAGACAAAGCATTCGTTTAATCAATAGTTTAAAATATTTTGAGTAGCAGCAGGGTTTTAGAATAAATTTGATGTGTTGCGACAATCCCTCAGATGTATCTGTTGCTTGTTCTTGTTTATTTGGTCTAAGTAAACTTTAAATAATGAATGAAGTTATCGCATTATTTTCTGATGCAAGTTATCTATTAAGTGGAGCATAACAAATGAGATGCAGTGATGGGACAGGGTGAGGGTTGAGGTAAGACCAGTTTGATGTTTCCCGCTACTTATTTGAGCATAAAATTTGACTTAAAGTGAACTTTTGCTGATTTGCAGATAACAATAACATATGCAAATATAAAAGCAAGGTTTAAAAATAATGTACAGTATATGTTGAGACAATATTGCATTCCTAAAAATGTGAATGCAGACAAAATAAAAAGCCGAGAGGCCTGTGATTACCTTGTTGAGGACAGTGAAATGTGGTTATAAACTTGGAGAAAACAAATTTTTGTCCAAGGTCAAGAATGACAAAACCTTCCCACTCAAGAAACTTATTGTCCATCAGTAATAATTCGTTTCTCTTTTCTTTTCTCAAATAATCAATGAATTGATCATTCAGAAAATGGCTGAAAACAGTGAAAGAATGTCCATCCTATTTTCCAGGAACCCAATCTGACATTTTTAAATTGCTTGTTTGGATTATGTGATAACCCAAAGATATGCCATTGACAATGAAATAAAACAGAGATAAAGAGCTGATCCATTCATACGAGAAGCTGGAACCAACATGTTTAGTATTTTTACATGAAAATCACAAATAATAAAAATTGTTGTGGATTTACTTTCTGGTGATGAACTAACTGATTTCAATTCAGCTTTAAGGTCAAGCACACATGTTTTTTTTTTTTTCATAACATGTAGATCATTCATTCCTGCCCTAAATGAACAGCATTTCTGCCCACCGTGTCTTCAGTGATAAATACAAACCTATGTGTGTGTGTGTGTGTGTGTGTGTGTGTAAGTAACTTTAACATGTATGCATGCAGTACCTGCAGTTCTTGCAGCAGGTCTCCACACAGCGCAGATTCAAACAGCTCTTTTCCATTCTGATACGTCTTTATGATCTTCAGCTTGATCTCTGGAGAGCTGGTTTTCTTCAGCACCCCACCAGGGGTGTTTGATGGGGTGTGGGAGGGTTGAGAAGAGGGGGTACTGTCCACAAGGGAAGGAGGAGGACTGGAGGAGGGCAGGTGTAACGGGGGAGGAGGTGGGAGAGTGTGGGTCATGATGTGGGGCGTCTGGGACAGGTGGTGCTGGGAGGGCAGTGGGGGCGGCGGAGGACTCTGTGGGTGTGAGTGGGTTTGTATGTGAGGTGGGTTTGAGTGGAAGTGGTGTGTGTGGTGGTGGTGGTGATGGGGGTGATGGTGATGGTGGTGGAGGTGAGGGTGATGTGTGGACAGAGGGGGAGACACAGGAGACAAAGGCCTCTCCTGGAGGCCTGGACCTCTCAGGACGGTCCCCTCCCCTGGCATGAGACCATGCTCTCCGTAGCTCCGTATGGCCCCGTAGCCATTAGCTGAGCCATTGGGGAACTGCGAGTACATGGAGAACTTGGCCTGGGGCTCGTACATGCCCAGACCCGGCGGGTAGCCATTGGAGACCTGCGACATGTCCTCCGAAGCCGACGGCGGGTAGGAAAACTCTGCGTCCAGGGCAGCATCGTAGGAGGGTCCACCATCCTCGCCCGGGTCACTGCCGGTGTCGCAGGTGCCTTCCTGTCTGATGTTGGCTGAGTCAATGAGCTGAGGGGGTTGCTGAATTGTATTTCCCATGATCCCTTGCATGAAAGAGAAGGAGAAATCCATTGTTGGGCTCCTGCATCCTTAACTGTCTTTTTCTTTGACTGGACCTGTTAACAGAGATGTATGGAATCAAATGAGACTCAGATAAGTAAGTAAATAAAGCTTTACTAGTATCGCACTTTTTAAAACCCAGTTCTTAAGTGTTTTACACACATGAAATGACAGACCAGACAAAAAAACACAACAAACAAAGCCCAGAATGGAGATCTATTAAAAGGGCTCGCCTGTACACGTGTCTTTATAGGTAGGCTCAGATTAAATGATTATCACTGAAACAAATACACAGTGTGTTTTCAAATTACCCAAATATCTTGTTCAAGATGATGCTGAAACTCTAAGAAATGATCAAACATGGCGCACCAGACTGACATTACCTTTAACAAATCTACTCTCTGCATGACACTTCTTGGTCCCTTGTTGACCCCCCAGTTCCTGCCACTCTCTATGCATTATTTATGTCTGTATCTTTTGTGTATAAGTGCCCATCAGGTACAGTGCATACTGCAGACTACACATGGCAGCTTCATAATAGGCCCAGAAACCTACCAGAGCTCCTATTCTGGGACACTACCTGCCCCTGGTTTGCTGTGTGACAGTTGGTCTGTGGTAATTTTATCAAACAAACGTATTGAGGAAGGAACTAGATTGTGACCCAAGGAATATTTACAGCTAAGAAAGGGCCTCAAGATAATGTGAAACAGTAGAACCAGAGGATCCTGTTGGCCCTGTGGTTAAGACGCATGTCTGAGTAACATGTAAATCAACATCTCCAGTGTGGTTCAAGCAGGGGACCTTTGCTGAATGTCATATTACATACATACAGTTTAAAAGCTAATCTTTTTTTTTTTTAAATAAAAAAAAGAAGTGATGCCACATGTTGCACCGTCTTGAAAGCCCATTCAGTATCTCTCAAATCTAACTGTAGCTCCTACAAAACACAAGAGCTGAGGCATTTAGTAGTGGATGACCACTTCAAAAATTCACTGGTCTCTGCTTCTCAAATGTGAATATGTGTTGACTTTTTAATCTTCCATAATAGCAAACTGAGAGTTTTGAACTGTTGATCAGACAAAACTACCAATTAAATTATGTTGACTTTGGCTCTGAGGAATTTTGATAGCAAATTTTCCCCTATTTTATTAGACCAAATGATTAATTGATGTATTGAAATGACCTGCAGATTAATCCATAAAGAAAAGTGCTTGTTAGGGGAAGCTCTGATAAACTCACTGAGCTGTCTGGATATCAGATGCCAGCAGACAATAAGTGCATGTGTATGGACAATCTGTCCAGAAACTGGGCAAATGTCTAGCCAAAATCACCATCACTGATCTTAAACTTGATCTCAAAAACTCTAAACAATCTCCAAGTAGCTCTTACTTCTGGCTGAGAAGTTTCCTCTTTCACAGCCATTAATCATCCGTGTGGTGCCTCTTTACACAAGCTATAGATCATTATATTTCATCAACACAAACACATGGTGGCCTGCTAACACAAACAAAACAAAGAGCAGCTGCCCGTGTCTGGCTTGCCCTCTTCTTCTTGACACTCGTCTTATCTTTCGTGATTAATTTAGTTAAAAGTGTGGAGGCTTGAACGTTCACCCTGAACGGTCTCACTGTGGTTTCATGTGGAAAGAGACTCCCGCTGCCCAGGTTTGCCAAAGGTGGATGACGGTGATGTAAACATCCACAAGGTGTCAACTAACGGCCACTAGCTCCATACATCGACTTTTGGTGACATTTAGGGTTCATATCTGCTGTGGTAAACATAAATACTTGGTTAAAAATGTGCGGTTATATTCACAAAGACTGCGCAGGGCAAAATGTTTCACTGAATGAGCTTTTAGCTTTCTGCGATGTTAGCCTGGAGCTACCTGGCATCAAAGGGATTGTCTTTGAAAAGATGTGGACCGTTTACACCAACAGAAAAACAAACACGACACGGGAGTGAGACCCTTCACATGTCAGCACACAACACTGGACGTTTCCAGTTATTGTTTATCCGTTTGAGAGCGCCACACATGGAACAAGATGAAAGAGAAAGCTAATGTTGGCTAGGCTAACATTCCACTGCCAATATGGCTGCCTTTGCCCCTTTAAATCAAATTGTCTAGCGTGATTATACCTCCATCACTAGCGGTTTGGAGAGAAATGTGCCTGAAAATAAGCTAGCTACGACCAAAAAACGGTCCGTGTGGAGACAGAGAGGGGGGGGGACAACAACATGCATCAACAGCGGCATCAGCTTTGGCAAACACGCTTATCGCTAAAGAGGAGAGCAAAGGAGCAGCACAGATTTTGATGCCGAGTCGAGAGATGCGGGGAAATTAAAAAAAAAAGTCAATACCTTCAGCGTGTCCCATTCTAAACACATACGCCAGCCAGCAACGTTTCCTCGTTTAATCTATAAGAAAAAAAATGAAAAAAAAATCCTTTAATATGGATAAAGCGTAGGCCTTTCCTTTTCGTTTTAACGCAATTCTCAACAGAGAGGAGGAGGGGGTTGTTACGCTATCTGTCGCTGCCCAATCCCAACGCTCGGCTCTTCCTTGATGTAGGGGCTGGAGCGTTTACTGAAAACCGTGCTAGAGACAGATTTGTTCAATTCTCGCCCCCCTCCGGTGTGCAGTCCTCTTAATAATAATCTCTAGCTCCCTCTTGCTCTGGTTCAACAAAAGCACCCATCTTTCAGTATAGGGCTGCTCGGTCTGCAGCTCAGCGCCAAATCACATAGATCCAGACTGGAGAGGTGATCAGGAGCACTCCGGAATGTGTAGTTCACTTCTGTATGTTTTACTAAGAAAGAGAGCGGGTAAAAAAAAAAAAAAAAATAGGAGTGGTGAATCAAGTCAGCCAGTAATAAAAGTCACACCTACATTAAAATGAAAGAGGAAATTCATGTGTCATGCTTCATTTGAGGAGGGGGATGTTGTACTGATGATGTGTACAGAAAAAAAACAAGAAGAAACATTTAAAAGTATTTTTAAATTGTGTAATCGTGGTTTTTCAGGATGAAGGTTGTGAACAGTATTAAATAATTGTTTTTAATTGTTTTTTTCTTCCCAGACCACAACGCGATGCAGATGGTGTCGTCACTTTTGCTCCGGCGTCTCTGATTGGCTGTTATGCATCTCCTTTCCTGATCTGCAGCTGAGAGGAGGTGAAAATGAAAAAAAACTCTCACTCTTCCTCTTTTTCCTGGCACGACACTTGTTGTGGTCAGTGAGTGCGCCGCTCAAAGCTTTCTGGATAATATTAAGTACGGACATTTGGAGAAAATGAATTGAAAGTGGTTGAAAGCCGCACAGAGGTGAAACTGGTACGTATTTAATATATTTTACATAGTGGTTATAATTATACAGGGTCCCAACACTGAAGAGTAACTGCATGTCTTGCAAAGCCAGTCAACATGATGACCCACCATCTTTCAAATCTCAGATAATTGTCAACTACTAAAACTATGTACTATAATCTAGGCGCAAATAAGGACAGATTCTGCATGGCGTTTTTTTTAACCTCAAATTTATTCTGAAGCGGACTTTGAGGAAAAATAACAACAGGAAAATGGGACAGTTTATAACCATCAACTAATCCATCTTTAAAACATACGATCTTTGGTCGGTACGCACACAACATTCACGCATGTACAGTTTAACCTTTCAGTGCAGCTGCCTGCGTCGGCTGCAGAAGCCGAGAGGACGGTCAGGAGCAGGAAGACGAGGCATCTAGAAGCGATTTTAAAAGTATACACCCACCGTAAATGGGTTTATCATCTTATCAGAAGTCACTTTCGTCGCTCCCGTTTACCTCTACCGATTGTTTTGGATGGATTATATTATTCACATCTCACCGAGAAGCCTTACAACGCCCAGTCAGCAGCGGCAGCCATAGCTCGGTCATTGACGCTGGAGGTTAGTAGGCTCGTCATCTGCGTCATCTGCGGACTGCCATTTCACTAGCTAGCTTAATAAGCAGCAAGCTCGCTAGCTAACCGGCTAGGCTAGCGGAGGGTCTTAGCTAGTAGTGGTGAATTTGCTAGCCTGTTGCTAAATGTTGCTAATGTGAGTTAGAAGAACCGGTAAGTTTTAAGGGTTTCTAGAGTGGTAATACTTTGGAATATGTGGGATATCTGACTTGGGCGTTTCATCAGTAGCTATCGCGAGTGAGAAATTATCAATATGTTGTGGTTTTTCTCCCTAGTCTAGCCTTAAGTTACGTCCATCATTCAACAGTGCCTGTAACAACTGTTAACCTAACGCTAATTTGGAAGCTCTGTGTAATGTATGTGAGTGTTTTTTTCCCGAAATTATATGATAGATGCAGAGCATTTGTTTGTTATGATGGATAATTAACCAGGTAAGCGTTACATGGACCGGGATGTTATGTGATACCTGTCACATGTGTTACGTTTGCGTTGTTACATAATGTTCAGCCAACATGCTGTGGTCATGCTAATGTTAGCTCTGTCAAATTAAAGTTGTGTCAGTAATAGTTGGTTAACTTTTAAAGCATGGCTTTCGTCATCTGTCTGATTTGCAGGAGAGAGAAAGCGATGTTGTCCGTATTCTGCTTTTTGTATTTTTCCAGTCTGCCTGTTGCTGTATCATAGGAGTGAATTGTATTTAATCGCCTGCATGCTCTCTCTCTCTGTCTGTCTCTCTGCCCGTCTCTCTCTTTCTGTCTGTCTCTCTGTCTCCATGCATGCCTCAACAGAATACTATAATCTACCCGTGCAATGGCCGTCTTCAGTCACCAGGTGCTCCTTGCAGTCACCAGATCAAGGTAAGTAAGCAGCACATGATTACAGTTGTGTACGTTTCTAAAACACGAACTCTGGCAATTCAAAGCTCTCTGTGTCCCTCTAAGTTTAACCAAACGTGCAACTGGTTTCTCCTCACAAACTTCCTGGGCAGTAATTACAAGCTCTTGAGTTTAGCCTCTGCTGTTTTGAAGAACGGTCAAAATTACAGACAGTGTCTGTTTACATAGTGTCTGCTGCAGTGAAGCCTACTCACCGTATCTTGTATGACTGCAGTCACACAGGAGAGGTAAACACACCTGCAGTGGTTTCTACTGATGACGCAAGATCACAAACTGGGCAACTGGAGTAGAGGACAAGGGTAGAGGGGAGGTCAGAGGGGGCTAAGGCCACCCTGATACAATTGCTTTTCAGTTGAGTTTACATAAAATTTATTATCCTGATACATAAACATTTAGCTATTTAAATTTACATATATTGTGGTACAAGACATATTCAGTATATTCCACATTATTCCACTGATTTACAAGTGGCAGTAACATGTCAATAGATGCAGCAATGCGCCAACAAAGGCCACGAAGAAGAGGACTGCAAGCTAATCTCAATCTGCGAGCTAATCAACACAGATGTAAACAATGATGGATTTAACATACTTGACAGATTGGCTTTTTGACCTAGAATGAATACATTAGTCTTTACAGTCTGTTGTGTCCCTGGCAGTGTAACAAGTGAGCAGGTTCATGACACAGAGGTTGAAAACTGCTGTTTTAGAGGTCAAGTGGCAATCATGAAAGGAAAGATATGACATTTCAGTTCAGACATTGTGTTGACGGACACAGAGATTAAGCTAAGAGGTGTTCAGTGGTACATTGTGATCTCATACATTGAATGGCATCAACGCAAATGCTTCCCAGGGTGCAAATGGTCAAGTGACGTTTGGCCACAAGAGACACAGTTGAGGTGTATTCTGATGTTCGGTGTGAGCTGCAGTCCGTCTCAACAGGGTTGAGATACATGTTGTAGATACTAGGTCTGACCATGTTATCAAGACAATAAATAGGTTCAACAAGAGATGAGTGTTTCCTCGAAGCCACTGAATGGAGACACTCAAGTAGATTTTTGGTTTGGATTTCTTTGTATTTAAACAAATCACTCAAAAAGTACATTTGTTTTGATAATCGCTGGTATTCTTTTTATTTTTGTTTACCTACCTATGAACTATGTATTTGCTTTATGGACCCGTGAACACATCACTGATGCTCACACTGAACAGAGGTGGTACTTGACTTACTTGACTTACTTGACTTATTCTGCTAGTTAATCATTAAAACAACAGAGACGTAGTGTTATTTAGGGAGATGTGGTAGTTTTGCTCAAAGCTGCGTAACATGCAGACAAGAAGGAACCTGTTTGATTGACAGCCGTTAGTTTGCTTCTTTATGACTGGCTCCTGAGTTACACGCTGGCCAAGAGGGATCAAACAAAGATTTGTGAAGACAATGCATTTAGATGTTTTACTTTGTGCAGTGTAGTGCTGAAATAATTAATTGATCAGTTGAATGTCAGAAAATGAATCACCAGTGGTTTTGAGATTAGATTAATACTTTGTCTTTGATAAGCAAAATTGTGAAACATATGCTGGGTCTGATTTCTCAAATGTAAGGATTTGCTGCTTTTCTGTATTTATATCTTTGTAAATTACTTAAAGTATCGAGGTTTTGGACTATTAGACAAAACAAGTCATTTGAAGACTTGGGTTTGGTAACTTGTGACGTTTTTCAGTATTTTATAGACGAAACAAGAATCAATTAATCTGAAAAAATGCTCAACAGATTGACTGATTATCATCATTATTATATATTAATAATTGTTAGTTGTTGCCCTATAGTGGTAACTTAAATGTATTTGCCTGAAGACAACTACACCAGCTTGTGGCGGTATAGGTGGGGCACATTTGTACATGCAACTTACAAGTATTTATATGATTTTATTTGGCAGATTTTTTTTTTTTTTGATTAATACGATAATCATGCCATGAAGAAAATTTTAAAATGATGACAGATGTCTACAAGCTTCCAGAGTCTTATCAGGGTTGTAACTAACAATTACCAGAACCTGATAGGCACTTTTACTTTCTATAACTGATGAATGGTGAATTAATAATCAAAATTGTAATTGTGTATTGTTGATCAACTAATGAGTTCATCAAATACACATTTGACCACTATCATTTACTTTCTTTATTTCTTCTAACAGCATTCCCTCACACAGCATTATGGAGCGACTAACCAGTTTTTCTGTCTCTGTCAACAGGGGGTCGTATTTATTGTCCAAGAGGCACAGCTGCTCCTCTCTTTCTTCCAAAGCCTATCTCCACATAGACCCTCCCCGCCACGTCTCGTCCTTGCTCACTCTCAGGCACTCCCGCTATGGCTACCCCAACTGTTACCGAGGCCACACTCTCAGTCGTGGCCATAACTCCGCCCTGCTCGCCCGCTCACTACACAGCTCAGGTGTTTGGCTCCAAGACGTAAAGCAGGAGGACTCTAAGGCCTCATCAGCTGCTACCCAGGATGCTACTCCAGGAGCAAAAACGGACTCTGTGACTGCTGCACCCCAGTCCCAACCTCCATCAACTCCCACTCCAACGTCCACCACCACTGCCACCACAGCGGCTGCCGTCCCTCCGGTGCAGGAGAGGGCAGTCGTGAAAAAGGCTCTGTATCAGAGGATTGTGGATGAGTTGAAGCATTACTACAATGGCTTCCGGTTACTTGGCATTGACATCAAAATAGCAGGCAGGATGGTGTGGAGACTGCTGCATGGACAACTGCTCACACGCAGGGAGAGGAGAAGGGTAAGAGAAGCTAAATGTACATTATATGGTTTGGCATTATTCAGTCTGTCTGATGTTACAGGATTTATTCATCTTCAGCTTTAAACCCCTGCAGTAGTTATTGTATCATGCATTTACACAATCCCAGCCCACTTGAAGACATCAAAAATAAACTTGCAGTGGTGAAACGTGTCAGATAACAACATAATTTCTTTAACATAACACTGCTCCCCTCCTAAAGCACACAACCAGCTAACCAGAATAACACCTCAGAAATGAAGGATATTTTAGAAAAAGTGGAGCTCTTAAATCATCATATGTTGAGCATGAAATGGACTTTGTCTTCAATCTTGTGTGTTTTCTCTGCAGTGTTAAACCTGCCTGTTTGTTATAGAAATGTACCTGCATGTAGACAGTCATTACTATCCCCTGAGCTGTGCTGCCAGCATGGCTGAAAGTGGTTTTGGACTGTTGATTGGAGATAACCAGCAATTTGACTTCAAATTGGGTTTGAGATAATAATCAACACATGAATTAATGCTAAAAATAGCAATGTATACTGGAGATTTTTACATATTTATCCTACAGAGCTTTTTGTTGTAGTAAGGGCTCCCTTACTAAAACACAACTCAAGCGTCGTTAACCAAAAGGAATCATCAGATATTAGATATTTTACCCAGGAGGCGTGTGGCTCTTAAATCATCATGCAATTAACCACAGAACACAGTCTCAATCTCACTTTAGTCACATAAACAAACAAAGTCTCTTCCACCAAACCTATTAGTTTTTTATTGCTAATGTAGCTCAAAGGAACTGGGCTGTTTCTTGCCCCACTTCTGTCCCAGATTAATTTGAAGTATTTGGGTTTTTTTGTCCCCAGTTGTCTGCATTGATCTTGTTGTACTGCCCTCAGGTCACAGCAGCATATCTGTCTGGTACAGTCGTCTGGTTTCTTTTCTGTCATTACAAAAGACTTGGCTCAAAAAACACTGGTTTCCCTCCTCTGTCACTCTTCCTCTGGGTTGTTATCAGTAGATCAGTGAGTCATACATTTTATGACCGAAGGGTTCATTCGATCTTTCCCACCTATGTGTCAGTAACGAATGTGTACTGTGTTTTTGAAACGTGAGCGATAGCAGGTATGCAGTTGTGCAGGACAGTGATTAGAAAGACCTGTCCATCCTGTAAATGATAAGCGGTTAGAAGCATTGCAACTTTCAGTGTGTCCGTCTCCACAGCAGCTTTCTGTCAGGAGGAGCCAGGCAGGCTGCACAGTGTCATTATTCACAAACAATGTGTTTGTTCACTATCAAAACTCTCTATAATCCTGAATTAGGTTAGTCTGCCTGTTTATCTGTGGCATTAATCGTGCTGTCAAAGACTTTCGTATAGATCATTTTATACTAATACACAGACTTTTAGCTTTTGTGATATGTAGAGTTAATTGGTAGGTTGAATGATTTTCACTGTCTGTAATATTTAACCATAGCTGTGACTGTTATGATTGGAGCTAAAAAGTCAATGAATCAATTATTCAATAAATTAATCAGAAGACAGTTGGGCATTGATTAATAGTTTGCAGCTTCTCTGTTGTGAGGTTTTGCTGCTTTTCTTAATCTGTGTGATAGTAAATTGCATATCTTTGGGTTTTGGAGTGATGGCTGGACAAAACAAGACGTTTAAAGACGCCACCCTCACCACCCACCCCCCATTTCATAGGCCAAACATGAATGAATATTCCTCATGATATATGAATATTCTTGAATATTGACTGTCCACTGATAAGGAGTTTAAACTGGTATTTCATGTTCTTACATTTTTATTTTTTTTTTTATTTTTCTTTATAATACAGCCACACAGTATAGGAAGGTTTGGGCAGGAAACAGGCTCACGTCCAGCAAAAGTTAAATACTGAATTTGAAATGCTGTTTTCAAGTTAAGAGCAGAACTTTAGAGGCATAACACACCTGGAAAATGTTGCTGAAATACTTTTCTGTATTAAAGCTCAACATAACTGGTCACCATCTACATCCAACAACAAGCACTGTTTTCCTTTGTGTTCGTAGCTGATGAGGACCTGCGCTGACCTGTTCCGTCTGGTGCCCTTCATGGTGTTCATCATCGTTCCTTTCATGGAGTTCCTTCTTCCGGTCTTCCTCAAACTCTTCCCAGAGATGTTGCCCTCCACCTTCGAGACAGAGTCCAAAAAGGCATGTGTTCATGTACACACAGACACGCACACCCAATCGCCTGAATGACCTCATGACAGGTGTCATTATGATTATGTAACTTTTCAGATATGGCTGTGGCTGCTGTCTTAAGAACCTCTGGCTGTGGAGACGTTTATCTAATCTAGACAATTAACTTAAGCCGCTGTATACACAGTATGCACATGCTCTCCAAATCTGCAAAATGTGATGATGCACCAATAATATGACACTGCTTTTTGTTAACATTTAATCTCCTGTAAAAGAAAAGCAGCAGGTTTAGGCACAGTAGGCCTGTCGAGTCTGATGTTCTCTGCTCGTTCTAGAGCACGGTTGAGTGATTCACAGATATGCTCCCGTCCTCCTGGACAGCACGGACGGAACATAAGAAGGAAAAAAACAAGCATGTTGTGATAGTAGATACCAATACAGTGTGTAACAGAGGATGGGAGACACCAGAGAGAAATGTAAAATGCATGTGCACTTTTGAAAGAGGTATAATAGTAATAAAACAAATTATCTGCAAGTGTCTGAAATTGTTAAGTCCACAGCTTTTTTTTTCACTCAGTGATGAGTGTATTTTAATATATCAAACTGTGCCTGTATTTGAAGTTTTTTTTAAACTTTCTTTCATGCAGGAGGAGAAGCAGAAGAAAGGTCTGGCAGCTAAGCTTGAACTAGCCAAGTTCCTCCAGGAGACCATCGCTGAGATGGCTCGAAGGAACAAAGCTAAAGCTCAGACAGAAGATGAGACGCAGCGCTTTTCCACATACGTTCAGAAGGTATGTTATAGCTGTGTGTCCTGAAAGGCAATGGCTGCCCATGCAGAGTCCATTTTTCTTACTGCTGTACAGCTTGTTCTGTACTGTTCTATTATTAAGGTTTGACTGTTGCCAGCTAAGCGTTTGAAAAGTGATAAGAGCTCATAAACGTGCTGAACCATAGTTGACATTAGAATTGGCTGCATTAGTGAAATGGAAACCTCACAGCTGAGACCTGAGAGCACTGGAGCAGAGTATCGTCGAGTGTCATATCAATAAAAAAAGTTAATAGAACTGATGGTTTGTAAGTTATAAGATTTTTACTTGAATCAGATGATATTTGCTCAGCCTGGTTTGTCTCTGTCCTCATCAGGTTCGAGGCACAGGTGAACAGCCCACGACCAAGGACATTGTTCGCTTTTCAAAGTTATTTGAGGACGAGCTCACGCTGGAGCACCTGGAGCGCCCCCAGCTGGTGGCTCTGTGTAAACTGTTGGAGCTTCAGCCCATCGGCACAAACAACTTGCTGCGTTTTCAGCTGATGATGCAGCTCCGAACCATCAAGTCAGACGATGAGGTGAGACAGAGGACTGGGACCTGGTACTTTTTTGTGGAAAATTTGGAAGGAAACCCAGCTTTTGTGTGTATCTTTTCTCGTACTTGTGTGTCAGTTTTTTTATTTCACTCTTCTGTTTCTTCACAGATGATTGCAGCAGAGGGTGTAGCAGCCATGAGCGTGTCAGAACTACAGGCAGCATGTCGTAGTCGAGGGATGAGGTCTCTGGGTCTCACCACTGACCAGCTACGTCTGCAGCTGCAGCAGGTGAGCAGTTTTTTGTTTGGCTGGCAGAAACTAAATCCTGGTCTCACAAATGTACAATTCTGCAGGGTGAGATTACAATCAGTAAAACGTTTGGAAAGGAAGATGGACTTTTAAACTTATTGTAATCAATCTGGCTTGTTTAAACAAAATGAACAGACAGGATCAGACTTGGTGCAAAATGTGTTTAATAAAAGACTCTTATGTCTGTCATTGTTCCACATGTTATAATAAACATTCTTCTCCGTGTAGTGGCTGGACCTGCACCTGAAGGAGAACGTTCCTCCATCGCTGCTGCTGCTCTCCAGGGCCATGTATCTGACTGACCTCAAACCAAAACCCCCAGTCATCCCACCAGTGCCCAAACTAGAGGTTTGACCTTTACAGTCTACTTAAAAACTTACAGGCTGCACAATTTCATTTTCACTCGAATGTAGAGATTAGAGAAAGTCGTACTCAGTTTAACATCAATAGCTGGTGTGCAGGTCACTTATGTTTGGTACATTCAGTTTTTGCTCTCCTGATGGGAAGCACAAGCTGTTTCATACCTGTTTATGATGCTTCTGGGTCAGCTGATTTATTAGACACTTGGGCTGCAACTAATCATTATTTTCATTAATCACTTAACAGTTCGGATGATAAGCAGAAAAAAGCACACAAGATCTCTCCTACTTGCACAAAAAAGTTAACTCACCTGATTTTAAGTTGCATATCATACCTTGACTGATTGCCAGACTGCGATCCTGATTCCAAAAAAGTCGGGACGCTGTGTGAAACATAAATAAACATGCTGTGATCATTTGCTAATCGTTTTTGACATGCTAAACTGAAAACAGCACAAAGAGAATGTATTTCATGTTTTACCTCATCAACTTCACTGATTTTTGTAAATATGTGTTTATTTTGAATTTGATGCAGCAGCACATTTCAAAGATGAATGAAAACCTTGAAGTGTCGAATGCTGCACACAAGTCATTCTACACAGTGAAGGTCAAACACTGAAGGAAAGTAACAGAACACATGTTTGACTGGAGGGGGACGAAAGCAGAGCAGGTCATCTTTTGTTGGATGTGGTCTTCTTATCAGGTGTTGTGATGCTATTTTTGCAGAAAGCTACTCCTCCTCCAGTGGAGAATACAGGGGCAAACCCGACCTCAGCCAGTACAGACATGTTGGCAGACCCTGCTCTCATCATCAAAGACAGACCGGTCAGTGCACAAACACAGCCACAAAACACACACAGCAGCAGCAGCAGCAGCAGCAGCAGCAGCAGCATGAGATGAGCTGTATCAATGAATTGGATGGAGGAAACTGCGTCATCACTGCAGTTATCTACAAAAACAATAGGTGTACAACTATTTTTCTAATCATCGTCGAGTCCTGGGGTAGTTACAGATACTTTGACAGTCATACAAGCTACATTACAAAACCAAACATGAAATTATGTAAAGCACATTAATGCAGATGAATGTGTGCATAGTTCAGCATCAGAGCAATTACACAGACTGAGACAGTGTTTATCTTTGGCATGTACCAGAGTTACCAAGAAAATAGTCCGTGTACATCCAAATTTTATGATTTTTTTGACAAATTCAAAGATTAAAGGAAAAGTACTGATCTTCATTTATGGACTAAGAAAATTCTCCAGCCTCTTAGAGGAATACAGCATTCATGAGAAGATCAATACTGCTCTGTACAGTCAATAAAAAGATACAGCCAGCAGCTGATTAGTTTAGCTTAGCTTCACATTGGTGTCAACCTTCTCATCTAACTCTGCTCATCAGATTGTCACATCACTGAACAGACTTTGTGGAGATACCTGGTTATCCCAGGGCAGCAGCAGGCAGACACATCATGTATGTGTCTCATCTTTTCTTTCTGTCTGTGTGTTGTAGGTGGAGGAGATGAGAGACAAAGCTCCCGTGGTGTCAGACAAACCTCTGACTCCTGCTGAAGTCCTTCAGGTGAGCGCCCATTGTTCCTTCGACCTGTGGACTCCACAGAATCCAGTTTGGGATTTGATGCCACGCAGGGTTTCTTAATCCAGTTAGTTCTTCCTGGCTTTGATCTTTCTCACATGACATGCTAATCTCTCGCTGCGGGACACAGCTGCTATTCTGGAAAAGCAGTTATTCTGCATGATAGATAGTGTTTGAGTACAGTAGAGAAAGCGTAGAGGCTGGCTGGAAATCTGTTTAGGTGTGAAGAAGTAATTAGAAGAAGTTTAATACAGAAAGCTGCCAGCAGAGGAACTGAACATCTCAGGGTAATCTGTGTGAGGTTTAAAAATAGCTGATAAATATAGACCCGTCACTGTCACACTCCAAGTGTTTTTTTTTTTTTTACCACCGTGTCATTTAAAGAAATACTACATGACATCAAAACACATTTTATAGCCCCTGTGTGCCGTTTCTTTTAATACAAATGTAGCATCTCTTTGTTTGAAGAGAACTTGGCTCTGTAGTCTGTTCTGTGGCCGTTAGCTTAATTCCTAATACACATCCACACCTTTCTAAACAAATGCGTACACTGTGTCCTGTGTGGTGGTGGTGAGGGGGGCACGCTGTTCTCCCAGGCGGCGTACGAGTTCCAGCATTTTCTTAAATCTAGTCGTGCTCTAACCAAGCCAGCATGGAGACTCCTGGTATTTCAGTAGTCTGAGACGCATACCGATGTGACCACGACGATCAGGCTTTATGCCTGGCTGGTGACCTTTCTTCTGTCCCCGTCTTTCACTTGCTGTCCCATGTCACTTAACTATAAATTAACCTGAAATTAATCCATAAAACGGAGCAAGCCCAGCAGAGGTTGACATCATCGTCTGATACATTTTCAGTAGGAATTGAGGATGGATGTTGAGGTTTGAGGTTGAACCAAGTTCTGTGTTTCCACAGGCTAAAGCAGCAACAGAGGTGTCCCAGAAGAGCAAGATGAGTGCCAACGGTGTGTAAAGAGGAGGAGGATGGATTAACACTGCCTCATGTCCTTGGAAAGGAGGAAAGGTCTTCAGTCTCTTCTGCCTCGTCTCAGCAGCTGCTTCTTTGTACTGTCGACCTTCTGCTTTCACGTTTTTGCACTCCGTTCTCTGTAACTCTCCATCAGAGCTGGACAGACCAGCCTGAAATTTCACTGGATTGGCAGACCACAAATGGTGTGATTTCTTTGGCCCGATGTCCCGGAAATGAAGCCCAAGCCGCCCATGGCATACCCAGGTCAACCATCTGTTTGACGTTATCTCTTCATAGTCTGAACAGTCTTCTCCTCCTCCTGTAAATTTGTAAATATCCTGTATATTTTGTCTCTGTTAGCAGTTTTATTTTGTTTTATTTGTATACTTTTTTGGTTCCGTTGCTGTCCCGCCTTCATCTTTGCTCAGTAAGCAGGACCATACTGATGTGCTGAAGCAGACACCAAAAGACGGCACATTCTGAACCTGCGTTTCCATAAATTGCAAAAGGTTCAGTCAAAATGTCAAAATCTCATTTCGTCAGTTCGTGGACCCGCAGATTTGGACTGGCTTTGCCTCTGAATGGGTGGACACAGCGTAGTTGCTCGCTGCTGTAATTAGCAAATGAAGAATGGTGTATTATTAAGAGAGAGAGGTCACTCCTTAAACCCAGAGGTGACTGTGGTGAAGTGCGGCCCGTCTCCACTGGTAAACCACCGAATGAACAATCTGTAAATAAAGTTGCAGATTTTATTTGCATATATGATGTACGTATTGTGTTTTAACACTATGATGCTATGACATCTTTAAACTGAAAAGAGAAAATACTTGACTTTTTTTCCATAAAGATATATTGTTAACACGAGGGAGAAGCTTAAATCCCAAAGCCACAAATGAGATTAATGTTATTTTGGTATTGTGGCACTACAGGAAGTAAATATACAGCATTACGACTGATTCACCTAACCCTGCTTCATTAAGCTCATCAATAAATGATCCTACAAGCCGTTATTGGAAAGTTCACCACATAAATGTGTTCTGTAGAAATACAGTTTTGTGTGTGTTTAGCAATGCTTAAGATTTGTAACGCTCCCCTCTTCCTTCATATATTGACATTGTTGGAGTAACTGACTTCATTGCAGCTAAATGGAAGTTTTTGTCTCCGCTCCATTTTCCCTCATTGATATTGGCACCTCCAGAGGTGGATTCTGTAAATGAAAGAATATTTTTAAGCTAAGAAATTGCTGATGAAGATTTATATCGTTGGTTCTACATATGTGCCTAAAGTTGAAGGGCGATTGTGTTTGCATTTTTCATCAGAGAAGTCATTTTCTATGTTATACCATTGTCCTTTTGTATTTAGGTTTGCACATTCACCTCCTCAGGTGTTTGAAGCGCCCAGTTGCACCTTTTCTCTTCAGTGGAATGTCTCCTTGTCCCCTCCCCATTTGATCAATCCAAATCCAAATGAATCCTCTCCTTGTAACCACCAGTGCTGTATCTGATGAAAAAGCAATCACCTTTTCATTCAGCTCTGCTCTCATGGTGCAAAAGGAGGTCATTATAAAAAAAATCTTTTTAAAAAATCTGAATAGTGGCTTTGTCACCTCTGGTTTGGGCTCTGCTCGCATACTTTTTGAGTGGACGTGAACTGATTTATGCAACATACATGGCAGTTGGTGCTTTTTAAGAACGTTGTCCTCTGCTGAGAAAGATGTCAATGTGCTGCTCGTTAGACTTGTTGAGTTCATCTGCTGCGAGGTTTTCTGTCTCGATAAACTTGATGCCTGGTGTTGTCTTCATGATTAAAGTATTGCCCAGCGGTTAAGTAATGGGAATGACGGGACTGGTGTCATGTTACTGCGGTGTTTCTGAGACTCACCACACAGAACAGTGTTGTGAATTGAACAGGGTGCATTCTTCTGCATCCGCATCATCTGTCCACAGATTTTCTATCCTGTCCTCAAACAGTGTTTGTTTCCTTTTCATTCATCAGCATTATGGTGTATGTTAGCAATGCTGTACCTGTCTGGAAACTATTATTACCCACTGCTGTCACAAATGATTTGGCACATAAGTGCCATCATGATGTGTCCTCTGTCTTCAGATTCAGTTCAAAATTGCGCTGTTGCCCAGTGACTTCTTACCCTGCATAAAACATATGCATCACTTTAATGTGGCAAGTGAGTGTTGGAGTGATGAAAAAACAATTCATATGATTAAAGTCATGAAACCCTTTACAGTTGTGACCTGATCTCTTTGTTGACAACATTGCTATTGACTTCTGCTGAAACAAACAAGAACATTTAACTTTCTTACTGTTAGGGAACCACTGTAACCACCACAAAGTGTAATTTAATAAGTAAGCTGGACTGCTTTGATTTGGTTTAAGGGCAGGTGGTTATGAGCTCTCAGAAATGCCTTTAAATGTATTGGGTTTTTTTTCACGGCCAGCAGGTGGTGCCATCTTCCCAGGAATCCATGCCTGAGCCAATTTGTCCAAGGCTAAGTACAAATGAGTATATTCATTAAAACACAATAGTTTAAACAAGGTCTCCACTTAACTCACAGAAGAACGTCAGAGTTGGAACTTTAAACGAGTCCACATTTGATCATTTGCGATGTAACGCTGCTTAGCTCAACATACAGCATAAAATCCAACACAGATTAATGCAGCAGTAATATTAATCTAATAAAACATCAGATATAAAAGTAAAACACAGTGAGCCTTTTACTGCAAAATGAGTACTTTTACATTACATACTTTAGTACATTTTGCTTTTATTGAAGCTGATGATGAAGGGTTTGACTGCAGGACCTCATAGAGGAGTATTCTCTCAGTGTGGTGTTAGTACTTTTACTGAAGGATCTAAATACTTCCTTTTCTAGTTATTTTAAAAAGTCTGAATATTTCCTAAGCAGCAGCAGTTATTTACTCGTTCACCAACTCCGTCAAATCCTTTTATTTTTGCTGATATTTTGCTGTTTTCACCAAACCTGGAAGTAAATATTTACTCAAGTACTGTTTTAAGTAAATGTATAGATCACTGTACCATCTGTTCAGACTTGCCTATCCAGTTTAATTTTTCTGGCATGTATTTTATTTATTTTTAATGTTGTATTATTTGTATTTTACTTAACTTTAATGTAGTATTATTCATATTTTTGTATGTTTTTATTGTAAGGTGTCCTTGGGTGCTCAGAAAGGCGCCAACAAATAAAATTTATTATTATTATTACTTGTAATCATGCGTCTCCTCTTTGAGCAGTTTCTGTGCATCCGGTTGTTTGCAGCTTTTGCAGCACTTCTGGATTTGCTGCATGTTTTCTAAATACTCGGTATGTGTTGTCAAATTGAAGATGTTTTCTTAATTTGTGTTTTTTCTACTTGCATATGTTGCATGTGTCCTATATTGGAATGGTTGGAGCTCTCAGGGCCACTGGAGAGAACAGCCCATAATATGTACAGGGTATAAAAATTTAATGCCATGGTCTCAAGAGACAAAGTTATGGGGTCAATGCAGTATTTGGCAGAGGTGTCAGTTCAGGTGAGCGTCAAATGTATGAGATGCACACTGACAAGCAACAGTTGTCCAAAATCTGAACTGTGAAAAACACCTGACTCCTTGGTCTCCAGAGAGTTAGGGGTTAAGGTTAAAGGTCAAAAAACAAGCTAATCAGTTCTGCTGAATAAGGCCTCCAGCTGTGGAGTTTCTCTCACGAAGCTTAGCCATCAAATGCAGTTATCAGAACATATTTGGTGCACATATTTTTGAATTTGAGCCATTTAACCTAAACTGAATGAACAGGGAATGATTGCACACTGCGCACAATTGCGCACAATGACACTTTAGATCAAACTGTGGAAATCACATAGTGACACATCTCGTACTTTATTTCAACTTTGACTTTAAAGAGTGAGTTAACTGACATTCATTTTCATGCATTTAAAAATCTAATTTTACTTTTTTTAAACAGCAGAACACCATATAGCAGACCACCTGCAATTTGTGTCTATCACCCCTAAACCCCCCCCCCCAGAAAAAAACAAAAAGTATATCAAGTTGAACCAATTATGAGATACATAGAAGTTTAAAATCACAAGACGCACAGGGGACAAAAAAGAAAATGTGAAGGCGTTGTTGAAAACGTACTACTTCATTACAGTAACATACTGTGACCACTTCCAAATGGGAAATTGTATACATTTAGTTTGAGATGTTGCTGCTGCAGAAGAATAAATAAATAAAAAAAGACTGAAAGTGTTGCAGTTATGTAGCTCCTCACTTCTGCAAGTTGTTGTGTGTTTTGACCCTGAACCATCAGGACTGAATCATCTCCCACATGTTTTGCAAACACAAAATTCACTTGCCTTTAGGAGAGCTTACAAGCTTTGCCAGTCCAGACACTGAACCATTAAATCTGAAAAACCTCCAATGTTTTGCAAGTAATTAGCCTTTCATCTGTGTGGGTTCTTCTCATGTGGATCGACAAGGCACTCGTCGACATGAAATATTTCCCACATGTCTTGCAAAGGTACGGCTTCTCACCTGTGTGGACTCTCATGTGGACTGTCAAGTCATTGCCAAATCGGAAACCTTTTCCACACGTTTCGCAAGAATAGGGCTTCTCATCGGTGTGGATTTTCATATGTCTTTTCAATCCTGACAAGACTCTGAAACTTTCCCCGCAGGTCTTGCAGAGGTATGGCCTCTCACCTGTGTGGACTCTCAGGTGGATTTTCAAGACACTACTACGTGTGAATTTTTTCCCACACGTTTTGCAAGCATATGGTCTCTCACCTGTGTGGCTTGCAATATGCCTTTTCAGTGTAGAAGTGTCACCAAATCCTTTCCCACAGGTGTTGCAAAGGTACGGCCTCTTACTTGAGTGGGTTCTCATGTGGGCCCACAAGCCACTCGTGCATCTGAAACATTTGCCGCATGTTTTGCAAGGATACGGCTTCTCACCTGTGTGGATTCTGATATGACTGTTCAGTACTGATATCTGATTGAATTTTTTCCCACAGGTGCTGCAGGTATATGGTTTCTCACCAGTGTGCATTCTCATGTGAATATCTAATTTTGACTTAGTCTTATTATCTTTCCCACAGGTGTCACATTTGAAAGAGTTTTTACCTCTTGGAGCATTACAATGAATCTCATTACTGGGACGTCTGCTTCCCGTTGGCTTTGGCTCTGCATCTGTTGACCCTGAGTGTCCATGCTCGCCTCCTCTCCGATCTTTGCCCTCAGCTACCTGAGAGCTGCTGTTAGAGAGGAGCTGGTAGTCATTTCTTTGTTCTGGGTCACTGTGGTCACTTTCCTCATGAGCAGGAGTCAACATAAACTCTTCAGTCTCCTGCTTCAGTACAAGCTGCTCTCCCTCCTGACTGGTGCAGCGTTCCTCCTCTTCCTCTTTGATCTGTGGAGGTTCTGGCTCCTCTTGGTCCAGACTGGAGTTCCTCTGCTGGTCACAGAGAACCTCCTC
>JBBMOE010000008.1:2486096-2511811 GCA_037975065.1 Chaetodon trifasciatus
TTAATTAAAAATATCCCAAATAAAGTCAAAGATATTGAACATGTTGGCGGTCTCTCTGCGTTGCACTTTGTGGACGGTCCCTGCACGCCGTTATTTGTCCAGCTTGTTGAGCGGCCGGTGTTCATTAAAGTCAGGTCGTTGCTCATTGTGCATCTTACTGCGGGTGGACAGAGGCGTCCTTTGCACTGTAACAACATTTCGCTTATTGGGACGGGAAGTTTGAATCTTTCCAACTGTACCGAAGTTGTCGAGTGGACGCCCAAGTTTCAAGGTCAGCGGTATGTGTCCATGTGTTTCTGGATCTTTTAAGGTGTGTGCACATTGATAACACTGGACTCAAAATTTTCTTGCATAGAAGAAGCTTTCTGGAAATAGACGCTCGATGCGTCACCGACCCTTCACTGAATACGCCTTTCTTGCTCCAAAAACTTTCTGGTCTGTTTCCAGAGAACAAAGTTGGTTAACATCTGCATGTCATATTGGACGATTTAGACATTTACCAGTAGTCAGTGGAAATCATGTAGCATACCTGTACCGTGTGCTTATTGTATTTCCTTGATGGTCATAAATGCTTTAAGAAAAAGTCCTGAAAACAACGGTACTGACATACAGAAGTTTAAAGAGTAACATATGGCCGCCTGCAGTCAGCTTACAGTCTGAGAGGTCCGAGCTATTTTCAGCCTGACAGGAGGGCTGTGCCCAGAAGTTATCGTCCGTCAAAAACTGATTGCCGTCTATTTGAAAGATATTGAAACTGTGTGAAATGATTGGATTGGTTACAGCAGGTATAATAATGCAAGCTAAATAATGCCAAGTCATAAGGATCATTGCAAATGAAATAATTTCTTTATTTTATGTATAACCCATCCAAAAATCATGTTAAATGCAGTCTAGTTTCCAAACATAAGATAACATAATAGATCTCAATAATGTTAATAATATGACATTATACTAATTAAACACATATTAACATCGGAAACTGTAGTATAGTATTTCCTGTAATAGTGTCAGAAAGTGTCATGTCTGATTACACTGCAAACGTTTCTTTGGCCACAATTGTGAATTGTGAGTTCTATAAACTGGGAATCAGTTTCTGGCAGACGATCACTTTGTGGCATGACACAGTCAGCTGTTGTGCTGATGGGATAAAACAGGTGCAGTGCAAAGCGTACCCCCCCCCCCCCCATCCCTACTTAATTACAGACACAAAGCACAAGTCGTGCTTACACTATTTAATTGTAAAAAATGTGATCAAATGCTATAATTTCTACTGTTGTTCTCTTTACGCTTCTTTCCCTGGCTCACCTCTGCAGTGCAAGGATGAAGCTGACTGTAATAGCTGTGTTGTGTCTGTCCCTTCTCTTGGATCATTTCTCACTGGCCAAAAAGGGAGGAGGGTTTGGTAGTAAGATAAATTTCTTTAAGAAGACTCCCAAAATCACCCCCAAACAGTCTAAACCACCCAAACAATCCAACCAAGGGAGTTACCCCAAACAACCAGATCGACCAGGGAGCTACCCTAACCAAGGTAGTTACCCCCAGCATCCAGGGAGCCACCCTAACCCCAACCAAGGAGGTTACCCCCAACAACCAGGGGGCTACCCAAACCCCAACCAAGGAGGTTACCCCCAGCATCCAGGGGGCTACCCTAACCCCAACCAAGGAGGTTACCCCCAGCATCCAGGGAGCTACCCTAACCCCAACCAAGGAGGTTACCCCCAGCATCCAGGGAGCTACCCTAAACCCAACCAAGGAAGTTACCCCCAGCATCCAGGGGGTTACCCTAACCCCAACCAAGGAGGTTACCCCCAGCATCCAGGGGGCTACCCTAACCAAGGGGGTTATCCCCAGCATCCAGGGAACTACCCTAACCAAGGCGGTTTCCCCCAGCAACCAGGGGGTTATCCAGGTGGAGGTTACCCAGCACAGGGCTACTCGTATGGAGGAGGTCATGGTGGCTATGGTGGTTATGGAGGTTATCCAGGTGGATACATTAACTACAACCCAAACAACAAAATCCTGAGCCCTCGCTATGGTGGGGGCTTTGGATACGGGGGTTATGGTGCTGGGGGTGGATCTCCCTTTTCCCAATCAGTTCAGACAATGGGCGTGTATCCCAAAGAAAAATCCAGACAGTTTGGAGGCAATGCGATGATGGCAGCAGCGGGAGGGGCTATGGCAGGAATGGCCCTGGGCTATGGGTTAGGAAGGTTCCCACGTCCTCACTTCAACTTCCACAGCCCCCAGGAGGAGTACTACTACAACCACTACATGTACAAGAAATATGGTATCAAGTCTACTGATAACAATGACTACGGCAGAGACTACAGCTACAGCCAACCCCCTCAAAACTACGACAACTACATGGATGACTGCATGAAGAGAAGAGACCTTCTGCCTGCAGAGAATCAACAGCCAAACAACAAATCAGCTGCCACAAACAAAACTACAACCACTGCTGTCCCCTCAGCTCCAGACACTGGCAGCAACACCACAGAGAGCAACAGCACTACAGCAGGCAACTCCTCCACCTCTGCACCTTCAACTCCCCAGCTTCAAAATCAGACTGGAGCCAATCCTGATCCTCCAGCTTCACAGGCTCTCGGAAAAACTGCCACTAATGATGATGATGATGATGATGACACAGTCAGCATTGTGGAGATCGGCTACCCAGCACTGATCAACCAGCTGAAGGTCAGGAGATGCTTGGCGTTGTACATGGTTTACTCTGAAAAGTACTTGAAGAAAAATACAGAACCAAGTGCCCGGGACGGGGTGTCGAGACTGGAGGTGAGCTCGTGGGGGCTTTTAGCTGTGGTCACCAGCACTATACTAATGCTACTGAACAGCAACATGCTAATGATGCTGCGTTGACACCTTCATGAAGTCAGTGCAGAAGTGAAATTTTGTATAAATATGTGTGGTCTCCAGAGACATTTTTTGTTTTCAGTAACATATCTTGATGAGTTTTGTGTATAGATTATGAATCAGTTCTAATAACTTTGGTGATCCTCTGACTTTTCATCGAGTATCATCATCAGGTCATTTTTGTCCCATACTTTGGTTTACGACCAAATACTTGCAAAACACATGACATTCACATCAGCCTCAGCTGAACTTTGTGCTTTGTACTAATTAGCACATTTTTCTATGCTAACATGCTAAGTTAAGGTGGTGAATGTGGAAAATATTCTGATGACATTAGCATCTAGCCTAAAGCTATGCCCAAGCATAGCCTCACAGAGCCAAAAGCATTGCTGCAGACTTGTTTTAATTATTTAAGCATGCTGGCCAGTGTCACTGGCTGAGGGGATTAGTTTTCACCCTGGGGCTGGTACTGCTCTGTTATGGTGATGATCTGTGTAAATAAACAGCTTTACAATAACAGAGATGTGCTTTACTTGTATTAACTAAAGGGCTGCTGATGTTGGAGAACTGTCAGATTCAAGGACTATGCAAAGAGGAAAAGAGCTCAATAATAAGAAAACAGACTTTAGACAAAGAGATTTGAGCATAGCTGAGTATTTATAATGGATCATATTTGTACCATTGTCATCATTTTTTCACCATTTTCCTGACTGTACAGTTCATTGAAATACAGAAACGAAATCAACCATATTTAAGGCTGATTATGACCTCTGTTGGTACTTATTTTATTTGGATAAAACTCTCCAGAAGTATGCGTGTTGTTGGCCTAATGCTCCTTAAATTACTTATGTTGAATAATTAGAAAGAAAAAAAGCACTTTTTCCTCATGATTTACATATTATCAACTGTCATACATACATTTACTCAAGTACAGTAGTGTGACACTTGTACTTTACTTGAGTATTTCCATCGTAAGCTACTTTATGGTATGCGTATGTACTTTTACCTGAGTAACACTTTGAATTCAGAACTTTTACTTATAATGGAGTATTATTAGACAATTACTCAAGAATCTAAGTGCTTTTTCTACCACTGATTGTTGATTGTGACGGTAAACAAAAATTCCAGGTACTGTATACTGCCCTTGCCCTGTACAGTATGTTGAATGATTTTGGGGTACATTTTTTAAAATCCCTGCCTCCCCATTGCTTCTGTTCAGTCTTTTGCCTCTCTTCCCTCTCTGGTGCTCTTAAAGTGTAAGACTGATGCACTAATGTTGAATTGCAGTGTTACCTTGCATTATCAGCTGAATCTATGGCTGCTGAGAGCGGATTGTTTTTGTGCATTATAAGATATTTCTAATCATCAAACAAATTAAACTTGCACTGTGGAGTTCTGTGAACAAACAGTTTGCACCCTACCTTTCCTTGTTCAAACACATTTTGTTCATTAAGCATCAGCGTGTATCACTGTGCCTGTTTACAAACTTCCCACCACTGTGGCTGTGGTGCAGCAGCGCCGCCATGGTGTGTGAGCTGCAGGCTAGTTTCTTTCAGTCAAAAGCATTATTTCTCTGTACTACATTTTTGCTGTACTATTGCAAATGAGTGTTTGGGTGATGAAAAAAAAACAAACAACAGAATTAACATGATTAAACTCATGAAAAAAGTTGTCTCCTATCATTCATATATAGCTCATTAATTAGTGGCTTCTTTGGTTTGATATATAAACTGGACTGAACTGGGCTGAGTTTTTTTAGTTTCATGACTGCTTTTTATTTTCAAAGAGAGGCGTGTTTCTAGGTCCTCAGAATTATTCATCACAGAAGAATTTTAATGTAGGACTTCCAATAGCCAGCAGATGGCGCCACCAGTATTTGAGAGTGTGGTTCAGTCATTGAATCGTTGCACTGAGCTCTCTCCTCTGGCTGCTGAACACATCTAAAGTCTCCTGCTTTTTCTTATGCCGGAGCTCAACTACCTTTATTAAAACTCCTTGCACTCCCTGTTTTTACCACAAAAAGTACTGCCAACAAGAAACTGAGAGTTTTTGAGTTTAACAGCAAGTGGCTGAAAGTTAAACCTTTGGTTGAAATACAGTAATAATTTTATGAGGATCACCGCTTATATGATGTAAAATTCTGGATTTATATGTCATAATGAAAGATTTTTAGTTTTTGCCATCTGGGTTACAACATAAAAATGTATATTACAAATACCCCAAAAGCATTAGGCTGAAATTTTGAATATACATCATAGGATTAGTAAAATTTAAAATGTTCCATCCTTAATGAACTGACTTGTCGGGACTATTTACATTAGTATCTATTTTTCTTTAACACTGTGGAGCCATCACATCCGGTATGACAACAGGTAAAACGGTCTTTTAAATGTGTCAACAGACAGAAACATCAACTAAACTGAAAAGGCAAGTTTTTCAGTTTAACGCCTCTGTTTACATCAAACTTTTTGAATGAATAAGCAGACAAATCTGGCATGTATGGCTCAATCACTGTATGCTCCATTTTTGTCAGATACTAATGTCTTTTTTTGGTGGTAGAAATCGGCTATTCTATTTGCAGAGATTGGATCAAAGTAAGGGGGAGGGGGGCGAGGGATAGACTGATGATCCCAGGCCACACAACACAAACTGCTTCCAAATAAATTGTATTTCATTCATAAAATTAATATAGACCCATATACCTACATGTAATTAATTGGGTTATGTGAAAAATGTAAAAACTCCGGTTGTTTGACGGGCGGACGGGGGTGTTGGCAAAAGGTAATGATGTCCAGTCTTCATCTTCATCATGGATCAAAGTAAACGACCAAAGAAGCCATCAGGTGCCCAGTTCAGAAAAAGAAGAAAAGAAGAAGAGGAGAAACTGGCAAAAGAAAAAGGTATGCAGGTTTCTATGACTTGAGTGACAGTAGCCTATAGGCTATTTATTAGTCTCTTGCTAATATGTTGTTACTTAGCCACAGAAGACGACTGTATTTGGTTTTTAGTTTTGCTGAACTAGCAACTATTAGAACTGAGGCTGTTTGCATCACAAGTGCAAGTTCACACAGACGTCCTGACTGTGGGATTTTTAATGCTATACGTGGGTCTATGCTAACTTAAATAACTTCTAATATACATTGACATGGCATTTTGTAAGCTACATGTGATATAACTTTTGAATAATTTGTAGTGTGTTATGCTTAGTTAATAGGATGTTAACAAATGTTAATAAATTGTGCATTATGGTTATTTTAATTGGGTAACTGATGCATGTGTGATGTAAGTGTAATCTAACTTACATATTGTATCTTAATTGGAAATTCAGGGGCACTTCTGAATAATTTTGGAGCTGGAGCCCCCACTGGCCAAAATTAGGAGTGAGATACCTCCACAGCAGCCACAGACATGGTCCTGGAGTCTGATGAGGAGCCATCTACCTCTGCAGCCACACAGGCCTCTTCAGGGATGTTTTCTTGTTACCTTTTTGTATTTAAGATTATATATGCTAAAATAATACAAATAATATATTGTTGTGTTGGTGGGGTTTGGGGGTAAGTCTTTTTTTTGGGGGGGGGGCAAGGGATGCCAGGACCCCCAGGACCGCCTCTGATAAAAGCAGTAGTATCAGCACTTAATTACCTCAAGTAAAAAGTGCTCATCATACATTATACTAATCATAATTTATTCAAACGTAAGTCACGGTTCAATCTAAATTGCTTCTGGTGGTAATTTATAACCCTGCATCATGTTTTTAAATGTCATATATTTTGTACCTGCAGAGCAACTAGTTTTGCTTTCAAATAAAGGTACACTAGTACACTAAAAGTACACTATGTCCTAAAATGTGCAGTACGGATTAAATGGCAGCAAAGTACTTCATAGTTGTAATTAAGTGCAGTAGAAACCTACTTAATTTCCACCACTTGTGTCATTCACTGCACACAGCTCTCTACTGTTCATTCATGTGTAGTGATTTTCCGTATGAAATCGACATGAACACACGGTGGAGGATGCTGGGAAATGTGGTCAGCAAAGCCCCGCCCCTCCTCTGTTTCTATGCGACCACCATCGCTCGTGCCGCCTTTCGCCACAGGCATTCACCTGTTTCCAAACTAGAAACGTTTGAAGTACATTCAGAGGAAAAGTCCACCCGGGACACTGAAACTAGGTAAAGAGGAAGAAACACCCAAACAAGCATCACTAAAGGTAAGACTGCTCCTGTTTTAAAGTAGCCGCACCCTCATGTTTTTAGTGCTGCTGTGGGACATTAAATGTGTTTACCTCACGGCATCATCTCTGCCTCCGGTAACACCGGAGCTCTCCTCACAGTCTTTAAATTAAACTCCATAGTTACATGGACCTGTTAAGTGCCATCTATAGACCGAATACAGGGCAGTATGAACGGGCAGGCCACATTAAGATGATGCTGTCAATACAAGGTCAGTAGTAAAGACTGTCTATTTACAAACAACCTACATCTGGATCAGTTTGCTCGGAGCCATCAGCTAATAGCAGGACACAGTTTCATGCGTCACCGTGTCCATCCTAACACCCGAACTACACCTCGTGTCTCGTGTCCTGTCCTCGGTGCCACACCTGTTTTCTACTTCTGGACGGTACTCACTGGTTTGCCCTCAGAGAGAAAGAAGTGAGTGCTTTCAGTCATGAAAAGTCAGATTTTCTATAGTAAAACTGGACCATGAAGGGACAAGTGAACGTTAAGAAGCGACAATTTACCAAAAACAGATGTTGACTTTATCTCGTCACGTTTGTACCCATGAAGCACCTCGTAATTTCGAGACGCTTATCTCACGAGGACGTCCCATCTGACGTGAGTGAGTTCATGCTGCTGGTTGTTTGTTAGTTGGGTTGATAAATCCCCTCTTCTCATTTCTGTTCGTACATCCTCGATTCCTTCCCTCGCCTCCTCTCCTCGCGTCTTGGCCCATCCCACCTGAGTTGCTAGCGGAGGAGACAGGAGGACAGAGGAGGAGACAGGAGGACAGAGGAGGAGAGGCAACAACAATAAGACACCCCTGCTTCAGACGTGTCACATCCAAGCAGAGTCAATGAAATGTGAGATGTGGCACAGCTGCACCATCTGTCCGTGGCTTTGTTCAGCCTGATCTCCGTCAGATGAGTGTCACTGAGTTCATGACACCTTACTTATTTACCTTTAATTCAATTAACAGTGTGGCATAATGTGACACGAATGTACAGATTTCATACATTTTAATTTCCAGCCCATATCTTAACAATTAAGGAATCACCAAGGACCCAGTACACCTCCTATTTCCATCACATATACAAGTAGTGGTTGTGGCAGAGAGAGAGAAATAGACAAATAACTAAAGGAAGACATTCCCTTATAAGAAATGGGCAATTATGACAACATGAAATACAGCAGATTAGTGCTGAATGTTGATATGCATAATAATCTGTACATGTGAACATCATGTCTCGATCATAGCAGTTGATGTGGATGTAGCCTGTATTCAATGATAAAACATAATTTGGTTTTACCCAAATGATAATGCCCATATTTTGGTATTGCTGGTGATAGCAGTTCAGAAGAGAGACCTCTGTCTGACTCACGTCTTTAATCAGAGAGTTTACTCCCAACAGCTCACAGGCTGAGATGAACCATGGCCGTGCTGCAGGAGCAGCTGTGGTTTATTTTCTGCCACTGGTTGACTGTATTTCCATTCATAATTCAGAATTGTTGAGCAGGTCGTTTCATTGTGTCAAATAGTGTTATAGTAGTGCATCAATATCTTTCATTGGCTCAAAGGAAAGAGGAAATAAAAGTAAATTAAATCAAGTTGGGGTGGGCTATTTGGATAAAATCTAGAGCTGTAACGATCAGACGAGAAAAAGATCAGTCAAATGACAGAAAAGCAACGGCAAACCATTTTGATGATTGAATGATAACTTCAGTCATGTTTCATGCTAAATGCCAAACATTATCTGGCTTCAGCTTCTCAGATATGAGGACTTACTGTTTTTCTTCATCCAGAATTGTTTTGCTACTGTGGTGTAAAATGGAAAAAGACTCTGACAGTTGACAAATTTATATAATGTCATATATTGTAAACTCACTCGCCCCTTGATCAATTATTGTCTTTATGTTTTTATCTTCTAACACTGTGATGATTGATCTTGTCTTTTATTTTAATTACTCTTAGATTTTTGTCATAATTATGAGATACAGATTGTAGGAGATTTTTTCATGTTAAGTATTAATCTTTTATCCTCACGTGGTCAAAAGTACTGAAAGAAAAATTACAGGGTGGAGGGTTGGCAGCAGTTTTAGTCACAGATGAGTACTATTGCTATTTCAAGCCAATGTAGAAGCATGTTTTGGACCCACAGCTCTGTGTTGAAACTACAGGGTGAACAAGGTTGGACGGTGCAACATGTTGAGGCTGGCACTAAAATACGCTGAACATGATTTAATGGTATAATTGCCTCCACTAGCTTGAGTTAGTGGAACAAGATAAGAGGCAACAAGACCAACACAAGCTACACAGGAGCCATAATAATAGTCTGGTCCACTCAGTGAAGTTACCTGCATGCTCTCTTGTACGGTAAAGTTGCTGTTTGGTGCAACTTGAGGATTTGACTGTTTTCCAGAGAGACAGATAACCCTCATCAAATGAGACAAGACTTTTTAAGGGTAAAATGATATAATCCAAGTATCTCATATTGTCCTTTTTCTCCCTTGTTTAATTTTCCTTTTTTCCCGTGACCCTACAGAGTGAAGATGAAGCTGAACTCATGGTCTGTGCTGTGTCTGTCACTTCTTTTGTTTTATATCCATTTTTCATTGGCCAAGAGAGGAGGAGGCAGCTTTGGGAAGAGCTTCGGCTCGAAGAAGACCTCCAGTTCCAGCCGAGGCAGCACCCACTCTAACACTAATTCAGGCAGCAAAAACAATCAGGGCTCCAGCTCTCAGGGTGGATACCCCAGACAACCGGGACAACCCAATCAAGGAGGCTACCCTCCGCAATCAGGCAGACCTGAGTATCCGGGTAGTTACCCTCGGCAGCCGGGTGGAGGAGGCTACCAGTATCCAGTACAGGGCTCACCATATGGAGGAGGTTATGGCGGTTATGGTGGTTATGGAGGTTATGGAGGTTATGGTGGGGGATACATCAACCAAAACCCAAAAAACAAAATTCTAAGTCCTCGCTATGGTGGCAGCTTTGGTTACGGAGGCCGTGGTTATAGGGGCGGATCTCCCTTTGCCCAGTCAGTTCAGACAATGGGCGTGTATCCCGAAGAAAAATCCAGACACTTTGGACGCAGAGCAGTGATGGCGGCAGCAGGAGGGGCTATGGCGGGAATGGCCCTGGGCTATGGGTTAGGAAGGTTCCCCCGTCCTCACTTCAACTTCCGCAGCCAGCAGGAAGAGTATTACTACAACCACTACATGTACAAGAAATATGGTACCCAGTCTACTGATACCAATGACTACGGCAGAGACTACAGCTACAGCCAACCCCCTCAAAACTACGATAACTACATGGATGACTGCGTGAAGAGAAGAGACCTTCTTCCTACAGAGAATCAACAGCCAAACAACAAACCAGCTGCCACAAACAAAACTACAACCACTGCTGTCCCCTCAGCTCCAGACACTGGCAGCAACACCACAGAGAGCAACAGCACTACAGCAGGCAACTCCTCCACCTCTGCACCTTCAACTCCCCAGCTTCAAAATCAGACTGGAGCCAATCCTGATCCTCCAGCTTCACAGGCTCTCGGAAAAACTGCCACTGATGATGATGATGATGATGACACAGTCAGCATTGTGGAGATCGGCTACCCAGCACTGATCAACCAGCTGAAGGTCAGGAGATGCTTGGCGTTGTACATGGTTTACTCTGAAAAGTACTTGGGTAAAGTGACAGGAGGGGCTCAGGGACTGGAGGTGGGCTCGTGGGGGCTTTTAGCTGTGCTCACCAGCACTGTACTGATGCTTCTGAATAGCAACATGCTAATGCTGCACTGAGGCCCTCATGAGCAGTTGAAGCGATGGAAAATGTGTTGAAAGAATTAAATAAAATGATGGAAAACGATTAGGGAGAGAGGCTCATCTTACCCTTCATTTTCCACTTCCATTTTTTGTGTTTTCTTCTCAATGCATTGCATCCTCATGCATGTTTTACTGGCACCACACAGCTGGCACATATACCGTACTGCATGTTTGAACTGTATCTAAGGATAGGAAGGAGAAATGTTAGAGAGCCATAGTGTGGCAACAAATTGCACACCCCCTTCGTCTCTTGTGAAAGACAAATGGTCCATTAACTGTAGTTCAGTACTCCAGGCTTTTGATGGCCCACTAATGTTGATTCAATTTCGATAAGCTCTCTAGCCATAGAGGAAAGAAGTGGCCCCACCACTAACTCATCTTTGTTTGTGTTTCAGAATAGCATATTTATGTTTATTCAAGGAATGGTGTTTTGTCTCTTATGTCACAGAGGAAAAAGTATCTGAATGATCGTTTGCACCTGTGTGGCTGGTGCGGGCTCTGTCATGGTGGTGGTCTGTATAGATTAACTGCTTTACATAAATATAGGCCTACATGTGCTTTAAGTATTATGCGAGTATATTAACGCCAGGGACGCTGATGTTAGAGGTAGAGCTGCAACGATTAGTCGATAAATCCATCAGTCGATCGAAAGGGAATTAATATCAATGAATTGTTTCAGACATTTTTCAAGCAAATACGTCAAACATTTGCTTGTTCCAGCTTCTCATATCAAAGGATTTGCTGATTTTCTTTGTCAGTTCTGACAATAAATGAAGTTTTTGGACTCTTGGTTGGACAAAAGAAGCAACCTGAAGATGTTACTTTGGACTCTGGGAAATTGTGATCAGTATTTTCCACAATTTTTTGACATTTTAATGGATTAATCATGAAAATAATTGGCAGATTAATTGATAATGAAAATAATTGTTAGTCGGAAGCCTAGTTGGAGGATCGTCTGATTGAAGGACAGCTCAAAGAGTTGGAAAACGGTGAACAGTAATCCAAAACTATCAATGAATACTTAACTTTATTGTATTAATCTGATTCTATGAAGTGACTGAGTATTTGTAATAGAATATATCTGCTGTTTTCTTCGCAGCTTTAAACATAGATGGACATTTATAATATCCAGTATGGTCCATTGAAACGCTGAAGCTCAGTAAACACTGATTAATTGCTGGTATTTAATATAGTTGGATAAACAGAGTCACAGTAGTACTCTTGTTGTTGTCCTTCCTCTCAAATAACTGTGGAATCAGTGGTGTTCTTTTTCTTAATGTTTATGTCGTCCTGTGGGGTAGAGTGTGACTGCAGAAGTGCCCGTAAACTATAAGACCAAGTCATCTCTTCAACCTGCTGAACATTACCTTGCGTCATCAGATGAGTTCATTGTTGCTAAGTCTGCAACGTATGTACAGTACACTACATAATATTTGTAGTAGAGTGTCTTCTCATCTTAAAAACTGAGACTAAAAAACAATTCAATGGTACTCTGGAGTTTCAATTGCAAACAAGTACTTTAAATTCAGTTTTTAGTGAGGCTAAACACAAATGCTGAACACATTTTCTACCCCAAAGCTCGTTATTTGAGACCCAGTGTGATGTGACATGGAGGATAATTTGTAACTGCCTACATTGCAACCAAACACAACTGTTAGGGTCTCCTCTGTGTTGGTATCAAACCCCCTCTTCACCTTTGGTTTTGTCAGTTAAGCCTCACCAACAACACCTTCTCCCTCATGAAAGAAATTTAAAGTGCTGTCATGACCGCTGGGTATAAAAACAGGGCATCCGCTTTTCATTGGCAACCTCTGAACTATAATTACACTGACCTCTTGTTGACTATAGAATAATCTCTTACCAAACCCCCCACAGGGTATCTTTAATGTGTTGTTATATGTAGCATTCATTATCTTGTGTATGCCTTTGAATGTATGTGAACATGTCCATGTAAAGACATGAATGCCTTTTCTTGCGAGGGATCACACTTGCTGTGCTGCTGGAGCTTCTACTGAGTCCTGAGGGTCAATTTGCACTTTTTGCTTGTCTCTTCAAATAAACTTAGTAACTTTACCAATTTGCATTTGTGGGTATTTGTTTTATTACTTGCTTTGATTAAAGCCACAAAGGATGAAGATGATTTTATAAACTTCTGTGAAAATATCTCTGCTTAGTTTGAGTGTGTTGGTCACCTCAGAGGATTGCTGGGACCTGTGGATGTGGACTGTGATGTGGAGCCATTTCTACAATTGGATGCTTGGCACTATCGAACTTTACGACAATCCATTTACTGGATTTTAAGATGTGTGGCATTTATTCCACCTTGGCCGAAGGTCCTATCTTACAATATTAATGAAAGTGGAAAATAGTTGTATCTGCTACTGCTGGATTCACTCCAAAATGTAATGGGCTCTACTTTCCCTTCCACCAAGTTTCATGAAACTTGGGACAGTCATTTTTCTGTAATCCTGCAGACAAACAAACCAACAAACTAAATGCCCTGAAAACATGCGTTCTTTGCACAGGTAATAAACCCCTGTCCCTAACTGGGACAGCTGGTACCAATTCTCAGAGTAAAAATATCAAGTCTGTTGAGGCAACATTTCATTTAATGTTTAACGACAAACGGGCTGTGTCAACACGCCCCAGTGTTTCAGGTCAGAGCCTGTGTTGAAGCACGATTGCTGAACATGAGAGGTCTGCAGACCACTGCTGGATGTTGCATTAATATCAGATTTTTCAGATGGCTGCTGCTGGACTGTAGAGGACGGAGGAGAAAGCAAACGTGAGCCCTTGGTGTGATCGGATCAGCTGAGACATGACTCAAGTCTGCAGGCTCGTTAAATGCCAGCTGACATGCTGAGTCATGCAGCACTACACCTTGAGTTTCCATTACGTTGATTAAATGCATTAACAGTCTGCGCACAGACCACCAAGCTTGTTCACCTTAATGGAATAGCATGCAAACTTGAAGGAAATTAAGTGAATGGATTTTTGTTTGATGTTGCTAAGAGGGTTTCAAATGGTTTCCAGTTGTGTCCTTTAGCCAGCAGCAGGGTCGTGTCTAGAGATTTGTGTGAGATTGTATTTGTTGTTTCTTCATATTTTGAATGTCATGGAAGGTGGTAGCTAGGCAGACTCAGCAGACATCTTGAATTCCCAGAGGTGAATATTTTACTTACAATGCTCTCCATTATAATGTAACCCAGGCCACAACAAAAGAAAACAAACAAACAAACAAATAAGGAAACTAACTCTATGATTCTGACTATTCTCTATATAAGGTAAACAATACTAACAAACTACTTTAGAATGCATCAAACAAACATAAGAAACATTCCTACAGAAAAGAAAGCTGTCCACAGCATTTCCAGGGCAGCCCCTCCCCAACAACTGTCCTGCATGATAGGTCTGAACAAAAGAAAAACAAAGGTAAGAATGAACAGATGAAGGATCAATTTAACAGTGTTCAAACCTGTGACTCAAACTTAACATATAGCTATGTTTGCTTTCACCTACTAAAGTGCTTTGATGTGAACTGTAGCATAATGCTAACACCAACAACAGATAGCAAGTGATGCAATGTTACACTAGGAATGGTATAGCAGAATGAACACAGGTAGAAAATTAATACGGTGTAATGTGGAAGATGAACATCTAAGGTGAGTAGGAGGTAGGTCTCAACCAACCAAACAAAAAACAAAACAAAACAAAACAAACAAACAAACAAACAAACAAACAAACAAAAAACCCAAGAATGTGACAGACAATTCAATAAAGTCTAAAAATAAAAAGTCAACATTGACTTTTGGTTTTTCTAGGCATGAATAGGGGACCCTAATCTCTTGGGTGAAAGTCCAGTGTTTGACCCATTCAACACCTCGACCTCCTCCATATGTGGACTTTGTTGCTCCAAATGTAAGTTTGTGCAGTACTTTTGTTTGTGTCTAAATACTTTCAAAACCAAAAACATTCCCATCAGCTTCAGATTGTAAGGGAAATTCTCCTTGTTGCTTGTTGAGAGTTGCTAATTCTCTGAAGAATTATAGACTCGGTGTGATGAATCAGGTCTCTTTAATACATGCAGCATGGAGGGGAGACTCATGCAGAGTGTTCTCTCTAGATCTCCACAATGTCTTGACTTTTATACGGTCCGGCAACAAAAGAACAACTGGTTGTCACATGCACCTGGTGTTGGTAAATCATTCCCCCAAAACAATGACCATGTGAGAGTCAGTTTTAGGTTTTTATACTATACCATAAATTACTCAGGCACAATGAATTTCACCCTAAATTTCCCCCTTCATCCTGTTTCCCTCATTGAATGTCCTTTTGTCCTCTTTCTCACCTTAGTAAGAAAGGGCCACTACAATTCATAGACTGATTCCTGGGATTAGTAAGTCATCTAATTCCTACAAGATATACTTTTTCTTTAATGCTAATAGGCACATGTTAGCATGCTAAAGCTGAGCTGGCAAACATTATGACATGTACATCAGCATGTTAGCATGCTGACATTAGCATTTAGCCCAAAGCACCACTGTGCAGCCTCACAGAGCTGCTGGAGTGGCTGTAGGCCTCCGACATACCGTTGGTTGCATGTATGGTCAGTTTTTCAGACACAGAGTTCTCATCAGCAGATGGAGTTTGTTCTGTTGTCATGAAGATGTAGCCGTTAAGTTATTTTGAGCTCCAATCTTAACTTTGGAAGCTGCAGTTAACAACAATGTGTTGATTAATATAATAAACTTTATTTGTATATCACTTTTCTTAACAAGGTTACAAAATTACATGAGACAGTGGAGCTTGTGCTAAGATTGTTTTTGGATACTGCTGTGTAGTCAAGAATCAAATGTCAAGCACAAAGCGATTACAGATTTCCTGAAAGTCTAATCTATCTGTATTCACTGAGTGTACATATTTAAACGTGTACTGAGTAGATCATTCATTATTTTAGCAGGTATCGTTGGAGCGTTGACAATAAAATTTGACACAAATGTTTGTTCTAAGTTCTTTTATTTATATAACAATTTTAAACATGGAAAAATATTTTGCTTTTTTTTTTTTTTTACATAAAAGTCTACATATAAGTCTACAGTGTGCACAGCAGACAGAATGAGAAAACTGTCTAAATATACTGAGAAATGGCATTATCATATGAAGTATATAGCTGCTCTTAAACTCTGGCCCTGACATGACTTATTGAGGTAGAGTTAAGCTGATAGAACATCTAATTTACTCCTGGTCTATCTTCATAGATTGTTTACCAGAAAACATGTTAGACCACCACCACCATGATCATCAAAAGTATAAAAAGACTGGCTGCTTTAAAAGGAGATGAGAGTGTGGAGAACAGTGCCGCTTTAGTTCTTCATTGAGTTAAATTATTGCAACTCTGACAAATATCGACAGGAAGTGGTTTTCTTTGTTCATCAGTATGCCTGCAGACTGAAGCATGGCGGCACACTGACATGATGTAGAGGTTTAATGGGTCGAATTTCTTTTCTACTTCTGTCCTCTGTCAGGTTGTGGGTTATTTTTAGTCAGGGCTTGTATCTGTGTCTGTTTGGGGATCACAGCTCTGTCTCCAGCTCTACATGACTGCCACCCAGTGGCCTATCAGCAGGGACATCAGGGAGCCGATGACAACGACGATACTGTTGTAGATGGGGCCACTGGATGCTCCGGTGTAGTACTCCATATCTCCAGAGCCCTCTGCCTCATAGCCAGGCCTGAGGCCGTAGCCACCACCACCACCTCCATATCGTGGGTAGCCATAACCACCTCCATATCCTCCATAACCCCCTCCAAATCCCCCTCCATACCCTCCATACCCTCCATATCCTCCACCATACCCGTACCCAGGGCGGCTCAGGGCAGAACCAATCAATGTTCCTCCTATGGCACCAGCTGCAGCGGCCCCGGCTACTTTGCCTGCACTGGGGCCACTGCTCTGGACAGGTCTGTAGGCCTGGCCACCGCCGCCGCCCCAGCCCCGGCTCCGGCCTCCTCCGCCCCGGCCAAAGCCACCACCTCCAAAACCACGGCGGGCTTCAGAGCTGGGCAACAGTGTGGCGAGGAGTAGCAGGCAGAGGGTCACTGTGAGGGGGAGTTTCTTCAGGCCCGACATCATTCTTTGTCCTGTAAAAATAGGACAAAGACACATTATGAGGATGCATGAATTTGCTATCGGAGAGCATTCAAGTTTCTGCCCAGTCACTAGAAGAAGAAAACAGACTTGTCTTGTTGTTTCAGTTGTACTGAAATGATCAGCTGATCAGTTATTGACAGTGGTGGAAGAAGTATAAATGAAAATTTAGTAGCAATAGTAATAGTAGTAGTAGTAGTAGTAGTAGTAATTTACTAGTAATCATTAATTTAGACAATCAAAGGACATAAACAGCATTAAAAACTAAAAAAGAGAAAAACTCATATATAGATATACATAAAAGAGTAAACTGTCAATCAAACAAATACAAATAGCAAGACATCATAAAACAGTATGTTAAATGTTAAGAAAGTCCATACAAACACTTTCAAATAAAGAAATATTAGTGAGCAAAACAGAATCAAGTACCAGTTAAATATTACCAACAGAAATACTATTAAAGGTAAAAGTATTAATACTGCAACACTGACACTTGAAGAGTGTAATATTAAATATATTGCATCACTGGCATTACTGTGCATTAACATGTGCACAGCATTTGAAACGCTGGTTGAGGTGAAGAATTTTTTTTTTTTTACTAATTTAAACACTGTTGAGTAGTTTGATTTATTTAAAAAAATGCTTTTTTTAAAAAAAAAAATTGATTATTTATTTGTAATATGTACAAATCAGCACTGAGTAAGAACAGCTGCCACATCACTGTACTCGAGTAAAAAGTGCAATATTGGCCTCGCAAATGTAGCACAAATTGGAAATACTAATAATGTAAGTAATAATCCAAAGCAGTGCGTAAACACAGAGCTGAAGTACATGTACTTAGTCGTGGTGGTACTTGAAGGCACAGTGCTCATAAACAGACTGACGAGATGTTCTCATTGCAGCTTTAGTCCTGCTGTGTGTTATTTTTACTTTGCTGATAAATAAAGAGCAGAGCAGATCGTGGCTCTTAATCCAGCTTTGAAAACACATCTTACACAAGCACAACTTAACAGTGCAGCTGACCTGGGATCAGATAGCTTTCATAATCTCCAACATGCTTTCATTAGGATCTGGTAGATGCAATCTGCCTCTAGATATGTGGACCGACTGCGTTAATGATCAAAGCACCAATGGGTGACAGTTTGTTAGCATTGAATAAGTGAAACCCTGCGACAGGTGTTGTTGTCAGAAATCATTAGAGTAAGTAATGAGGTGAGTATTATGTCACTTCAAGTGTTTCAATCTAAATATGTTGTGCTGAATTATTAAATGACAGAAAGACTTTTTTCCTCCACACTGCTGATAGTATTTTTTCTATTAAATAATTACAGAATGTTAGACTACATGCAGTGATGGGAAGTAATCACAGTAAATACATGTACTCAATACATGTACTTTATGAGTGTTTTTATTTATTTTTTATTACATGCTACTTTATTCTTTCATTCTACTACATTTCACAAGGAAATATTCTACTTTTTTTCTGAACTACATTTATCTAATGGCTTCAAAAGTGTAGGATAAGTTTATAAAATATGAGGCATCATTATTATTAAGTACCCATCAGTATATGAAGCAGTTAAAATTGTCTTCACCTTGAACAATAATGGTACAATAAAAGTATATTTTCTTGCAAATTCTTCTACATTTCTAGTGAATTGCAATATTTTTACTAGTAGCGCGGTATTACAACTTTGTCTTAAGTAAACAATTGAATACTTCTTCCACCGCTGACGTTATCCACTGAGCAGCATGACATCATTTGCTCTGCCGTCAACAAACTGTACACAGTCTAATCTGAGTCCTCTTAAAAGATGAGTTGAGCTATAATTATGCTGGGTCACTTAGTTTGACAATAATCCAATGACTCTCAGATTACAGCTACAGCAGCCCGGACTCACAAACACTAAACATGCCTTCATCATGAATTTGATGCAGTTTGAAGCACTATGACCTGCTTTGTAGTACATTATTATTTGTGCTTTCTGGAGATAGAGCCTAAATTGTGCATCATAAGAGATCCTACATAACATCACATCCACAAACAAGAGAAACCTACTCCCTAAAATGATCCAGGAAAACAAAGAACATTGTTCACACCTGCTGAATTTAAGAGAACAATGTTAGAATAAACAATCTCACCTGTTGAGAGGCTCTTTGCAGTGCAGCGCTTCAGATGATGCTCCTCTTCTTCTGACAGTAAAGACCAGAGTGTGTGCAGAGTGTGTGTGTGTGTGTGCAGCTCAGACTCTCCTGACAGTAAAGACCAGAGAGTGTGTGTGTGCAGCTCAGACTCTTCTGACAGTAAGAAGTATGTTTCAAGGCCAACCCGTTATCCTCCAGACAACCTCAATCAGGTGGAGTGGATCACTCTCTCTCTCACACCTGCTCATTGGCTGAATGTGCAGTAAGCCGGTGAAGCACAGGCGACATCAGACATAAATATCTGCGTGTGTGTGCGTGTGTGGCCGTACATGTGCCCTCCCACTGAGGGAATGAATCAGAGCACTTAACGAGCTCTCCCGAAGCTTCGACTATGACTGTTATATGTGTTAAATTGTACAACAAGATTTAAACATCATTGTATAACATGCAACCTTTTCACCCATTGACCCCAATGAGACAGAAGACGATTACAGATATATATGCTCATCTTTTTCTTTTTTTATTAAATAACAATCATCGTAAGAAAAAACCCTACATTTTCCAAGTAGTGGCATGAGATCTTAACATCTTAAAGACTAAAGTTCCTTCATTATTTTGTAAAAGACACAATACAAAAGCAGGCAAGTCTTAAGAGTCACTAAAAATACAACATGCACACTCTCCGAGTCACACAGACACACTTTTTACAACGATGTTAGAAATACTGAACAGAGGGGCTACGCACACGGACAAAAGCAGGCGTATGCAAAGCACTGTACATGTGGAGGCAAAGTGTACTGCTTTTAAATGCTCATTCACACATTTATAACATTCTTCCATCAAAGATCTTCAGCGTAATTCACAGTCTCGTGTTGTGCTTCTCGTGTCATAAACCGTTGGATGTGAAATGATTTTTGTGCAGTTCAATCCCTACCAGGAGCCACTGTGTGAAGACGGATGCTGAACATCGTTCACCTGTCAAACAGTGTGTGCTTTTAAAATCTCAACGTGACATCTTCTTGCATCTCACATAAGGCAGTAATGCAAGTGAGGACAACAGAAAACAAAAGGGGCTCATAAGTGTTAAATTATTTCAGGATGCTTTTTTTTTCTTTAAAGGAATAGTTTGGTATTTTGGGGTTCGTTTATTTCTTGCCATGAGTTTGATGAGACATCGGTGGGACTCTCATGTCTGTAGGGTAAAAATGAAGCCACAGCTAACAGCCTTGGAAACAGGAGGAAACAGCTAGCCTGGCTCTGTACAAAGGTAACAAAATCCACCTAATAGCCAACTAAAGCTCACCAATTAACTTGGGGGGTTACGTGCCAAACTATGTCCAGACTGAGAAATAGTCCAGCACATAAACCCCGGCAACATCATAACCATCATTTTTACACTCAAGTGTTTATACGGAGTAAAACATCAAAAGCTTTAAAGGTGCTGGTACGTGGATTTTGTTACGTTTGGACAGAGCCAGGCTAGCTGTGCTATGCTAAGCTAACCAGCTGCTGGTTCGGCAAGACGGTGAACAGGCCTTCTCCCAAAATTTGAACTATTCCTTTAAGTTCAGTCATAAAAAGACTTAAACATTCAGTTTGAAGGCCTGCAGAGAGACAGCTGTCCCCATCAGACCACCAACAGATTGACGGTCACAACATAAACATCTGTTCACACGGCCCTCAATAATCCTGCAGTGAGCTTCTCAGCTGCAATGAAATGGAGAGGGTCAATTCAATTCCTCCAATTACAATATTCAACAAATTCTCAAACAGCCAGCAACACAAAAGCATGCAGTGCTACGTGGGACTGGATGGTGTCACCACTGCTCGGTTTCACATTGACTGAAATGGTGTGGTCTGTTGCAGCTCACCTGTGGTTTAACTTTCCAGTTAAAAACCCCAAGAATTTTCCGATGTGTCGTTGTGCTTGGATATCTTTTAACAGGCACTTTACTAAAACCACTTCGTATGATGTTTGTGCTTTAAATTGACTTTGTGTATCATCTTACAATCTGGAGGGAAGACGGTAGACAGGATGTCTCATTTTAGGATCATTCTGCAAAGCTCTGCTCCGCAAAAAGGTTAAAATTACTCAGGAGAAGAGGAATGTCTTTCTCAGTATGTCTCCATGTGTGTCATGCTGAGGAGAAAGAGATAGTGATCTGGTCTGAACTGAGACGATGCTGCAAGACCCATCATGGCTCACAGGACGACTGCTGAGATGGTGGACTCAAGTTTTGTCTGTATACTGACTGATTGGATGATTTGAAAAAAGACCCACACAGAGGCAGGAAGTCAGAGGAGCAGGATAGTGGCTGAAACAGGTAGATTGAGTTTTTGTCAGCTGATTCTTGGTCACTCACTCTTGTTACAGCTGGGTGGAGGACGTGGTACTCTGGGAATGTTTTGACAGTTTGATAAGCAGATCACATACACGTCGCTCCCTCTGGAAGACAACTGAGCTGCTTCTCAATTATACACCGCAGGTAAGTATACCTACAAGTACAAGCACATAAATGTAAACAGAAAGAATAAATAAGAAATGTGTATGTTGGCAAAGATACATTTGATATTAAATCACAATACTATGTAGACTCCTGTATGACATATTTTGTACACTTGTAAGCTATTGTAACAGCTGATGGTGAGGCAGAAGATATACAGTATTTTTTGTACCTTCTCCTGAGTTTCTGCACCTCTCTGTCCTCCTCCTCCTTCAGTTTGGTGATGAAACTCTGCAGGACAGGCATTTCAAACTTGATATACTGTGCCACCTGGTGGAAGGGAAGAGAAGTACAACAATGAAGCCCAAAAAGAGAGACTGATGAGAGGTAAATAAAAATATTGGAGACACAGAGGCACGGATTTTGTGGCCGCACCCTGAGACACTTTCATTTATAGCCGGGAGTCACATCTCTGTATCTCAAACTCCTTTAAAGAAAATATTACAATAAATGTAGGGATTTACATCATATGTGACTTCCTCTCCCAGGTCCTCTTCCATGAGGAAAACCTTGCAGACCTGCTCACATGGACCCTGCATTACTCTCAGCACCAGAGGATAGTCACTTCGCTTCAGTTTCACACGCTCTGAAACATCAACACGAGGGGGCTGATTAACAGAACAAATCACACAAACACACACGCGCACACACACCAAGAAAAAAATGGAATAATTCACACTCACCTCCACTCGCATGGACGAGGTAAATGGCAAAATCGTCTGGGCTGTTTTCAATTTTAAACTTGTTGAGGAGAACTCGGAGGACCTGGGGTGTGGTCATGCAGCTGTTGATGCGAACATTGGTCACTGAGCCGTACGCAGGAGTAAACACTGCTGTCTGAGAAAAAAAAACGACATGAAAACATGAATTCAGCTTCCTATTTACTGTAACTTAATGTATATGACTGTGCACAGATATAAACATGGATGGGTCATTGTGAATCAGTTTTTCTTTTTATTTGTCAAATGGTTTAAAACCTATTTGAACATCAAAAACAACAAAGTCTCTGTGCATTATTTGCATTATTTTTTCAGACTTTCTGAGGATCCACTGACAAACCTTATGGTTGTAGAAGTGTCCGTTGATGGAGAAGCGATGGCGTCGAATTTTCCTCTGGTCGCTCGGTGACCGCCGCTGGCCCCGCCTTAAGACCCCAGCATCACTCTTCGTCCTGAGCAGCTGAGCGGTGCTCTCACTGTCCTCTGTCCAACCAACAATCACTACCTCAGTTTTTACTGTAAGAAAAACTTGAACTTACAGTAATGGCTTTCCCTTTGAGCTTGCAATCTTTTTAAAAAATCAAGCGAGTTTAATCACACTGACATCATGGAAGTAAACATCACCTGTCTGCTCAGAACTGCAAACAAAATTAGTATTTCTAATGTTCAGGTAAAGACAGGATGAAACAGATATGAGAGGAATGTGGTGCTGTGTATGCAAACCTTGTACTCCTGATATGTTTTCATTTCATCTAAAGTTTCAGTTGTACAGTAAACTCCTCTGAGGATTAAAAAACTGTGGGCAAACTAAGAATAAGGCTTTAATTCCTTCTCACAAGCAGTTGCCTTTTGAGATGAGAGGTTCCCTCCCAGCAGTGATGGCATGCTTATATAAAGCAGCTGAGAGTTAATTGGAGATTTGGTCCACAGTGTTTTTAGAGCTTAGTTAATTTGATCCTCATGACCTAACGCAATGTTTCTTTTTTTGTCTTGATCACAAGTGAAGCAGTTGATTTGCTATTAGTGCACACTGTAAAACACTGGGAGTGACACACAGTGTGTGTCTATATTCATACACTCCTTACAGCCACTCACCGTCTGTCTGTTCTTCCATCACACCGTTGTTCTCTGGTTGGCTGTCAGGTGGTGTCACTTCCACTGTGGGCGGGCTTTTCTGTGTCTCCTGTTGAACATCTGTGCTTGTGGGGGAACTTCAAAACAAGAAATATGAAAAAGTACAGGAGTAAGAGATGAAGAGACTGTAAAGATTCAGCTGGAAATGTTTTGTCGAGACAAACTGTTTTTATATTCAAGGACATTGGTTTTGGATGAAAGGTGAGGGGAGTTATAGAGCAGTATAATACAGGTAGTATTACTGTCAAGAGTGTAAGAAGAAGGACTTTAACTACCACTGATACAGAGGTAGATCTTATGATTAGACTTCCTGCCAAACAGCAGCATTCTGTAAACCACTTATACACCACATACCTTCTGTACGTCATGTCCCTGTTGGCTAGTTTCAACTTGTGACAGCTGTTCCTGTTTGTTGTTGCAGTGTTTCTGTGTTAGAGATGTGCTGCCACGATTCGTGACGGTATGTCCTTCGATTTTTTTAAGCAATTTTGGACTGACACGCCAGAAATAAAGGTTGTAAAGGTCTAGTTACTTCAAAGACATTTTGCCCCTGAAACACCCAGCTGCGTGCCCGTGAACTCTGTTATCCCTCGAACGAGCATCGCCTCTTCTGATGAATGGGACTACAGAGCTGAGCTGTAAAGTCAAGCCTATTGACACAAAATCTAAAACTGAGCCCCCCTGACCTGCTGAGTATCACCATCTCCGGTCACTGAGGTGTAACTGATCTGTCTGGACCTCTTACCCTTGACTGTCCAGATTGCAACCCGAGTGCCAGGATGTAGAGGAAGGGGGTGGTCGGATTCGCTCGTGGTCATCCTGCATCTGAAGCCTGATTGGTCGTCGCAGGCCCCAGAAGATATTCAGCAAGCCCTCGAAGAACAGCTCCCCCTCCTCCTAATGGGAGAGAGAAGCTGTTATCCATGCACACACACACACATATACATACACACAATGGGCAGTTATCACCCCTTTGGGATAAAGGGTGGGGTTTATTAGTCTGCAAATGACTGAGAGAAAACTAAAAAGGGCGGCAGGAAGACGGACAGCGCTGAAGAGAGGAGACATTCAGACGCTTCTGCTGAAAAGGATAAAACATTAAAACAAGAATAAATGCAAACACAAACACACACACACACACACACACACACACACACACACACACACACACACACACACACACACACACACACAGCTGTAGATACGCACCTCTCTGTGTCTGAGCTGGAGATTCTGTCCTTCATAGTAGAGGTTGTACGTCTTAAGATGTGAGAGGACTGTTACCCTGGAGACAGAGATGTTGAATCACTGGGGAGGAAATGCTGTTTAAAGGAGCGTGCTGCTTATTTCACATTTTTAGCCCACTAACTGAAAGTCATGTGTACTTCACATCACTGCTGACCATTGTGATGCCGTCAGATGGATTTCCTGAAATCTGAAAATTAATTCTGTTTGTGTTGGAGCGAACAACAAGCAGCTGAACAGATCATGAAGTGTGTTTCATAACCGTCCCTTCTCTCGACTGTATTACTGTGTGATGTATTAAACATACAACTGCATACAACTAACAATTTTCAGGCCTCTGCAAGTTGATTTTTAATAGTGTACTGGCAGAATGAAAGGCAAGACATTGCTCTCAAAGCCTCAATGGGTCCTTTTGGGCTTAATTACAAGCTGATACCTTCTCCTTGGGATAAAAAGGCATTTCTGAGGAGCAGCATTTGTATTTTTGTGATCTTCGTAACGTTAAGGATGAATTTCACCGGGCGTTTCATTGCTGCATGTACAATGACCTATTAAAAATGGTTAAAGAACCCAGATTTTTCTGGCTGTCTGAAGAAGTTTGTCTTGAAACGTTCTCCCTCTGAATTTGTGGATCTGGGTCTGCACATCCTGATTCACTCTCAGATCTTCATCATTGTTTTGCAGTCTCTTGTGAGCCTATATGGGCTGGGAATACTGTCAACTTTCCGAAAACCACTGCATATCTAACCCTTTGTTTGTTTGTGTCTCACAAGCACAGATGTGTGCTCTCTTCCTTTCTGTATTTATTTTCTCCTCCTTGTCTTTCTTCTCTCTGTCCTCTTGACGATTGATCATCCTCTCTCTCTCTCTCTCTCTCTCTCTCTCTCTCTCTCTCTCTCTCTCTCTCTCTC
>JBBMOE010000008.1:2512197-2566497 GCA_037975065.1 Chaetodon trifasciatus
CTCTCTCTCTCTCTCTCTCTCTCTCTCTCTCTCTCTCTCTCTCTCTCTCTCGTCTGACTGTCGGTGCCTCATTTCAGATGTTTTGGATCTTCTGCCTCCAGGAGATGTCTGTGTCTTTCTCCCTGTATGCTTGTTTTGTTTCTCCTATCTGTGTGAAAGGTATGCTTGAACTTTGTGGCCCAGGTGCTTTAATGGGACACTAGAAGTTGTTCAACGATCTTCTGATCTAATCTTCTTATTTGTTTACAATCTATCTATAAAAATTCTATTGTAAAAGAATAGTTACAAGGTTGTTTGCGGGGAGCTTTTCCTTAACTTAATCAAAGGTCTCTGAATAGAAGGGGTTGTATGCTCACATTGTAAGGCCTCCTGAGGCAAATTTGTGTTTTGTGATATGCACCATGTGGTACTTATACTTAAGTCAAGTGCTTAGTGTACTACTAAATCAATCACTGAATCAATAAATCAATAAATAAATATATGTATGCTTGGAAAATGGTCAGCAGTGAAGTAAAGTCTGCCTGTTTGTAGATTGTAAAGAGGGGAAAACCTGCAAGTGTGGTGCTTTGAAATCCATATTTCACACACTGTTACTTTAAATCATAGACATACTAAAGGTAAATAAAGCGTAAGTTCATTTTCTTTCACAAGTCAGACTGTTCAACATGAGCTTATGAGAGAAACAGCGTGGTATTTCATGCTTACTTGCTGATGTACTTGTTCTCTCCTATCTTAACCCCGTACTGTGTGTCATCCATTCTCAGTAAGCATGAGAGGAGCTGAAAGACAAAGAGGCAACACAGAGAGTTTCTCATTTTCGTCCATCTGATTCAGTCTCATGACTCCTCATGACCGGCAGCGAGCAACAGGCATTAAGAGGGCAGTCTGGAGAGGAGGAAAGAGATTGCAGGAAGAGGAGGAGGACGAGGTAAAGCTCCACAGAGTAAACAGCAACAGCCGATCATATCTGCTTTCCTGTCAGTGTATTTCCTTCAAGAGTCAGATCAACTTGGTTAACTGTTAAGCCACCACTGCAGTATGTCTCATCACCCAATCAAAGCATTTGGTGTGTGATGGAGTGAGACAGCTGCTCTTCACACTCTCCTCCTCCTCTTGCCTACAATACATTTTTTCTTTCCTGTCACCCCTTTAACTCTCTCCTTATGTCTTTTTTGTCCCTCTCTTACACATAAACACTCAAAAACACACACACGCACGCACGCACTCATGCAGCTGTTTTAAATGGCACTCAGCCATCACCCTGTGGAGTTTTGCTTCCCTCTTTGCTGAATGACTGTGTGTGTTTGTCTTTGTCTATCTGCAGAGGAGGCACAACACAAGCCTCCAGAAAGAGATGAACAGGTGCAGGACACATGGTCACCTGCAGAGCCAAATCATTTCAGTTGCTTAAATCTCTGAGCAAGCTAGTGGCAGCAAACATTATATCCACTGATCTATTGCATTTGTATCTGTACATACAGCACATGAAATCCACTGGACACATAGGTGAAGCACAGAAGACGTTTCACAACTCACCCAAAGGATTCATTTGAAACTCTAGAAGCACGAGTGTGGACATTTTATTTCCTGGATGACTGAGATGAATCATGTTTTCTCGCTTTCTCTGTATATCATGCATGTTTTAAAGGACAACACCAATGCGTTTGCAAGTTTAGTTCCTAAGCTACAAACAGTTAACATTTTTGTGGACATTTTTAAATTTAGGCTTTGCATTTTTAGATTTTTAGCCATTCCAGTGGCGTAGCTCTATGCGTGGCATTGTCAGTGTGTCTCTCTGTCCACCACTTTAGTCGAGACTCAAAAATCTCAAATGGATTGCTGTGAAATTAAGACATTCATGGTCCCAGAGGATGAATCCTACTGACTTTTCATCTAGTGCCATTAAGTTGACATTTTTTGTTTTCAGGGTCATTATTACCTGCTAAACAACAGCATGTTAGCATTACAGTTGTTTGCATGCTGATGATAGCATTTAGCGCCATTGTTCCTGAGAATAGCTTCATGAAGCTGTTTAGAAAGAATTGCTACTGGTCCACATGTCCCAGAAGATTTCAATGTTTTGGAAAAATGGGAGAAATTCTGGTCAAATATTATCTGTGTTTATTGAGCTTAAAGACAGCTGACAGGCAGGCTGGTCATAGAAGAAGACTCATTTTCTAAATAGAAGCATAGGTATAAATGTCATTTTAGCCTAGATTTTATATAATTCAAATTGAGCTTAGAGGGAATTATGTTCATGTGACATCTTAACCAGAGGGATTTAAATGTGTCGTACCTCAACATATTGCCCTGGTAAAAAAAAGCAGTAATGACTGGACGATGGAAACCTTGTTATATCAACTCACAAAATATTAAAACTGGAAGTCAGAAAGACATACCTGCCTAAAAAGTATGGTACAAATGTCAGGCTACAAGTGACCTTACCGTAGTGAAGGCTGTGTGATGTTGTTGAGTCACCAGAAAGAGGGAGCTGCAGATGTGGAGAGAGAGAGAGAGAGAGAGAGAGAGAGAGCAAACAGTTAGGCAAGTGGACTCTGTATGTATCCTGAGGTATTAGCAGGTTTATCATTCAGGTATCAGTTTCTTCAGGATCTTTACTTATGAGTCTGACTTCGAACAGACGGGGAAGAGTGGGGGCGTTTAAAGGAAGTGCTCCCCTTCCGTTAAATCACTTCCTCCTTTACTCACTCAGTCACACAGGAAACTGACAATAGTCTTTACAGAGCCTAAAACTTCCTCAATTCAAGAGGCACAGATGAACTATCATGCACAGCCAAACAGAGAGCACGGATAAGAACACTAAGAGGACCCACACATAAACAGCTTTTCCTATTTCCTGATCTAAACGTTCAGATCAAACACATATCTGAACACTTTGTAAACAAAGATAATTCAGACCTGACAAGCAGAGTAATGTGGCAGCCTTAAACACACAATGCTGATAAATAACCTGAGACTGTCAATCTCTGAAATAAATGTGTTCCGTTATTGTGCACAAATTAAATATTAAACACTAATCAGCCCAGCCTCCTGCCAAGGTCCATCAATATTTCATCACCTATATTAGCGATGTCAAGCGCTCAAAAGCTAACCATTCACCTACACAATGGAAATCATTAGTCTTTAATACTGCGGTCGTGGTCAAGGGCGGCTGTGCTCGTAGACTCAATAGCAGGTGATGCCAGTGGTCTGAGACAGACATGTGGCCGGCGGTCAAACCAAGACAATGTTGTAATTGTCTGGCAAGATACAGGACTGATGTGAACTTTAAGTCACTTAACTGTCATCTGATAACAATATTGATCCCTCCCTGATGTGACCTCCTGAAATAAAGATCAAATCGGACATCTGACCTTTAGAGCTGCTGCTGGAGTATCACTCACTCTACTCTGTTTAGTGTTTGCTGTGAAAAGTTTGCAGACAAAACAAAAGGGGATTTTCATGGTTTTCTTCAGCTCAAGATCTCAGAGGATAGAGCTGCGAGTTACTTCAGTGCAATATTGATGTTGTGATATGAGCCTAGATATTGTCTCAGGTTTGTTTTATTGTAATACTGTGACAAAGTTCTGTCTTTTGCTGGCAGTAAAAGCTACATCACAGTTAGGTAGGGCTGGGTTTTGTTTTGTTTTACTGGTGTAAATATCATACCAAAATGAAAAGTATGTATAAAAAGATATTAACATATTTTGCATTAATAAAAGAAAGAAAACCTATCCAAATACAAACAGCTGTATAAGAACTTTGCCCCACTAAAAACTGGCAAAATCTGATAGAAGAATAAGCAAACAGGACAATGAATCTGTCCAGACATCCGATGCCACTACTGTGATATGATACCAACATAGTATTGAGGTTCAATACCCAGTTCCAGGAACATAACCAGAATTTTACAAATACAGAGGTCATGAGTCAAAATCCCTCAAATGTAACCTGCCTTTCTGAAACACCAAAAATAAAATATCAAAAATATTGCCTTATTTATTCAGTTTACTGTTCTACTGTATTTATTGTTCTATAGTTTCTTTAATCTTTGCCAACAGCAAGGTCTAAATGCTGTTGTTGTCTGGTGGAGACAAAATGAGTCTTTTCGTTTATTTTGTTTGCCTGGAAAGGACAAGTGACATCTCACGAAAAATGCAAAAGGTACTCTCTAAAGCCAGTGTTTGTTTGGTCTGCTCTGGGCTCCTGTAGAAACATGGCAGTGTAGAAGAGGAGGATGGGCTCGTTCTAAGGTAACAAAAACACAATGATTCTTATTTTCAGGTGATTAAGCACTCCTGAAATCATACTTCTTCCTCGACTATGTTCAGTGTGTGTATTTACATTACTTCTAAAGATTCAAACCCATAAATTGTAAAAATTATATTAACGTTTAACCAAAACATTGGAGAGCCAGTGACAACTGTTATCCATTATAACCAGAGGACTTTGTCTCTTTGGAAACTATCTGTATATCATTGATGCTCTCTTCACATTTGCACTGCAACTGCTGCACAACAGTTTCCCTCAGGCTAAATAAAGTCCTACCTTAGATGGCAGAAAACTGTCTACACTTTTTGTTTTGAAGCCAGACATATAAACGCCATCAGACTGACCCACAGCTGACCCAGTCCACGTTCTGAATTCCCCTCTGCCTCATTACAACATCAGCCAATCCTCAGTCTCCATCTTCCCCATTTTCTCCATATCTTTATGTCTCATTTGCCGTCATCTGCTTGGTTGTTTTGTACCACAGTAGCTCAATTTATTAGTAGCTGTCCAATTTTATTGATTAGGAAATTCTTTCCTCTCTGCCGTCTGTTTTTCCCATTCAGCTTTCTCCTCCGTCTCCCCCACGTTCCCTCATGAAAGACTAGAAGCCATCCAATGTGCTAGTTTAACTCATGACCACAGCTTCCTGACTACCCCCCATCCACCCACCCACCCTCTATCACTGACACACACGCATGCTTGTTTTCTGCCCTCTTGCCCTGTTGCCTCTGAACCTCCTCTGTCAAAGTCTTTGGCTGAAATGGACCATGAACATCTCCAAACCTCCTCTTGTCCGGTTTCAAACTCACCACCGCCCCTGCCTCCAGCCTCCACATTACTAATGCTCTGCCTCACTATTGTCACCATTGTCATAGCAACACCAAAAACATCTGAGCTCCAGCAACTAGCCCGCAACACGGAGCCAAAAATAGTGTGTGTTTGTGTCTCCGGCTCCTTGTTAGGCATTGGTTGTCAAAAACGTTGCAAGGCTCGATTTGATCTACATATGGCTTCCAGATTCTGCACATCAAGCTGAAACTATCCTTGCCCTTTCTTTGACTTTAGCTGAAACAATCACTTGAAATTTATCTGCAACTATTTTGATAATCGATTGACCATCATTCAAGTTATTTTCCAAGCAAAAACAGCTTCTTAAATGTGAATGTTTTCTGGATTTCTCGGTCTTCTATGATGGCAACTTAAACCTACCTTAAACTAACACAGTCCAGCACAACAGCCCTGCAAAACAAATCCCACCTATAATGTTCAGCATATGATTCAGGGATCTTGATTTAACTTCATGATCATTCTGGAGGCTTGTGCTGCTGTTGAGCTGTATTGATTTTAATAATTTGTCCACCACCGTGTGGGTAGACTAAATATCAGAAACTTCTGACAAAAACTGAACATTAAAAGCCTCATGAGAGCAGGGCTGTTTTATTAAACTGCATTACTTTTAGCTTGTGGACATTACCTCCAAGTCAAAACATTGGGTAGACTATTCACAGTGCAGCCAGCCTTATGTGAGCTGAGAGGAATCTTAACTATCTATTGCTTGTTATGTAACCTGTTTTACTAACACACAGCTCTGCCCTCTGTATCATTTTCTGCCCAAGATTTAGGCTGGACCATCACAGAAAGTGCTATGGAGCATATCTGTTATCACTGTATGTTGATTTAATGCGCCACACATGCCAGATATTCGAGATTATTAACCTGTATATGTGTCGCCTGTGATTTTATAAAATGGATAAATGTTGCTGCTTCGTATTTTACGCTGTCAAAACATTATTAAGTCTTCTTTTTGTACAAATAATCACGCTATCAAACTACACCCCGGGCCATATCGCCACATCAACCCACAGACAGCATCGTGATCAGCCCACTTAGCTACATCGACGCTCCTGTCTGATGCCTGCCGACTTTTGGGGATCCTATTTGGGCTCACCAAACCCGGGTACGCAGGCTCTCCGGTCCTCCTCTTCCACCTCCTTCTCCCTCTTTCCTCCTCTTCCCGTTACGGCGGCTGAACTCTCCGTTAACGGTAAACTCCTCTTTCAACTCGCTCGCTCTCCTGCCGTTGGAAACAATCACTGGGGCGCGTGCATCGAGGTGGTAGAGGGAGGAGGAGGACAGCGCGAGAGGTCCATCTGTTGTGGCGGAGCTCGCGGCACAGCAGCGTCGGGGGCCCGGCTGGGAGCCAATCAGAGAGCGACCCTGACGCCCCTTTGTTCGCGCTGCGTGCGGAGATGAATGAAAACACGCAAACAATGGGAGAGCAGGAGACACGCACACCATCAGCTTGCACTACTCCTCCAGGGACAGCCAAATTTACTTGGCACGATGAATGCGAACAAAACTGATCTTTGAACGTCCCATGAAACTCTGTGGACTCAGTAAAAGAAAAGCAAATGGTATGTATTGTGATATAAGTCAACATATTTAGTATTAGAATTATTTTAGTGTGCCATGCTTCTGATTTATGTAATTGACAGATCAATTCTTATCTGCAACTGAGTATTTTTATTTTTGCCATTCCTAACATTTCATTTCTTTTCCTTTTGGAAAATGGATTCTACGATACTTATTCTTATCACAGGCTATAGGATGGTACATTAAATAGGTTTTGATTTGGGAAAATTGCTTGGATATTTGGGCTCTGAGGAGTTGTGTGGGACCATTTTCACAACTTTTTAATGTTTAGACTTGCACAATTAATCAAGAAAATAATAGGCAGTGTAGTTGGTAACTTTACAGCAGGACCTCTGCAGCTCACTGTGCACGGTGTTCCTGAAACTAGATTTTGACACAGGGACCCAAGATATGGTAAAAAGCAGGACTCATGTCAAGGCCCTCAGTGTATTAGCTGATATTGTGCATTAGCAGCGCATATTCCCAAACACAATTATTAATTACATTACCACAAACCAACTGCCAAACAGGGAATCTAGGGCTCAGAGGAGGTTGCTACTTTGCCTCTGGAGGAAACTGACAAGAAGTTTTTAGATCTTTCTGTGCAGCTCATCAATATTTGGGCAAGCCATTAGTCCTTTTATCGTAGTTAAATCAGACTGTCAGAGAATCTGACCAGCTACATATTTCACTTTTATTGTCACAATCACAGTTGGTGACCAATAAAGACAAAAGACTGCATTCGTTCTGTAACATCTTATTAAATAGTTTTAGGAACAAAGAAATAAACATTTTGTTGCTACAATTAGTTTACACAATTTCTCTTCCAGAATGTTTAGCAAACTTTACTCAATAGACTTTTTTTTTCCTATTACATCTATTAAAAGTTTCTCAGCTCGGTCTTTCATTTATTTATACTGGTTATGTGTTAACAAGGACAGAAAGCAATGTTAGAGTAAAAAAATACAATATGAGAAGGTCCCAATAAACAAAAGGATTCCACCAAACCACAGATTCAAAACAGGATCAAAATGTATTTACTTTTTAAATAAAAAGTACAACAAAATGGTGCACTTTCCAGCATGATTTAAGATTAAAAGTTATGATTTGTTTCTTACAAATATTTGCTTGCAAAAACATGAAAACAATGTATAAAAAACAAAAACACAGAAAAAGATAAAACACAATACACAAAAGTATATTCTTCAGGTAGCACCCCCTTCAAAATAACTGAAAGGGATTGATGTTTTTGTGTTACACACTTTATGGCCACCTTCTTAAGAGTCATCTGTTGGTTAACCTGATGATCAAAGACAAGAGCCAAGTTTTGGAAAATCCAAGGTATTTTTACTATAACTGGGTTCACTCTGTAAAAGCTATTTGAGAAATACATACAGATATGTGTAGGATCCTATAATAAGAGAGAAAGTTTGATAAAAACTGGAAAAGAAAAGTTAAAAACGAGAAGCTGCCTTTAGACACAAAGACGTTCAATGTTCACCGTAAAGTGAAAGGCATGTTCACTGAGCTTTCAATGACCAAGGCTCTTAATAAGGTGGCCAGCTGGTGTCTTCTCCTGCATCCAGAAACATCAACAGTAAGAATTCCCAGGGAGAAAACCAGGTACACCAAACATGAGAGGACACCAATATATTTTCACTGTAGGACTGGGGGGGTGGGGGTTGGGTGTTAACAGAGAGTGTGTGATGGGAGAAGCAAGTGCGGGTTGCATGAACATGATATGACACAGAAAACAATGTCACATGTTGTGCATGTGATTATTGTATGTGCAGCCCATGTACTAAAGGACACACTAAGGGGGTTTGCCAAAAACTGCCAAACCACCCTGCATCAACTCCCTCTCTGAGAGAGAGGATGCAGGAGGCAGTGACTGCTCTCCGACCCTTTTCTTAATCATCATCTGCTCCTGCAACAAGGTCACGCAGCGTTGGTAAGGAGGCCAAAAACATCAGCTGGTGTGCCAATAACACACTGCTAATTTTGCCAAACACCCCATAACACTGTGTCTTATCTACAGCTCTCCAGCTGCCAGTCCTAGATGAGGAGACTGAGGTTTTAAATGTGCAGTTTCTGCACACATCAATGGACTCTAGCTAACCTAGCCTCTTGTGTGATCAGCAATGCTTGTGTTACTCTGTGTCATATCACAGATGTCTACAGTCTACCCAGAATGATAACATTAAGGTGAGATCTATATTTCCACAGAGTCTGTTAGTGTTACACCACATTCTGAGACCCAGTTAGGAATTTCAGTTTTCACCTTTCTTCATTGCATTCTGCACTTTGACAGGTGTGACTGAGAACGGTATCACCACAGAATTTTGACACAAATTTTGTTATCAGGGATATTGATGAACTGCAATCTGTGACACTACAGAATCAACACCATGAAGAAGAATTTGTGCCCCCATATAAATACTGTGGGGCTGGGGCTCATTTTGGTAACATCTAAATAAAGTATGTGACATAGAGTGTGGTAGAAAAAAAAAACAAAAAAAAAAAACAAGCAATATAGCTTGCTAAAATTCCCATTTGGGTCACATAGTACTATAGGCTAAAAGTACACCCAGAAATGTAGAACAACAGAGTATAGTCCCACAGTCTGCGGAAATATTGCATTTTAACCAATTTCATAATGCTGGACTGACTGCAGACCCCTTCAAGATCAGAAAAAACACATTTGAAGATGCAACCCACTGCTAGATAACAGGTAAAAAAATGCTTATAGGGATCACTATGTGACTGAATCACAAGACTAATGTACAGAGTGCTGAAGTCATAAATGGGGCAACAGCTAGCCATGCTATCGTAGAATAAGGCCCAAAAACAAAGCAGGTCAGCCACTTATGTTCAGGTCATCAAGCAAAAAATGACTTTAAATCTGCAGCATTCTCATGACATTTTAGGGTTTCAGGTCAGTGAGTGTTACTCTGACGTTCTTGGCACCATTACATGTGCAAATAGTACTTGTAGTAAAAGGCCCTCACTCTGAAATCTGACTCAACCATCCAGTTCAACATTTAAAAGTGTTCTTCTGTTGTCTTTAAAAACAAAATGATATAAATGGAATGAAATAGAAGCTGCTTACATCTTACTTTAGAGACTATCTTTAGAAAAACTGCTGTCCACAGGTGAGTTTCTAAAAGCACCGACTGCAGCTGAGACTGAGAGCAGACGAGCAGCATCAGTCATCATCACACCAATCTGAACAGGGCATGGACAAGTAAACTAATAAATATACTTTCAACATTGTGCAAGAGAAACATTTACTCGCTTGAAGCAACCATTAAACACTAACTCTTCTCATAAATAAATAAATAGCTTTAAAAAGAGATAAAAGGTGAGAAAACTGGGGATTAAATTTCAAAATAATGGCAACAATTGCCAATACTTAAAGAAAGAATTTTGGTATTCAGTAACAGAGCAGGAAGAAAAGAGCTTTTAGCATTTTGGTTTAGTAAAAATCTCAGTGGGGATAAACATTTAGTAGTTTTCTTAGAGCTGTTATTTCTCTCATTGTACGGTTATTAATTTCACATTTACAAAGATTATAATGTTGCAAACTCTTTTTTTAAATTGCTGTTTTTCAATTAAAACACCAGAGGCACACAGTGTGGTCAAATCAGAGACTCACTCTTTAGGGTCACACCTGGGTTCATAACAGGCTTCTGATACTCTAAAATGTTCCGTTACTCAGCTGGATGTGCTGCTGCGGCCTGAACTACAACAGACATGAACAGTAAAAAAACAAACAAACAAAAAACAAAAAACATCAGCAGTAAACTAACTGAAGCAGAGTGAGAGTGGGAGGCGTACTGGTGACTGAGGATGGGAGGAGGAGGAGGATATATAAGGGAAAGTCGTTAATGCCATTAAATCAGTGAAAATCGTTAAGGACATCAGCAAGTGTTATGATTGGCTGTTGCAAAGACACACACTGCACCATTGAGTCCATCCAGAGAACAAAAGGATGACAGTTAAACTCTCCAAACCCCTTTTATCGCATTTAAATACTCCATATCCAAACAAAAACAATCCCCTTACTTCTTAGTACAATTATTTAAGTGCTCACCAAGTGGCTTTGGACGGTGGCAGAGGTGTATTAGTTTATGGCGCGGCCTTTGTAAATCCTACATTAATACACATTACGACTAAAAGCAGAGCACAAGTCACACCTTAAAACTGTGAGATAACATCCACACAGAGGGTCAGAGATCTCTGCAGTCATGGGATAAAAACATTTAATTCTGCTGCTGTCATTCATCGTTTTTAAGCCTTGTATTTACGTACACAAGGTTTTAAAGTCTGTCTGAAAAGGCCACGTCCGTGTTACTGTGTGCCATTAATGCAGATTTTGCAAATGCACCACGCTAATCACGGTAGTAGAGGCTTTATCAAAAGCTTGTTTCAATGTGCAACTGCCTACGTTAGATGAGGTTAAAAGTTACCAAATAAAAATAAATATCTACGACAATTTATTTTGCTTTAGAGTAAAGCAAAGCAAGCCAGGTCCCATTTGACAGCTAAATGAGACAGCGGTGCATTCAGGAAAACCAGAATGTTGGGCTTGTTGGTAACTACTGCTTAATACTGACAAAGTATGTAAACTGGTATGTTACAGAGGAGATCCTGTGAATATTAGCATTAGCATAGCGAAGGGGGTTGTGAGGTTTTTTAGTATAAGATGTGCAGATATGATGTGCTGCTAAATGGGTCGCTGGGGTGCTTTACTGAAGAAATGAGGGACGGGAGCTGTAGAGTGACATTCTGGTTTTGAACTCAGGAGGCAGATAGTGCAAAAATAAATGTCACAATCACTTTGCATGGCTAAGGGCACCTGACAAACCACTTCCATCAATCGGCATGGCCCTGACGTGCATTGTAGCGCTCGAGCTAGTTTTGGTGAGGCTGTTGGTGTGAGCATGTGTGTTTGTGTCTCGAATAAGGTTGCATAATAAGTCTAGAGGCAATGATTCATATCAGAAATTTTGCATAATCCTCAATTGACATAATATCATCTACAAATATGTTTTATAAAAGGACTTTGCAGTAAAATTTGGCAGTGATTACGAGTCAATGAATCATCAAGCTTTGGTCGTTTGATGTCCATCTGTCTCACTCTGGATTAAAGTGCAACTAAATAAATGCACAAAACTGTTATCTCTTGCTGATTACTGTACACACATGCACACACACCAAGTAACCTCTGCATGGTGACATCTTTTATAGCATGCTGTAACTTGCTATAGCATGCTTAAAATGGCATAGTGGGAAGTGGGAAAAGACTGACACGAGCTAAAGAAAACACACACTGATGGGGGGGTGGGGGGTGGGTTGGTGCATCACATTTTCTTCCACACAATCCTGAATCCCACACTGCTTCTGTCCTCCACTCTCCCATCCTTTTACCTTAGTGTACCATCCCTTGCTCCCCAAACTCAGACACATTTCAGAATTTTTAGCACCAGCCCGTTGGCTATACCCGACTCTCCCCCGGTGTCGCTCCTCCCTCCCCTCCCATTCCTCCTCCCTTCACTGCATCCCCATGTCCCATTCTGCTCCTGCAGGTTTCCCGTAACCTCCCCCATTGGTAGCCCGTGAAGGAGGGGCTGATGGGGAAGTACTTGAAAATGGGGTGTCTGTGGATGAAGTCCATTCCAAACGGCAGATCATACGATCTCATCCCTTCCAGCTCTGCTGCACTGAGACCAGCGCCACGTTTCAGCTTCCTGATGCCTCGTTCTTCGGGGGAACCTGAGGAGGACGACAGATTAATCACAAGTTCCTCAGAATCCACAATGAAAAGCCCAACTTAACAAGAAGGAACATGATAGACAACATGAACTGTTTAGCTTTCCTTTGTTGGCACAGTATTATGATCTCTTTGAAGACAAAGAAACAGAAAGAAGGTGCTCAGCAAGTTAAGCCCCGACATCCTTCTCCCCCTCCAAGTCTTCCAACTCTCCCAGAGGGGTCTTAATGAGATGTTCCCAGACCAAATCAGATATCTAACAGCCCACAGCATGTTCTGCCTTTACAGGTATACCTGTACCTTTTGTGCAGGCGCAGCCACGCAATTATAATTTTCTTGTATCCTGTAAACCACCTTTCCATCCAGCCATAACCTTAATAGCGCAATGACAATACATTTTTAGAGTGGCAAATGTGAAAAAAGAGTGGATTAAACACCTTACCGGGGATAGTATTGTCCAAAATGAAGGCGACAGAGCCTCCAACAAACATGGCAGTGGTGAGGAGTACGTTCAACACCTGGTCAATCTCAACGATGCCTGAGAAAGATACAGAGACAGGAGCTTAAGATGTGTCTTAACAAAATTGTATTGGGGCTGTGATATTGTCCAGCCCTGGTTTGTATACTGTACAGAAGGGGTCTCCACTCACCAGTGACCAGCGGGTTCTGCTTGAGGTAGCTTGGCAGCATGAGACCGAAGAAGATGGAGAAACCCAGAACAAAGAGGTTCCTGGAGGAATTGAGGTCAACAAACTGCAGGTTGGACAGTCCCACTGCTGTGATCATACCAAACAGGGTGCAGAACAGAGCTCCAAGGACAGGGTCGGGCAGAGAGGCAAACAGAGCGCTGAATTTACCCACAAGCCCCAGCAGCAGCATCATGGCAGCTCCATACTGGATCACACGTCTGCTGCCCACCTGGAAGACCAATCAGAAATCAGAAAGAGTAAAGGGGAAGCTACTGACCCTTAAAACCTCCATCTGTGTGAGGAGGGTTCGCCATATCAAAGACAGAGAGCAGCTAGCTGGAATGGATGAGGACTAGAAAATCTATTTTGCTGCTGACTTGTTCTCCATTAACCCTAACTCGAAGCATGAGGACAATGGAGGCAAAATCTTAAAAAAGAAGAAAAGAATGCACCATCTATTTTATAGCGCATGCTGGTTGACAAAAGTCATTTACAGTTAAATACATGGTAGTCGAAGCTGAATGAACAAGGCCCATCATTATGCATGTTGATGGATGTTTCCTGCTCATGACAGAGAGCGACGTGTGCGTCTCACAGTTGATTTAGACCTCCACCTTAATGGAATGGCACTTTATATGAAGGGCTAATCGGTTTAATGTAGGGGAGCCCCCAATTATTTTCATTCTGAATTAATATACCTATCACTTCTTCATATTGTTAAGTTCGACCAACCAACAGCTCTCAACCCCAGATCATTCAAATAGTCAAAAACAAAAGGCAGGTTAAGAACAGAAACTCTAAGAATACAGGTGTGTGTTACCTTTGTGATTCCCAGGACACCTATATTTGGACTGGACGAGGTGGAGCCATTTCCTGTCCCAAAAAGACCATCCAGCACACAGGAAATACCTTCTACAAATATCCCCCTACAGAGACAAAGGAAAAACAACCTAATTAAAGCAAATCTCCAGACAGTGAAATGTCTGTGTGACACTTCACGAGCCAATTGAAATGTTGGAGACAATAAAGAAGAACAGAAATAAGAGTTACCTATTGATGGCATGGATGGGAGGTGGAGGAGCACAAGAGAGGCGTGCACAGGCGTAGTAATCTCCAATCGATTCGATGATGCTGGCCACCACAGCGCTCATCATGCCGATCACACCTGCAGCTGTTACAGTAGGAAGGCCCCACTGGACTGTCGAGGTAAACACATAGAAAATATCTTAAAAATGACACTTCCTGCCTCATCGCCACCGGCGGGGGTTTTGCTGTGGTCTATATTGAGAAAGTTCAACTTTTATGTCAGTTTTGTACTTTTCAGTTTAATCTCTAAATTTGTCCTTGGATTTTAAAGCAATTTACACTAATATTTTCTGCCTCTCCCCCTATTTATACAGTATACTGGGTCAAAATAATCAGACTAATTCCTTTGTATGTGCATACCTCCTCATTGTTTACCGTCTGCCCTGTACATATCATAGTTACATCACTGACATAGAACAGCTACATTCATTTGCGTTCTACATCAGTGGTGGAAGAAGTACTCAGATCTTTCACGTAGAGTGAGTAAAAGCAGCAATACAACAGTGAACAAATACTTACTTACAAAATATATTTTAAGTACTTATGCATAATGGACCATTTCAGAATCATATATATTGTATGACTGCATTATAATTATTGTTGCATTAATGATTAAGTTGTCACTTTTATATTGCAGTTTGTAAAGGTGGGGTCATTTAAATTACTTAATTTACTGCTGGGTAGCTTAGTTCTAATTCATATAGACTTTGTTTTAATAATCGAAATCGGCAACTGAAGTAATAAGTAATGAAGTAATAAATGTAGTGGAGTAAAAAATACAATATTTGCCTCTGAACTGTAGTAGAGTAGAAGTACAAAGAAGCATAAAATGAAAAAAGTAAAGTACCTCAAAATTGTACTTGAGAAAAAGTCCTCAGTTACACTCCGCCACTGCTGTATATTTTGTATACCAATGTGTGTGTATTGTGTACAGTATATCACAGCAACACACCATCCTACTCTAACTGCGCAATCTGTTTATTGTTGATTCTGTCTGGTTTGATGCATTTCACTGGTATTTGCTATGCGCTACTACAGTAGAGCTGAATGAATCTAATCTAATCTAATCTCTAAGATCATTGTTGTTCACAGTCTAGCTCCAGGGAAAATGTTTACTGCTCATAGTGGGACTTATCAGCAGCAAACAATGTACAGTTTTAATCTTCATGAAACATTGATTCTCACTGGGTTGACACATCTTATAAAGACCAGGCATTAACATCAACAATGCTTTCCAACAGCATCTCCCTCCTCTTTCTCTTCATAAACACACTTACAGGGATATGGGATCTTAAACCACGGTGCAACAGCGAGGATTCCTTGACGTGCGTCTGTGCGTGCGTAGAAGCCGTACTTGTCTACCTCCGGTGGGAAAACATCAGTTACAGTGAAAATGAAACACAGCAGCCACGAAACCAGGATGGCCATGATGATCTGGGTCCAAGAGAGGAAAAAAAACACTTATCAGACATTCACAAGGATGAAGTGAAATAAAAAACACGTCATCAGTTCTCATCCTTTATCCTCATGACAGTTATGTCAGATGTGTTCAGTAATCTCGTTATATGTCAAAAATACATATGATGAAGGTGTGGGTGGAGGTCGACAAGCTCCACATGACAACGCTGGCTGTATTCACTGAATCATGTCAACTTCTGAACGATCCAATCAATCAATCTAAGAGATCATATTTAAATCCCTCTCATAAGTAAGAAGTGCATCACAGTAAAGAAGACAGAGATGCTCTAACTTCTGCTTCACTGACTTATTGTTATTCATTTGCCACACTTTAATTTATTGTAAAAATAAGCAGATACACGTTGCACAGTGTTGTTAGATTCCAAAGCTCTGGCATGTTGGCTGACACAAAATCAAACATTTTTACAATTAAGAGTGACCCAGTAAAAAGCAAAAAGCAACAGGAAGTCGTTTGAGGGGACAGGTACAGCATAATGATGTGAATTTAAGAGCATTTTTATTATTCAATACATCACCAGCAGAGGGCAGGGAAAGACTGATTTACACGCTGCACAAAGGCAGGCAAAGGGAAACCTCTTAACTTCCCAGGGAGACAGAGATTAGCTCTGTTGAATAATTTGTGACTTAGATGGGAACACAGTTTGTGGTGGAGGTAAGAAGGGAATTGTAAAGAAACCAAGGTCAATTCAATAAAAGAGAGCAGAATATTTACAAAGAAAAACAAATCAAAAGTGGAGCCCAGACACAGTTTGTTCAAAAGGCACAAAAGCTGAGGTTTTTATGAGAAGCTGTGTACTCACAGGAAACATTTTGAAGACCTGCAGCCTATAGGACGTCCAGCCTTTCTTGGCTTTGTAGACTGGCAGAGGGAAGTGAACGTTTCTGGCATACTGAGAGAAGAGCAGCACCAAGAAGATAGTCCTGCAGACAGAAACAATCTGGTTGTGTTTATCATTTTCTACACTGTATAATCTCCTTTGAGAGACCTAATTTTCTATTCATGTTTCCTCCCATCTACGTCTGACTAGGGCCCCAGAGGTTTCAGAACCAATCAATTATCCTAACTGCCTCAGAAGGAGCAAATCAGTGGCAATTACAGGCACATAGCCTCAGTCCCTGTGGGCGAGAGGAGAGGCCCTCCAGCTGCAGTGTCAACAGCCATGACACAGCAGGAACTGGTGTCACACCATGTGAATATCACTGCCTTGAAGTGGATCTTTCCCCATGAGTTAATCCTGTATCTGCATCTTCACAGTCTGAACCTTTTGTGTAAGAAACATGTGACTGTGAAAAAGATACCCCATCCTTATCAACAGAGAACAATAGTTAAAGACAGGTTAAAGTCAGTCAGGTACGGTGGTTTCCAATGGTTACAGGTTTCCATAGCAGAAAAAAACAGTACCAAAACACTTATAGAAACCTGTCATACCACCCCTGCATCATTATCCACTACAGCTGTCCATGCTCAGTGCATTCAGTTATTTCCCCAAAATACAAGGAAATGCATTTCTGCCCTCTTGCACTACCACACTGATGTAGATCCATCTGAATCACGATCATCAGAACATACTCAGCATACAAAGGGAACAATAGAGAAGTGGATTTCAGGCCACTTTAAAGATGTTTTTGCTGACACCTGAGTGTGTACTTACAGCATAGCAATGCCCCAGTGTTTTCCAGCCCTCTCCCCTGCAGCCTGGAAACCAGACAGGCCGATAAGGGCCACGGTGGGGGTGATGGTCAGAGGTCCGATGTACTTAAGTAGGATCCCGGGCAGACCCAGCGCGCCGATACACACCTCAACCAGGGATGACACAATGATAGCCCCTTGGATCTGACAGAAAGAAATTATAGAGACAAAAAAAGGGGGTTAATGAAGACGAAATGCTCAAAAAAGTGGCAGAACATGGAACTACCACTTAAAATCGTTAAAATCCAGTTCACTGAAGTACAGGTGCAGGCTCAGAGGGATACAAGACGATGGTGCCTGAAGCAACTAAATGTTTAATTAAACACTTAAATCTAAATGGATACCTCCCTGCAGCATTTGGTAAAGGAACCCCCCCCACACCTTGCCTGAAATGAAGAGTGTCTCCGCTAATGTCAAAACAAATTACTACATTTTATGAAAATGAATATTCAGTTTATTAAGCTTCAGGAAAAATGAGAAGTTGCAGTTTTACATGACAGAAAGGTTGGAACCATCTATACTGATTATGAGATCATCAGCATGTGTTGGATCTGTTGGATTCTGTTCAGCACTGATCACATAAAAACAAATGTCCCGGAGGAAGGCTTGTACATCACTAGCACTTTTCTCATTGTAGCCAAATTATATATGAAAATCAAATTTACGAATCAAAAATGAGGAAAATTTTGTTTGGAGGAAATGAGATGACTGAATAACCGGTGTTGATAATCCTGTTTGTCCCATCTTTATCTGTCTTTGTGTTCTCCTGTCAGCTTTTATTACCTGCATGTTCCTGCTGCCCTCAGCCCATCCATGTCCCACGCAACAATTTGATTCAATTTGATTGAGTCGAGTCTCGATCACGTCACATAAAAAACAATTACTCAACTGGATTACGAAAACGGAAAAAGGTTAATACGAATTAACAGCTCCTGTCACAGAAAACCAAACCCTGCAGCCATATGCACACAGTGATGCCCCAATTTGGCTCAGTTTACACTGTTTCAAGATCAAAAGATCCATTATTCAACTACAATTGTGTAAAAAATTGTGTAAGGAGTTATTCAAGTTAAGTTGAATAACGTCTTGCAGCATGCTCATGTTTACCGAGCTCTAATTTTTACAAGGATATGTTTTATACCAATTTTTTGTCGATCCAGTTTTTCAAGCCTCCTCCCGCTCCTCCCTTCCTATCCACCTTTCAAGTCTGAGTCTCATATTTCTTTGCCTCACCTCTCGTATCCTGGGGTGCCAGATGTGCTCTGTGTGGAAGAGCTCTGTGCTGTTGAATACTGGAACTTCTGGTGATGGAAAAAGACAAGATGAGAAATTAAAAACAATGTGAATCATAACTCTAGTTACGTTTAATTCTCAGTTGTATTTGCAGGCTTTGATGCTGGCAGTGTTAGGAGTTGGGCTCAAAGTAAGCAAAGATACAATAAGCCAGTTTTTATCATGCCATATCAGACGGGAGCGTCTATACTGACCGAGCCAAAAGTGAGAGACAGAGGGGTTACCTGTATTATTACACTTCCATTTGTCCAGTGACAGGATGGCTCTGGCTGGTGCGAGGAAGGCAAAAGCGCTGGCCTGGAACAGAGGCAACCTAAACACAAGAACAGCAAAGATGTTACGAGTTTGGATTATCAGACCAATTCACAACAAAAGGAGTATTCAGAGGCAAACAAGGTGATTTTCTGTGTAGAACCACCGGGTGTGCCAGCATGTCAATTACAAGTCATCATTGTGGGACAGAGAGTTCATGCTATTCTTGTCAGTAATTATTCCCATTTATCTGTCAATCTTTCACTGTGTGGAGTGTAAGAACCCCTCTGGTCTTTTGTTGGGTAACAAGTCAGTTGGGTATGCCAGCTAAGGACTGGATGTGGTAAGTAAGACCTGTTCTGTCTAGCAGAGATTCCTCCCCCCATTGGGATTGGGACTGGGATATATATTTATATAGTTTTTTCTTTTAATTTTTCAGCATTCAGAAATCTTCTGAGTTGCCTCACTGCTTACATGTGGTGTCAGAATGACTCTTGCTGTCCTAAATATGCGACTCACAGTAGACATCAGTTCACAGAAATGTATGTACTCAAACTAAAAAAAAAAAAAAAAAAAAAAAAAAACACATATTGTTGTCTATTGCTGTTCTCCACCAGGCAAACCAACTTCCTCAAGATGTGTAACATACACACCTATATATATATATAAAAAAAAAAAAATTCACACATCACCTGTGAACATGCAAACCTGTTTACATTAATTATGCAGTTTAGTAGCCTGATACTCAGATTGAAAACCTTCAATGTGTGTACTGACTAGAGAACAGTATTTGACCACCAATCAGACAACTGAGGACATGTTTTCGTGCTCAGCATCAACATGCCTTTGACATTTGCCTCCTCTCTTCTCCAGTTTCCACTCAGTGGAATCTCTCAGGAGACAGTAACCCACAGAGAAACAGTGGCTGGATGTGTCACCTCAGCTCAGAACTGACACACAGAGTGTAGGCTGTTCGTGTGACAGGAATGCCATTCATGTTGAAGCCAAGACCAGACTGTGGGGTTGTTTGTGTGAGAGAGCAAGGAAGAATGAGAGAGAGAAGTAGACACATTCTTTTCTTGAGAGCCATCGCCCTGGTAAGCTGACCTGAAAAAGTCCCTGTAGCTACTGCGATAAAAGAAATACTGCAGAAGCTTTTAGTTATCTCCACCACAGAGGTTATGTGGTGTTCTGGTATGATCTGTTTGCTTGTCTGTCAGCCAGATTATTGAAAAATTACCGCATGATTTTGGTGGAAAGGTGTGGCATGGGACACTGTACCAGTAATCCTCAGTCAGCTGACACATGTAGTTGCTCAAAGTTCATACAGTAAGCAGTTGTTATGGAGCACTCAGGGACAGTTGTTTCTTGGGAGTGTGTCAAATGTGAAACTGTCTGCAAAAAAACTCCACCAGATAAAAATGCTTCACAAGAACAAGCAGTAATATTGACCATGAAGTAATTTCTTCCTTGTGAACATAGTTTCTCATAACTGTTTTTGATAACAAGCTTTCAGTTTAAGCATTTGATATGTATGTATACATACATGAGTGTTTTCAAATGAATGTTACGTACATGAAATATTTCCAATGAATATAATTCTAATAGTTTTCCAAATATATCTAGGCATGTATAGTGGTTGAGCTTGCAGATTTGCATATCATAGGAAAGTGAGGTACTGGCCTTGGCAGAGGTCTGCACTCTGAGTGCCCTTCTAGTGACTTCTGCTGCTGCTGCTGATATTAAAGGGACACATATAAAACGTCTGTGGAGATTGAGTCATACTGTGTTACAGACTACAAGTCAGTATATTTTGACAATTTATTTATTTTTGTCTCTCTCAAGTCCCACTTTTTATGGAAGTGCAATACCAAATTGGTGGAATACTCCTTTAACTCCTGTGGTGGAGTTAAAGGCTAGATACCTCAATATAGATACAATTTTAATCATTCATTTTTTTATGAATTACAACCACAGAGATTAAGTTTCCAGACATACATATTGGTTCCTTATTTGAACATTTGGAAAGATCACTAAATAAGGCTGAATAAGATAAATAAGCCAGTGGTCTGGTCTAACCAAAAACAGAGAGAACAAAGTCATGAGTCATTTTGGTATATAGATAGACAGCCTTCCCCACCACATACACCTTTCAATAATAATTAAAAAAAAAAAAGTTTCTCTGAACCCATTTTATGTTTGAGTAAGAAGAAAAGTACATAAGACTGTATTTGCACACTATCTTACTGAGGCATCAGTCAAGGCCATCGAGTTTTGTCAAACCAAACAGTGAGTACCTGTCACTGTCTGGGTTTGTCTAAATGAGGTGATTTGGCCAGAGTGGAGGGGGCTGCTGCTGCATTCCAGGAACAATAATGAAAATCTTGGAATGTGCCACGATGTGATGAAAAGATTAGATTTATTACACAAACTGAGTTTATCTCACTGAACTGCTCCTCTTTCATGAAAGAAAAGCTAGAATTAGTGCCTTGCAGTTGTATACCTCTGCAGTTTACATGTCTGTCCTGACTCATGAGTAATGAGGACTTCAAAGGAATTTAATAAATGGTATTAAATGTCTTTTTGGTGAAACTGAAGCTGTATGGTTCCACTGAATAATTTTCCAGGGTGAAACATGCTGTCATCAATTCCAGACTATTTCACAGAGGAATGATAGAGAGCGGCATCACATGGTGCAACAACAACCTGAAGGCTCAACATCAGCGAAACCAATGAGTTTATTGTGGATGAGGAGGAAGAAGGAAGAACATGTGTAAGCAGTCGGTGTGGTGTCATATTGCATGGTTGAAAGCAGGCCTCTTGGTTAAACAGGCTGCCGGCAAAGATATGGCTGTGTGTTTAGTCGACAGGGGAAAATACGCATGTCAAAGTCAAATGCATGTCACTCATCCCTCTGGCATGCATGTAAACACCACCTTTTCAGCTACCTTTTACAAAAGAAAATATCAGTCACATGGGATGACCGCAGTCACATGGGCGACACAGGGAACTTAAAATGTCAACTCATCATGTTCTCAGAGAAAATACGCATACAAGACACCTACTGTAGAATAAAAATCTCTTTTACAAGTCAGAAACATAACATGTCTGCTTCATATATCTGTGAGAGGTTTTCTAGGAACCTGCAATGACAAAAAAGGATGCGTAAGCATCTACTTAAAACACACTCCAGAGTGACATGAGGAGGAAGGATAGAGAAAGAGGAACTTCAAGTTGACAATGGTTCTTGTCTTTAATTGGTACTTCTAGATGAGTGTGAGAGTGAAATGAAGAGGGAGAATAAAAAGAGAGGAGGTGAAAGACAGAATATATGCAAGAGTTTGTGCATATTCATTCAAGAAAGCATTTCCCTACATCTATGTGAAGCAGTATTGTTTATGTGTGTGTGTGTGTGCGCGTGTGTACCTGCAGCCCAGTGTGGTCTGTAGCAGGGTGGTGATCCCTACACAGAAGAAGATGGTCCCTATGAGCTGACTGGTGGCCCACTGATCGAAACCGACACACATCGCCTCAGCGAGGAGGAATGGCACCGCAATAGTTCCACTGAAACATGTCAAGTAGTGCTGCAAAGACAAGAGGCGACAGAGTCAGTGTGTATTATGGGGGTGTGTGTGTGTCCATTTTTTGACTTCACTTGACATGAGATTTTGATTGTTAAGTCAGCACAGCACAAAAACGCCTTTAAGGATATTTCCATATATATCAGATTTCCTCCCAGGCACAAAACATAGCATCCCACATCCTTTGGTTAAAACGGATTGTGTTTCGCAAACATATAAATGAATTGATAAATAAATCAATAAAAAAACAAAACAAAACATTTTTTAGAACTCTCCAAAGTCCCTATGCTTTTCACCAAATTTGGTATAGAAGTGGACAACACAGCAAAAAATAAATAAATACAGACATTGTTTTGATTTTCTTAAGTCACACCTGATAATTGCCACACGTCTTGATGATGTCTTTAAAATGACTCCACACACATCAGTCTGGCTCACTAATTATTGGTATTCATCCCTGCATTACACCCTAACATTCCCAGAGCAGATTTAGATATTTTCCAAAAGGATCAGCCAATCAGCATAATTGTGGCTAAGTGTGGAAAATTCACTCCCACTCTAACCTTCCTCCACCTGACCTGGGCTGCCACCTGTGTGGGTGGAACTCGTGAATGTAAAAGGAAGCCTGCTCGTCTGTGGCAAACCCTTTCTGAACAAAGAAGATGGAGGGTGTGTTTGCACTTTTCCTTGAATAGTTTAGTTAGTTTGATCGTTTAGGAATGAAATTCTATATTTTGTAGTGATATGGTTTGTTTATTCCAGTATAAGTGCAGTTTCATCTGTGGTGAAGTTACTGTTTCAGTATATTTGTACAACATTTATGTTTAAAGTCAGAAAATTCAGTTCGTTAAAATTTCTATAGTAATAAAGCATTATGATGAATAGCCAATATGTAGTTTTCTTTTGTTGTAGGGACCAATTCAAACTAGCCTTTGTTAATCTGTTCTAAAAGTCTGGCGCCAGGATTGCCAATCAACTTAACGGCCAGACTGTTCTGATGATTGAGGCAGAGTCTTCTACAATATACAATGTCCAATGCAGATTTGTGTCCAATATTCTTCTTTTTTCCCAATATTACAATATAAATTTGAAGGACTGTGCAGCCTTGGCTGGGGAACGTGCTCGCTAAATCTCTTATACGTTTGGTTTCTTTCGCAGATATGGTATCTTCTCAGTAATGACTGTGACAGAGGACAAGAGTCCAGTGTCACACAAACACGTTGTGTTCACACACTGAGGACATTAACCCACTGAACCACCAACATGATGACTGTGAGCAAAATCCTATTTACATGTCTAGCTTCCAGTTGCGTCATATATAATGAATCGGTGGGATGAAAAAAAATGTACCGACAAGTACAACCAGTGTAAAAAATAGGACACAGCCTGATTATACAAGACACATGTAAATGCATGTTTTCCAGTCGATATGGTGAGACATTTCTCACTTCTTCTCTTATGTGATCGTCAGGTAGACAAACTATACTGACGAGTGATTACACATTGTAAGTCAGTGACACAGCTTTGTGGAAAAAAAAAAAAACAAAAAACACAGCTGCGTGTAGATTTACCTGTAAACCCAAGAACACACACAGATACCAGGGCGGGGTATCTTCAATGGTATAGATCATATCCATCCTCCTTGCATCCACACTGTCTGTGCTGTCCAACGTCTCAGACATTGAGCTCTACACACACACACACACACACACACACACACACACACACACACACACACACAGAAACAGGATGAACAATAGCTTCATATCTTTCTTGACATGTTTACTCTGTACGGTACACTTCACTTCACTAATCATTTCAAATGATGTCTGCTCAGTGTGTCTGAGCTGTGAGGGAGGGTGAAATTTATGAATGATAACAAAGGAAATGATTAAAAAAAAAAGAAAGTCAAAAAGAAAGTGTGTGAAAGAAAACAATACATGACTTCAGTCTCTCAGCGAAGAAAAACGCACAGTCACAATGACAATGAGGAAAGAGTACAGAAGAAGAAAAAGGAAAGATAAGATGGAGACTCTGATTTCAGGTCCATTTCATCAGCACTTTTCTGTGCTGTTACAGTAGAAATGAGTGTGTGAGTTTTACTGTTTTAAATACAAAGAACCAGGTAAGTAATGAAACATGAACGTGAGTTTTCCATGAGTTTTTTTTTTTTTTAAGGAAAGACATGAATGGAGGCTTTTCTGAAAATACAACTGATCAGCAATATTGGACTTCTGCTTTTCATTTGCTTGACTTAACATAATATAAGCCACATTGTTGTGCTATAAAGATGTCCAGCAATTACCTGTTTTGTTTCATGTTTTCTTTATTTTCAACATCACTTCACTGGCAAAGTGCAGGGTGATTTTATGTGGAGCAACCACATGAAAGCAATGTGTTTGTCAGAGGTTAGTACTGACCGCAAACATTAATCAAAACTGTAACTAGAAAACAAGTCAGCACATGAGTTTACATTTTTCACACCTCCTTGCTGGAAACATGCTGCTGTGTGGAAAAGTACTCACACCATGTGCAGCATGAAATCAGGTCAGAGCTTCTTTGATAAAACAACGTAAGTTTGTTTGGTCGCTCTGTAAACAGATGCTGTTCAGTGTGTTTGCCGTCATATCAAACCACGCTTGTTACTACTACAACCATGAGTGTCGCCAAATTCACTAGAAGTGAAGTCTTGAGGATTACAGCTCTAATAATGTAGGTGAAAGGTGAAGAGGGAAAAGAAAAGTCAGGGAAAATGTGATTCTGACTGTGATTATGAGTAATCTTTTTGAACCATGTGACTATGTGTCAGTCTGCTTACATAGAGGCTTGTTTGGGGTTAACTAGCACTTTAGTTGACATGACGATTGTGTTTGACTTCTCCATTTCTCCTCACAAGTTACCTTCTCCGCTCTTTGATTTTCTTTAGTGTAGATGGCCATCAGCTCTGTGTTTTCAGTATCCTGGTCTCCACTGGCACCACCTACTCCATTTACCACCACCTAAACACACAAACACAATTTTTTCCGATAAGGTCCTTTTTCCTTTTACAAGGCAATACATAAGGCAATCAGTTTGCCAAAGCCTGCTGGCCCTGACAGCAGATGGAAGATGATGCACAGAGCTTTGACACTTTACTGGCTGGTCAAAAAAAACAAATGAAAAGACAGGAAAGCTGAAGGAGTGTGAAAGTTTGTGTAAGTGTGTGTCTTTGCAATGCTGTGTGGAAGATTAGAAACGTGAGGTCAAATTAACAGCTTGAGGGAAGGGAAGAAAAAAAAAGGAATAATGAGCCAGACTTTGTTACAGAGTGTGCGAGTGTGTGTGGTGTATGAATTTGTGCTTTACAAAATTTACATTTAAAGATGATATATTCTGGAATGTTTCCATGCGTGAGGGAGAAGATACAAAGAGATGAAGTATGAAAACACGCTCCAGGGCTTTGGGGTCCAAAGCTCAACAGCAGGAGTTGCCAGGTTACCAATGGCAACCATTTCCAGAAATTGGCAAACAAAGCACACGCACACGCGCACACACATGCGCACACACACAGAACAATGAGCACCCCAAAATAAATAAGTACTAGTTGTGATGTGGTAACATCACAAACAAATGTGCAAATTGATTTAGCAGACAAAGAAGCAGATGAACCTAAATGAAAAAACACAGGACATCTGTGACATCTTGGGAGGTGAAGGGAGGCATCTTTGAGCTGGATGGAAAATGATGCTGCAAGAATTCACTGGTTCAGGGTAGCACATTCTACAGAACTGCGGGGCTAGACGAGCACTGGAGCTCGAAGCAACATAAGTGGGCCCTACAACAGTGGAGGCTACAAGAGCTGGCACACCCTTTGGAATCAGCAGGATTCATTTTTTGAGGGATCTGTGAGGAACATAACAACAGCTGCACGACTGCTATTTTGTATACCAGGAATTGAGGGTGGACACATTTACTGTTAACGCCTCAGATTCAAATTCTGAATGCTTAAGTATCAGATAAAACCCAAACTATACAGAATTTTGTTGGCAACCAAAACCTGATGCCTGCTTACCATGCTGGCATAAGAAAAGTTAGTGTTGAGCTCTGCACTCATCCTTCAACTGCCACTATTCTGCCTTTACTGTGTGGTTACAAAGTGATCTGTAATGTTGTGTACAGTCCTGCGATCCTTTCTGAGAATAAACCTCAGGGTTGTGCAGCAGGACTCGTCTGTTGCAGCAGACAAACTCAGTGATGGAGGAGGCTGGTATACAATGCAATGCTGGATTCAGCGCAACAACTCTGATGCACTTCTGCTTCTGTGTGTCGCATTGCGAGTAAGGCTATCTGGATTTGCCAAAACCAGAATTTGGCTGGCAGTTAGAGCAAGGCATTAGTGTCCTCAGTTCCCAAACACACAGGTTCAGACAAGGTGTTTGTTCAGCTTGCCTTTTGACCTACATGAAGCTCTGGCCTAGTGCCAAGAGGACAAACAAAGGAAGTGGATGGACTGAGCGGGAGCAGCAGCAGCATGCACCAACTGGCCATAAAGTATACAGCTTGAGTGTGTACTCGGGCCATCCGGTAACACAAATACATTCCAAGCAAAAAGAAATGCCAAATCTGAGCTTGAGTGAATGAAAGAGAGACTGTTAGGAGGCGGTGGGGTGGAGGGAGAGGGACAGTAATTATAAGCCTGCATGCATGTTGACCAAACCCTGTATTTGTCATTTGTTCATTATGTGAGCTTTGCCTCAGCATGTTCATTACGAATCTGTGGTTTTCTCTCTGTGATTAAGTTTTACAACAGTAAAATAAAAAGGACATTAAACACAGCTGTGTACCGGAATGGGGTAGAAGTCTGCTCCATGCTTGATCTCCTCTTCATATTTTCCTCCCTCACTGCTGCTGTCCAGCGACTTGGAAGTGGTATTCTTCCCCACGCCCATCCTTGCGTCTTCAATGTCGTCCTCCTCCTCTTTCTCTGTTCCTCCACTGTCTCGCTCTGGTGTGAACACTGCAGATGAATCCTTCAGTCCAATTACATCGTCCAGGACTGCCTCACCTGCTTGGATAAAAAGGCAGACAAACAGAGAGATTAATATTTTGATTTATATTTATACTAATATCCTAACTGCATTGTGAGGGTCTGATCACACCCGAGAGCCGGAGAAGCTGCCAGATGGCACTTCTTGTTGATTGGAAACTCGACTTATCTCAAGTCTCATGTTCTTGTTGTTTTTGTTGTCTATTTTGAATGACAAAAGCATGCAACTGTAACTACTTATCATTTATGAAATAAAAGGAAATAAATATGCTGGTGATAGCCTTTTTTCCCCACTAATGCCAAAATTTGCTTCCTTTTCTGGATTTGATCTAAAACCATTTCAGGTGTGTTTGGTTCAGGTTGGTGTTTTGGTTAATAAACAGATTACGAAAACACTTTTAAGACATCAATTAAGTCATTTTTTCAAGCAAAACTGCCCAGAATTAACTGGTTCTAGCTTCTCAGTTGACAAGATTTGCTTTGTCTTACGTGGTAGTAGACTGAGTATCTTCTGGTTTCGAACCTGAAGATCTTGACCTTATACACATTATAATGGCCATTTTTCCACTATTACCTGGTATTTTATAGACCAAATAATTAAATGAGAAATAATAAGTTGCCTTTGGGAGAACTACTACTGCTACTACTACCACTTCTACCTACGCCTCAGTTAAAAATGCTTAATGCCAACAGGTCACCATCTGACACAAGAAGAGAGCAGAAGGCAAACAGCAGGAGAGGTGAGATAATGCAAAGAGAAAAAGAAAACAAAAGAAAGAGTGAAACATGGACATGTGTTTGATAGAGAGGAGGAACAGAATGATCAGAGCTGAGCATCAATAAAAAAGGGTGCAGGGGGCAGAGAGAGAGGAATGTCAGTTTATCCTGGCAGGGATGGTAGGGTCTAATTTCTGGTCAGTGCCTTTAACTCAGTGAATCATTAACTGTCACTCACTGGCAGCATTGGGATCAAAAGAATGACAGAAGTGAAAAGTCTGCAAGTCAGCTACCTGCCAAACCCAATAAAAGATACAGTAACATTTTGACTGTGAGTCAATCAAGTGGTCACCTGGTCTTCTCTGAACCAAAACTGCTCAGAAGTATTTCCCTTCATACAAAAAGATGTGGAATCAATTATTCTCAGGTCTAAGTAAAGCTGCACTAAGAAACACACTAAAGGGATGGTTTGGTGTACAACATATATATAAAAAAGAATAACTATCTCTACAAAAGATAGCCACACGGTGGGTGAATCGAGTTTTGGCTGTCACACAAACATTATATGTCTGGTGACATCTCTGGAATTAACCAAACTGTAAGGATTCATACTGTTTTCACATTCAAAATTACAGCACTTTGGTCTTTTAACAACAACTTGTTGTTGTGTTTGTGTATTGCCTTGGGTCTTTTAGACCGCTGCATTAGCCAGTTCACAAACCATGTTCTACTGCAAATGAAAAGGCATCGCACACCAATACTTCACTAGATCATCAAGGTTGACTGACTGTTAATTCGAGTAGTGTTACGACACAAGGACATGATGGATGATGAATCACTGAGGAGATCACGTCAAATGCTGACCTTAGCCTCCAAATAAATAGTCTTATAGTTGAGTGAAGAGTGAACTTGTTGAAACTTGTTGCCACTCAGGATCCTGTTTCCTTCATCCTAGTGGACTCCATGCAAAGCCATTTCATTATTTAACAAGGACATTTAATTCATTACATAGAAACCAACTAAATAATTACTTATCAAACCAACTCTGATAAAAGAAGAACATTGGTTATATATCATAGCAGTATGGGTAAATATGTTTTTTGGTCTTCCCCATTTTTCCTTATGTGTGTGTCTAGATGGCGATAGTAGGAGTGTAACGTCATTTGCTTTTCATAACATGATGATTTACTCTTTTTTGCCTTTGAATTAAAAACTCAAATACATAGCATGTTTCTTGTGGAATTCCTCTGTCTACAATCTATGCTAACTTAATGATATACTTACCAAAACTAAGACCCACATGGTACATAAATGTATCACTTAACATGATGTCTCACAGGTTTCTTACATGCACATTATTCAACAGCAATTTGCCAGGGTTGTGATTTTAAGAATAACTGACATTATCAAAAACTTCTTAACAATCTCTAAAACAGTTCACAGTTCAGTCTGTGACTGTTGACCTACAGACTGCTAAAAATGTACAGGCATCTTGCTTTATACCATACAAACCACCAAAATAGGCTTGGAGATTAATTTACACAAAATAATAGCAATTTTAACCAGAATATTGTTCAGAAAAAAACTGTAAACAGGGCATTCTGATAGCTTTGAGCTTTAAAACACTGACCATATAATCACAAATGCCCAGTTCGTGTCCAGCTGGACAATTGCCCTATTTTACTGGCCTCCCACCAAACATTTGAAGTATAAAAAGGCAATGATGCACCAATTGAAAATACTTTACACAAAAGAATTGCATTTAGATAAACGCCTCACTGTTCAGGCTTAAAGAGTAGGAGCAGATATCTTTTTTTTTTAACAGAAGAGATATTAACTGTCCTATTAACTGTCAGCAGATGCCTGTCTAGCATCACCTGCACTGTGCCTTGTCACCAAGTTTTTCTTTTTTTTTCTTTTATCCCAAAATATCATTTCCCACCCAGCCAGTCTGCCTGCTTGCAGTGTAAAAATGTTGGGATAGGTGTAATACCTAGTTGACACATCCCATCACTCCTGTCAAGCTGGGCGGCTGGGAGCATCTGTGTGGAAGGGGCAAGAGAGAGAGGGAAAGGAGGATGTAGAAGAGGACGAGAGAAAAGAGGAAAGAGAGGAAGAGACGAGGGGAGGAGGAAGAGAGGAGAGAGGCAGAAGGGTCAAAGATGAGGAGGAAGAGGAGGAGGAGGAGGAAGGAGGTGAGACATAAGTTAATTTGACAGACAGCATTTAATCACAAGCAAAACGTTAGTGTAGTGTTACTGATGAATCCAATTCAGATTCTTAAGTAAAATGTAGCTTTAGGAAGGCAGCTACAATTAATTATGTTACAAGTAAGTCTTCCATCTAGAGGGTGTGTGTCATTTTAGGAATAATGAGAGGGGGGAAAATAAGCCAGTCCTCATCAACAGGTGGCTGGAGCAGCCAGCCAAGGTTATCCTTATAGAGAGAAAGTTGAGCTATACACGAGCATTGCATTGTTTGTTGCCACAGTCAAGCCACTCTCCCAGTCATGATCAACATGTTAATATTTGAAAAAGTGTGGAGTGGAGTCCAGCTGGGGTTGAGGATGTCAAAGGAGCTTGATATAATCAAGCTAAGATCTTGGCAAACATGGCACCATCACGAAAAGGAAATCCACCAGGCGGGAAACATGAGCGGTCAGATGACCACACAAGTTTTAAACCAGGCACTCAAACTCAAATTACCTTAAGGTCACTGGCCTGACATTTTTCTCCTACTGCAGAATGGCTGCTCCAATACATGGCAGAAAAATATCCCCTTTTTTTTAAACATTCAATATTAATACGTTGAGTGACTCAGTTTTTCCCCTGTGACCGCTGAGCACACCGCCCTGCATGTTCAGTGGAGTAATGCTCCTTGAGGTTGTTATTAGGAAGCTGTCAAATTAAACTCAACAAAAGCCGTCAGTATGTAAAGTACTGTAATCAGTTGTTCATCTCTCTTGAAACTGTCTGTCTAAGGGGGTCAAAACAGACAAACACGCCCCAAAATAAAAGGAGGAAAAATCAAAGTGTGAAAAAATGTAATTTTTCAGAGGCGAACGGCCAGGCACCGTGACGACTTGCAGAGCCTTCACGCTTGATACGATAGACATGATGACTTCATTTTTGGCGTGCACACCCTCAGGTTGAGGACACAGTGTCCAGAATGAAGCTAGCTTGACAGTCTGATGAGGCGTGCGCCAGGACCAGAAGAGCCATGCTACTGTAGCATGAAATCCTCAAATGCCCTTTTCCACTGTTGCCAAAGAGACAAAAACACTCATCATCCCGGTGTTTTCTGTCAGTTAGCGTTGACTGAGAATCTGTCCACACACACACACACGCACATGCACACACACGCAAACGAACGCGCATCAGACAACCAAAGAGAAAACAAGAGGGACGAAGGGAACTGGAGCGAGAGAGGAGAGAAGTGAAACTGAGTTCATGTGATTATGTAACAAAGGGGAATTCTGCAGTTTCATAAACATAAAATAACTTTTCACAGTATTTAAAAGATGACACGCAGAGGACAAAAGCAGAAGAAGTGTGAGTGTGTATCAGAGAAAACAGGAAAAGCACTGAAGAAAAGGAGAGCCAGGAGGAACAAAGACAACTGTGGTGGTAATTTTAGTTCATCCCAGAATATGCAGGCTGGTGGACTGAGTTGCTGCCTGGATCTATAACCATGGTAACCTGATCTGTGGATCCTGTGCTCCTGCTCCTGCCGTGTTGTGTGGGATTCCACTGGAGGAGGACTTCACACCAGATGTTTGTGTTGGCGGTTTCATCTTTAGCGCCAAGTATGTGTTTCAGTAACACACATGTGTATCGCCTCCATCGCCACCAGATGTTCGTCTGTGCTTCAGTCAGAAATTCTGAACTATATTAAGCCTGCAGCTGTTTTTGAGTAACGTATGGGTATTGTCACCAGCAGAGACTTTCAGTGTCGCTTGTCCCTAAAGGATAAATAAATTCATAACATGAAATACCAGCATCTTTATACTGCTGCTACAACTAACAGTAATTTACATTATTGATTAATCTGATTATATTCTCAAGTAATTGACTGTTTACTGAGAGAAACTGTCCATCACAATTTCTCAAAGCCTAAAGTGACATCTTAAAACTGCTTGTTTTGTTTGACCAACACACCAAAACCTTCAACTCTTGGTAACAGCAGAGCCACTGGCTAAAATAACCACTGGAAAAAGGAGTCAAATTACAACACCTGAGATGGTACATCAATAATTGACAAAATCATCTGTACAATGAGACCATCAAGGTTGACAAGGTAGGACCAGGTGTGCATTAGACATCTTGGACTTATTTCAATAGCCATGTTGCACGGTCCTGTTTGGAAAGGTACTAATGAGAACACGAAATAAGACAATAAGTTGCTTATCATTTGGATTTTGAATTATTTTGCTTCATACTGACAGCCAGAGCCACGTGACAGGTTCCTGTTCTATTTTTCCATGAACACTTCAACACTCTGCCAGCTGCTATCCTATTCAACAAGCAAATTATTAAACCTGTCAATCACACATCAAAAGTCGTTTCATTACTGCTGTGAAATTATTTGAACCAGGAAATCATGATAGAAAATTAATGCGCAAGTAATGTTTTAGTAATACCTTTAGGTATGCATGTGTGTGCAGCCATGCTCTTAAAAGATACACAGTGCATGTGACAGCAGACTCTTTACATGGCAGGGTACACGTGATGGGTTCGTATTTCACCACGAAGGGAGGGAAGGGACGAGATATTGTAAAATGCCTGTAAGGTCATGTTTACATTGGTCAGCGTCTTGTCAGTGGAGCAGAGGTGAATGGAGATAAGAGTTTAGCTCAGCAGCACAGTTACAGGGTCAACCGGCTGTGCCACTATATGAAGTGAGACTGACTTCTATCTGAATGTGCCTGCAAATTTTGGAAAACCTATTGTATTAACTGCTCTGTTTCATATTACCTGCTGACTCCTCGCTCCTCTGAACCATCCAGTCGGACCCACAAGTGATCAAAACCTGCTTCAGTTTGGAATCTTGATGATGCAACCTGCATGCTGTCTCCCCTTCATCCCACACACCATACACTTCTTTTCTGTCTCTGTTATGACAGATTCTGTCTGACATATCAAAAGTCAGGATAGACACACAAGGCCAGAACAAGCCTCTCCTCTGTTTTCCTGGTTACGAGGGTGACGAGTCCTGTTCCATCAAAATGTAACAGTGGTTGGCTGAAAAGGGGCAAGTGATGACACCAGGACCTTTCTGCATAGTGCAGGGTTGTTCAACTGAAAAACTCTGAAAAAAGACACAGGGTGTGGTACTTCTATATGGGTCGCCAAATGCTGCCACATATGCTCTCTCCTCAATGGGAGCAACTGAAACAAGAATTTGGGTCTAAACCCACAGCTTTAAAAAGAAAAGAGGAACTAAATAATGAAATCACCTGCTGAAGTCTGTGGTTGGAACATACAACTACAGACACTTGTCTCTTCCTGTCACAAGATACCGATTTGGCCAGTCAAGTCAAGTGGATACCAACTTCAGATACATGTGCACACATGCATGGGTCCATGCACACACACTCACACTCATTTGTTCTAAACATCAAATTATGGTGACAGCTGTCAGAAGCAAAGAAAGTCAATACTAATAATTCACACAGACACAACCAAAGCTCTTGGCCAAACATCCTTTACACAACTTCCAAGAGAAACTGCAGATGTTGAATTTACTTGCTGATTCATGCAACCTCTAGACAAAGAAAGCAGGCGCATGTGTGAGCTGATCTGGTTTTGTAACTTAATTACGCCATGTGAGCAGGTTGCTGGTTTAAGTGAGCCGTAAACTGAATGTTTCTGTGTACTGTGTATTACAGTGCGTACACCTTGACTGACTGAAGTAATTGCCTTATTTGTGCTAATCAAAAACATACAAGACTAAAACCTAAAAGAAATAGAAGCAACGGCATCTTTTAAAACACTTAAATATGCTTTTTGTTTGTATAACAGTTGAAGCATTATTCATCTTCATCCATATTGCATTGCTTGGAATTTGTTGCATTTCTTTTACTCCCATGGCTGGGTACAGTATATTTATTGTTTTCCCTAACTGGTCTCTTTCATTAATCTTCTCTGCTGCAGTACTATTTATTCACTTTTGTCAACAAATACAATTTATTCAGTAACATCATATCCACACATACAGACACACACATCTTGATAAACACACAGACAAATACGTAAAAAAGCATACAAACATACAAGTATAATGTAATTAGTAGCAGCTAAAAGTGCAACATCATTTAGGAATAACCTTTCAGCACACAACACCATCTTCATTTCAAATGTACTGACAGTACTGACTTTTTCTTCCACTAAGTTTTGCTACCTGGATTGTAAGACAAAGGCGGAGGACTGGCTGAAGAAAAAAAAAAAAAAAGGAACAGCAAGGGTTGTGATGATATAACTGTACTGAAAGTACAAATAAGATTGTATACTGACTGCTGACTTTCATTATTGTATGGGAAATTTAATCAACTGCCAGTTAAAAATTAACTTGAACTGTGCTATGACCTTTTTTTTTTTTTAATAATTTGGCCCCTCCAAAAAATCCTGCTTTCTTTGATACTTTACAGTTTAGCAGCAGGTGGACTGCCATGCTGTGCTGTACAAACACATTTCTCAGCTAAAGAAACCAAAGCAGCAGGAAAGACAGTCACATTTAGATCAGAGGAATAGAGACGTTCAGCCTTTCAGTGCATTTCCATCCCGTTCTCAAAGCAACACCTACACCCACACAGTATGCTATCAGCAGCACGTGAATGGGCGTTGAAGGTTAGACACACGCGCACACGCAGTTTCTCACATTTGTTCTCAGACAAAGTAGGCCTGTACTGTAACTGTACACGATTCTTTAAGGTTGCTCCAGCACCCACAGGCTCAGGAATTTTTTCATCAAGCTCAGCAGAGATATTTAAGATTAAAAGGTATCCATTGTTGCTTGAAGTTGATGAAATCCTTTAAGCACACCCAAGCCAAACTCCAGCTGTTGCTCACAACGGTGTAACCAGTTTCATTTGCTTGTACAGTGACTGTGGAGACAGATCACCTCCTTTCAGCCCCTTAGCAGTTTCATAATGCTGAACCGGAGATGTTAAAGCAGACACTGTTTTCACTGCAAACAACTCATTTACATTAAGTGTTTAAAACAGACTGTTGTAGTTTAGAGGTAAGATACTACAGTACATAAGTTGTAAAGTTCTGCAACTTCAGGCCAGTATCTTACATACTACTAAAGCTGTAACTAACAACTATTTTCATTATCAATCAATCTGCTGATATTTTTGTATTAATAAATCAACTGTTTCATCTATAAAATGTTAGAAAATATAAAATGTGCCATTTTGTCTGTCCAACAGGCCAAAACCCAAAGATATTCAGTTAACAATGACATAAATCAGAGAAAAGCAGCAACTACACATTAGACAAGCAACAACCTGAGAGCTTTTTTGCTCAGAAAAACAACAAATACTAATAACTAAAAAATAGTAGCCACTTAACCTTATGTCAACAAACAAATCAATAAATTGCTAACTAATTGTTTCATCTCCAGAGTAAAATTTTCAATATTTCTGCTTACCATCAAAGGACACCCAAAGACACACATTGTAGAGGACATTTTGCTGTGTACATGAAGCCTGATAGGACAGTACTGACAAAACAAATAAGGCTCAGAGAGATAAGGAGGCATCACAGGGTGAGGCCCAGCACACAAAGACCCCAGAGCCAGGAGAAGATAGATATATGAACGAGGCCTAGATTGAGATTTTCAGTATGCAACAAGCTCACACTGCTCTACCCGTAAAACATTACTATCCTGTATACTGAAGGTGACCTGCAAGGACTGAACTGAGACCAAGGCAGATTTAACAGAACCACAGACTTCACTGCTGAGAGCAGCACACACAGAACAAGTTTCTTAAATGTGAAAATTCACAGCTTTTCTGTGTTGTTCTGAGGTCTTGGTTGAATAGAAGAAATTAGGAATTCAAACATGTCACACTGACAGTTTTCACTTTTTTTCTGACTTTAAGTACAACTAAATAATTGAAAAAAAAAAAAAAAAAAAAAAAATCGGAAGTCCAGCCTCTTGTACCCTGGGTGGTTGTGTCATATTGATGTGATTTCATTGCAGAAGATCGTTTGCATCACTTACACTTTTATTTTGAAAGATTACAGGAACAGGCTTTTTAAAAGCAGTCATTTGATAACAAGTGCATCGACCCACAGGGTCCATGATCAACCTTTCTGCGATTTGCGTTTACTTTTTAAAGAATGCTTTGTTAGCTGGTGTTGGTTACATGTACCAATGTTAACAATTATAACACTTATGTTCATGGATCTTTACGACAGCATTTTACAAAAAATGAGACGATGTGTGAATGTGTTGAAGTCTATGTCTTGTGTAGACATAGACTTCAAATGGACCACTTCCAGTAGGAAATGAGAAGGTAAGTCAATTACAAATGCTCTTTAGTCTGCTGCTACCACTCCATCCATCATCTGTCATGTTGCTGATTAAATTTTTATGAAACTTATGATGTGGGTCATTGCTCAGTTCCAGTATTTTCAAAACTGCACTGACTGCCTTGAAGGAAAAGCTACAACATTTAACCATCTGGAAGTGAGGCACAAAATCTGGGCCGTGGCTGATTACATTTTTTTTTTTTTTTTAAATAGAGATTGATGGACATCAGCGCTACATGCAGGCATATATTCAGCTATAGTGATTAGCCAGAGTGAGATGGAAAGGGGACAGTGGGTGTTACAATGTTTAATATTACATTAGACCAAGACATTAACACCTTGTTTTATTAGTTTTTAATTCCACTTTGCTTGAAACTAGGACTGTGAGTAAGGATTCCTTCATAAATCCAGTTATCACCTGGTCTATAATGTTAGAAAATAGTGAAAAATGCTGAACATAGTTACCTCAAGTCCAAGGTGATCATCAAACTGTGTGTTTTGTCTGACTAATATCTGAAACCTAAGGAAATGAAGTTTACTATGACACATTGCTTAAAAAATGACTGGGATTTATCAAAGAGTTGCAGAGTATGATTTTGACAATTCAACACGATACAATTCCACTGGAAGTTGATAATATTGATAATATAATATATTGTTAGTCCTATGTGATGCTTCCTTCGTGGTCATCTCTTGTTTCATTATTTGTGCTTGTTGCTGCTTATTCAGTTGTGCTTTTTACTGGTTAACTGGGCAGGTTTCTTATTATAGGTGTTGAACCTGAATGGGGGCAGTGTTCTGCAGTTGAAAACATCTTTGGTGTCCGGTGATGCACTTTGCACAGAAACTTGGTTGTGATGATTTTTGTGTGAGATGACTCTACTTTTTGTTTGGTCACTTGGTCTTGTGTAGTTGTGATGGATACCTGTGTGTGGTGACCTGTGGTATGTGACCTTTATGTTGTGGTAACTGCACTCCACTCTTTGTTGGGTCACTGTGGGTTGCTGTTTAGATGTAAGTTGGCAACATTTGTGTGTACTACTTGACTACAGTGTGACCACTTAGTGTTGTGGTTGATGAAATCCACTTTGTGTTGTGGTTGATGGAATCCACTTTTTGGTGTGGTTGTTTGGGTGGTACTGCTGTTGTGTATTTAAATTTAACAAATTAGTTATGTTGTGATCCTTTTTTGTGGTTGGGATACAGTCACTCACTGGATCACTGGATCACTGTGGCCTCCCAGTTCATCGGGTCAGTTTGTGTTACTGGTTTCCTACATTCATCAGTGTAGCTTTTATATGTTTGAAGACCACAGGGAGTCCATTTTGTGTTGTTGTAGTGGCAGTTCTTGTTGGGTCATGGTGTGTGGCTGATGATCTATGGCAGCCACTTTTGTAGTTGGTCTACTTGGCACCCACTGATTTGACTACTTGCTTGTGTATTTGTATTTGTATTTGTTTGTGTGTGCGTGTGCATGTGCGTGTGGTTGCTGATCATTCAACAGTGTCAGCACCTTAGTTGGCCCTTTGGTGAATGTAATATGATTTTGCTTGATCTAACCTTGACACTTTGTCAGCAGTGTATGTTTATGTGCATGTGTTATGCTGCATATCATTTGCTTTAAGGGTTGTCTTGTGTACAGTGCTGGGCATCTGATAGGCTCTAGATTTGACTGCAATCTGGATCAGTCCACAAGATCTGAGGTACTGAGGCGCTGGTTTGTCTGAGTTTTGTGCACTTAGCTGTGTTTTACATCAACATACAGCCTTCGTATGTGCTCTCATTTCAACTTCAATATATAAGTAAATTCTAGTGAGCTTTATTAGTTACCATGTTTACCAGAAAAAAACTCATATACACTAATTTTGGTATAAAAGCGTTAAAACAGAAGCTTAAAACACTCACTCTCAGAGAGAACATGTCTGTACCTCACTCTCTCACACACACACACACACACACACACACACACACACACACACACACACACACACACACNCACACACACACACACACACACACACACACACACACACACACACACACGCATCTGCACTACTATATTAAGTGTGATCCCCAATAAATCAATAAGTGGCCCCACTGGTCTTATTAAACCACACATCACCACTCACGCACAGGAAATCTTTAAAATACAAAGAAAAATCTATTGAATATTCATTCACTCACAAATTCGTTATACCAGGCCAGATGTGACCCAGCAAGTCACTGACAGTTTTCTCTCATTTTTAAAACAGTGCAATTGAACATTGGGTGATGTTATATCAGCAGCCAAACACACACAACAGAGGATGTTCCTCTGTGATTGTTCCTCTTTGATTCATTCTGAAACAAAGATTTGATATATCCTGAAAACTTGAAAGTATCGGAAGGAGCTCACAAATATCACTTCACTGGTGACAATAAATCCTTCATTGATACTGTTACAGTGATGAATGAACAGGAGGTTAGTTTTAAACTGCTGCTTATGCTGTTCAGTCCTTGTTATGCAAGAATCATATGGTCTGCTGTGCTGCCTTTGGCCTTTTAATCCCCATCTTACTCTGTTTCTTTTGTCACGCACATAAACTGAAAGTTAGAAAGCCACTATGTGTAGCCACTACCAGCAAAAGCCCTTTTTTAGCTTATTTAGCAAAAAGTAACATAAACAGACAGTAAATAAACAGTACTGCAATAAACAGACTGCAAAGGGAAATGAAAAGTAAATATTATTGCAGGGCATACCATTCAGAGCTCAAATCTTACCATTTATTACCCAGCATCACTACCACACACGCACGCACGCACGCACGCACGCATGCATGCACTACAGTGGGAGGGCACAGCATGACCCAGCACTATGGTGTAATCTTAGTCACACGCTGCCTTCAGCAAACAGGGCCAGGAATCCATTTCTGTGACCCAGTTCACCTCACTGTGCCTGTTCCTGCCTGGCCTGACATCCTGTGAGGTGATCCTCTGCTCATTTACTGTAAGTCAGACTGACTGGGGAGGAGCTACTCTGAGAGGCTGGAAAACACATTTTCCAATAAAGATCCTCACAGTCACTAAACAGGTTTGTGCATTGTGCAATTAGCCAGTGCTATACATGTAAGCCAAACAAGGAACCTGAGGAAACAATGCATGTGATGATTGGGGTTTTCGGTCGAAGCTGAACTGAGCTGCCAGTAAATTTCCTTCTAAGTAACAATACCTATGCATCTTTCAGACAAATGGAGAAGAACAATATATTTATTTATTGACCTCATTTACTGAGTGATGGCTGCACATCTACACATACTGACTCATGTAAGGACAACAGGAAACAGCAGCTGGTCAGTAGCCTCGCACCTTTCCGGGTGCCTAGATTAGAGAAGTAGTACTGATACTGAACCACACACACAGCACCCTGTAATTATATGTTTTAGCCTGAAACTGCTTTTACTTTAAATGAAAAGGTAAAAGGAAGGGTGTACAACTAACACTTATGAAGCAAAATGGGTGGCACACTCTTAGTTCTGCTGCAAACATTACTTAAACTTACGTAATATTACTTAAACCATTTCACCTGCTCAGTCTTGCATGTGAGAATAAGTGAATATCAAATTAGGAAAAACATCAAATGCAGTGACATTTTCAGAATCAGATTTGGCTTCACTGGCGAAGTATGTGCGTTTTGTGACGACTTATTGCTTTTTAAACATGATGAATTGCTTTTTAAACATGCCTAGAGCTTAAATGATTAGTTGATAAGTCAATTGGGTGATTGACAGAAAACTAATATGCAAATATTCTGATAATCAATCATTTGTCATTTTTCAGGCTAAAATGCCAGACTGGTTCTAGCTCCTGAAATGTCCCCATTTCCCCCTATTAATACAATAATAATTGTTAATTGCAGCCCTGACCAGGAGTGACGCATGTGAGAGCATTTTTAATAAAAGGTGTCCCTTTCATCAAACTGGCTGGCACAACACCATCTCTTTATCCATAGCCTTGATCTGCTGCTTGAAAGGAATAATCTTTCCATCCAATATCTTGGTTTGGTTCAAAGAACAAACATACTATCTCATTGTTTGTTGATGCTCCTCCTCTTGTACTTAGCACAGCAAGACGTTGTGGCATCTTTGTTTTGAATTTCATCATCTGGGTTCTGTCTGGCATAATTTCCCTCAACATGGCTCACGTCCTCTGGGAGGACAAACCTACAATTGCAGGGACAAGTTGTTTGGAGGCTTGAGGCCATAACACTCGAACCAATTCAACCAACCCACCTGCCTCTCAACCTGTACTTAAGATCGGATTTCGAAAGGAGGATGTATGCCAGCACTTTTAAAGACTAAGAAAACAACTGTTCTCAAAAACCGGTGACTTTGCTTTCTACGTCAAACGCTCCACCATCACAATGGTCACCAAGCAAAACATTCATCACAGGTACAAATGATGGAGTCCTGCCACTGAGACATGTTTGGTCACAAGGATGCACGTCGTTGCATCATTGACTTCCTCTCAGACAGGAAGCAGCAGCAGGTGAGGCTGGACAACCTGACATTCAGTACGTGTGCAGTAAGCACTGGCACCACCTAGTGATGCCAACTGTCCCTGCAGCACTTCTCCCTTAACACCACACCGAGGTCCTCTCTGTCAAATTCCCCAACCCCAATGAGTCACATCTGAGACCGTGACGAGGCTTACCATGAGGTTGTGTCCACAGCCAAGATAACTCAGGTTTACTGAGTTATCTGGATACCTGTGCCCTTTAAAACAAGAAACCTGTCAGGCTCCATTTCTATGGCTTATTGCCCTTTTAACATTTAAACTAAATTATAACGCTATTGCTTTTGTTTTGGGACAGCTATACATACATGTGCACTGTGAAGTGCTGGAAACCAAATTCCTTGTATGCACACTCCACTAATAAAACTTATTTTGGTCCTTTGCTTTGGGTTTATGAGTGACTCAGCAGGATACTAAATCCTAAAATAATTGCAAACAATAGAGCTCAAATGACCAGTTCCCATAGTTTCGATTTAAGGCCCAATGTTGACTGCAATAATTAGACATATTACATGAACACTTACATTGCCATTGCTGTTGTACAACAGTAGAAATCAATCAAGCTGAGATAGAGACAAAGTCAAATCAAGTCTTGTTCCCACACCAGTGTACCACAATACGAGATACAAGTCCTATGCAAACTGCAGGCACAGGTGCAATGCAAAATACTCAGCATGCCAGTATGGAGTTGTGTACACAGATTGAACTGCCACATTTAACACACAGCAGGCACTGAAAAAGACTGAATGTAATTTTTTTTTTTAAAAATGGCCACTTGATTTAATGACTTGATATAAAAATATGCTGCCGAGCACTGAATTCTTTTCTAGATATTAGATAAAGATATAGATAAGATATAGATAAATACCAAGATATTTTCACACTGGCTTCAAGGCTCAAGTTTGCTTTATGTGTCTTAGATAGAAAGGAATTAATAAATAGAAAACAATCATGTCACAAAAAGACACTTAATTGACAAAAAAAAAACTGAACACCTTGATAAATTACAAGCATACAAAGACACATCACTTGCATGGCTAAAACCGAGCACTTAATGTTATCTGACCTCTCTGCTACCCTTTAGTTTATCCTCCAGGAGTTGCGCATTAATAAGTATAACTGTTAAAAGGACAAATGAATGTTTGTGACGGTTGTGCTTACACAATGGATTCCTGTACCTCCTACCAGGATTCAATGGCTCATACTCATCGTGCAACACATGAGGAAAGTCACATTAAAACTGGCCTGTCAACCCATCAATTGCCCAGAAATGTCTGGGGGGTATGAGCTGAGCGCATCGCAAAGAGCTTCCCTGTAGTTTATACCAAACTAGGAACTTCAGCCTCAGGCTTCACCATGATATTTACAAATTCACTGGTAATGCCATAATGTAAGAAAATGTGTGAAAATTTTTCATTGTATTAATACAGACAACTCACACTCTGAATCTCTGAAAAAAATGAAGTTATATGAACAAAAATTTTCAACATGTATGTGCCAGCTATGGCCACTCTCAACATGCATCACTAAATATAAGAGACATTAGCCGTCTAATGTCAAGGCCATGCAAACAGGGTCATGACACCGCACAGTTTCCTTGGTTTTATGGACACAGATGGACAAATCATGGTCATCACTCCAGAGTGAAAACCTGCGGCCGAGGTCATCTTTATAGCTTATGTCAGAATCTGCTGATGAGTATACAGGGATTGAAGAGGCCTCAACATTTTTAGTGAATAGAAAACTTGCATCATTTATACTAGCTGAAATTCGTTGACCTCACAATAAAAGTTGTTCTTTGTACTAATCATTTCTTCAAACTATTTTTGCTCTCCTGGAACCTTGGAAGCAGGTGAAATCGTGCCAGAAATTCCTACACAGACCAAACTACGAACGGCAGCCTTATCTGGAAATTCCATTACAAATTGATTAGACTGAGAGCAGAACAGTCAAACTGCTTTGTGGCATCAGGATTAGATGCTCAATTATCTCACATCTCACAAACACTGGGCCTCCAATTCCAGACCCCAAGACATACTGCATCTTCAACTGTCAACAGTACATGATGATCTCTCACAGTACATGATGATCTCTTCCGTAGTCTGCTCATTATACCTGCTTGGTAATGTGTGTTTGTCTATGACGGATGCACAAACACAGATACTGCACTGTACTGTAAGCACACACCTGCCTCGACACGTTGCCAGGACCCCATCACCAAGAGCCAATAAATCCTAATGGCCAAATAAGCTCTTGTGTCCCAGTTAGTGCAGAGTGGTAGGTGTAGTGTCTTTCCAGCTCTATCCTTCGGGGTCTTAACTCAAATGATACAGGACTAGGCCAAGTAGTGATGCATGAGTAGTGATGCATGTTTAGTCTTCCTTTGTTGCGGTTTGAGATTTGGAGTCACAATAAAACCCTTATATCTAGAAACCCTGAGACATCTGGCCTCCACATCATGCAGATAAGTAACACTTCCTGCATGAAATGAATTTTTCCTGAGACTGACTATTTGGGCCTTGTGTTTCAGGACCACTCTTCAGTATCAGCGGACACGCCGGCACATGAATTCCTCTAGCTAGCTTCCGGAGGTGAGAGCCTTCACGCTACGTTACATCTTTACGTTAACCGTTACTCATTCTCCAGCTTCAGCTCCGGCTGCGACGACGAAGCAGAGGGGACATCCGAAGCAGGAGTTTCTAAACGTCCTGCTTCCAAACATGATTGTTAAGTTTGTCTCATGGGATTAGAAACGGCATGTTTTGTGCTCACCTGCGTGATGAAAAGAGAAGACGGAGCCCACTTCCCTTCTCGGCTAACGTTACGTCCGTTGGCTCGTCCCCGTGGTTTGTGTTGTTGAAGCGGCGCGCAGTGGAGGGGATGGGGGGCGAAGATAGCCTACACTTGAAGCCGGAGGAAGCCCACAGAGGACGGACTGTGGTGATGAGCTGAAGCGTCTTCAAGCCTGGTTCTACTGAAACAAGCGCCTTCTCTTCAACAGACGGGGTTTTAAAGCGCTGCCGCACGCTCAGCCCATGGAGGGATTTCGCCTTTCATAAAGCCACGGGGTTGACGTTGGTCACCACGCATGCCCACATTTACCGTGACGTCAAAGGTCCATACATTTCGCCCTGCCTTGAAACGGCGACTCAGCCAATCAGAGGCGCGCTAACGGTGACGCACCCCTCCCTCCCTGTCGAGTGACGGTGCCCTCACCAGCTTTTATAATAGCGACCTTACTTGCATAATCTGCCCTCTTTTTTACTGCCGCTGTGCAGCTGGCTTACCAATACGTTCAGCGTCCACTGAAATGTTCTAATGGGGTCTTTTTGCTCGCCTTCACGCACAGTGGAAGCGTCTGTTTTAACCACGTTGCCATCTGATGGTTGTTGTTTGCACTGCCTTTATTGGTCTGCATATGACATCAACACACTTTGGACCGGGTAGTTATGCTGGCATAATCCATTTGACACATGGTTGGATAACAGGGCTAACTAAACATTTTTTTTTTTAAAACAGGAGTTGGCATTTTTACACAACATGGTATTTGGTACTTGTATACAATATTTCCACTAATACACAGGAGCTATAACATGGTTGCTGAACCAAACCACCTGCCCAGGACTTCATAGCCTGAACATAATGCAATGTAAATTAGTCTGCGTCAATGTCATTCTGTGGAGTATCGACTGGAATATGATGTTATGTATGTTCCGGTTGTAGTTATCAAATTACAACCCTCCCACTGTTATCAAACACTGGTCTGGCACTACTAAGCACACGAGGAGCAACATTAGTATTAATTTTGAGTCTGTCTCTGGTCACCTGATCAGAACCAGATTAATCTGCAGGTGGCCCAGGGCAAAAAATGTGCTGTAAGCCCATAATTGCTGTCTTCAGTGAGTAATTAGCTTCTGGTGTTTAGACAAGATGTATGAATGTATTTATATGTAAAACAAAGTTTATTTAGGAATAAGCATCATCTAAGTACATTAAACACAATATAATCCATGATAATAAAGGTTGTAAAACCCAAATTTAACCCAGGGAGCCTCTACAAGAAGGGGCCTCAAGATTAGTTAATAATACAAGTGTCACTTTAAGGCCCTTATCATTTCAGGAGTATTGTCCCCAAAGGAGGAATTGTTTCTGCAGAATGTGCCTTATGCCTGCCTCCAGATAGCTACGTACAACAATATCCAACATACGTGAATACATTTGTATAGAATGTAGTGTCTGTGACAGCTGAGATCTTCAGTTGTGCATAAGTGGTAAACAGAGTATTACCAAACACAGTTGCAGTTATTTAAATGATCACAAAGTTACTGCCAAGCAAATAACCTGCAGCCTTCGGGCTTTGGTAATCCATTCTTGCACCTGATGAATATGTATAATATTCACTCTGTTTAAGCTTGGTTTTGGCCTGAACCATCTCCCAAAGGGAAATACTCAAAATACATTTTAAATATTCAAAAACCCAAATAATGGCTAAAAATCTTTGTGAGTGACATGTTTTGAGTTGTTTGATTTATTGTTGTTATAAAACATATTGGCTAGTGGAGCTGTACAACTGGTTTCAAGTTGCTGTAGTGCAGATGTGCTCTGTGATAACATCGCTGTTCAAAGGCTACTTTGGTTTACACAAAACTTCTTTTCAAACGTACCCACAGTGAAACACACTGATGTCAATTCCTGGATTTGAGCAGCAGCTCTTCTCAGAGGTTGGCAACACTTTTAAACTTTAAACCTCCATTGATGGATTCTGGACTAAAATTGTAATTTCTGTAATTTTAAAGTTACTATTTCACTAAAACAATCCCGCCGTCTACTGGAAGCAATACCCTTAATGCTAGGCTACATCTTTATTTGAAAAACAGCTTCCAAACAAAAACTGTACCACATTTATCATATTCTTATTCAGAGAAATGAGGCTGAATTTATTTAACAAACAATTCCTATTTAAGCTTATATTTTTTAAGGTTATATTTTACCCAAATGTTTCTTTTCTTGGGGATGAATTAGGATGCAGGTCAACAGTGATGATGAGGGGGTTTAAGTTCATATAAAGACACTGACTCTGCATGCATATGCAGATTTACAGTTACTACAGTGCATGTAAACGTGAACTCAGAGTACTTATTTATCATGATTTGTCAGAGTATCTGGTGACTTAGGTGCATGTAAACACATTTATCTGACTGAAGTCTTTGGGCACCAGGACACTAGGCTTTTGTCTCCAATTGTTTGGTTTCAGTGGCGTAATAATGTAAGAGGAGCATTGAGGGTTAATAAATCAATTATCCTCAGATTTTGTTTAACATGCAGAGCTTGAGGTGAACGTGTGTGTGTGTGTGTGTGTGTGTGTGTGTGTGTGTGTGTGTGTGTGTGTGTGTGTGTGAGGCAGCAGCTGACCCTATGTAATGATAGATCACATGGTGTCAGCTGCATGAAGTTGTCAGCCAGAAAGTGAAAAACCATAAACTCAGTTGTAAACACTGATATCAACTGAACTGACCATTTATAGCAAATGTTTATAGATTTTGAGGGAACTCTCAAATAATCTATGCGGCAACAAGGATTGTGCTGCAAGCGGTGGTGGAAGAAGTATTCAGACCCTGCTTGCTTATGTAAAAGTATTAATACCACACTGCTAAAATGCTCCATTACATGTAAAGATCCTGTATCAAAACCTTACTTAAACTGAAGTATGTTTTAGCAAAATGTACTTAAAGTATCAATTGTAAAAGTACTCATTGCATAGTAAAATGCTTTACTTTTATATCTGATGGTTTTGGACTAATATTGATACTGCATTAATGTGTATGCTGCAATTTACTGATGTGTGTTTAAGGTTGGGCTCATTTGAACTACTTTACGTACTGTTAGTTTAATCTCCAGTCCTCCATTATATCATATAAAATCTTCATATGTCCTGTGAGAACCATGTTTTTTAAGTAGTTCATTTATCTTAAGAGGTATAACAACATGAACACTTAATCCTTCAGTTTAACAGAAACATTCACAATCCAAATTACCAAATGTGGAGATACACGGTTTTCACTGGACAGGAGGGGTATCAAAAATTATAATCTGAAAAGAAACTAGTCACTAAAGCTGTGGGACAAATGTGTTTGCGTTTGATGTGTAGTGGAGCAGAAGTATAAAGTAACATGGAAACACTCCATGTATGCTTACATGTAACTGAGTAAATTTCCTCAGAGGGAGGGAGCCAGACACAAGCTGTGTAGTCACAAGGGTATGAGCATGTTAATGGTGAGAACTGTCATATTATGAAGGCTGAGGTGTAATATGATTGGACATTTTAAGTCAGCTGGTTGCCAAGCAGCTGATGCATAAATCATTGGAGGTGAGGCATGAATGAGGCAGATAACGCCAATCAGCTAATAGTTGCATTAGCTGATTGGCGTTATCTGTGACTTCACTGCTCCAAACTAAAATAATAAAAGGCTGAAGTGATTACAGTCATAACAAATGAGACAATGATATAACGGACAATTCGTGCTGCAAATTTCACACCTCACATTATCTGAGAGAACGTCATTATTTTAGTGTCTTGTGTCACTGTTTTTGTACTGATCAATGTCTGTCTTGTCACCTCACCTCAATTTTGTTCACCCACGGTTTCTGCTGCTTCATCATCTGAATGCAGGAGGGAAATGCAGTAAAGGGGGAAAAAAAGAGAAGTCGCAGCTCTCAACAGCATCTTTAATGAACTGACATCACAGGTCCTACTGTACTGTACATAATACTGTGGCATTTAGAGTCAGCATGCTCGTAGATACTGAAGAACCAAGATGAAGCCTTAATTCAGCGAGGACTAAGAACACACTTATAACAGTCCTTTTTGTTTCTTCGCAGTCCTGCACAGACTCACTTTTCCAATCTGACCAGCAAAACATAATCCTCCAAAATACAAAAAAAGAGAAATATTTGAATAATACATTTAAATTCTGTGGAGAACTGCTACTAAACATGATGTTAAATGAATTAACAGAGAGATTTCTTAAAACAAATATTCAGTTCTGGTTCTATTCCATCACCCAGTGCAGCACAGATGAGACCAATACAACAGAGGGTATATAACTATTAACTATACATATATACATACACCAGTGGTGCATCAGGTGCAGGTATCTACAGTGCCTTTATTGCAGGCGCATATAATACATAGTCATAAAATTGTAGTGCAAGCTAATTCCACATCACATATTTGATGACAAACATGCTTTAGTTCGTTTCTCTTTTTTTGTGTGTCGCTGCCTTTTTTTCTGCTCTTGGTTCACTTTCATCCAGTGCTCTAAAACCTCTTGAAGAAACAGCAGGTATGTGTGTATGAATGAAGTGTGTGTGTGTGTCTGTGAAAGTGTATTAGTGTTAAAGCTAGTATCCTTGTGTGCTCAGGTCAGTGGATTATTGTACAGTAAGCTTCTTTCCTCCTCGTTGGTTCTTTTAGTCTGATGATAAAAGCAAAAGGAGCTCTTCTGTTCCTTCATTTAGGACACAACAAACACGCTGGACAGACGGGGGATTTTATCCAGGAAGCTCTTCTTCTGTCTGTAGCAGTCATTTTAATCCACAAAGCAATTGCAAGGTACAGCTAAAGGAGCATGGCGAAAAAAAAGTCTAGTTCCTATATCTACACAGTACCTACATTATGTGCCAGATGCCATGTATAGTGTGGAGTTTGAGGTGCATGGGTGTGTGTTTGTGCGTGACACATGGGCTAATGACGGAAATCAACTGCGATCATCTTGATTCTTTATATCACATTCTCAAACAGCTGCATGGAGTTCATGATGTTCTCATCCTGGAAAAAGAGATAAAGAAAAACATTCTGGAGTAAACAAAAGTTCATGCTGATGTGTAACATTTTAGACATAACACCTGTTATTTTTATCAAGTGGCCACAGTAACCATGTCATTTCCAGTCCAGTCTTTCCAGACAAAAGTGATTAAATTAATATTAGTAATTTTGAAGATAACCTGCAGCTTTAAAAATCAATTTACCTACAATTACAAATGATATACTTACAGCTTAAAATACACACTGTGCTTTAATATGTGTGTATCATCCATTTATGAGCCTGTGTGATGTATATATTGTATACTATACTTAAATTGTTTTAAATTGTTTAGTCCTTTTTGGATTGAGCCATGTTAGAACAGCTGCAAAGTTGCAGCTGATTTATTGCCCAATGTTTGTGTTTGGGATCAATGAAAGAATAATGTCAATCTAGATATTTGACCGAGATCTACTAACCCCATGTGAGTCAGAGCTCCGCTGATGTTACTGGACATCCAAACACAACATGAGTGAGCCCACATGCTTTCACCTACTTTTGAAGTCACATTATAATTCCAGATTTGTGGTAAAACAATTACAAGAAGGCACCAAAAGCCAAATGTTTTCCTCATTACATCCTCTATTTTCCACTGTTTTTTTCCAACACGCGTCTAGAATTGTGCCCAAACCCATCCACTACATTAGGTGAAGCCTTTCACTGTAGACCATAAATATCAATTAGCCTTTTTCAGCTTTTCGAGCTGCACAAACATGTTTTTGTTTTTCAGCTACAGCCTGTGAGAGAACACAGAAACATGTCTTCTGCGGAGTTTTGACTGGCATGAGGATGAACAGCAGCAATGCAGATTGATGAAGGTCAGGTGCTGGCTTACCTGTACTCAAAGATGCTAATAAAGGCTAAATGACGTATCCCTAACTGAAACTGTAATTTCATATTGTGAATTACAAAAATGATTCAAAAAAGGTTCATTTTCTAGCAGGCATAAAGGAAATCCCTGTGGTGGAAAATGAGTAAATATTCAAGTATTTAATGGGGGAACTTTAATTATCTCAAACGACTCAAACTGCCAATTCAAATACTTAAATCCTGGAAAAACAAAAACAGATGGAGCCTGAACACTGAGCTTGGCTGCAGCCAGTCTTTTCCAGTCTTTCATTTAATTCAATGATGCAATACATTTCAACATGAAATTAGACTGTTGTCCGTTGGCGTATGTGCATAATATGCAGTTTGAGGTGTTGTCAGTATTGTATTGTGTTGTTATGAACCACCTCCAGTCTCCAGTGGTTTGGGTTAAGTGTGGTTCAGCTGCAGCTCAGTGGTGGTTGCAGTGATAACCCTGAGAATGGGAGGTTGGGTCTTACCACTGGCTCCACAATGGAGACCAGTCAGCCATGTCTGCCCCTCCGTAATGACAAGAGGAACTGGGTGTAAAACCCAGAAACATATAAATATCCAGCTCTTGGGGTAAGTTACATACAGCACACCCTATATACTGTGGGTCTTTAAAGTACTTGAAAGCATTTACTGTACCTCCTGTCCATATAGCAGAAGCGTAGAGTAACAGAAGAGTGAGGTTAACATCCTGAACCATCAAACCTGGCAACAACTAATGGCTCTTTTCTTATTCCTCCTCCTTCTCTGAGTGTTGGTTTTGCTTTGGTTTGTGTCACATACTTTTGCGACAACTTGGGCTACGATGGGTTCAAAAGAGAGATTAATAAAAAAAGATAAATCAGGAGATTATGAGCAACTGGGGCAGAAATGGCAGTGTCCTTACTCCAACAATAAAAGGAACCGATATGTGTGCCGAGGACAACTGCATGAAGGTCAAGTGTTCAGAGACGAAATGAGATTTCATTTTGTTTGAAGGTGACATGTGAATGAGAGGGGTTGGGAATTAGAGAAGATAAAAGGATTAAAGATATGTTGATTTAAAATACTATTATTGTGAGAGGGGGGTGTGGATATGATTCAGGAGGGAGCTGGGTAAGTGAGGTATTTCTCACATGAGTAATGCTTTACTGTATGTTACAATCCTCTAACTTAAACTTTTTGCTGCTACTTGTACATTTACACTGTGAACTCCTATTCTCTATTGTTTATTTTCAGTATTCATTTTCAGTCTATTGTTTACTGTAGTTGTTAGGACACGTCTGTCTTTATTCTTTGTGCCTGTGCACTTTACTGTTTACTTGAAATTGTCTTGTCACACCGTGGTATAGTGGGAAACGTAATTTCGATTCCTTTGTATGTCTGGTACGTGTGAAGAAATTGACAATAAGCCGATTTTGACTTTGACTTTGACTTTGACTTTGAATGTGGGTGATCTTAGCCAGTGCCTGTTATCAGAGGACATTGTGTTCTTAGTACCACTGATACTTGACCTTTTGTGCAATACTGTATCTGTGTTATCTGAGAAACAGGCATTTTGTTTGTGTTATTGTTTCATCTGTTTGTGTGTGGCACTGGGTGAAAGTCACCTTCTGACAGGTCTCAATGAACTCTTCAATGGTCACTACACCATCTCGGTTTTTATCCATTTTCTGTAGGAAAGAGGAAGGCCGCATTAGTGAGAGCATTTAAAGGGTGCTTTGTAATCTTCCTTTGAGTAGAGATTGAAAGAGGTCTTGTAGCACTGCCCGCTTGTGTGTTTATTTGTGTTTGTGTGCATTCAGAACCTGGAAGAACTTGTCCACATGTTCGTAGGGGGCTTCATCTCGCACACACGGGTAGGTGTACCTCCCCATCATGTCATAGATCGACTTCATAATCGCCAGCATTTCCTGAAGAGAGGACGACAGAATCAAAAAGATTTATTTATTATTTTGTGAGACTAGATTTTAATTTGACTAAGCTCTAAGTTATACTGTACATGAATGAAACTGACACAGTGACTTTACAGACATGGTCAAGATAAACTCAAACATGGGATCTCTCATGAGTGATGGGGCACAATCAGAGAGAGATTAAATGAAGTGCACAGAGCGAACATTACATTACTCAGATGGCACTTTAGAAAATGCAGAATATAAGGGTAAGATTCAAAATTTCATAGGTTGTCAAATTGTAAGTGTCTAAGATGTCACATATGACGCATAGATGATCCAATTTATTTTGATTTAATCGAATTTGAGTGAAACAATTGGGATTTATGCAACAAATAGGTTAACTTTTGTTGCCTTCTCCCAATGCTTCCTGTCTGTCTATACAAGAAAATAAAATATGACATTTGCCTGTGTTCATTTAACGTTTCATGGTCAAAAAGTTGCACATCCCATAACCCGCACATACTTCTTTGGTGATGTAGCCATCCTTATTAATATCATAGAGGTTAAAGGCCCAGTTGAGCTTCTCAGTGACCGAACCTCTGAGCAGCACTGACAGGCCGATGACAAAGTCTTCAAAGCGGATTGAACCGTTTCTGTCGATGTCAAATGCGTTGAACAGGAAGTGAGCGTAGGTGGTAGCATCTGTGGGCAAAAGGAGTCGGGGTCATAGATTTAGAGCACTGTCTTTTGCCAAAGCAGGAAAAGAGAAAATGACTGGGGAGGGGGCTTCTTATCAAGTCATTATAGTCAATAACTGAGTCTCCATATTTTCTCAAGATGTCCACCATTGCAGTGGAAATATTCCAGCCTGGTTTCAGGGCAAATCAACTTTCAAACTCAGATTTGTTCACTTGTTTTGAGAAAATAAGGTTTGTAGGACCTTACTAGAGGCAGAAGTGTATTTATATGTATTCACTGAGCCTTTTTCACTGCTTAAGGTTGAACTGCCCAACAAAATATGATGTAGTTCAAATTAGAATGTGGAAAATGCTTCTTACACATTAATGCATCATAAACATTGATCCAACAATATAATTTACATATAACACAATGACAGCGGGCATTCTGCAATACATTAACCTTTGATTCTTCAAAACAATTTGCTGAAAATACTTCTGCACTTTACTTCAGTAAGATTTTGAATTAAGGGTATTTCTACATTGATGTATTATTACTTTTAAAGTAAAGGATCTATTTCTTCCACCACTGTCATAATCTAACATATATTTGACTATTTTGACCAATAACATTTTTTGTATGGTAAATCTTTCAAGAAAATATTGAAATAAAATATAAATCATGGAAAAATTAAGGACCCTTCTTTGCAAAACCCTTCCAACCTAATAGTTTTCATGCAGTCCCGAACAAGAAAGGAGAGGAGAAGTGGTTTTAACGCCTAACCTCCTTGGGGAAAGAACTGAGAATAGATGGTCTTGAATGTCTCCTCATCAACCATCCCACTGGGACATTCCTGCTCAAGAGAGGAAGAAAAAACTGATAAATATCAGATTAATTTAAGTCTATATAAAGCATGGCAATATAGAGCAGTGAAGAACGTCTCAGCAGCCGGACGTACGTTCTTGAAGCCTCGATAGAGAGACTGAAGCTCCTTCCTGGTGAACTTGGTCTGAGTCTGCAGCTGGTCCAGCCCCTCCGGCTGATGACGCACCGTCGACAGCTCCAAATCACTGTCGCTGCTGTCTGTGGGAGGAAGAGAGGGAGAAAGCGAGGGATGGAGAGACAGACAGGAAGAGAGAAAAGAAAGAAAGAGAGAGAAGCGACGTGGAGAGAGGAAGGATGGGGTAGACATTGAGTGTATGGATGCAGGTCAACATTCAGGGAGGGGTGGGATCACACTTTCAACAGGGAGGCATTTGTTGTAGAGCAGGTGGGGAAAATGTGCGAGTTTAAGAGAGAGATTTAGCCAAAAACTGGAGAGGAATAACAAAAGGCAGGCAAATGAGGGAGTTAAAAAGAAGAGGAGGTACTTTCTTTATGGCGGAAATGTCACCAAACAATTATCTGCTTGTGAAGAAAGCCACTGCAGGAAATGAGAATTTGAGAAATGCAATCAAAATCACCTTTTCCTCACAGGGCGAATCACAAATTAAGTGTTGTGGCATTATTTGTTATCAGTTCACACACACTAAGAGAAAGCACTGCATGACCGGGGAAAGAAAAACATTCAAAACAAGGGAGGGAGGTTTGCTCAAAGTCAGGTGGGTTTCTACCATGAACATACTCACCATCTTCAGACAGAGAGAGGAGGAGGAGGAGGAGGAAGA
>JBBMOE010000008.1:2566887-2633104 GCA_037975065.1 Chaetodon trifasciatus
AAGAGGAGGAGGAGAAGGAGGAGGAGGAGGAGGAGGAGGAGGGGTGTTGAGACCAAGATCGAGTGACAGAGAGTAAATGGAGAACAGTGGGAGAGCGATAGTAAGAGAAAGAAAAAACAAAACAAAGAAAACAAGTCAACACTGAGAGGTTCATATGGTGAGGTCTGAGTGATCCGCAGGAAAAGACTCTGGTTATATTCTGATAAAACATCCAGCAGTGCGGCGAAAGATAATATGCTGCAAAACATAAACCAACACCACAGCGGAGGGAGGTGATCCACTCTTATGTAACGCTGCATCGTTCGTTCAGGGTTGATTTAAAACAATAAGACAGGTGGAGACAGCAGGAGATGACCTCTGACCTCTCATTCATAAAAATAAACTGGTCCCCCATCTTCTATAGCAAACAAATTACAGTTTGAACTCACATAATAAAGTAATGACTGAACAGTATTTTGACCTTTAGCATAAAAGTTCATCCTTGGAAACAGATGAAACAACAGCAACGTGGGATTCGATCTGATATATCTTGATTTTAACAAATATGGACACCTCACATCAGCCAACGACCACAGCTCAATGTAATTAAACCCAAATTTAATGGATATGGTATTAAATTATCAATGCACAGTATTTTAGCATAACTGCTTCCAACTGTGGGATGACATGGTTTGATTTTGATATTTCTTCTTCCTCTGTGCCAGAGACCTCCTTTGTTGTCTAAACTAAACTATTTGAAATATATTAATTATCTTCCTAAGTTAACTTAAGTAACTACTATCTACTTTCAAACTAAACCACCAACTAAACCAGGATGAACCACTGAAACTAAAGAAATATCTTAGCTAGTAAAGACTTTGTGTAAGCTGGTTGCTATGATACATCTGACTGTCCAATCAAGAGCAATGAACTATGTAAACAGGAAGTTGCTGTTGCATGACAAGTTAGCACATCTTCCACAAATAGTTTTCGAGGCAGAAATGATTTATCTATTGTATATGTAGGTATTATTTTGTTTTATAAATGGCTGCATACAAGGAGAAATACCTGTTTCACAGTAAATAGTATTCATACAGTTTAGAATGAGAGAAATATACGATTCTGATAACCCAGCTGAGGTTATTTACTCATTTAGTCAAATGTTATGGGCATAATAGGTCATAATTTCAGGATTTTTATGAAATGTAATTTAAAATCTCATCATCTTTGCTTCATTATCAAACAGCATAATTCAAGTTTCAGGTCACATATGTTGACAGTACTCCACATACATATTATCTCTTTTACTCTTCCCGCTAGCAACACAACAGTTACACCTGGCAGTTTCTGGGTATAAATTTAGCAATGCATAGAAAAGTCCACTTAATAAACGCTTATGTTGAACAAACAGTTGGTGCAAATGGCTCCTGGTGCTGTAAATACTCATTAGAGCACCAAATATGTATTCATACAAGCTGAAAATAGTCCCCAACAAATGCACTCTTTAGTCCTGTTAGAGTAATGTTTGATAAGAACTACAATGTCCAGATGTTTTAGGAGATTAGTGAGCCTTTTATGAAAATGCAATTACATATCTGAGACCCATTTTTAAAGATTTACATGTAAAGATTTCTTGGGGCTGAGATCTACTCACAGGCTGGGAAAGTCAAGTACAGAGAGGAGTAACATACTGATGGTTCTGATCTGTTCGTGGGATTTGCTGACAATAACAAATCCAGACTTGAGTCAAACAATATTCACAAATACCTATAAGTGGATTAAAATTTGTAAAATGTCACTCCATCCTCCTCGCTCCATGTCATCCTTCTCCTCCACACTGCCCCCCTCCCAGGTTGTCTCACCGGTCTCAGTGATGTCGATCAATCCCAGCAGGTGCATGAGTTTGAGGAACATGATCACCAGGCAGACGATGCCAACTGTCTGGAGTCCCTCCGTCTCCCACCTCACACTCATCTTTCCCTCGTCTTCTATCTTTTCCTCCACGGTCCCGCCTTTATTTTCCCCTACTACAAGACATTATTGGACTTTCGATACACATTTCCTCAATCCATCAGTCTCTTTCAGCCTCTCTCTCTGATCTTCTTCTCTATCCCTTCCTGTCTCTCAAACAGTGTCACTCACTCATCACCCTTTTTCTGTCACATTTTTTTCCCTGCAGTTTCTGTTACTCTATTTAGCTCTTCCCTTCTGCCCTTTTTAATTGACTGCCTTTCCCTTCCCCGTCCTCTCTCCTGCTCTAATGGATCTTTCCGGATATTCTCCACAACTAAGAGCAGGGTCTGACGGTCCAACTCCTTTATTAAGGTCAAGTGGATCAGACTATTGATGTAAAAATACCTCTAAAGAGGGAGAGAGAGAGAGAGAGAGAGAGAGAGAGAGAGAGAAATCCCCTCCAAAAAATCTGGACCACCATGTTAATCCATGGGAGATCCAATCAGATGGAGAGGAGGCTCACACATCTAGGTTTCTTGGCACCGGCATTGGTTCGGGATTCCTCCAGTGGATATTAATCCTCTAGTTGGTGACAAAACTCTGACAAAAACGATATCCAACATTAATCCAGAGGTGATATGTGTCACAAAATTCTCCGCTGACTGAACTTCCTCCTCTCTTTCCTAACTCTATCTCACGTCTTATTGTCTGCTAATTAAGGCCTGCCTTTAAGGAATCAGAGAGGGTGGTGACAAAGGTCAACAGGTGTCCTGAATCCCATTTTCCCAGTCAGCTCTGTGATCCACTTTCTAATTGTTCCCCTGTCTCTCTTGGGGTCCATAACACAGATTGGATACTGTGTCAAATACTCCAAATCATGTAATAAAGGGAAACAGTGAGCTAAAGCTCCCTCTAGTGGACGAAAATGAAACAACAGGAACAAATAGAGTGTGCAGGCACAGAAGTTTTGTTTTTATAACAATGGTAGCGAGTAACTTCATCCTAGATGTAGAAAAATTCTAAAAGTAAGATCCTTTGCTCAGTGTATTTATGGTGTCCTGGGACAGAGTTACCTCCTGTATTGTGAAATACAATACCAGCCTACCTACCTGTGCCTACCTGCCTGCCGTTCCCTCTCTATAAATCACTGAAATCATCCTGTCTGCCTTGAATGTACATGGTGATGCACAGATGGTACAGATCATCAGTTAGATCTAAATTTATATGTCCACAGAGCATATTCTTCTTCTCAGCTTTAATAGATGTAATTTTATGCCATTATCTTGTAACACAGGGTGGGAATAGAAAGTGATATTCATGTGTAATCTGTATCTTATGATGCTTACGAATATATATTATTTAAAAAAATCTAAATGAAAAAGAAAAACAAGAAGGAGGAGAGTGACTCTGGTGGTCAGTTTCAGTATACAACCCTAGGTTTTCAAACCTTTTGTAATTAAAGTTACTGGATATTTGTATTAAATTCTATAACTCTAGTTTTGCAGATTTAGAAAATCAATGATGCATTAATGTTTTTTATAATTTTGAATGGACAACTATAATCTTTGAAACACATTATAAGTCATCTGTTAAATGATCTATGCAGCGTCTCATTCTCTGCTCCATCGCTTTGCAGGATATTGACGTTACTCATCACAAAAATATCCTGCACGAGAGTCGAATGTGGAGTAAAAATACCAGATATTGGTATCTGAGAATCTCAGAATAGGGCTCGTACATCTCTAAAGACAAGGCTACCTCTGGCATCAGATGTCAGCCCAAAATAGGACCGAGTTGGACTGAGCCCAAAATTGACATCAGAGCAGGGAGGATGGGACAGAAACAACAATCAAAGGCCAGCGGTTTTGTTTTAGATCAGATCATCTAAGTGGATTTTAAACATACACACACATGTGGACAAACACAATGTGTGCATGTTTAGTGAAGGAACACCAGTGGATATTTCCTTGAGTGCTGATGATATAAAAAATGCAACAAGTAAGCTAGCAGACCTTTTTGGTCTACTGATTGATAAGGGGCATCTAATGTACCACTGATGGTAAATGTGGAAAATCAAAGACATGTTTTATTACACATAAAAACACTTAATAATAATGAATCATTATTTATTCAACATTACATCTTCTCCTTCTCACTCTGTGAAAAATCATTATTAATATATGATTGTGCAAATATTTTCAAAATGCTGGACACAAGATGTCCAATTCTCAGTGTATGTGCACAATAAGCAGAATAAATGCAGACAGGAGGGGCATTTTGCCAACATTAGACAGTTTACTGGCCTCTCAAAGTGCTTTACAACACATGCCAATATTCACCCATTCACACACACATTCATACACTGATAGCAATACAGTGCTTTCTATCCACGAGGACTCATACATTCACACAGAGAATCACAGTTTGGGGTTCAGTATCTTGTTGTTATTGTGTTTGTTCCTTTCAAAACTAAAAATCTGATCTGAAATGAACTGTAGAGTCAGACAGGACATGATCAAAGTTATGCAGGGTGCCCAGGTAGCTCACCAAGAGTGTGCACCCATGAACCAAGGCTGTATCCTGACTGCAGCGGCCCAGGTTTAATTCTGGCCTCTGCCTCAACTATGCCAACAGGATAATGACAGGAATGACAAAGGACAAAATCCTCTGAAGAGCGAGAAAGGGAGGGAGGAAGGATGGGTCAAACACAAGACTTTCACTCAGGACAGTGGGGTTTGTTTCCCCTGTGAAATCAAAAGTAAGCATTGTGTTGACTTATTTTAACTTATGTACATACATTAATTGAAGTAACTTACTCAAACTTAAGTTATGACACGTACATAACTAACGTGGAGCAGAAGGGCAAAAGCTTGCTTGATCTTGATTTTCAGTATGAACACAGAAGGTTAAAGCAGGGCCTTGTGATCCATTTGATTTTTTTGGTTCTAAGCAGGAGGTGTCAGAGCTTCATCACAGCAAAACACGACACTCACAAGGCTGTTGGACGCTTGGTGTGACACCGTTAACTGGTCAGTTAACTTTTAATTGTTCTTAAAAGTGAGCATTTACTGCTTTTCCTGGTTTTCATTAGAGTAACATTTGGGTTGTTGGATGTTGGTCATAAAAAAGCAATATAAAGATGTCATCTTGGGCTTTAGAAATGTTTAATGGGCAATTTTCTATTTTTTTTAATGTTTTATAGACCAAATGATCCATTGATCAATAGAGAAAATAACTGGAATCTTAATTGTAGGATGATGTCTTTGAACTTCTCAAGTTCCCAGAAATATTTCTGAGGATATGACCTCAGTGTCCTCAGCGGTAACTATAGCATCAAGCTACAAATGAATTACTTGCAAAAATCACAAAACTACACACTGAAGAATAACCTCAGGAGTCAGACACACAGAAATTACAATGTCAAGTACCATAATGCCAGTTTTCAGAGCAGCAAAATTCATTATATACCGGCATGAATGACAGCAGAACTGAATTAGCTCCACAGGGAAAGTCTCAATAACAACTCTGATCATCACAAAGTTGATATTTATAGCAGGGCTGCATATCGAATCTATTTCTATCCAAGGCCAATCAACAAGGAGCACAACATCTGGACTTATGAATCCTGATGGAATGAATTCCACCCATTTTCCTTCCTGAAGACAGGCAAACATTTGAAGAGGGCCACAATACGCCTTCAGCGTAAAACACCTGCTGCCAAATGGTTAAATATGTGTAGGTCAATGAGAAGATGCCCAGGAAGATGAGATAATGACACTGCAGTTGGTAAATTAGTCCCACTGAGGAGGTGATGGAGTAATGAAGTGGCAGGAATCAGGATGAAGACACACCATGAGAATTTCAGAGGCTACTGAGAGATGGCCAGTGTCCTTCAGGGTCCTGGAGGAGTACTCCATATTTAGGCGGCCTCAGAGAAAGCCTGTTCGATACTGCATGTATAATTGATGTGAAGTAATGCTAGACTGGGGTGTAGACCCTGCCACAGAGGGAGGAGGAGAGGAGGAGGAAGGGGGTGCTATTGGAAGAATTGAGGATTGGAGAGATCGAGAGGAGTGATAAATTATGAAAGGACATTACTGGTGTTTTTGTTGAATTTACTGCTTATGATGCTGAGCCATATGAGAAGCACTAATGTGCCGACTGGAGCCTTCCTGCTGTAATTGACTTGGCACACTGACTGCAGGGCACTCTGGCTGGACTTCAGCCCAAAAGTCTAATCAAAGGGAACTGCATCATTCAAAGAGCAGTATCTGATGCCTCTTTTACAGTCCCAAATGTACAGAGACTCTTGATCCATCAAACATTTATGGTATATCCCTTAGTAGGCAAAATAAAACATCCCATTACCTTTCCCCACTCTGATGTCATACATAGATTTACTGAGAGTACACTTTGAAATATCACAGAAATACATCAAAAAATAATAAAGCATGGACCAGCATCACTGTAAATGTGCGTGTGTATTAGATGAAAGGCTAATTTGCACATTTTCCCTCGGCTAGGTGCTAAATTAGCCATTAAAGGATCAGTGTGTAGGATTTTGGGGGATCTATTGGCAGACATGCAATATAATATTCATAAGTACGATTTCATTAGTGTATAATCACCTGAAAATAAGAATAAGGCTAGGGGTATTCAGCTGGTTGCAGTCTGGAGCCTCACTACTAGATGTTGCTACATGCTACAGATGGGTCCTTTAAAATGTAATATGAATCATGCCCAGTCTGTTTTATTCATTATTCTTACATTGTGTCTATGTTTGATGACTCACTTTTGTCTTTTATGGTGAAACACTAACAACTTGAAACACTTGTATCTGGTGTACAGGAGAGGATAATGCTTATGGAAAAATAAAGTGGTTAATGTCTTGTGGTCAGTTTAAAAATGTCAAAAATGTACACTCAAAAAAATTATACTTGGCATCACCATACACCAGCTAAAAATCAAAAATGGATGGTAATTAGTGTAAGAAATATAAAAATGAAGCAGATACGTACTCTCCACCATTTAATGTTGGAATGTTCTTTTGGTTCTCGTTCAGGGAAACAAGAGATCAGATATCTTGGCGAATGGCTGCATAAACCACTGTCAGCTGTGTTTAACAGGCAGTGGGTCCCTCCTACAGTATGACCGGGTATATCCAAACACGAATTTGGGCTTGCCTTGGCTGGCTTCAACACACTGTTTTGTTTTTTGTTTTTGAATTTTTTTTTTTTTTCTCAGATAATCCAATGGATTTTTCTGCAGTGTATTTATCTTAACAAACAGAAGAATTTTCTCAACCCTCAAAGGAACATTTTATCTTTCAGTCTATCACCAAATATGGAAATGCAGCAAGGCAGCAAAAATTGGAACTCAACCTAAATGTTTCACTAGATTTTAATAAATAAAAAACTTCACTTTAACCCCAACCCCCGTCCCCCGTCCCCGCCCTATTTAGCCTTAATAAGCAGTATATAAACATGTAATTAACAGTTTACAACAGACTTTAGTGGAGTTATAAGTAGATGTGTTAATGTATATGTCAACTCATCCTTTGGAGGCTGGTGTAAAAACAGATTATGAATGACAGCACAGTAAAACTTGCATGTTATAAAATATGTTGTTGACAAATGCTGAAAATGTCTTTACATCTGAGAACAGCTACATTATGGTCTGCTATAAGCCATTTATTAAAAGTTTATGTAGTGCTCATAATGTTAGGCAGGGGGGCTAAAGTAAAGTGTAACCCGCTGAAGTAGTGAGTCATCGTAGGCATAACAATGCTATAGATAACAGTAGCACCAAACCTCAGGTGTCTGAGATAGAGGGGCCACAGGTGGGCCCTTACCTTCAAATGAGGACATGGGCTCCAAGATGCCAAACTGCTTGAGAACTGCCATGAAAAGGATGATGACCACGCCGATGGCAAACAGCTCCATGCCCTGGATCCCCATGACTTCAGGATCGGGGGAACCCACTCAGGGCCAAGCCTACAGGACAAGGCCTGGCCCCGTGGAGAGAGATGAAAGGAAACCTGGGCTGGCCGTGTAAAGCTGGGCCCCGCAAGTCAACAACAAGTGTTTTCAATAGAGGTAATCAGGAATCAGTCTAGTTGGTGGGTGACAGCATGGGTTTGTTTCCAGGCCCAGGAGACAGCATGAGAGCCAGGCCAGCGGGCTGGATGAAGGCTGCTCTAATGTCAACACTGATGCTGAAGTGGAAAATTTTTTCGGAGCCGACATATATGGAAAACCTCCCTCTCTAGACCCATGAGGGAAAATGGGGGTTGTGTCACGAGTCATTTATTACAGTGCATTAAACGAGACGTTTAGAGTCACTTTCCAGACTTTCCTCCTGTGTGCACTCTCAGGAGCTCAGACTGGCAAAGACACAAGTTACTGCTCACCCTCTTAATCCAAAAATCTATTATCAGTCCTCACGTCATAGTTTACGCTCATAAATCACATTTTGGTTTTACATGAAAATGTCTTTTGGGAAAAGCAAAGATTTCGGTGCAGCCTCTGTGTCCATTTTCAGGATTTTTCTCCCATTAGGTTGGAGAAGTTCCAGGTGAATACAACTGACCTACTGAAACAGAGAGCGTCAGAGAACACAACATGCAATACCAAAGTCTTCTCATCATCCATGCCATAAAGCAGCAAAACAACATTAGCAATTATAAATAAATTACCCCATTATGTGAGCCGACCACACAAGCAGTTTCTGAAACCTCAGCTTTGGAACAAAAACATTCTGTAACTGCTCTTTATCTGCAAGCCCGGGACAATCTGACTTTCTGGTCTAAGTGGCATCTACTCACAACATTCAGGATGAGATCATCTTTAAACAGACTTGTTAGTTAAGAAAAGTCAAAAGGCTGAATTTCATGCAACGTGAAAACTAGGTAGAACAAGGCTGCACTGTCCATAAAATCAAAAACATTGATCAGGTCTTTACTATGATGTTTTAAATCAGCCAAGTAAACCACTTTTTTTCTGCTTTCTCCTGCTGAATTTCGGTCAGTAATCCTCAGGTCCACCAAACACCTTTTCGGCACACACTTAATTTCACAGCAAATTCAGGTTCTGCGTTGTGTCCAGTCTGACTCAGTCCGCTTCACTGTTTGTCCAAGTCCAGCTCCAGATATGGAAGAGTATGGCTCTGGAGAGAACGCACTTAGAGCAGCAGCAGCGTCCAGGGAGGGAAATCCTAAGAAACTGAGAGGAGCTGTGGGGCATGAAACCTCCTCCCCTGGTGTCTACCTCCTCCGCACATACTTTTCCATCACTCCCTTCTCTCCCTCTGCAGCTTCTTGAATTTATCTGTGGCTGCTCCCAGTCGCAACTTTTCCTCCTTCTACTCAGTCAGCGCTCACTCCAACTGACATTTGCAACTGGAGTACACTGTCCACCCCAAATCCTTCCACCCATCCCGTCCTTCTTGTGGTCTCTCCTTACTCCACTGCACTCCTCCTTTTTCTCTGTCTGTCCATCTGATTCGCTTTTGTGCTCCTGAGCTCGCTGCTTCCCCCTCCTCCTTCTATCCCCTCTGTCATTCCATAACTTTGGCCAACCGCAGACTTTCTCTCCCCCTTTGCTCGACCTCCTCTTTAGCTTCCCTGCTCCAAAGGGTATCTCCTCTCTCCACCACATCCACCTCTTGAACTGGGGGGTCCAGAATGTGGCACACATTTGTACAATAAGTAAAACTGTGTTGCTCTGGTTTTGGACAAAATTGTTTGTGATGTAATGAAATGAGCAACTTTAAATATTTTTCTCTGGGATAATATCACTTAAAAACTGCTATTTGTAACTCAAAATAGCCTTTAGCAAGGATAGATAATGAGACAATGGGCCACTGGAATCAGCCCCCTCTACTCCTTCTTCACTGAAGCAAAATGCCTAGACTGAAAGCGACAATTTTTCCTTTCTTCAAGGTCATTTAGCATCTTTGTGGTCCTTTTGCTTCTCTTTACGGGTTGCATCTTAGTAGTCGTTTTGCATCTCTTTTTGGTCGTTTGATTGACTTTCCAAAGAGAAATGTTAGCAGTGACTTCATACAGTGACTCTGGCATCAGGGGTAGCCAAGATGATTCCAGGAGGCGGTCTGTGTCCACCCCTCTGGACCTGCCCTGTCTACATCATCCCTTGCTGCTACAGTTTGGAAATGAGGAGTAAAGCCAAATTACCCAAATATGTGTAGTGTGGGAACACACACGCACAAAGTGGCACACATAGATCAAATAGCAGAAACACAAAACCTCCCCACAACTCCTCCTCAACCTTTTTTCTTTCATCAATTTTTCCATTTCTCTGTGAACTGAAGACAGTTGGAATGACAGTGAACCCTGAGTATTATGAATATATCACCATATTATTGTCTTGAAATATCATTGATTCCTGGACTGTGTGCAACAGTTTGCTATAGATAACGTGGACAAATATTTCTGGAGTGTGTGGGCACGAGTGTGTATAAATGTGGTTGTGTGTCTTTGTGTTTAGCAGGTCAAAGGAGTATGGTGATGACTCTGCACTTGCTAATGCATCAAGATAATATGGGGAATGGAGGTGTGTGTGTGTGTGTGTGTGTGTGTGTGTGTGTGTGTGTGTGTGTGTGTGTGTGTGTGTTAATGCATTGACTTGGTTGGAGATAGGAGATGCAGATGGGAGGCCAGAGTGAGAGAGATCAATATCGTTGTGGTGAGGGGGTGGTGGTGGAGCTTCCCCTCCTCTTTCTCTGCTTCTTATACCTTACCAGAAAAATCTAAATCAACCATCAGTAATAAAATCAGAAATCTATTTTCAGTCTCTACTGTTACTATTCCTTCACAAGTCAGAGTCTGGGGCGTCTGTCTTTACAGCGGAGGAATCACTATGAAGGTCAAATTTACATTTCAGTTACCGCAGTTTGGAAGAGAGTGGATCAGGTGACACACACACACACACACACACACACACACACACGCACACACACGCACACACACACACACACACGCACACACACACACAACATCATGCATGTAAGTCTCAGGGCATTATCTGATGCTTTAGGGAGAATCTGTGTATTTTGGAGGCTGTTAATGGTTTACGTGCATTTTAGTTTGTTCTCTTTCACATCGATGCTCGCATAGTGAGTTTGTGGGGTTTATTGTGTGCATGCGTGTGTGGTTGTTCCTCTGGGCAGGCCATTAGGACACTAACAGGTTTTTAAAAGGCAGGCTTGGTGCTGCCTGCTGACACAACAGTCAGTAAATAGGCAGAGAAGACCCAGACTGTTTCCTCTCAGTGAGACACATCAGCAGAATCACCTCAGCCTTCACCGCAGTTGCAGAGGAAGAACCGCAGAAATGACACTTAATCATTTGTAGTAAAATGATGAGAAATGACTCCTTGCTTTTGAAATTGCAGCCATAGTATTCTGCAATAGTCTGATGCTGTCACATATTTAAAATCAGCTCATCATTTTTCACTCATGTGAGTCAGCTGGCAATCAATTCATGAAAACCAAACTCGTTAATGTAATTATGATTTAATGGCGAAAGACGCTTTTGCATCTTTTATGTCAATATAAGTCCTCCATGGAAAAGTAATCGATGAAAGTAAAAATTCTGCATTCAAAATTCTACCTCAGTAAAAGTTCTGAAGTAGTTGCAACAAGATGTACTGAAAGTATCAAAAGTAAAAGTACTTAATTATAGCCTCTGGCATTATTTTAAGGCTTTCTAAAGAAAAAATGAAAAACAATGAAATTTCAATGACACATCTTATGAACGCGTTCACAGTACATTAAATGGCAGTTTGGAGGATCCATTTATTGATTTATTTTCTATGTTCTACACCATGTTTACGATAGTTTTGAAATATTGAACTAGATTTACTTGCTGACATATGCTAATGTTTTGTTTAAAATATAGTTCTGTGAATTTTTAAGCTCAGATAAACAACATGACCTCATGACTGATCCATGGTCAGGTCTGTGGGATTGAAGAGTTAAGCCACTTTTTCAACTTTTGAGTAATTTGATCGATAACATTTTACCAAAAATAGGTATAGTAACACAGTATTTCAACATTGTAAACGGTAAATGTACTATTCAGAATATAAGAAATTATATGTTTAATGATTCCCATCATTACTTCACAGACACTTAAAAAACACAACCCATAGACTCAAAACTAACTAATTTCTAAAGATTTTAAAGAAGCGAACACAGTGTTTGACTATAAACCTCTCTGGACTAGAAGAAGCAAGAGTGAAGAAATGAAAGACAAATTGAGAGAGTGATGGAGTGAATGAGTTGGTAAAAGAATGAAGAAACGGATAATGATGTGGAGCTGCAACCACATGCTTGCCTACCTGAGCGATGGTATCTGGCTGCACTGTGGCCGCAGTGAGAGAGGCAGCTGGGCCGCGAGAGGCGCCTCCTGGCCTCCACAGACAGAGCAGCCATCACAGCTCCCATAACGCAGCTCAACCACCACAACAACAAGGCTAACACTGCTAACAGGCTGCCCTGAAAATCTCTGAATACCGCTGGAGATCCTGGATTAGTCTAACAAGGCAAGATCCAAACTTAAAAAGACTGGATGCTAACAGAGTGATTTAAATTGCTGAGCAGCTGAGTTTGACCACCGGCTCAAGAAATCTCAGCCTCAAAGAAGGCAAACAAGCTTGAAAGTGTGAGTCTTACGTCCCAACAAAGGCAACTATCTGACACTGTGGAAAAGGTGACAGGTGAGAGAGTTTTTCAGTGTGTGTGTGTGTGTGTGTGTGTGTGTGTGTGTGTGTGTGTGTGTGTGTGTGTNGTGTGTGTGTGTGTGTGTGTGTGTGTGTGTGTGTGTGTGTGTGTGTGTGTGCGAGAGAGATAAACATGATTAGGTGATAAGCCACAAGGGCAGGTCTTATACGACAGGTGTAGTGCTCACATTTCAGTGACCTGTTAGAGTACCATTACATGGTACATGAGGCTGGGATGGCCTCAGACCTTAATGGCAGGTCACAATCACACACTACCTCCAAAACGAGGTATCTATTTTTCTGTTTTTGTCTAAACTTCAACTTTTTTAGGCATCAAGAAGGGTAGGTGGACAATACAACAGAAAGGACAGGAAAACAAGAGGCACTGATGCAAGAAAGAGGTCAGAAACAAGATAAGATGGTAGAGAAGGAACAGAGGTAGCAGGAGGGACAGGAAGTCATAGGGAAGGACACAAGGAGGTGATGAAGAAAGGGAAAAGACAGGGAAGGACACAGAGAAGTAGCCAAGGAAACAAGTACATAGTAAAACACAGGAGATGAGGCATAAATGGGCAGGAAGAAGTTCTGAAGGCATCAAGTAGGTAAGAAGGAAATGAGGGGGCTGGGAAAAAAATGGAAGGAAAAAAGTGGATAAGGAAAGAAAGTGAGAAGAGGCATAGATGGATAGATATAAGTAGGAAAGAAGAAGGAGACAAGAAGGGGAGGAGAAGCAGGGAAGAAAACAAGAAGTTGGTGAGGGAGGATGGAAGGGACAGGATGGAAATAAGGGAGGAGACAGGAAAGCAGTCAGTGAAAGGAGGGGAATAAGTAGCGGAGGAGACAAGTAGGCAGTGAAGGAAATAGGAGGCATGAAGGGACAGTAAAAAGTGGGGAAGAGTAAAATAAAGGAAGCTGTGATACACTGGAGGAAGTATGGAAGGATTCAAGCAGGGAGTGAAAGACAGAAGGGGCAGAAAAGGAGAGGAAGACGCAGGTAAGTAAAGAAAGAAAGGGGCCAGGGAAGGACAAGGATCTGTAGGCAAGGAGAGAAGGAGTTAGTGAAGGAAACGAAAAGGCAGGCAGGATAGGAAAAAAGGGGAAGAAAACAAGTGAAGGAAAGGAGAAGGCAGGAAGGGACAGGGAGAAGAAGGGAAGGAGACAAGGAGTTAGTGAAGAAAAAGAGGTGACAGGGAAGGAAATCAAGTGGTAGGGAAGGAACTCATGAAGGGAGGGGGAAGGAAGGGAAGGAAAGAGGAGGTTGGCAAAGAAGGGAGGAGGAAGATGGAAAGAAAGCCTGAACTGAGGCTAAAGAAGTGAGACATGTTCAACATATTTTCTTGCTTGTTATCTTGAACAAAGCTGAAACTACAGTTAAAACTATAAAAGACGGCTTTTAGCTGCACTCTGCTCACTCCCTTCAAGCAGGTCAAGGAAAGGTTTGGTGTCATGAGTCAAAGGTGATAACACATCAGTACAAGTATGAGAGGAGGCTGAAAAAAAGTTGGTGATAACTGCGACCTCTGTGGATTAAACCACATCTACACACCAGCTGTAACAATGCTGAGAGCTTCGCAGGCAAATCACTCAAACACTTCTTACTCTGCCTACAGGCAAAAGATTAATTGCGCACAATCATATTTGTACCACTGGGTGGAGCACTGAGACTAAGTCCAGGAGTGACAAGGACTGGAGCCCAGTCCAAGCAGCATACTTGACAGACAGGCAGGGTAACCATTCACAAAGACATGATAAGTCTTTTAGTTTTTTTTCCACCAGAGCAGTGTGCATGTACAGCATATGTACGGCAGCAGTGGTAGGAGGCAGTTAAAACAGAGGCACAGAGGAAGAAGAAGGGTGTTTCAGAGTATTTCAGGTCAGTGTAGACATTATTAATGGTGGATTGAGGATGTAGAGACGTTTGATGAATGAGTGTATGCAACTAAATCATCTCTGGTACTTGACCCTGTGGTCAGTGAGTCAGTCTTGCCCACAGGGACCTCAGGAGGCTGGGACAGGCCCAGACAGTCAATTCGGTGATCAATTCAAATACTCTTAGTCACATTTCGTGTGCATTGACCACATCGTCAGTCTCACCAACACATCACACTCACTCATCATTGGCTTCTCCCCCCCTCTCACTTTTGTCCTGTGGCTGTGTGCTGGCGATGATCCATTTGACCAGGCAGCATTTCATCAAGGCTTTCCGAGAGAACCGCGGCTTCTGCCACTTCCCAGAATCCTTCACTCTGCCCGGCGCAGGCTCAACGCCGTTGGCATCTCCCAGCAGGCTGCCATCGACCACCTTTCCATCCGCCTGGAAAGGGAGAGAAGAAGGCAGAGAAAGAGTTCAGGTCGATATGGAAATTAAACAAACCAGGCTGCGATTTTTAAATTAAGCAGCAGATTATGAGTGTGTCTGGAAAATATGATTAGCCTCTGATCTGGAGGTTTTTCAGGAACACCTTAAAGAGGTTCAAAAAAAGTTCAGTTCACGGGATCGGTCATGTTTCACAAGTTCTTTATTATCTGGGTTTTTGGAAACTTTGTGTCCAAATTGACTGTCTGCTATAGCTCTGCTAACCCTAACCCTCAGCGACACCTTTCATATTAAATGCAGCCATTTGAACCATTGTTCATGTAAACATTGGACTGCATTTATATTATATGAAGATGTACCAAATGGAAACATTATGGATGCTTTAATTGATACTAGTGAGAATAGTGATGAATAGATTTTACAAATTTACTTCCTTCTTTACTGCCAGTGTTGTGGTTTGTTATGTTTTCTTAATGTGTTCTGTTTCATGCGTATAAAAAAATCCACCCATCTATCACTTATTAATTGCCACAGTAATAACGTGTTGGAGCGGCGCTTGGATTCCTGTGTTTGAATGTGCATCCCACACAAGTGGTTCTACAAGCCAGCAGCACCATCACACAGTCGACTCACTCACCGTATGCTCTTACAAATGGAGGATGGAGGATTACAACAGTTTGGCTGCAAATGCAGTAGATCACAAAAATTCACTGACACTGAGTGGTTACAGGAAAAAGAAAAAGGGGGATCCATCTTTAATGTTAGAGAGACGATGGTTTGACAAGAGTTTTGATTTCCACTTCATCTACAAATCTGTGATGGAGAGTACTGAGTTTTTCTGTTAAAGACGTGCAGCCTTGAGACATAAACCTTGATATCAGCTTTCTAAGAAAGCAGGGTTGAGGTGAGGTTACTTTGAGTTAATCACACCTTGAAATAGCAACTCACTCAGATGAATTAAAAGCCTGTTTCTGTTCATTCTCATATTCAGCTCCAATTTATCATCATGACTCTTACTATGCAAGACCAATCCCCTCCAACCCATTCATATTCATATTCATACAACTCACAGCGTTTATCCTCTTTCATCAGCAGAGATAAACTTGACGTCGAAGTTTTTTGCTCTAATCCATTCTTCAGTTTATTTCCTTCATGTCTTGGCATCATTTCAGTCTCTTTTGCAGCAGACGCTGATTTGATGTGATGTTGTGTTATACGATTTCATGAGAATGTCTTTTCTTAAGTTCTCACGGAGGTCTATTAAGCTGCTCCTGCTGGGCGCATGCAAAACAGACACACACACACACACACACACACAGACACACACACACACACACACACACACACACACACACACACACACACACTCTGTGCACACTGGACAAGTGTGGGGAGGAAGATGAAAGAGGTGAACACAGAACAAACAGTAGCTCTGTTTACTCTGTGGGGAGGAAAGGAAAGCAAAGGATGACAGAGGGGGAGAAAGGGAGGGAGGTGGGAGGAGCGAGCACGCACACAGAGGATTTTAAACAGCTATTTGATCCCATGGGAGTCTGACCATGCAAATCCTTTACTTAAAAGTAGTGAGAGAGAATGAGAAAAGGAGAATAGAGAGAAAGCAAAAGAAAAAAAACGTGAGGAGAACAAGGTCTGCTCATTTTCCTGGAAGAACTGAAGTCAATTAGCATAATGAATACTGGCCTATCTGAGAAGAAGAGCAAAGGACGGCCAGAGGACGGAGGGATGGAGGCTGGGAAGATAGAGGAGATGAAGATATGAAAGCACTTTGCTGGGGAATACATTTGCAAAGCTATTTCGGTCCATCTTCCACATGAACAGATGGATAAAAAGAGAAAAAATATGAGAGAGGAAAGGGCGGGAAAGGAGGAAGCCTGCGAGGAGAGAAACGTACACAGAGAGGAGTGAACATCTGCATAGATACACACTCACACCAACACACAGAGCCAAACTGGCTCGTGACATAATGACAACGCACCAAAATGGAGAGAGATGACGGGAACTATTCCATTTATCCCAACATCTATTTATTCACAGATCAACCGTGGCACAGCAGAGAGGTGTAATATGAGAAAAGGCGTGAGGAGTGAGCTCAACAGTGACTTGCTGCTTCGGAGAACTGAATTAGGAGAAAGAATTGTTTTCAGTGGGGCTTTTCAGTGGAAGTCACAAATTGGAAAGAGGAGGCCGCAAGACAAACAGATGCAGACAGACACAGTGTAAACACAAGAAAATTCAGCGCTACATTAGGTGTTTATTCACGGAACACCGGACACACAGGCAGACTCACAATCATAGGGCATGCATACCCGCACGCACACGCACGCACACTCACACTCTCACACACACACACGCACGCATACACACAGTTTCAACTCATATATTTTATCTTATGTTCCTTCTCAACGGTTCAGCAAGCTTTGTCCTGGGGCAGCGCTTGCCTCTTGTAATGTCTGCACAACATCCTGCAACATCCCCCGAACCCAGACACACGCACATGCACGCATGCATGCACGCACGCACGCACGCACGCACGCACGCACGCACGCACGCACGCACGCACACACACACACACGCACGCATGCACATACATCCTATAAGGCAGAGCACATACCCATATCCCATAACGCTCGAAGCAAACACATAGCAGCGACGTGGTGCACATCGCTATGCTTTGCCATAAATTATTAAAGATCAGGGACTGTGCTGTTGGTTCAATGAATGTCGGTTTATATGAAGCATAAACTCTGACCTCATTACATGAGGTCTTCTCACTGTTAGTCTACTGTACCCAACAGAGAGAGATGGAGAGAAAATATAGACCAAAAAATACAGAAAAAAGATAGAAATAGATAGTAGCAGATTATGTGGCCACAAGAGCGACCGGAAACTGAGAAGGACATGAACTGCAGACTGAGTGACCACAGCCTGGTCATTGAGACTGGTGGGCACAGACAGACATGGCAACCCAGGAAAAACATACTTCTGCCGACAAGAGGCAAAAACAGAGCGGCACTTCCTGCCACACTGCAACCTGTAAAAAGACAGGCATCAAAACCTTTACTGAAATAAAACTCAAATACCAGGGGTTCAGCACACTTTCAGTCCAAACCAAAATTCAATATTTACCTTGGGGAAAACGCTGACATTGCAATGGAAGCAGCAAAATATGCCACAGCCTGAGGGAAAACATGCGGAGTAACTGATAAAACTGCACTGAACTCCTTCAAAATCTGAAAGCTCACTTTGATTTTGATTTGATTTTGATTAGCTTTTATTAAAGTTACTATGCAGTAAACCATTTGTTGTTCTTTTTTTCTTAAATTCTCAATTATTATACTTACATTTCAAACTTTGTACAAGAAGGAAGAGACAGAGTGGTGGAAAGGGACCAGAGACAAAGAGAGAGAGCTGTATTCTTATAATGTCATATTAGCGGCTGGGAGCTTCCATTAATAAGTTATATGTGATTAACATTCTACCAGGCCACAGCAGAGATACAGCATGTCTCTGTCTGTCTCCTCTTCTGCTATAATGTCCCAGCTCAAGTGCACTCACACTTTTTCTTAGAGTCAAACAGCCAGTAGAGTTTCATTTGTTCTTCCTGACTGCCTCCTCAAGGTCAAAATGTTCTTAAGCATGTCACTGCAGGGAGTCACAGAGGATGTAAAAACGTACTCTGAACCAATCACTGGAGGCTTGGTGGTCTACTTGTGTCATTCCTTGACCAGACAGATCCTAATTTAAATGAGCATTTTGCTAATTTTAGGATGCATCTTAGTCAGACAAAGTTCTTATACAAGTGAAAAACAAACAAACATATCTGTATTTATTTAAGTAAGTGATTAAAAAATCATATATTATTATATCCAGTTCTAGTAGATTGTAGACAAACTAATATTAATTGTTAGGTTTCATTTGCATATAGGTGATGAAGGTTCCAGTAAGAGATTGTTACAGTGGAATACTAACAGATCGGGCATATATATGAACCAGAAACAAAAAACAATTGACTATCAAATCCCAGCCTGAATAATATTAGACAAGGTAATTTAGACACAACAACAACAACAACAACAACAACAGGCAAGCTCACTGAGAGTTGATAATTGTCTGTGCCATCAGAGAAGGGAATATCACACTCTTTCATACATTTTGTCACAGAGCTTTCAACAGTTTTGTCAAAAATTAGCGTATGTGCAGCTGCACTACTTGAGTTTAATATTGTACCCTTGTGAGGACATCTGAAGTGTGCAAATTTAAAAACAAAAATAACCAGGGAAATCTGGTTAGACCACACAGACGCCTCCACAACGCATCTATAGACGAGCATTCAGAGCAGTGACATAAAAGCAGGCACAAGCGCAGACTATAAATACACTGAGATCTAAACACACACACATTGCCAAATATACCTTTCTTTACATCTGTCACACATACAGCAACCGCCCACATACACACACGGCAGCACAATGACACCGTATACAGAAGGTCAAATGAGCCTCAAACAACACAATGATCCTGGGTTCAATTAAGTGAGGAATGACTCTGTATTATACTACAGTACGAATGATACGGTTGGAGAGCTTAGTGTTTTGTTGTTGTTTTTAATTTTTTCCAAAGCCAAAAACATAGGCGGAAGTGTAAAATTGGATGAGGCAGTGTGTTTGTCTGCTCTAACTTAAGCTACAATTGTTAGCATGTCTGACTTACTAGCTAGCCACCTACAGGAACCAAGCATTCCAGGGCTTTAGCCTAACGCTAGCGGCTCTGTCCTGCCCTTTACAGGGTCCTGGTTGAAAATGCACACAAGCATGTAAGCTAAGGAGCTAACAAGGTTCTGATTAGAATGAAATATTAGCGCCAAATACCTGTAAACTGCAACACAACAATGCTGGGTCTTTATTTCCATTTCCATTTTTCTCTCAGGTGGTCTGGGCGTGTTGTTTCTGGTTTTCAATATTCTACTGTTTATTGCAGCCATGTGTAACGTAGCTGATGCCAACAACTTCTTTAACAGACTTTTATCTGAGATCTGTTAGCTTTAGCCTCTGTCTTATAGCATTAATATTTAGCTTTTAAATGCCACACTCATAGTCAGTCCTACACCAGCTGCATTATTAGCTGATAGTTACTAGGAAATCTTTTTTAAAAAGGTTATTCAATTTAAAAACACATTTTCCCCTCTTCCTCGCTCATCCCAGAAATCCAACCACAAGCTTCCCTTCCCTCACTCCTTTACTCTTCCAATATCTGCTTATTGCTCAACACTCCGTCATAAAACTGTGGAGATCTAATTGATCCACTGGGCTATATTTCAAAGACCTAACCTAATTTCACTTGGAGTGAAAATGAGAGTACACACACACACACACACACACACACACACACACACACACACACACACACACACACACACACACCTCACCCTCCTCTCTCACCATGTCACCTGTCACCAGACTACTGTCCAGGTGAAGCAGAAATACCAACTGGGATCTAAACATAAGGGAGGTAGACTCAGTCTCTGATAGTGTGAGAATGACAGAGTGTGGGTTTTTGTCTGTGTGTCTCTTTGTATGTAAGCCCATGTGTGCTTGAATATGTAGAGAAATGAGGCGAGCAGGCAGGAGGAGGAGCGCGGTGACAAGTACTGACAGCACAAAGGAAGAGATACAGTAAATACTTGATAAAAAAACCCATGCACATAAATTCTACCACCTGGGATTTCCTGCAGAGGAAGCTGAGCTGTGTGCGGGAGGCGAGGTGGTCTCAAATCTCCTTCATGCAGGTGTGAAGCAGCATAAGAACAATGCACAGTTTCACTGGGAGTTAGCTCCTTCTGTTGCCGATATGTGTTGACAAATAACATGGAAGAGATTTGTACCAAAGTAAGTTGGAATAAAGTGATCCCTCGAGTTATAAAATGATGGGCGGCAAAAAAAGAAAAGGTTGTATGCTTCTTCAAATTCGTCACAGACTGACTGTTACAGACTGATGGTGGAGTCTGAAGGATGTGGGCGATGTTTGCCTGACCTGATGAGGGCCTAACATATACATCTACATATACATATACATCTACATCTACACACACACACACACACACACACACATATATATATATATACACACACACACACACACACACACACACACACACACACACACACACATATGCTTCGGTTCCTTCAATTTTATAACTCTCTGGAGTTATACAACCCTGTCTCCTAGAAGTTACGTTCATGTTCTAATTTGCTGCAGCAGATACTTATTGAAAGAACCTATAATTAATGTTTTTATTGTTATGTTTAGGCGCTCACAGCACTTGGTTGAGGTTGGAGAAAATTGTAACTTTCACTAACAGCCAAAGTGCTTTTGTTAACCAGACTGAAGCAGAATGTGAAACCTGTTGCTAGTCAACCCCATTGCTCCAGTTGCTCCCCACCTTCAACTGTGGCAAATCAACAATTTCAGTTACCTAAAATGCATCACGAGTGGTGCACCAGTGCAGGAGTATGACCACAGACACCATATTTAAATACTCTAATACACTGAGAAATACAGACAGGTTTACCTGGCAGTGATAGGTTTTAATCAGCATTGTGTGAGCTTCTTTGGCAAAAGCTTGACTGTAATGGATGTTTTTATAAAGGTCCCATACTCCACTTTACCAGTTACAGAAGGAAATACAGTGTTTTTGACCTTTTATAATACATCATCTCCATGTAGTGTCATTTGTCTTAATAGATAAAAAAAAAACAACTCAACAAGGGAAGAACACAGAAAACAAACAATGAAGATGAAGCAAAAATAGTTTTTATGGAAAACAAAAAGAAGTTGAGTCGCTTGACAAAAAAAATGCCTGACAGATGGTTATTTGGATGGTAGTTAGAGAACCAGGCTGATTATCTTTTCAATATGTGCCATCTAACAAGCTGTAACCTTTCCTGAGATTTGATAGAAAATATCTAAATCACTGTATATAAGATAAGGCTGCGTGTAGTGCGACTCCTTACATGAAGCCTGCTGCATTCTGAAGAAAATATGCAGGCCGACGGTCGAGAGCTGATACTATTTGTGTCCTGTCTGCTTGAGCCTCTCAGTATGGCTGTCAGTGTGAATCAGTGTGTCTGTGGGAGGATGGCACATCCATATGGACTGCATGCTGCGTGTGTGTGTATGTGTGTGTGTGTGTGTGTGTGACTGAGAGTGCGAGAGAAAGAGTATCATATTGATGTGTGAGCCTTCATGTGGAGAAAGAATTAATACTCTGGGGATGCTCCAAGCAATAGACGAGCCATGTTTCAATTATCAGCTCCTCCTCCTCTCCCTCTAACACACACGCACACGCACACACACGCACACACACACACACACACACACACACACACACGCACACACACACAGAAATCAGTCTATGTCAAACACATCAGATCCTGTCATTCCTCTTCATGTAGGTCAACAAATACATTGACAGATAATGCAGGTACCATGTATGAACATCACAGCATTAATTGATCAGTGATTGATATTTTACAGCAGCATCTTTTCACCTCACTCCATTTTTCCCCTCTAGGTCAATAATACTGTGTGTGCGTGAAGCTTTGTGTGTGTTTCTTTATGCACACTAACTTCCATATGCAGCAGAGAGAAAAATCCTCCATTTGGGCGAATTTACCGTATCAAAGCTCATTTTTTAAAACCCATAGCCTGAGAAAATTAAACTACGGTAAGATAAAATGAAGATTTCAGGGAAAAAAGGCCGTTTTAGTCACTAGCCAAAAGTCTGCCAATGCACTGTTTCTCTGCAGTACTGTGAAGAAATGCTCTCCTCTGCGTTTGATGTTGAAGTTGGATCAGAGGTGTGTGGGGCCCATCCCTGTTCCCACTTTAAAGGATACAGTTACCAGACCTGTTTAATTATTTAAATCTACCAATCACGCCACCTATTGAACAGGTGGGTCCCTCAGATGCTATATCAGGTGTAGCACAATGCACTGTATGTGTGTGTGTGTGTGCGTGTGCGTGCTGCCGTCAGCCTGTCTGGTGTAGTGTCAATGATCTGTGCGGGCTGACTGTGTGTGACTGTTTTGATTGACGTGCTGTGGAAAACTGCATCATCAGACTGGGCCTCTTAAAGGAAAAGTCCACCATAAAATACTTGCTAGGTGAGCCTTAAATTCACAGTGAGACAGCAGAATTTACCTTCAGCACAGTTATGAGACAAGAATCAGAATAAGAGAAAAGCGACTGTGGGCTGGTTTTGCCTTCCCGGGGCACAACGTTTCAATCACAGATGACGGTCGGTAATTGACAAATAAATAACATAATACATCATCCCTTTCTATCTAAGGCTGAACCAATAACTGAAAACACGATAGAACAACAGAATCCATAGCTGTTGATTAGATTCATATGAGATTGTCCTCCCAAGAAAGATGACTTCTTTGAGCAAATTCTTCAAAACCTGTTTACCTATAAGTGACAAAGCCCACTAGTACTGGTGTCGAAGCTACTGAGGATGAAGACATTCAATGCTTTTGTTACTGCCAAAAAATCCCAGGAAAAGACCAAAACCATCAATACGTTAGTTTAGATTTATGGCTGATGCAAAGGGGACGAATTTATACCGTAGGTTTCCCTCATTGGTATCACTCTTCAACAGTACATGGTCAGACCACACGCTGCTTTAAATATATATGACTGCTTCCCTTCACTTTCTAATATACAGCAACAATGAGCTGCGATATTCTTGCATCACGGTTTCATCCCCAGTATTTTGCCATGTGTCATTACTGAATTGGAGACTTCACCTGTGCAATGGCTGTGTTATGTTCATTCATTCACTGTGATACAGAGTGATAGCGGTGAGCGGAGGGTTTGCCTTGGAAATGCTAGACGTGTGTTGAAAAGGAGCAGGAAGCTGTCTTCAACTTCCTTAAAGTCTTCACAATCAACCATTTCCACTGACAGATCACAGTCCTTGTGGTCTCCACCTGTGCTACCTCTGTAGCTACCATAGCTTCATGTGTAGGCTTTGTACTCCTTAACATACAACTCCTGAATAAATAAGATTTTAGTTCAACTCTCAGCACTTTCCAAGATCACCAGCATATTTGTGGCTCTTAGCCTTAAGCCCTATAGTTCTTACTTAAGATGGAAATCTTTAAAACTGTTTACAATTACAGAGAGTACTTTCATTTTGAAAATAATTTCCTAATTTTAAGCAGAAGACTAAACGTTAATCAGGAGTAAATAGTGCATTTGTGGGGATAGTGTATGTGGGATTGAGTCAATATAAGTTGCACTGCTGAGGTTCATTACAGTGAAGGAACACGTCAGCCAGTCAACCATCACCTCTATGGCACAGAGCAAAAAGATGTACCAGGCTTTGGCTACACAGACAACACTTGTTAGTAGAAGCAGAAGTGGATGACGGACATGGGATCACTAAATCGATAATTCAAGACTTCAGCTCAAAGTAATTCTTGGAACAGACCGAGCCTTTTCTTCAAGCACATGAAAAATCTGATACACAATGTTATAAATAATAATTTGTTGGATTTTAGGATTGGTTGTGACAGCCACTCTGAGCTCACAGAAAATGACTCAGAATGAGCGAACAACTAAAAACCCTATTGATCATACAGTCATTCTTTGGCAAAAAACAAGTGAGTCACACACTGAAATATCAGGCACCCTGATGCCTCACAGCCTGATTTAATCCAAACACCTGCATGTCAATACCCAGAGAGGGAGGAGAGAAGAGAAAAATCAAATGTTGACAGAGAGGTGCTGCAGCAGGCGTCAAACTGGTGCGAAGAAAGGCCACTGATACTCATAATTTATGTTTGTACATATTAAATTTGACTTAAGTTTAGTGCATACATGAAACACGAGAGACTTCAAAGCCCAGAAAAATAAAAATTACGGCTGAAACAATCAATCAGCCACTATATTGATTTTTTCACAGGTCAAAGGATTCACTGATTCACTGAGAAAATAAACAGAGAGAACAATGAACCCACAGAAAATTAATCTGCAGCTGTTCTGATATTCATTACTTTAAGAAAAAATGGCAAAAATGAATTGCTTTTGTCTTCTTAAATGTGAATATTATTTGATTTTTTTATTCTTCTGTACATTCAAACTGAACGTCTTTGGGTTTTTGACTGACATTCTTCACAATTAGCTGACAGTTAACCGACGGAACGACTAAAAGATTAACTGATTACCGGAGAAAACTGTCTGCAGATTAACCTATAAAGAAAACAAACAGTTGTTACAGCCCCAATAACAATTAATACTTTAAAGCCATTACCAACGAACAACCATAATGAACCCAAGACGTGAACAAATATAAAAACAAGTGCACATGCATGCAAATCGATGCATCCACACACACACTGAAGCCTGCAGAGCTCAGCTCTCCATCTGATTACATTTGTGTGACTGATTGACCGATTCACTGACTGACAGACTGACTCACGCAGTGATTAATGATGAGCTTCATCATTCACAGAGAAGCCTCGTTCTCACTACTTCAACATCTAACCAGAATTGCACTACGAAGACATGCGTTCATGCAGATGTTTGTGTTCATCCAGAGGTGGGTGTGTGCAGGAAGAGACCATTTGTCTTCTGCCTGTGATCCTATGGTTGCATCAGTGCACAAACAAGTAAACTCTGAGGTTAAACACAGCTTCCTTTCTCCTACTGAACAATGCGCAACCACGTGAGAGGAGGTGCCATCCTTCCTATGAGGACTTCATTTACATCTGCAGTAACAGGTTTTCCCCGTTTTCCAGCCCACCATGAGAAACATGGGAACCTCAAACGGAGCATTCTGGGAATATCAATGAGCAATTGCCTTGCAAGGTGTTGAAAGTCACTTCAGGGAGGCTGGGCTTTTACTTTACAGTATTAACTCGGATTTAGGCTCAGAGTCTGCTTGTTGCTAAGGACGGATCTGCTAAATTGTTTCAGGCAAACAGGCAGAGGCAGAATTACAAACACAATCTCCCTCCTCTTCCCAGAAATGGGGATTTAAGGCACGCTGTGCGGATTTTAAGCCAGATACAGATTTCTTTTTTCTTTTTTATTTTGAGTCACGCGTGAAACATTTGGAGCCGCATGGAAAAAAAAAACAAAAAAACAAAACAAACACATACAAAAAAAAAAAGCAAACAAAAAACCCCTCTCACAGATGAACCACGAGTGAGAGGGAGGAAAGTCGCCGTGAAAGACCTGATGCCAAGTGACACTTGCTGGAAGCCGTCTGCAGAGAAGCGTCTCTCCTCCACAGCCTCCAGCAGGGCTGCAATTACATAACTTCGCTCCAAACTCAGCTCTCGGCAAAGTGGGAGCAAATGAGCCGCTGAGGGTCGCGGAGGAATTAGAAAATAAGATAAAAATATCAATTCAGCGAACAAGTTCCCTGGCGAACAGATCCTGGCTTTTAATTGAACTTAAAACGCGTTTTTTGTTTTTGCCACCTGCAAAACAACATTATCGTTTCCAACCTGTCGTCCTGTCGGATGAGAGTATGAGATGAGAACCTTTATTGTCTTACCTGCATGTTTCTCTGTGTTGTAACGGCGACACTGATGGCTGCTTTCTGCACGACTGTGTCCTCTCTGCACGGACCCTCAACCTCCGACTGCCGCTCCACTGGATGCGAAGGAATGCGCACACACACATTCACACACACACACACACACACACACACACACACACACGAGGATGAAGAGGAGGTGGGGGTGGAGTGAGGGGTGCAGCCACAGAGGAAACAAGTGGACCTTCATTTTTTACAGCGTAATGATGTTAAAGTCAACAGGCTGGCAGCGGATTTAATTCTCCTAATATATCAGCCTAAAGTGTTACCTGCTGGGGGGTGAACACCTGGACTGACGCTGATCTGGAACATCACATGAGTTTTTGCAGATACAGTACATTTAGGGACACACTATATGGGTTTATATGCATTTTATACTTCATGCAGTTATGAGCCACACTATAATAAGTGTAAACTATGATGGATCCAACAGTTAATGAATTGTTTGTAATATAAGACAACATACCTGTTATAATGTAAAACACATGTATAGTGTTTAATAGAGCATGTTATAAACAATGTATTAATTTATGTACTGGTTGTAAATCATACACAGATTAATAAGGGGACAGAGCTTCGGGTCTGCAAAGTGAAGCCAATGAGGTAATGCCTTAAACATGCCTTCTTTCTGATGGCCAGCAGGGGGCGACCACACTGGCTGCAAAAGGAAGTCTGTATGAAAGCTTATGTGAAAATTAACCCACTTCTCACTTGATTCATTCCCAAAGTAAACAGCTTCCTAATGAGCTTATGGTCTCCATGACTAGTTTCAGGTCTTCTTTAATTCAGCATGTTGTTCATTCTGTAGATTATGGCCCCATTCAGAGTAAAATAAATGATAACACAAGGTATGTTTTAGGGTGTGGCTAGCTTGTAGTTGACAAGGCGCTACCATGGTGTATCCTTGGGTTTTCAGTCAGATCCAATCAGGAGCAATTAAATCCACTTTGTCCAATTTGTGTTAAGACTGTCACAGAGACATCACTGATGACAGTGATGCCTTCCATATTCATCAACCGACACCATATTGTTGAATATGTAATTTTTGATGCTGTCCTTTTTCATTCATCTTGTTTCTCTTCTTCGTGATCACTGCGGCCAAAACACAAGTCCCCATCATATGAATCATTAAATCTTAGGATGAAGACTTGGTTTAAGGTAAGATTTAGGTTAAGCTTAAGGTTCTGGTAAGGGTTAGGGTTAAGCAAGTAGTAATTATGGTAAATCTCTCAGAAATGAATGTAAGTCAATATAATGTCCTGTGAAAATGATGGAAACATGACTGAATGTGTGTGCGCATGTGTGTGTGTTGCATTAGATTACAGTACGTGATTGTTATTAGAGTGATTGGTACAGAAATGCAATTACAGCCCTGCTGGAGAATCCATGTACTTGGTGAAGAACTGAATCAATTTGGGTGACCTTGGCTCTCTGTGAAGCTGCCCAGAGCAGAGTGAGAGAGACGGAGGGAGACTGTAGCAACATGCTAAATAGCAATCAAGCCAGGTCAAGCATCCTTGCGCATAACGCTGATTGCATAATGAACAGCCAAGAAATGTAAATAGCCTGCGGGATGAATGAGGAAAGGCCATCTGTGTAATAAAACTGCTTGCTATTAGCCAGAAAAGCTGAAGGCACATTTCCATATGTTTGCACAAGAGCAACAGCACTGAAGAGATCATTTTGAGAAAAAAACAAATTCACATGGGGTTTAACCTGTGAGTTAACCTGCGGTACATCCACTCATAGAAAGAGAACTGAACCTACTGCAATAGAAAACGACTCTGATGTAGTTGAGGTAAACGGAAAAATTATGACCTGGAGGCTGCTGACACACAGTTCAGCTGTGCTTCTCTCAGTAGGAATTTTGCATCATACATCCAGACAGATAAATTGATTTTTCAGTTTTAATTTATCATTTAAGAACACCAAAGACTTCAGGAGACTTCAACACTGTTAAACTGATTGAAACATAAAAGCATGCAGTGTAAGCATGCAACACATAACAGTAACAAAAGGGAGGAGAGGGCCAGCAGACTGTTTTAAGAATAATTCATTAATTCAACACAAATTCATCAATTTCACACATGAACAAACATTAGGGGGACCCATGTTAGGAGTGAACAGTTAGGGGTAAGTAGACTGTCAATGTACAGCGCATAGAGCAAACTGCACATGGCCCCAGATTCGCTTCGTGTTAATTTGTCAGAATTTTAATAAACACAACCTATTCAGGAATATGTGGTCTGTGAACAGAGTAATGCAGGACCCACAGCTGATAGAACAAATTTGCAAATTTCCTGCAATAAACGTTAAGTTTTGGCAGCACATTGAGTCATGGGGCAAGTGCCCACTAAGTGATGCAGCTTTCTGGGGACTAATATGGTGCTTTAACTGACCCAGAGTCAGTCCCAGAGTCTATCAAATCCAGAATTAAAGTCTTAAAGGACTTTCCGCAGACAAAAAGTCCCAAATCTCCTTCAAACAGCTGTCAATGTAAAACAGCTTCAAGCTTATCAGTGTAAAGTGTAATAATAATAAGAGCTCCATCGACACATTATCCAGATGCCATGTCGGACAGATAGTAGCTAGTCATTTATCAAACAAGAAATAGCTGTACAGAAATACCCAGGATATATTTGACAAGAGTAGACATATCTTAGTCACAGTTCCTTAAAAAACATAATAATAATTATTATTATCTTATTCTCTTCAAAAATGTTCAGCGGTGGAAGAAGTAGTGGAAGAAGTACTCATGACTTTGACTTCAGTGAAGATACCAATACGACAGAATAGAAATACCTTGTTAGAAATAAAAGCCAAAATTTTAAGTTCAAAAAAAAAAAAAAAAAATCATTTTATCATTTTGTTCAAGGTGGAGCTCATTTGAACCACTTTATATGTTGCTGAGCAGCTTAATCTATGACAATACATCATAATTCATTATCAGAATCCAGTGGGATCAAAAGTATAATAAGTACAATGTTTGAGTAAAAGTACTTCCACCACCGAAAATATTTATATTATATACATTTACGTTTAAAAATGGTACTGGCGATACATTCTTGGGGGTTTTATTTTTAAACTTTAAAATACCAGCGCCATCCCCAAAACTCCAGTCAGGCTTCTTCGGTGAACCGGAGTTATGTAACCTGTGTGTTATCTTTACTTATACAACTTCTAACACATTACAATACATACGAGGGTGGAAACATTGAAACTCAGCCTTTGGTTAATGATGAAATGAGACATGTCTTCCATTTGTGTATCATACTTGCAATCTGAAACCATCACACCATGTGTGCAAACAAATCTTCCAGATAAGTTTAACAGGAAGATTAAAAGCTAAAGTGCTGAGTACAAAGCAGTGAGTACACTGACTCTACATGTTTACTGTTCATAGTGTCTCTGATACAATGACAGCAAAGAGTTACACTGAAATCTAAAGTCCACTCTTGAACTCGGCACCAACAGCTGACAAAAACAAACTCACCTAAGCAGCTGCTCTGGAGCTTTCAGTTGTATCACAAGATCTTCCTCAGCAGATGGAGCTTTTCTGAGTATTTTAGGACCTCCCGTCCATATTTTGTATTCCCTGTAAACTCCATCTTCCAACTGCTTACAAAATATATGATCAACTCATAAAACATATGATGAATTGCCGTTTCCAACAGTATATAAAGCAGTTACAGTGAGCTTCACCTACATGTACATCAATGCATCAAAAATGTAAGAATGTAACACTGAAAGAGGCAATTCTGCATTTAGTAGTAGTTTTGATACCTTAAGTACATGTTGTCATAATTCTGTACTTTCACTTGAGTAAAACTAAATGCAGGACTTTTACTTTAAAAGGATTATTATTGGACTTGTTTAAAGTAAATGATCTGAATACTTCCTCCATCACCACCTGCAGCTTTGAAACTCAAAACCTTTACTAGATACTATCAGACCAAACATTATTACCTGTGTTAAATGAACATCCCATCTTAAACACACTCACACACACAGACACACACAGACAGATACACAAGTACATAAATTCACAGTTGACACCGCACCCTCATTGGGTGAACATTATTTAGAGGCCAATAATGGAGGACAGCATTTTAATGTATGAGTGATGGAGAGAGTGAACATTTGCACAGGCAGGACACACGTGCATGCACATGCACATGCACGCGCACACACACACGCACGCACACACACAGCATTCGATGTATTCTTCCTCACAGCGAGGAAGGGTAACAGTTGTCAGAGAGAATGGCTCAGTAGGACAAACAATCACTGCGAGGGTAAACATGATGGAAAGAGCTCTGGTTGAAGATCGTCAGCAGCTCTGTGATCCTGTGGGGATATAAAATGGAAATGGTTGACCCGGAAGCCCCCCCCCCCCCCCCCCGACATCTATAGTCTCTGGTGAAGAGGAGGAGGGACAGCATCATGCAAACAGGAAACACACTGTGAGAGGAGGGACAGATGTGGAGCCAGCGCTGTGTGTTACAGCAGATACACGAGTATTCTCATCCTGCCATTTAAATTGTGCAGGTGTGTATGTGTTAACGCGTGTGTGGTAGTCGAAAGGATTTTTTTTTGTGAAGATATTCAACTAACCTCTCACTTATCCCTTAAAAACATATTATGGCACTGACATGTGTTATAGAAGGATTTAATGGGCTCCAGTGATTCCACCCTTTTTGATTTTTGTCCCCTTGAAACAAATCAATGCCAACTCAGGACCCCTCCTCATAAGATAAAAGTATCATTAACCTGCCAGTAATTTTTCCTTCAGATTATTTCTGAGATAGAAGAGATAAAACTATCCAGTTTTTCACAAGATAACACTGATGATTATGGAAAAGCCTGGCACAGACATTGCTTTGTGGAGCATAATCTTCTGCTTTTCATTCCCTCTTGTCCAATTAATCGTCTCGTGACCCCTTTAGATTTAACTCACGACCCCTTTGGGAGGTCCTGACCCTCAGTTTGAGAACCGCTTCTCTAGTTCTAATCAGATGGGTCTTCATCGATTGCCCGTGTGTGATTTCATCTCTTTGTGTCTTTTGTGCTATGTCCACATGAAACATGGAAGCAGATAGACACGGTGCCTGTGCTGATGCAGATTAAACCATTATTACCCGTTATTCACTGTACTGATAACAAATTCCATGTTAATTCCATGCTGTTAATTGCTTTTTATATCATGAGGTACAGCTCGGTGGAAGCATCTGTGTTTGTGATTCTGTCTATCAACTGTCTATACGTAAGTTCACTGGCAGTTTCTCAAGACTTAGATAAAAGGCTGTGTGGCACAGGACATCTCCTCCCTAATCTCCTCCAGGCTAGAGTGCTGTAATGTCCTTCTTGTGGACACTGTGGGATGGTTTATTCAAAATGCTGCAGATGGAGTACTCACTGGGACAGGGAAAAATGAATACATCACTCCTATACTTAGATTACTGCACTACCTACCAATAGAATAGAGAAATGATTTCAAAATATCGCCCACTGTCTACAACTCCCTAAATGGTTTAGCTCCTGAATGCATCTCTGACCTGCTCACTGCTTACAAACCCTCCACAATCCTCAGACCGTCAGACGCTGGTCTCCTAACTGTACCTGCTCAGTCACTGTGGACCCGCTCTCTCTCAAGCTTCCTGATGATATAAGATGAACCACAACAGTCTGTATTTCAAAAGCCTTAAGACCTCCCTGTTCCCTCAGGCATGTTGCTAACCAGTCTATCCTCCGCCTCTCTATCTTCTCTTTAGGTATGCATTCATGCTCTATTTTATATAATATAAAATATATTAGATTTAATAGACTTTACTTGATAGGCCCTAAACATAGTCCTGGATTCATTAATACTGTAAATATTTGCAATCTATTTACCGTTTAATGCTGCCACTCTGTTTCTGCATGTTGTGTATTACCGATGGTAACCATCTGTCGACTCTGCACATCTCCAGCATGTCTGTGCGTCCTTAAAGAGGGATCGCCTCTCTATTGCTCTCTCGCAGGTTTCTCCTCTCCTTTTCACCTTTAACTATAGGCTATATACAGTAAACTGACTTTGCACTTGACTTTAAAAACAAGATATACAACAAACAGTTTTATGCAAATGAAGCTGCTCATCATCTAAAAGCTAAGATGAGAGAAATGAGACACTCAAGGATGTGAGAAGCATAATACAACAGGAAGACAGCACATATGGCTTTTTATTGTATTCTGTCTCTTACTTAGCTCCTTGAGTGTCTCATTTGTCTGTGCTTTATGTGATTTAGCTGGTGTGCCACTGCAATTTCCTCCTGGGATTAATGAAGTATTTTCATCTATCCGCCTAAGTGAAGTATATGCAGGAAGTATAGTATCAAGTATTCGTCTGTTTGTATCAACTAGTCTTCATTAAAAACTCAATGAGTTTCCAGCTGTCACCTGAGTCATATTATACAGTTTTCTGGCATCCAGTGAAATTATATTTTCAAAGGCCAAATGAAATTAATTGAATGTGTTTGAAATCAACGTCAGTCAGGCAAATTAATCCTTATAAAATCAACATTAGGCAGTGCTGCAGCAGGGTGATACCACAGTGGCATTTCACCACAAAGTGAACACAGAAAGTACTGGGAAACACAATGTACTAAAAAAAACAAACATCCAAATATCTCCACTAAATGTTAATATTTTAGATGAGCATTTTTGTTTAGACGAGGTAAAATTAGAGTCAATTCCAACATCAACCTGACAATTCCCTCCCACAGCAGATTAGCCACAGATTCACACACTTCCCCCTCTTGCTACTGTAAACTAATGTGCATGAATCCAAGCCGAGCCTGTCGGCTTAAAGCCCATCACCATGAAAGAAGGAAGAGGTGGGGGAGGGACTTGGGGTCGATGATCAAAGCACTGTAAAATCCTGTCTGCTGCAGACTAAGAGGGAGAGCGGAGATTCCCCAAGAAAGAGCCTCACAGCTGGGATGATACAGTCGGTAATTTCCTTTCACCTTTGGAAGAAACAGAAGAATAACACACATGCACACACACATGCACGCACGCACGCACACACATACACACCAGCAGCAGCAGCTCGAGAGTAATTTGCCGCTCAGAAGGATTTCATGTCTCTATGGAGAAGAATGTCTATTTTTAGGAGCGATATAAATAGATCTTTCTGTGGCTCCAACGCTTTCGCATTCATGTCTGAATGCACCCAGCAGCCTTTACTGTATATTATTTTCTTATCTCTGTGTGTCCCTGTGGACTTGTTTTTCATCTGCTCTCCTCCTGAGGACGTGTGTGTGAATGACACTCAGAAACATGAACAGTTTACTGAGCGATGAGCTCAGTGGCATTAGTGCTGAGGAGCATGGTCTCAGAGCACACTGACACTCGGGCTGTGAGGACAACGCAGAGGTAAAGTGCCTGAGTGTAATTGATAAGAGGTTGTCACAGTGATCAATACAGTTTTTACAGCCCCCTTTGGACCAATAAAAGCCTCAACAGCAAACACAATCATCTCTTCACGCAGAGGAATGCAGTATGGAGATAGATAATGTCTCCTGAGCAAAAGACAAAAAATAGCGGTGCTCTTGTCAAGCTCACAGTTTGATATCCTGATGTTTTCAATGAAGATAACCAGCAGACCCCCACTAATACACTCACTTTGTCACAAGGCTTTAGGAAGTGGACACAAAGGAGCAGAGGCACACCGGTGACTTATGGTGGAGGCAGGGTGGGTGTGAGTCAGGGAGCAACTTTGTAGCCGTGGAAACTGTTGCTAAGTAGCGAACTGAGGCATCCCTGGATGAAGAGGGACAATGATCTGATTGTGACGGGAAGCAAGGCGCAGGAGCAGGAAGGAAGAAACATCTACATTTGTTAAAGATGTGCAGAACTTCGCAAGCTGGTTAGAGTGAGTCAGTGTTTCTTTCCCATTGCTCAACAAAGCAACAAAGCACTTTTATCTGATATTAGTAAAGCCCACATGGTACCCCATAATGTAATACTGTTACAACACTCTGCAACAGCACTGCCCAGTGGAGAGCATGAAACTCCAACAGAGCTGCAACTGATTATTTTCAATATCCATTAATTAATCCCTTTGTTTGAAAGGTATAAAAATAATAACAGAAAACGCCACAATTTTCTAAAGCCCAAGATGATGTCATCAGACAGACGTCAGCAACCCCAAACCAAAAAATACTTTATTGACTTTGTTTTGATTTGGGGGTTAGGCCAGGTCTGCAAAGTGAAGCCAAAGTGGAAGTGCCTTAAATCTGCACTGTTTCTACTGACCAGCAAGGGGGACTCCACTGGTGGAAAAAGAAGTCCAGTTGCATGTAAGGGTATGAGAAAATGACTTCTCACATGATTTATTACTTCAGTAAACAGTTTATGCTCTCAAATGCTAGTTTCAAGTCTTCAACATAGCATGATGTTATGTTCCCATGTACAATAAAATATATGGTAAAGCAGGGTATACTTTAGGGCGTGGCTACTTTGTGATTGACAGGTCATTATCACCGCCTGTCCTCAGGTTCTCAGTCACATCCAATCAGGATAGAGGCCTGGCAATGCACATCCTCCCAGCTCCACCCTCTCGTTCAAGTATGACCATACTTGAATGGCAACGGCTGTGATGTCAAACTCAGGCCTTCAAAAACGCCACAGTGCATTTCCACTTGACAGGCTAATGCTAACATCCAAGTACAGGACAGCCATCCCCTAAACTGGTTTGTTCTGGCTCTCATTACTCCCAGGTCATCCATTGGGCCCACATCCAGGCAGGTGAAGACAGATTCTCAAAGATGGCTGACTTGCTTGTCCTCCACCAAACACAGACCTTCCCATGCATGTAGAATCCCACAAGTTGGCTTGTGGACAAGTTTGTGGGCCCTTTCCTTGTCTCCAGAGTGGTTAATGCAATGACTTAGGAGTGAACTCCCCAGATCAATGAGGATCCATCCCATGTCCCATGTGGCCTGAGTCGAGCCTGTGAAGTAGAGCCCTTGGGTCCCTGCCTCCGGACCCCCAATGCATTCATTCACTTTCACTGGTTTCCTGTTTTATTTTGATTCTCTGACTTTATTAAACTGCAGTTTGTTGTATGGTAATTTGGAAACCCACTCACCAAATAAAGTGATTTTTTTTTATTTTATTTTATTTGTACAGCGCCAAATCACAACAAAAGTTGTCTCAGGCCTCGTTCCATATAGAGCTGGTACGGGCCGAGCTCTTTTATTTACAGAACAGTGATGTAATCAGGTTTCTAGATTCAAGATGAGAGAAGCAGGGATTTAAAACATTTTGAAACTGTTTTGGTGTCTCCAGCTCAAGAAAGCAAGATGGGACAGAACTTCCAGTTGTCACTGAGAACACATAAAGATCAACTGTCATAATGAATATTTGTCCCACCTGTACCAGTTACACTCAGGTGTAGCTCCCATGTGACAGCACATTCCTCCATCTCCGCACTTCCCTTCCCTCTTCCTCCCCATCCGCATCGTCTTGTCATCTCCCTCGCTGCTGTGGAATCTGAGTGACAGAAAACAGGGACAAAGAGGACATCCCATTAATATGCTAATCCATGCGGGGATGACTTCAACATGCGGAGCATAGTCAGGAATACATGTGTGTCAACAGTGAGGCACGCTGTGTGAAATCAAAGCTCATACAGGAGGAGGGGGAGGAGGAGGAGGAGGAGGAGGAGGGTCATATGAATGCATGGGGGGGGGGCTGCAGTTGTGTGCATAAAAAGATGGAATCCCAACCACATCTTTGCAATAGAAAGAACAAGACCTGAAATATTCGACAGGGTGATTTGAAGCAGGTGGATCATGCAGCGTCTGGGACTGCTGTGTCCTTGCTATGTGCCATGCCTTGCTTGCTCAGTGCTGGCATCAATAATCCATGCAACCTTGTGGAGAGACACCAGTGCACTGAGGACTTATGTAAGAGAGTGTCGGGTCTGAGAGTTGGAATAGGATCGACCCTCCAGGACCTGACTGCCTGACAAGAGGGGAGAAAACCACATGAACATGCACATAAAGCTGTTTACAGTGGAAACAGCAAGAGCTTTTCAGCCATGCTGCAGCATTGGTGGTGCACACTCTGACATATACTTTTGGAGAGAATGCTTGGACATCTTTCAGGTTTGTTTTGTTGCAGATAAGGCTGATGGCAGTTTGAAATTGGTTTGAAACATGTCGCTGGCATCTCCTCAACCTAACTGACCCGAGGGATGAGCGAGTACAACCTCCTCTGTCTCAGTAAATGTACAGCGCTCAGTAGACTCCCCCAGCCTCACAGAGAGAGACAGCCAATGAGAGTGTTTCATCCCATTCCCCTTATCTCCCCGGCCAAAATCCCCTGCCTCCAGAAAGCAATTTAAAGGCCAGACAGAGACAGAAGAGAAAGAGAGTCAGAGAGATACAGGAATGCAGCTTCATGATAACTACTGTAGAGATCAGGCTCACTTGAACACAACAGGCTCCACCAAGTACACTAAGAATACATTAGAATATAAAGGCATAAAATACAAAACAAAGCTGAAGACTTAAGTTTTCTCATCTCCAATGATGCTGCTCATTCTGCTTAAGAGAGTCTGAAACTGGTGTTTTCACATTGGTTTGCTTGTTTTTTTTTTAAGTTTACTCATCAACAATGTTAAGATCAAGACCTGAAGATTATCTTACTGGGCACAGAAGCAAAGGGTCCCGTGGGCCCGAAGCCAGGGCCCATTAATGTGACCTTAACTCTGAAGCAGCTTGTTTATGTTGGAGGTAAAGCCCTTTAAGTTTCCCCTTTGTGACATAAACCTCACAGAAACTCCTGAACAAGACAGACCTGAGCATAAATGTTAGCAGTCCAAGCTAACCAGTTTTTAATTGTCAGAGGTAAAGTCTTTGTCCATTATGCACACAAAACAAACATAAAAATAACAAGTAGAAGTCCTGCATTCAAAATTTTACTTGAAGCTTCGCTCAGTTTTAGCAGGAAAATGTACTTTAAAGTATCAAAATCAATGCAGAGAAATGGCAGCAACTAGTGATTTTCATGATGGATTCATCTGCTGAGTATTTTCTTCATTTGAAGTATTTCAATTCATAGTTTGGTTTGTAAAATGTAAGAAAATAATGGAAATGTCATTCCAATTACTGAAAGCCCAGAGTGACATCTTCAAATGTCGTGTTTGGTCCAACCAACAATCCAAACCTCAAAATGAGTCAGCTTCCTGTAATCTACGACAAACTTTCACATTTGAGAGGATGAAAGCATATATTGGTTTGCATTTTCGCACAAAAAATGGCTTAAACGATTAGTCGATTCATTCATTGATTAATTAACTAGGAACTATGGAGTAACTGGGGCCTACAGCTTTCAGAGTGTCCTGCAATGGAAATATTTAAGGAAAGTGTGTGTGTGTGTGTGTGTGTGTGTGTGTGTGTGTGTGTGTGTGTGTGTGTGTGTCTTCAGCTGCTTGAAAAGGCAGATGGAAAACAGAAATGCCACAGATAATAAGCTGTCTGTTGTGCTTTTTAAATGAAGACTGGACAAGAGAGTTATGTGAAATACCGTCTTTGTAAACTGAGTCTGAACAGAGTCAGTACAGTATAAAAGTTCTGCCCTTGAATGATGGAAGTTTCAAAGTTATGTCGCTCTGATGTTAAGACATATTGTCTGACTGGCCTGCTTTAGTCTAAATCTACTCTCATCATTACAAAGAACTCATAATTACAGCTCTGGCGTTATTCGTCATTATGAAGCATGTCTGAAGTTGGAGTCTGAAATTGTGGCCAATTCAGAAGCGGAAACCCCACTCAGACTGAAGCCTCTCTGCTCTGTTCCAGGAAATTAATTTGAACCTGGATGGCGGTGGTTAATTAAATATTGAGGCAGCTTAAATGGCTGCACCGTCACGTTGCTTTATCGGTCACTTCCTAAGATGACAGGGCCATCTCTTTTCTCTGCTCTGCATCTGAAGACACAGGCTTCTTATCTGAGGCTTGATCGCTTAAACCCGCGGCTGCGGTACATTGAGTTTTAGCAAAGACAACACTGAGAGTACAGCTTCTCTCTCAAGGCTCAGGAACATTTCAGCACAGAGGAGAGCTGGTGAGAGCTGGTGTGGAGTCAGACGAGTCAAACAGACATGCAGATATCAGATTATGAAACACATTATCAAATGCATTTGGAATAAATAAATCCACAAAAAATACAATCCTCTTTTCCTGCTGCATGAATGCAGGCTCATCAGTCCATCCCTTTCAGCAGATGAATTTTGATATTCCACAGGAGTCTGGGATTACCGGCAATCTACTGTGAGGTTATCATCTGTGCTCTGCCGTCTCTACCTCAGGCTGCTTTCAGTCTTTGTTCAAGCACGACAGTTAAGAGCAGCCAGATTTCACAGTGACGGCCTGGAAAATGAGAAAATGCCTCTTTATGGGAATAAAAGAGAGTGAAAATGATGAGAATATCAATACCTCATTGCATGTCAGTGCAGGCAATGATTGCAAGATTCTCATCTATCCACCAAACTGCTGAACTGTTCGCTTAAGTAGACAAAGGACACCTTAGATCTGACATGCGTGTCACATTATGTCATTATAAATTGTGTACAGTAGTTCCAGTCAGACTTGTACCAGATGTGGCTGCCAGTCAGATTAAAGCTTTGTGAGGATTAAAGTGTCTGACTGTACAACTACTCTAAAACAGTCAGCTGCACAGACAGACAGACTCTCAGGTGTTTCTGTTGTGTGAATTCTCTCAAGATTCAGCACTTTCACTCAGTTTGCTCACTGACCTGCCTAAGCTGTCTTCAGAGTCCCGGTAATTTGACCGGACAGCAGTGTGGTGGAAATTCTTGTGAGCTGAAGGAGGGAGTTCACCAGGAGACTTCAGGTGCGTTATGCAGAGGTATTTATTGCAGACTTGATGCATCAAGGAGAAGATGATGAGCAACACAATATCCACAAGTGAATCAAGGTAGTGCCACACCAAATTCTGAAGAGGTCCCTTCTAATGGGGTGTATTAATACCCACAATGTCACATGTTTTCCTTTCTACTCCATGAGCTATTCCCTATTATGGATATTCTGTAACCACCTTCTATATTTTCTGGTACTCTATTGGATATTCAAAACCAAACAATAGCTCATACCATACCTACGTATGCCCTGACTTCCAACCCTCTAACTGAGGACACTTTTGACCTAATTCCCTTAAAATGTCACCTTGAGCATTCCTCTCTGAATTGGTCCAGTATCAGTCTCTACAGTTTATCTGTAAGACCTTGGCAACCTCTGTAGTAAGAACAGGGGGAGAGAATTCCTATCTGCTGTCCGCTAGAATGGCCTCTAAATATTATGTTAATGTGTCTCTGTCTGAGGCCTCTGTGTTGTCCAACCCTGAGACATTTGGGCGCCTATCTATACAGAAGGCCCGTGATAGAAAATTCCCTCACAAGCAGAAGTGCAATGAGGCATCATGTGCTTAATACAGGCTACCAGTCGCACACACAACCCTGATCCAAAACATTTGAGAAGCTGAGTAAAACATAAATTTAAACAGTTCAATCATTTGCAAACAAACTGTGTTTACTGACAGTTGAACCTCTTTCCATCGTCACTTGTGAACGACTGAGCCTTTCCAGGATGGCCCTTTAATAACCAATCATGATACTATCACCTGTTACCAATGAACTTGTTTACCTGTGGAATGTTCCAGACAGGTGTTTCTGGAGGATTCCATTAGAGAAGCATTTATTCACAAAAATCAGTGAAGTTGATGAGGTGAAATTCTAAATATAGTCTTTGTGCTGTTTTCAGTTGAGTTGACATCAAAAAGGATCAGAAAGTTATCACTCTGATTTGTTTTACGCAGCGTCCAACTTTTCTGGAAACAGTTTCAGAAGCGATTATCATTTCAATGTTGAGTAACTGCAGATGCTTTCAAATTCACTTTTTATCCTTTTGAGGAATAAATGAGCGAAGAAAATAGAAATTAAGAGTAAATTTCTTCTGAATAAATGATTCCACAAATGTGACCTGACTGGTAATTTCCTGTGGCAAAAGAAAAAAACAAAAGCAGTAAAAGAGCACCGCCTTGTGGCTACACCTGGTTACTGCTGCAGCACTTATCCTCACCCTAAACCCTTCAGCCTGCCAGAGGTGGAAAGTAACTAAGTACATCTTCTCTATCAACCATAGGAGCCATTTTTCTGCAGAAAGAGTAGCTTTGATTCATACCTATGCTGATATTTCTGTAGTTTTAGGAGTTTGAATACAGAACTTTTAAATGAAATGCCAGTCGTTACTCCAACAACCTGGACGCTTCTCCCATCACTGCCATAGTGCTGTATTAACCAACCTATATTTACTGGACAAACATGTGTTGGCTTGATTATTTTAACTTTTCTGACCAAACCTGAGCACAAACTCTCAAACTGACTGAAAGGGAAGCAAACACTATTGGTCTTCCATTACTACAGATTCACAAATAGAAACCATTGACTACCATGACAAGTCCAGAGATATTGTGATAGTGAAGTAACTGAGGAAACAGCAAAATTCATACTGGTGGCATAAACAAATTCTAAGCTGTTTGTATGGATACTGGGAGAGCTTTGATTGCTCTGTGTAAATAAAGACCACAAGGAAGATACAGAGGAAATAAAGTTTACCTGAAATAATGTTTCCCCAGCAGGCCAAGTGTGGCAGGCAGGTGCATCAGATTCAGTGTCAGGGTGATCATTAGCTTAGCTACGGGTTTTCATGAGTGATCAGAGTGCAAAAGGTTGAAAACCAAGACTTGACTTATCATTATCAAAATGAGCCCACATTGAAAACCTTTTAAAGGCCTATAAGCACAGTGTGAGTGTCTTAAGTCTAAAACTATGTGCAGCTTTGTCCACAAATGCCAGAAATACAAAAGGATATTGGAAACAATTTGAATCATTTATTTTGGACTGAATCAATGAATACAAAAACATTTGGGGCTGGATGACAGTGCGAAACCACAGGAAGTATTTACAAATGCGTTATCTACAAGAAGGAACGGGATACTTGAAATCTGCTTTCCCAAAATGGGCAAAAATAGAGAGAGAGCGAGAGACACCAAAGTGGAGTGAACAAGTGCTGAAATCTACACCAGGACTGTGAGCCACCGCCGGACGCTCTGAACTCCTCTTCAGAGGCAAAGCACTGCAGCTTCATCACATCACACAGATGGCACATTTCATACGGATGACTGCTAACTGTTAATAAAAGTTGACACCTGCTGTGAGTCTCATTAGACAGAAGGGGATCAGTGATCACCGACCACCTCAGCCTTTCAATCACTCAGGACGAGTCTCAGTCACCTGCTTTTCTCTATTCTCCCTTTTGGGGCTGTCATAAGAAACTTAGGAGGCCTCTTCATCAATTTTCGGTGCCAAGTAGTATTTGACATGTCCCATATCAGCAATCTTGTATTCCACCACTGTAGAAAGAAAAAAAGCAGTCAGGTTAGTGCTCACAGTGACATTTGTAGGGATGTTGAAAATCCAAATAAAAACTTAATCATTCACTAAAGGAAAGCTGCACGTACCGAGGGGGATGTCAGCGGACATGCTGAGGGTGACGGTCTTGGAGAGCGGCGTGGCCTTAGTGAAGAAGTTCAGGTAGTTGAGGGCAAAGATCAGCTGGACGGGTTCGTTCATCTCAATAGTAACCTAAAGACAGGAAGTGAAGGCAAATGGTCAAACACTGCACGCGTGCTGTCTCAACAATAAGGACTACTTTCTAAAGCCATTAACCTGATGATCTGAATTAAATAGCTTGTTTTGTCCAAACACCAGCTGTTGAGACCCAAACTGGAGAAGCTGGAAATGATGACTGTCATAAATTATACAAGTGAATGCTGCTGTACTTAAAACCCAAATGAATTAAAATCCTGTTTTATTCACCCTTGTGGGTGCTCCCTGGTGGACAAACTATGTCATGGCAACACCAGTTTTAAACGGCTCTTTTTTGTACTCCACTTCTTTTAGCTGAACAAAGTAAAAGCTGACACCATAACATTAGAAATATTGGCCAGAACTATCACATGGCTCCACTGTTCTTCTGATTTTAACTCAACTCAGTGCTCATCATACTCACAGCCTCGTCCTCTTTGTCTATGTTGCTGGTCTGGGACAGCTTGACGTTTCCTGTGCCCAGATCTCCTGAGGCAGAGAACTTGACTCCGTCCTTGGCGCAGGAGATCATGACGGCGTCACCGATCTGGGACAGGTCACGGCAGATACGGGCAAACTCCCCAGAGGGCATCTTCACCACACAGCTGTACTCCTGCTCCTGGAGGGACAGATGGACAGACAGACATCAGTCAGGAACTCTGTGCATGAAAAGTATTTTGGGCCAAAGACAAGGACAGGCCGCAAATTACTTACTGGAATGCCCAGCTGCTCCACGTCCAGGTCCATCAGTTTCATCTCATAATCTGACACCTTCTCCTGGTCTGTGAGAGAGAAAAGAGAAAAGCAAAAGATGTAGTTAATGCCAGAAACATAATTAGTCCACATCCGTTGAGCTTTAACACCACTAACTCAAAAACTTACTGAGTGTCTCAAACACGAGGGCGAGTGTGTCTGCATTGTCTTCTGCTCTGAGGGTAATGATGTCTTCATTTCCTGCACACTTCAGGATTTTTGACATACTGTGTGAGAATGAGGAGAAAATAACGTCAACACCGTGACAAACGACAAAGGAGACACAAGTAAATGTGGAGCAGATTTTGCGACGTCAAAGAACAAAACGTCACATTTTGAGTTAAAAAAGGCATTTAAAAAACACAAGTCGTGATGAATCACTTCAAAGTAATCAAACACAAGCTACTACTTTAATGATGATATCAATAGTCTGTACCACCTTCAAGTACAGCATAGCAAGCATGTTAACTGCAAGAGCTCTGGGTGTTGGACTGCCGCAACAGATGAAATGCAAATTATGTCACTGTGGACTTCTTCCTTTCCTTTACAGACACAGTGCTAAATGGCAGCTTAATTGGTCCATAAACTGCTGAAAATGATCCACAGCCCAAGCAAACATCTTCAAATTGATCCTAAACGAAAGACCTTATCAAAACAGTTGTTTTATGTCCACAGAATGATCAATCCACATTTTCACTCGTTGTTTCAGCCCTAATTCAGTGTCTCTAACCTCTAATCTAAAGTTACAAAAAATGGTTGACAACAATGTCTAAAACTAAATGTTTTCTAAGTTTAATATATGTAAAATATATGTACAGCATTCAAATAACAAACTCAAAATCAACACCGTAGCTGAATAACTGCGATCATCCGGTGTAACGTTACGAAGAGGCGGCAGTGAAACGGAAGCGGAAGTTCTCGCGTTCAACAACAATTCCCGCCAACCCTCCTTTTCGGGAATTTGGCGCTCAAATGACGTCGCTATGTAATCACAATGGCTGCAGCTGTTTCCCAAACTGCGCCACATATAAATTCAACATAAAACAGCGTTGTGACATTAACTGTCTTTGTAAATAACGTATATGAATCGCTCTGTTGGACGCTGACAGTAAAGAGTTAACCGTGGGCTGGATGAGAGCTCGTGCAGCAGAGACATGCCCGGGCAACTCCGCCAAGATGGCCACTCTCTTTGTAAGCTGCAGATATCAGAGTGATCATTAACTAACACCAACAAAATACACGATAGTGACCAGTTAACTGTGTGTAACGTCGACAGCTAGAAATGCGATTAAAAACGCTCTTTAAAAGAAAGCCTCGATTGTTTTTACACCCACTTGTAGTGGACAATTTTTGGCTACTCGACCTGTCAAGCTACATTAGTCAGCAGAAGCGTCATTCCTCTGCGAGCCAACAACGGACAGACTGACGGCGAAGAACAGAAAATCAAATTTTCTGTGGCTAAAAGAGCTGTGCGTTAAGTTTACTCCACCTGCCGAGGTTGACTCCCATGGCGAGGTTTCTGTCGCAGCGGTACGAGTCGAAGCCGTCGTGCCGCAAGGTGAGCTGGACCAGGGAGACGTGAGAGGAGTCCATGCTCTGCAGGGAGATGCCGGACGAGCTGACGTCCCAGCAGGCTTCTGTGATCAGATCCTTCAGAGCCTCCAGCACCTTCTTCAGGATGGAGCCCTGGACCAGACGAGCCTCAAACATGGTTGCTGTGGAGTTGTAAGCCTGCGTAGTTTCAAACGAAGAGGTTTTCTGTCGCTTTTAGCGATACTTCGTCAAAGTGGAAGTAGCAGTGCAGAGACTTCTGTAAGAGTGAAGTCTTTGTGTGTTGTTAACTAGCAGAGGTGCAGTACGCAAACACCACTCTCAGTACCGACAGAAGGTTTGAGCTGTAAGCGCGCGCCAACGTCAAGTTTTAATAACTCGGCGTCATTGCGTCATTTCCGTATCCTTGTCGTGTCCAAACCGCTAAAACGGGTGGGCACAGATGTTGGCCATAATGCAGAGGACAATTCACTAAAGCGCGCCAACACAACTGTGCTGGAAAACTACATAAGAAACCTAAAGCGAAATGCTTTAATAAAATATACTACGGTAACAGCACATCAATCAGTTTTATATTTACGAAACAATTTATTTAACTTTTTTTGGGGGGGGAGACCCGTAAACATTTTTTTAAATTCACGAAACAAACGGGATTGAGGAAAATCCACCAATTCATTTGTAGCAATAACTGTGGGATTTACCAGAAGTGAAAGAAATATCCAGATCCATTGCTTAAAGCCACATTGTACAAGTACTGTTAAAAGTTAAAGTCAAGAAAAATACTTAAAAGTTGAATCTCTCAATGCAAAAACAAAAACAAAAAAAAAAAACAGCAAATCTTCACATTTGTGATAAATTATGTGTAAAATGGAAACTTGTGCAAAAATAATGACACAGAAAGAAAACAGTGAGCTTTAAAATTTTTATTTTGTTTTATTGATCAATGAGGAGTGCTTGGTTTGACTCATGCTGCCTTCAGATGGAGTCCGTGAGCTCCAGGTGACGACATGGGAAGTCGTGTGCATGATATGTTTGCCGTTCAAGTGGTTGGGTCATAAGTTCTCGTCTTTCTTCGCTTCATTTCAATAAATGTTGAGTTATTTCTTGGACGTAAAATTCAGAAGAAAAACTCTACAGGATGAAAATGACAGTATATTCATCAGCAAACATCAAAACTCAGCAACTCACGGTTAACACGACTCCATTTGAAGGCCGCATCACACACAGCCTCACTTAACACACAACCACGTCCCCAGCTCGTCTCACACATACAGACACATATAAACGGATGGTACTTTTACACTGTCACTTAACCCCTGAGTATATATGGATTCAGGCCACTTAAGGCCAGGGCCATTTGACACTTGGCGCAAATAGAGCAAATCTCACAAGATCTTCTAAAAGAGAGCAAAGGACAAAAAAAACATTCTGAGGCTTTAAGGAAGGTCAGATATGAAAAAAATGCACATTTTGTATTATGTGTTGTGGCAGGGATTTCATTTATATTTGGACGGTTAGAAATGTGTGCTGGGATTGAGTGCAGAGACCGGATTGTTTTTATAGTGGGGGTATCTGTTCAGAGACCATCAGGCAGAACGTAGTTGGTTGCCATGGCAAGGATGGGGGCTCCTGTTGGGATACCGGGGAAAGGACCACTGGACCCAGCGATGTCAATGTGGGAGTATGGAAGAGGGTTGTCGGAGTCCACCCCATGCTGCAGTGGAAACAAAAGTCATAATGCAACTGAATCACTGCACTTCTTCCACATGACATTCTCTCACATTTACAGATGAATATGAAATTTTTCTGATAAATGAGCGAGCACCTTATCGAGCCCTGAAGCCATGATGAGGAAGGCTGCAGGGGTCTGATGTCCTCGAGGTGTCGCTGAGGACGGCTGGTTGTTGCACTGCAGGATGTCCTCGTACTCAGACTTGCCCTTGTGGAACTCGTAGTCTTCTCGTCTGATGCTGGACACCTCGAACACGTCGCCCAGCACCTCTCCAGCTGCATGAAAGAGGACGAGAGGAGAGTAAAGCTTTGAAAGCTCAAGAAAAGCCTCACACACAGAACCTGAATTCAGACTATTTTGTCAAATGTCTGATCTCAAGGTTGAAAATTAACTTTCGTGGTTGAACAGTTTTCTCACCTTTCTGCCACTGGGCAGCATTACTGCTGCGATGGGCTGGTCCATTGTCCATGATGATCTACCAAGAGAAATCCAAAACTCAGTACAAACAGTAACTTCTACTCCAGTGGGTTATTTGGATTTAATGTTTAATATCTCTCAGCTGGTGCTTGTGTTGTCTGTGTTTCAGTGGTACTCACAGAGTAGTTGGGTCCCATGGCTCTGATGGCATGACCAGTCAGAGTAGCAATAGTAAACAAACTCGGAGAAGTCTCTCGTACTGCCTGCAGAGACAGAGGATGTGATCAGAACGAGGCGGGATAGACACACAGGTAAAAAAAGGAGTTTGGATGTATGAATTAGTTTAGTATTTAAAGATGTTGGGACCTTCTCCTTCATCTCACAGAGCAGGTCGACCATCACCATACGTCCCTCAGCGTCTGTGTTTCCCACTCTCACCCTGCGACCCGCACGGGAAACCACCAGTTCATCGGCCACGTAGCAGTCTAACAAAACACACACATACACACACAGTGGTGAGAGGAGGTGCTGTAACAAAGATTCCATGGAGAGAAATGTAAACAGGAACACAAACGATGGAAAAAAGTGGATTTACACCAACCTGCACCGACACTGTTCCTCACCATGGCCATGGAGCCGATGACCTTCAGATGGCTGGGCTTCAACTTGGCTAAAATCTAGAGAGCAAGAGGAGCGTTTGTGCTGCAAAACAAAAGCACAAAACTTCAAGTTTCACTATCCATGTTAAAACTTTGAACTCACCTGGAAGAAGCCGGCCACAGCAGCAGCTCCACACTTGTCCCTGTGCATCCCAGCCATGAAGCCACCAGCCTTGATGTCTGCTCCACCGGTGTCGTAGGTGATGCCCTGGAAACACCACATATGAATCAACCTCTATTTATTACATAGTCAGTCATATACAGATGAAATATGCTGATTTTTGACCAATACTGAAGCAATTAAACTCAACATGCCTTCCTTAAATCTCTTAAAGATTTGGAACTAGTGATTATTACAGAACGTGTTTATCTGCCAATCCTTTTTGACAGAAACAGTATAAAGACAATATATTAATGTTTTACCTAATGTTTTCATAAACTGTAGCTTGTGCAACATAATTTAAGTGTTTTCATCCCAACAGTCAGTGTTTAATTGTCAATGTCTCGGTGAACTGATCTTTAGGAGTTATTAGACAGTTTTTTTTTTTTTTTGACTGTACTCATGTTGCGAGGCACATTTCACTGAGTCTAAGACTTAATATTTCCTTTAACGTTTTAGTTGACAGAAGTCTGAGAGCCTCCTCTCACCTTTCCCACCAACATGAGCGTCTTGTGGACCGGTCCCTCTCCACAGTACTGCAGCTTGATAACTCTGGCCTGGTGACGAGGTACACCTGTATGTGGACGAATAATGAATCAATAAGGATGCAAACACCTTATAAAAAAAAAAAAAAAAAAAAAAAAAAAAAAAAATCAGTGACAATCTGTGTGCAGGGTTAATGAGTGATATGAACAAAATATGTTGTCCTACTGTTGGCACAGCGGTTGACTGCAGCCAGACAGGGATACTCTTTCTCCAGAACCTTCAGGTCACTCACTACTTCCACCTGGAGGTTAATAACAGACACATTCTTCTGTGTGAAGTGTGAAGTGGACTTAAATGCCACTGAAGAACCAAATGGCCACACAATGACATACGCAGAGTCTTGAGAGAGGACTGCTGGCTTTGTCCTGACAATGAAAACCAGAGGATTGTGTGATTCTCTTTGAAGGAGTATTTCTTGCTACCTGCACTGGGCTGTCCCTGAAGAGTTCCTGGACGTATTCGGTCACACGAGGAGCAGCCATTCGTTCAGGGTCTGAGCCACCAATGTCACGACATGCCACTCTGAGGAGGGGAAAAAGGACAGCCGGTGAATGAGTGAACACGACTGGAGAAATCTTTAGCAGGGAACGAGGCAACATATTTGACCCACCTCCCGCTCTCCAGAGCATCAGCGTGCTTCACCAGCGTCTGTCCCTCGGCCTCCTGCGCTGTCCACAGACCCAGAACACACACTTTGTAGTTGCTGGGATTTACGTTGGCTTCCCTCACTTCCAGGGGCTTTTGTGGGGAAAAAGGATTATAAAAAGTGAGTGTATGTTTGCCAAGCGCAGAACTACTCTCTGGATACATGCAGGTACAGCTGGGACAGACCTAGAAAATACCCGGAGTGACTTCACTTCCTTGAAATTTGTGGTGAACACCGAAAACTACTAAATTCAACCATGCAACTTGACATCTACATGGACAGTAGTGACTGATCAATACAACATCTGGACTTGAAAGCTTTGTTCAAAATGTTGATTTTATCAAATCTCCTGCAGTTTTGGAGGGTTGTCATGTTATGTGCACATTACTTAAGGCTTACTTTACTTTTTTCCAGAGTGAACCGCATTCACACTATTCTGCAAATGCAGCCAAATGCATTCCTCCACCTTCTAATGTGTTTTTTTTTGTAAGCGGATCACAATGAATCCACACCTGCACAAAAATGAGTCGGTGTTTTTCTCACCATATAGAGAGCCTGAAGGGCCCCGAGTGCAGCCACCATTGCACTGTGCTTATAGTCCTTGTGTGGAGGGCAAACCAGCAGGGGGCGCTGCATGCCCGCTTTCAAGGCCCTGAGAGGACACACAGATGAGCAAGAGGGCAAAGAAACCTGGAGACAAACCAGCCATATGAGACACTAAAAGTGGAAACGATCAGCTACCATCAACTGACCGTTTAATGCCGTTGGCTGCTGCATCGCTGAAGCGTCTGACGTCATCATAGTCACGGTTAACCGGGCCTGTGGAGGCAAACACCAGGCGGTTACCAGGGAGACCAGGGACCTTCAGGACCACCACCTCCTCCTCCAGACCACTGTCCACCTAGAGGGAGAGAATCAGTATCAGTACTGGATACACAATTAATCTTCAGTTATATTGTTTTTTTCTGTTTTCCCACAGTCATAGATGACATCTTATTGTATTCTTCTGGTAACCCCCATTAGAAGCAGTAATCGGTGTTCGGTGTCTGAGTGCATGTCAGTTTAATCTGGGTGTAAAAGAGACAAAGATCAGGTGAGAAAATTATATCTTTGTCAGGTGTGTGAGCTTGAAGAGCTTACAGAGCTGTAGTCCTGCAGCGGTGCTCTCAGACACTCGAGCGCAGGGGGCAGCGTGTCATAGCTGGGGGCCACCAACACGATGCCATCAAAACTAAGAAAAAAGACAATACCATCATTTAGCACAGCCGTCTGCTCACATGCACAGAATAACTTGAACAATGGCAGTGAAAGAGGAGGTGGTGCATTTCTCCCAATACTCACTTCTGGTTTGTGAGGTCGCTGGTCCATTCAACAGGCTGGACGCTGCACAGAGGAAAACAAAAAGGAAAAACTGTTATTTCCTTTTGTTTAAGCAATGTCAGCACTGTCTGACAGGAAAACTCAAAGATATCTCAGATAGAGTGATGCAAAGTGAGTTTATGGCAGTTTATATAATGCAGGTTAATGATAACAGAGTTGGTCAAAGTGTGGAAACCTGCAAGACCTTTAAGGTCTACTCTTATTAGGTTTGGCACAGCAGAGAAAGCTAAACATTGTACCTAGTGTGCAGGGATAATCACAGTTTACAGTAGATCATAAGATCAGATTTTTGCACTCGTCAGACATTTCTGGCATCATATGACACTTGACAGGAATTTGAGGAATTACAGACGGACTGGAAGTGAAACCTAAGCAAAATATGTGGCAGCTTTTAGTGGAAACTGAATCCAGATAAGATCAGACGTCTACTGCAACCTGAGAGCATCAGACTTTTTCACTTTGAGTGGTGAATTAATAATCTAATAAAGCATTTGGCTAATAATCCAATATGAATTAAATGACTTGATCACACCAGTTGGAGAAAACACGACATTACACAGCTGATGGGTCAAACCCTCAGTGTCACGAACTAAACTGCACGTGAGAAAACCGTCGAACCAAGCCGACAATCAGGCAGGTAGAGTCAAAGCAGCCGTTAACCTCACCTGGTGCACATTGTGGTCCTCTTCCTCCGCTGTCTTCGGGGCGAAAGAGACAGCTGGTAGCCGCTGACGACAGATCCTTCCTTTCTGTCCTCTCCGTTGGTCACATGATCTGTTAAGTTGCAATCGCGCTGCTTTCGCGGGCCCCTCGTAGCTTGTAAATAGCACTACCCGATTCATAAAATGCTACTTTTCTCTAAATAATGAGTTTTAAGTGTTAAAATAATGTCAATAGAAATATTACTTACTTAGTTACTGGTTTCAGTTTAAGTGTTTAAGTGTGTTCTAGCATACATTAATCCATAAAAGTGAATTTATCGACATTTACGGCAGCTGGCTATTGTTTGTGTTAGGTATGCTAAAGTGGCTAAATTCCTACTGCTCTTAAGGGCACGTTAAAATACAGTAGGGAAATGTAGTTTTCTGAACTGTTTCAACAAGCGCGAAAAGCAGCATTCAGATAATTATATGACAAATAACGTTAACTACATTATCACCTGATGTTATATAACATTAATAAAAACCATGGCTAGTCTCTGTCGTTAGCTTCAAGTGAGTAATTTATGTTACTTTTGACAGAACTGACCTCATGAACTACAAACATTAACCGGAAGTAGTTAACTTTGTCTTTTCTGTGCAGAAACGGAGAGGTGAGTATTAACAGGAGAGTACAAAGGGCATGGAATAAGAAGTAGCTGTCCTGGTTATTCAGTAGCAGGTTTCAGTGTCACATTCCTCTGAAAAAGTCATTTCATGTAAGTTAAAAGCCAAACTGCAGACCAGGCTGCAGGTCGGCAGAAGGTACCGCTGCTGCAGCTGCGTTCACGCGCATCTTTTCGTGGTTATGATTGAACTTTGCAGCTTTATTATCAGCGATAGCACTTTATTATAATTGTGCTTCGCAGCAGACATTATTTGTACTTGCCTCTTTTTGGCAGCCTCCTCTCGGCTTACTGCAGGTCACATGCTGCTCATGCTGTTCTTACTGCTCTGATCATTGTGAGTATTTAGAGGTTTTCCCCCTAAGGACAGTAAAAGTAACAGGTTGACAGATTTCTCAGGTGAGCTTGGGTAATTAAAATTCCCTCTCTTTTTTAAACAAATAGGTGCTTTTTGTTTTGTTGCTCATTTTTGTTTTTGCATTAAGTGCAAGTTTTCAGGCGCTTCTGTCCAAAGACACAGACAGAAATGTAATAGCTAACATTTATTGATAATGAGTTACTTTGAAAAGGATTTCAAAATGAAGCAAAAAAAGGTTGAAAAAGGAAGAAAAAAAGTGTTTTCTATTTTCTTTGCTCGTTTTCACTGTCACCTGTTCTCCTTCCTCTTCACCTCACTTCACTGTCACTTCTTCTGTCCTCCATCAGATGAGACTTCCCCTTCGCTCCTTTTCCATCTTCAGGAGTTTCTTCTCTCAAAGGCAAACAACAAACCCGCAGAGGCGAACCTTGAGCGGTGCAGCGATGCGTCTGGTGCAGTTTCATCGCCGTGGTGGCAGAGGAGGCATCAGAGTGGGAGTGGAGCATGGCGAGGGCCTCGGCGTGGTGGATCTGAAGGCGTTTGACTCCTCCATGCCCTCGACAATGAGGGAGCTGCTGGAGCTGGGAGATGAGGGTCTGGAGTGTGCACAGAGGTATGAAACACAAACACATTCTTACATTCAGCCATATGATGACCAAACATCTTTGTCTGTCTTCCTTCACTGTACTTTCTTCCTCCCAAATCCTTTGTGAAGAAGCTGAATAAATCTTCTTCATGGTTTCCATAATTTTATTAAATCATCACATTTGTCCACATAAAAGTCATCTCCTAAATCAACAACCTCCCTGAATCTTTTTCATCTCATCGTCTTCCGTCATTCTTTATTTGTTCCTATAACTTAACCTTCCTCATGACCGTCTTCTTCCTCTTTAATCATCTTCTTCCCAAGTCATCATGTTCTTGCTAAGTCATCCTCCTCCTCTTCCTCAGAGCCTTGTCATCGGGTCAGTGTGTGTTGGAGCGGTCAGACATCCAGCTGCTGTCTCCCGTCTTGGCCCCAGAAAAGGTGGTGTGTGTGGGTATGAACTACCGGGATCACTGCCTGGAGCAGAACGCCCCGATCCCCAAAGAGCCAATCATCTTCAGCAAATTCCCCAACGCCATCACCGGCCCTTATGATGACATCCTTCTGCCCTCAGAGAGCCAGGTGAGCCAGCCGCACACTAAAACCTGCTTGGATAAGTGTGTAGTTTGTAACTGGGGCACTGTTGCGGTGCTTCCTGATGCTGTATTGGCTTCATCTTTTGTCTGACTGAAGGAGGTGGACTGGGAGGTGGAGCTGGCCTTTGTGATTGGACGAAAAGGAAAACACATCAAGGTGAGCGTCACATCATCACCTCCGATGGCTGTGATACTTTCACTCCATTTCCGCTCCTCTTGCTGTTCAGGAGGAAGACGCTCTCTCCTATGTGGCTGGGTTCACTGTGGCCAATGACGTCAGCGCGCGTGACTGGCAGATGAAGCGCAATGGGAAGCAGTGGCTGCTGGGAAAAACATTTGACAGCTTCTGTCCTCTCGGCCCTGCATTAGTAACCACAGACACTGTGAAAGGTGAGACTTTCAGACTTCATGATAATGGGCATACGACTGCAAGTTTGCTGAGCCCTGTGTGCAGAAATAAGTGTCTAAATTTAGGTGTGGAGGTCATAATCTGCCAATTTCAAAGTGGAGATATAAGTTACTTTATGTCTGTCAGTAAGTTAAGCTAACAAGTATCACATATCACATTGATTATTGACATTTTTGACCCATTTTTGTCATTACCTCCCAGCTTTATGTAACAATAATGCCTCAAAAATAATCGATTAATGTGAACTGGACACACAGATAAGCGTCAGAAAATGCTGGTGATCAACCAGTGAAATAATAATAAGTATAAATTCATTAAAGTTGTTGCTTAAACTGACCCTTGCCCATCATGAGACATCGAGCTCCTGTAGATAACAGTGCTGGCAGTGTTTGCTGACTGAGACTAAAAACCTCAACCCTCTCTTGCGTCAGTCTCATTTGTAGTTTTTAGATGTGAAACGTCTCCTGACAGGCCACAACCACATACTGAAATGATTATAACTCGTGTTACTGCCTACGGCAGCCAAGGAGCTGTTTCCAGGACCTTTGGAATGAAACTCAAGTCTTTTTAATGTCTCCTCAAACCTTTTTTGATGGAAGTGAATTCAGTGTTTTTGAGGACTTTTCACAGGGTTCAATACTCTGCATCATTCCCCCTCCAGATCCTCACAACCTGGGCATCCGCTGCCTTGTTAATGGAGACACAGTCCAGAGCAGCAACACTGATCAGATGATCTTTAAGACGGAGAAGCTTGTCGCCTGGGTCTCAAAGTACGTCCACTCAGTGCACTCTTTCTCCTCAGGATGATGCTGTCTTTGCTTCAGTTTCAATGTTGCACAGATTTTCTTTATAAACAAAACTTTCACATTTTCCTGCTTCAGTACCTCAAACTGAGAGTGCTGAAATTACGCAAATCAAATGGTGTCTGAAATGAGTCCACAAAAGGCGCACTGTGCCAGCAAATGCCCTCAGTTTGTCATGACTCACAGCTGAAATTAAATGCTACAACTGAGACGTATCCATCAGGGCTGCCACTCTTTTGACCTTAAGCACAAAGTACAGTGTTCTCTCAGCTCATCTGAGATTCTCGGACAGAAAAGCCTCTCAGTCCCTCATCTGACTCACTGCTGACAATGCCTGTGTCCTTCTGTCACGATGGCAATCAATGGCGCCTTTCACAGGATCTGTACATACACTGCGATCTTTTGGGGGAAGTTATTGTTTTGCATGCTCTCATCTAAATGAGCAGACAAATCATGTTGCATGATCATGAGAAAAAAATCATTTTCTACAGTCGACAGCGAGTCACAGTTATTTTGACGCTACTGCATTGCACATCCTCCTCCCTGCTCCTGAATCTGGGCCTCCTCCATGTGTTTTTCCCCTCCTGTCAGGTTTGTGACGTTGACTCCAGGAGATGTGTTCCTGACAGGCACTCCTCCAGGTGTGGGCGTGTTCAGAAAGCCACCTGTCTTCCTCAAGGTGATTTCAGGGGTGAAAATGACAGGAATTGAAAACATGTAGAGCACACAAGTGTCTGTAGACTTTACTTTCACTTCACTTTATCAAGAGTAATAAACTTAATGGCTGTGTGTAATGTGTATTTTCTATAAAACAGAGTTAAATGTGTAATCCATAACACAATATTTTAATAGATAGTGAGAAAGTGGTTCCACTGAAAAGAGGCAAAGCTGTATTTTTATGAAGTGTTGAACTGTTTTCTCTTTCAGAAAGGAGATGTGGTGGAGTGCCAGATAGACCAGTTAGGCTCTATAATCAACAAAGTGGTCTAAACCCTCCGACAACCTGCTGAAAACACCCACCAAGAATCCACGAAGGAACATCAGATGTTAAACAAACCACCTGCTGCACACAGTAAATTACTATTTCTGAAAAGCGGAATTAATCTTTGCTTCTAGCAGAATGTGGGAAATGTGTAAAAATGTGTTTCATGATGAATGTTTTATCTGATACTACAGAGGAAGGAAACCGTGGGATTTTTGCTACATGAAATGGTGTAGTTAAATGACTCAACATGGTGTTTTTGCAGCTTGACCTCGGCTTAGAGTCATCGTTACCACTAGTTGTAAAAATACCCTCTATCAGCAGCCACACACTCACGCTGTGGAGAAACTGTGAACCTGCTGTTTCAATATGTAAAAAATAAAAAGCTTTTCTAATTATGTTGAACATCCAGGGTGATAAATTGATGAATTTTCTAATTTAGAGGATTTAAACAGCCACTTTCTCATAAAAAGTAAACGTGTTTGCAGTAAAATTAAAAACATGTCGTCTTCAGAACGTGTCCCTTACCGTGCCTGGGAGAAAATTCTTCATAATTACTTCGATCTGGGCTTTGATTCATTTCTCATTTTGTTTTTGCTGAAATCACTGAAGTGGATTTTTGTCTTCCACTACCAGAGCCAGTTTTAGAGAACTCCGTCGACCCATTTACATTTTCCAGTAGTGATGAGCTGGCGTTCACCTGCCAATTATGTTTACCACTGAGTTACTTAATGTGTGAAATGATTAGATTCAAGACTCCACATTACATTACATTCAGTTGGTAGATTACATAACACTCTAACATTTAATTGATCAAACCACCACACATACAATTAATGAGCAGATCTACCACCTTCAGGCTCCAGGCACCATGATGGGTCATGATGGGATTCTTTTCTAAATGTCAAGATGGATAAATTCAAATAAATTATTGAAATAAGTTCATTTGCATCATAAAAATCAAATCATTTCACCCCCCACTGGCACATGTTCAGATTAAAAAAAAAAAGTTCTACACATGATGTGTTTTCTGGCATATTATAGAAACACTAATACTAATTTGGAACAGTCCTGCAATAAATCCTTTCACAAAGGTTTTAACGGTCGGTTTTTATTGTTTTAGAGAGGCGTTGACTCAACTGGATGATCACTTTGGAGGATGTACTGCAGTTTGAGTTGTGATGAGAGGTGTTTCTAATATTTTGTCCACTCTCATTGGTATAAATGTGGTGGAAAAATATAAGAAACGTTTCTCAGTGTTATGTTATTCACTTCAACAGCACCGTAACATTAACACTGAACATTATAGAGTTTATAGCAGGACTGTGGTGTTAGACTGCTTTAGCTTTACTTAGTGTTAAACAACACAGTAATTGTAAACTGTATGCAGTATAGGCAGACCTCTAGTATGCTGCTCTTGCATTTAGTATAAGAGAAATCAACCTAATTGTTTGTACCGGGAAGATAACATAATGCTTACGCTGGACTTTGATCAAACTGCTACATTAAAATGCCATTTGACATTTTAAACAGGCAGAATTGTTGTAACAGTCATTTTTTGTGTCTAATTCTGGAGCCGTTTCACCCTCATCCACCATTAGTTTCCCTTTGTCCAAGCTATGAGCAGCACCTCCATTTCCTTTGTGCAGTGCATTATTATTTCCATTATTATTATGAATTACACAGAATGTCGACACCTTTCCACTCAAAACCTGCTTAGAATTAACACCTAGTGTGGATTTGAGACCCATCTGTGTGTTCAGTATTGAGGCTTTAGCAGTACACCCAGTTCAACACTGGGTGGCAGTAGAGGTTCATGCTCTCTGAGAGCTGATGGACGGCAGCTTGAGTTTGTGGTTGGCGTAAAAGGGGAGGAGGGGGACAGATAGCTGTGAACTACAAAATATTAATGCCTGCCAGAAAAAAACTGCACATCCAGTTCAAAGCGAGGAATTGATTTGTCTGCATCTCGGTGTCAAAAGGTCTTCGACGAACGGACAGAGTCTCCCCTGAGGTCTGAGTCAGCACAGAAACATCTACACATTCAGGAGGAATGCAAGTCAGAACGATGAGCTGTTCAGACGAAATTATATCCATAAAAATGAGCATATAATAATTACTGTGCGCGGTTTGTTTGTGTGTGTGCGTACAAGGAACAATTGATATGTGTCGAGTTAATGATGAAATAAGCAAATTTGTTTATTGTCAGTATAAATATTAGCTTTTTCAGATCAACAACTAGAAGAAGGCAGAGCTAAGCTTCACACTCACATTAAAACAGAACATCTGCGGCCTTCATTACAACATAAACATGGTCGAAACACGAGCTGCACTGAGCAGAGTCCTCTCAACTGATTACAGGGACTTCATAATCCTCGTCTCCTGCGGCTTTATGCTAATGCTATTACTAAAGATAAACTTAAAATCAATGTCTCATCACTGAAAAATCAAAATGCAATTAACCTAAAGGCACGAGCGTCCCGGCGCAGCATGCTTCTTTTTTTGTAACATCGAACATGAGGTTCTCTGACACTAACAGAGGATGAGGTCAGACTCTGCAACAAAACCAAGCCGAGTCATGGCCTCCAGTTGTGCTGCTCAGTTAAACGCGCTAATTGTAGAGGTACTGTGAGATGAAGCGGTGCAGTTTCTGCCTGTTTTCTGACAACTGGAACAAAGGACTGACACCCAGGAAGACGCCTCCTTTCTCACGCTCCTCTGAAAGGACCTGAAGTGAAGATAAACACAGCACTGTCAGGACACTCGCAAACCACAATGCTTTTTATTCAGTAACCTTCATTTGAACGTTGTGAGTGCCGAGCTTTTCTTATCTTTGGTGGTGTGTTTTTTTTTTTTGCACAAGGCCAAAGAAAAAACACTTAAGTAATAACAGAGATAAAAACAAGACCTTTCAAAACAAAAACACTTCAAAACTGCAAAAGAAAAACAGAGCTGAAGACGTTACATACAAACACTGAACCACCTTACTCACTCTGCAAGGTCTGAAATAATGAGGCGAAATGAGAGAGCCTAACTTCAGACTGTGCTGTCTTTTGTTTTACAGCTGCATAAACACATGAAGCATTTCCCCTTTGATTCAACCGGGAGATCTCAAAACGTCTTGACATCAGGAAGTGGAATTAAGCGTCAAATCCTGCAGACAAGCACGATAACGACCATTTCTAACTGATAACCTTGATAAGAAAGTTAGTCATTTCCTCATGAGATCTTTGCAGATATATAGGTCAATGATGCTCTATTTTTATAAAAGCACTGAATCCCAACCCACACACTGACTGAGGAGACTGATGGGTGCTCTTTATTGAGTTGAAAGGCTGAGTGGTAAATGGTGACAGCAGGGAATTTGATTTATATGGTTATGGATTAAAAATACTGCATCAGAGTTACGAGTGAGCTGCTCTTATCTCATATCTTCTGGCTGGAACAGGTGTGTTTCTCTTCATGTCTTAGATTTCAGGTTGCCTATCGGCCCGTTGCCCTTCTCCTGTTTATTATTCCTCGCTGCTGTGTGCAGAGTCAGTGCAGATGGAAATAATAGATGCTCATATTCCTATCTGCGAGACAGGCCATTTGCTGCCTTCCTTCCTGCACTGTATGAAAAACAACTTGCACAGACTTGAAAACCGCTGCATCTTGATAATCCATCACAATAAACACGAAGCCTTTATCTGGACTCATCGAAGTGTCTGCTTAATCCTCGGTCCACTGTGTCTGAGCACAGTGTTTTCATATCGCATCACCTCACAACCCACAGGAGGAAAGGGAAATATGTCACCCTATCAACGAATTCCCTGCATTCAGAACATTTATCTCACTTATACTCGCATAAATACCAGAAACGGCTCGCCTGGCTCTGACCAGAGGTAAAGAAATGCACCTAGCAGCACCTTGTTAGGGTGACATATCATATCTCTTGGGTGGTTTTATCTACAACAACAAATCATATTTTACAAGCAGATTATCTGTTTTGTGTATAAAAATCATTATCAGTGAAGCAACTAGTACTTATGTTCGCCTCGCTTGTCACATGGAACAGATATGTTTCTATTGTAATCAATACATCTGTACACACAGGCCACTCAATGGCTCAAGTTTCAATTGTGGCACACATGAGCTGATGTCAGACAAAGTGCATTATTACTCTCCAAGTCGATGCTCTTCTGTTTTAGGCATGTAACTACACTGATAGTGTGTTGGGCTCTGAAGCGCTGTCAAAAGACTGGTGACCTACACTCAGTTCTGTGCCTGAACGCATCTCGTGTAGAGACAGATGGAGCACCGAAGCTTTAAAAGTGGCTGAAAAAGGAAATATGAGAGATAGACTAAATGTACGTCAAAACTGTACTTGAGGACACTAGTGATCCCAGCTATGTACTATTTAGAGGTGTGTTTGTGATCCTGTGTGGTCATATTGTGTGCTTAAAGTATATTTCAGTTTATTAATGTTTGTGCATACAGACAACAACAGAAGGATTATAGGTCAGTAGGATGTCAGTATTTTCCTTTTTAAAGCTCAAAATAAGAAATATGAATCACTTTGGCATGGTTAGGAGCCTAAGACGAAGTGTTGCCTGCACCACATTTTTCTCACTTCTAATTTTAAATCACTTGTGTCCTTGGCCCAGTGAATTCTCTTTAAAGACTGACATCTCTGCCTCAAACCTGATTGGATATGGCTCACTCGAGTCAGGCTCAGTTTCTCTCTCGTTGCATCAACATCAGGTTGGATTCCTGTTGACACTGAGCTTGAGGCTCAAAAATATTGTTGAAAAACGCTGCCAGCATTTGACCGATTATTGACTTCGACTCAGGCTCACATGGGAACAGACGAATGTTAAAGCTGAACTTTTTGGGAGTTGGATGGCACCTGAACTTTCAGTCCTGAGTCAAGCTTTAACTCTCTGCAGACGAATGGATGTAGACACACACACACACACACACACACACACACACACACACACACATAAAGGTTGTCACTCACCCCCAGGTCTATTAGTGTTCTAACTGCAGTATGTGCAGCCTCCTCTGAGCAGCTCTCTGTGAGATACGGCACAAAGGCACACATGAATCAAAAGAACAGTCAGATATCCGACATAAAAAACCAGGTCGAGATAACAGAACAAAGCCATTACTAGAGGGATTGATGGAAATTTTATAGTACTATTGAAGGCTGTTATTTGGGTAGTTTTTGATTGTCTTATATGATTTTTAAGACGCAGAGAGCATGTGATGAGAGTCGGGGAGCTGTTCTGCCTTTCTTCTCCGCTCTCTGCTGACTTGTTACAACACAGGCTGAATCACTGGGAAAAGGCAAGGTGACAAGCTTTTGAAGTTACGACACAAAGAAATAGAAGATCTTTGTGTGTGTGTGCTGATGTGTTTCTGGGAGGGGATGTCAGGTTGAGCTCACCATAGTGCCGTTTCTTCTTGCTTGCTGTGTCACACAGATGGGAGTGTATCTGAGCAACACACTCTGCTTCTGCAGCAGCAAAGATGTGAAAATGGGAGCCAGTTATTCCACTCAAAGCAAAGTGGGGGCAGTCTGCTAAGATAATACTAGGACTTTTCATGGCTCAGTGACATGCTATCAAACTGTATATTTATGACTGGTGGGCAGTTCCACAGGCTGCTGAAAATGGCTTAGGGTGAAGCATAAATATCACAGACATGGAGAACACTATCAGCATTCATTTTGACTAAACATAGCATGAATGTGTGAGCTAATGTGAACGATTAGGTGCAATACTTTCATTTTTTTATCTGTATCAAATACAAATGTTAACAATTTCAAAGCAAGCTTTCAGTAACAAAGAGAAGGTCTTGCCAAATTATCATAAAACCCCCATAAACATACTGTGCACATACCCGGCAGAGGTGTGTGTAGGAGGTCCAGTCCGGCGGTGGTCCAGCACAGCGCCCTCAGATGACCAGCGAGCATACTGCAGAGGAAGAAGAGCATCTCTGGACACTGACTCGGCTGGCTTATCTAGAGAAGTACACAGACACTAAAGTGGTCAGAAATGGCAAAATGGAGGGAGGGCAAAGAGACAGCAGGAATGAAAGAGCATTTTCCACGACAATGAGCCAGTTGGTCTGTTGGCCCCAGAAAGTAATACGGCTCCAGGACACAGAGGCACGGTAATATAAAAGCAACACTGGCACAGCAGCTTACTTTTATGTGGGTGTCCTGGGTTCAAATCTTGGTGCTTTTTATGTTCATGTGAACTACAACCTACAAACCAAACACACAAAATATACTGCCAATGTATATTGTAGACAGAAAGAAAAATAACAAAATAACAGAAACACCCAACAAAATAGAAAGATCCCAATCCCAATAAGGACTGGACTCAACCAATACCTTCATTCATACCTTCAAGACTTTTTTATTTTCCTCATTTTCCTCCTTCATCCTACAGGGGATACAACAGTTGTGCACACTCTACGGTCAGAAGTGTGTGGAAATGTGAACAGTACACCCACATGTGATTGCTGATCATCTCATTCTATAACCATGAGCATTAATCTGCTGCTCCAACAGCCTCCACTCTCCTGGAAAGGCTTGGCTGTGGGGCATTTGCTCCATTTCAGCCACAAGGGCATTAGTGAGGTCAGGCACTGATGTTGGGTAATGAGGCCAGCTCAGATTCGGGGTTAACATTCAACCCAAAGCTGTCCAACCAAAGAGGTTGGTGTCAGAACTCTGTGCGGGCCAGTCAAGTTCTTTCACACCAAAATCAGAAAATCATTGTATTTATGGACATGGCTTTGTGCACAAAGGTGCTGTCATGTTGAAACAGACAGTGTCTGCCCCAAGTTGAAAGCACACTATGCTGTAAAATTAAGATTTAAGTAATGGGTCCAGCTCAAACCATATGTACACATGGATGTGGATAAGGGGATGCATGTACTGGACAACGAGATGATTCTTTAATAAAGAAACCTTTCATCTGTTTCAGGGATTCAAAGCTTGAAATCTACTTCAGCTCTGCATTTAGATATTCAAACATTTACCCTCAAGAGTTACTGGTTACATCATGGTGACCGTCAAAACGGGGGTTCATTAAAGCCCTTTATAAATAGTTTAGTACTGTGCAAGGAGCCATTATAGCCATATAATATGTGAATATATGGGAGTTTACATTGTAGACTGCAGCTGGTTTTATGTTCCTTGCTCATTACAGGCCTTACAAAACCATGAAGAAATGTTGTGTCTTAAAAGGGATGGATGCTCACACCAGTGCAGCACAGTGGACCGGCTGCAGCAGACTCAGTTTCTTCTGCCACCCACACACAGAAACTCAGCTCGTTTTACAAAATGTGCTTAAAAATACATATCAAGTCAGTGACATGTCAGTATCAAGTGATGTTTCATTCAGCGTGACACTTTGTATGGAGCTCATCCAATTTTTCAATGAGTGCTCACCATTTAGTCAATAAGGCTAATTCAATCTGTGTTTAAACACTCATTATGTGAATGTGCAGCACTTAGATGCTTCAATACACTGCAGAACTTTAAAATTAACATGGCAGAGAGAAAAGAGAGAGCGGTCAGAACAACACTCATTAGTGGAGTTCTATGGGGAGTACAAACACGTCATTAAAAAAGGGCAAATCAGCAGCTATGAGTAAGCAGGTTTAAAAAAAAAAAGCACATTACACACATTAATATATCGGGTGGTATCAGCTCATCAGACAGTTCTGTATCAGTGTTTATGTTGGAGAAGTGAAAAGAAATTACATGTCAAAGAAATGTAACTAAAAAACAGAATTACATAATTTGTCTAATACAAATACAAACTGTTTATTGTCCTGCTCAGTTCATATCTGGGTTAAAAAAAGTTGTTTTTTTTTAAGCTGCAGGTCATCAGTTTTAGCTCCTCCAATACATGAATAAATAATTGATTACACACAAATACAAAAACAAATAAAAAATGCAAGCGCCTTTAGAACAGAGTTCTCCATGTCAGTGAACAAAATGTTGTTGTTTTTTTTTTTTTTAGTTTTTCTGAATAGTTTGGTGTTGGGCCATAAATCTTATTATTATTGTATTACTTCCAGCCTGCTTTATGAGACCATCCGAAGTGAATTTAGCCAGGGTAACTGATAACAGGCAGCAGAGGAGGAGGTTGGGGAATGTTTTCTGTTGTTTGCTGTGGAGGTGTTTGCTGTCCTTGTTCAGCACCTGAGCTGAGGGCAGCAGAGCAGAGGCGTCAGGAGGAGAAGAGTGAGAGCACTGGCTGGACAAAGTTAAAAGATTAGCTGAAAAGAGTTGAGCTGGAGAAACACTGATGAGGCTCTTCCTCAGTGGACAAAGCCGAAGACAGAGAGAGGATTTTAGAGCAGTGTGGAGGTGGCAGCGGTTTTACTTGACGAGTAAGTTGCGAGTAACTTGCTTGCAGCACAAGAACGTATTTGGATGCTTTCTGTATAGTTTACTGTAGCTAGATAGAGTATTTCTTACATTTTCTAATGAGAACAGGGTGTCAAATAATGGCTGTAACCGAAGTAAGCAAGGAAGATGATAGTGTGCACATCCAACCCCGGCTGGGAGAGTGTGAGGTACAAAAACAGCACACACAACAAAAGCAGAGGCAGTCCACACACTGAATACTCCAAGCTCCCCAAAAGATGTGTAATGATGCGGTGTTTCAACCCGCCTTTGTCAGGAAAACATCAACACAAACAAAAAGCAGGCTGTGAAGTATATACAGACAAAATGATACAAAAGCACCCATCATCCAAAACCAATCTACTATGTACATAAAAAAGCAAAAATGCCAATGCAATAAGCCAGCCTGTGTCCAGATCTCTCTCCAGTGGGTTCAACTCAACTGGAATTGAAAGTAAATGTCTATTCTGAAGCCGACTGAAGCAAAATGATCGTTTCGGGATGATGGGTGTTTATTTGACGTGACCTGAACACGCAGCCTGCTTTTTGTTCATGCCTGAAGTTTTGCATGTACTGTGGTGACTCTGGAGGCTCTCGTCTCAAAGTCATGTCGCAGTGCTCGTGACCAATGCACCTGCACTTTGAACGCTGGCTGTTTGATCACTTTGGAAGTTGTTTAGCTGCCTTGTGTTGAACAATCACATTTAATAGTGATGACAGTAAGGCTTCTTTTAAAGCTGACACAAAGCTGACATTCAAGTTACATGACTCAACTGTGTAGGTGCTTTTGTCACGGAGATTTAGTTTACTTTTTCATGTGGTGTTTTTGGTATTTGTGTACATGCCCTGTATGGGTGCCATTGTTTGTAGACTGTGCCGGTGTAGAATATTTTTCCCATCATATAACCTCTGGGTTTTCTCTATTGCATGTGAAGAAACCAGCGGAGCCCAGCAGTGCACTTCTGTACCTTGTAGGAATGCACATCCTGCTCCTCACAGTCAGAGTCGCTGTAATAAGGGTCGTCAGTGGTGGTCCAGGTCAGAGTGCCCCCCTTCTTCCAGAAGTCACAGAGGGGCACGGCGCGGGTAGTCTACATAGGATGGAGGGCACAGACAGCAGCATGTCAGACAGCAACTGTTTCTGTCTGCTAAGGCCATGTGTGGTTGAGTCTTCTGTGCACATTTTGTGTTTAATGTTTGAGTTTCACTGCAAAATAAAACATCATATCTGACACCTAATTTTACACCACAGACTGTAAGAAGGCTCTGCAGACACATTACCTCTCTGTAACTTCAAGATCATCATTATTTTTCATTATCTGCCTGCCTGTCATTGCTTTCACTGAGCTTAGGTTGTTGTCAGTTTATGGTTTCTTTCTGTTACATTGATCGACTCTTTTCTTGTAATTTTGTTTCTGTTATTCTACCAACCAGTTAAAAAGGCCTGAAACAAGCTGTGGACACAGCAGTGGCATTTTAATCACCTTTTAAATTGATGTGGCTTGTTAGCAAACCGCTACTTACTGACTTGTTATCATTGATTTAAAGTCGTGTTTCTGTCCATCTGATCAATGAAAGTCCAACATTTGCTCTCTTTTAGCTCTGTTTTTGGTCTCCACCAGCTCCTGAGGGAAACATCTGGCTCTTTAGCAGCTAAATGCTCCACTACGTTCACCATCTAGTTGCCAAGTGTGTCTGTCTGCTGTCTGGTATTGAGCAGGTAGGGTACATTGGATTTTTAGAGCTTTTCATCAAAAAACTGCCTGCTGTGGCCAAAAAGATGATTTGAGGGTGAGCAAAAACAGTAACATTATGGGCAGGACAGCTAAATACTGAGCTGAAACTTACTTTAAAACTCTATAAAGCCGATGGAAGCAGCTATGTGGAAGTGGTTGCGGGTTCAGGTGATAATTCTCTATAAGTTCGTCACCTCAAGCAACCACTTCCACGTTGTCACATTGCTATTATAAAAACCAAAAATAAAAACCATAGCCGTAAGCCATAAGTCAAATATTCCAATCCAAGTATTTAATAATAAAGCCAAGCTTTCAATCATCATCAATCACCATGTGCAATTTTCTGCTGAACAATCACTGTCTCATGTTTAGACTGTTGGTTGGACAACAGAAACAATCTGAAGATCTGGGTGATGGGAAACTGAGTTTCATTATCTTTTTAGAGAAAATGATTCATGAATTAATTATGAAAATAATGTACAGTACATAAAATAACGGCAAAATATGAGAAGTAATGAACCTACATTCAAACAAATAAAAAGGTAATGCATGAAGAGTTGAGGATGTCTTTAAAAAAAAAAAGGCATGTGTAGATAAAATGCAAACCAGATCCTTTAGAATTTTGAATAATCAAATAAACTTGAGGCAATATATTTTTCAGAAAGTGCAGCATTAAATTATGTAGTGCTTTAGAGAAAAAAATTCAAATCTAGCTTACTTCTTCCATGATCAGGATGCCACAACGGACCAGACTGTCAACTGCATCCAGAGCAAAACTCTGGGATGACTGACAGGGCTGCAGACAGAGAGAGAGAGAGAGAGAGAGAGAGAGAG
>JBBMOE010000008.1:2633241-2827020 GCA_037975065.1 Chaetodon trifasciatus
AGAGAGAGAGAGAGAGAGAGAGAGAGAGAGAGAGAGAGAGAGAGAGAGACCTTCATCCCACCACATATCCAAGCAGACATCTGACAGAGGGCATAGAGTGTGTAGTAGAGATGTAGCAGAGATCAGAGGATGAGAATGAGAGCTGGCCAGCAGGGGGATGAGAGCAGGGGTGATATTTTTGGTTAAGGAATGGGGTGAAAAACAGAGCTGCAACCTGAAGAGACAAGAAAGAGCAGCTGCTGAAATGAAAGGTGGGCAAACAGAGAAAGAAATAGCAGTTCTGGCTCAGATTCTGAGCCCTTAAAGTCAGTGTGATGGAGCACGTACACACACACCTCACACAACCTCTCTCTAGGAGAGATAGAGGCAGCAGAGCAAGATGAATAGCTGTTCAGCTCCATTAAACATCCATTGAATGAGACGCACTGGGTTGCGTGTGTGTGCGTGCGTGTGTGTGTGATATGAATTCAAACTCACTGGCATAAAGCCCGGAGGTAGGAGATGGCAGAGCTGCAGGGCTCTCTCAGTCAGCTCAGACTGGCAGAGCACCACATCAAACTCCATGTCACCTTTCACCTCCTCCCCATCCACGCCTCCACTCCTCACCCTGCTGCTGATGCCACAACCGGCCACCTCACACAGCATTGCAGACACTGCACATGCTAAGAACAAACAAACACACACACACACACACACGTAAACATCAACATTATTTGCTCCAGTTCTACATGCACATAGAGTACACACAGTGAGAAAACTGGTGTGACTAAAGATGAGCAGGTTCTGGTTTGTATCATTGCAAAATCTCTCAAAATGTTACTGTTTGGCAGAACTATGTTACAAAGTGGACACTTTCTTTGGCTTAAGGATCAGTCGATGAGATTTTGCTGATAAGAGCTGGGATTTCCGCCATTTACACAAGTGTTCTCTTTATTTGTACTTTTCATCCCTATTATCCTGCTTTCATGTGCTGGTGGGAAAGTCTTGACATCCAGATTGTTCATGTCGCTAAACAAGTGCCTTCACACTCCATTTAGTCACAAAATCAAACCTGGAAGACTTTCTTCGCCACAGTGGACCATCTGTTTCCATGTCGTTGGTAAACCGGGCCTCTACTGATCCAGTATGGAGCTCTGATTTTTACATTGTCTTTAAATTAGGGTTCATATTATGGTTCACAGATTTGCTACAATAATACACAACAAAATATCACTTATTTTTACCACTTGAGGTTAGCAGCCATGTATTAATGTACTACAAAGAGGCTTCCAGCACTGTCCTCCTGCTTCACTTCCTACACAACCAAAACAAGTCATGCAGGAATAATGAATCATGCAGGCAAAGTAGCTTCCTGCACTTCAGAGCACCACATTATTTTTACCTCCACTAGCAATGCTAAAATGGGACAGCAGCATCTATGGCTTCAACCTAGTCTGTCTGTAAGGATGTCTAGAAACAACACAGCACACATTCAAATACAATTTAGTCAACGGCAGCTCTTGGCTCAAGGATGAGCTGAGGCTTGGTGAAGATTTGAGATCTCAGCTTTACGCAAGAAGATGATTACCATAAATTATTTATACTGTATCTATTATGCTGTTCCCAACCTTACTGCCAAACAAGAATGGCAAAATCGGCCAGTTCTGCAAAAACTTTTGTTCAATGCCAATGATTTGAAAATGTACTTTCTGCAATATTTACGACTGGCAGTCACAATGTAGTTAAGGTTTGGGGAAATTCATGGTTGGGGTTAATAAAAGATCTGCCACAGAAGGCAAACTCTGATCTTTTGCCTGAACATCTGACTCACCCATTAACCACTCCAACCTCTACACCATTACTTTGTGTCAAGTTACACCTGAGGGCATCTCTTTCCTACACTGGCTTTGAACAATGGCAATCAAGTTAAATAGGGAGGTATTCCATATGCTGGTGGAAGGACCCAATATCCAGGACTTTCAAAGTGTCTTCTGAGAAGAAATGCATAATGTGCTCCTATTATCATAAACACAGAAGATAAACATGCTTCAACCATAGTTCACAGGTCTGTATTTGCATGCAGAGGTTTTAATGCTACCATGCATGAATTATACATATAAAATATACATTATTACAACACTACAAGGTAATTTAGTCACACAATGCAGTCGTCTCTCTGTCTCACACGCAGACAGACTAATTACAACACTGACAAATAGTATTAAAATATCAGCTAGTAGAATCTTAGTCTCTCTAACTTCGGTTGGTTTTGCAGCTCATTCCAGTTGAGAGGTCAATTGCAGCAGAAACCAGCCTTCCCTGGTCCAGAGTTGGTATGAGGAACTTTTAAAGCCAACCTCTGGTCTGGTGTCACGGTTGTTCACACTGAACTATACTAGATATGTTATGTCTCTTGGCAACTTAGAAAGCATCAGTCCTCACATCACTTGCTTCTTTTTTCTTGTTTCTGTGAAAAAAAAATCTGTTGCTGGATGTACAGTACCCCAACACCACTCAAAGCTTGGTATACTTTAAACACTCAGAATATTAAGTGGTTAAACTTAAAAAATGCCATGTTTCAAACTAATTTTCCAGACTGACATGCCAACAGTCAGAGCCACAGCCAAGGCCTCCCACGAAAAATAAGGTGCCTGTAGAACACAGGGTCTCAAGATGATATTTAGCCATAAATGTTATAGGCAAAATTTCATCACCTACACAAAATACATCCATGCAAAGTCACTCACCACCAACAGCTTCCAAAATAAAGGCGTGTTTGACAATCTGGGCCTGGAGGGTGAGGTGTAGTGTGGCAGCAAGAGAAGGACGGGGCACAATAAAAGGATCTTTCCTTGAAGGAGGGAGACATGGACAAAAAGCAGGAAAGGGCAGAAATGGAGACAGAGGTTTCACTGAAAGGGAAATTGGATTTTTGATAAGGAACACAGTTCTGCTGTACACAGCTTATCAGTGTTCTTTGTTTTTTCTTTGACAGACAGCAAACCAACCTGGACGGCACTGCGGCTATGATGAGATGAGGGGCGAGCAGAGAGAGGGAATAGTGGAGAACCTCTGCTAAACTTCCCCCAAAACCAACGTCTTTGTTCCGGTACAAGACTTCCTCCGTGAGCCAGGCCACGTCACGGCACAGGAGAGATGCACTCACTCCCTGCGGAGGAGAAGAACGGACAAGTTTTGTTCCAAAATCAGACATGAGCATTAACAATCTGGTGACATTAGTTAGAGACCGGTGGGTGTGACTAAGAAAATCACTGTCACACTCTAACGCACAAGCACCAAAACCAATTCTGTTTATGAGCCTTTTGGAGTATTGATGGATCTGCGGAGGGGCAGGGGCTCGTTTTAACAGCGACAGCACCGAGGGGAAAATTACTCAGCAAACACACAAACACACAGATGGTGCACTTACCCTGGGGTGCCTGTACAACAAAAGACTGGCCACCAGACTGGTGGACATCACAGCCATGCAGGAGGTTGCAGCTAGAAGCAGACACACAGACACACACGCATACAGTACAGAGGTAATGTGGAACAATTTGCATAACATTAACAAAGACTTATGATTCAGCAGGAGTACATAATCCAGGACCCACAGAAGATGAGGTGGAGGACGATGGCGACGCTGAGGTCTCTCTCCGGGTGAGCTGCCTTTTTGAGTTCAGATGCATAATGAGAGGAAGGCAGCAGCCACGACATCCTCCTCTGCCCAAACACACTGTCAGTTCTTGAGAGAAAATGTGAGACGATGACAGAAGGATGTCAGGATGATTTTACAGGATTTTTTGTGAAGATCGTCTCAAGTGATTTACACTTGTTTAAGTTATAATCCTCAAGATTTTCATAGAATCAAATCCCATTTTTGTGATTACCTCTCCGTTGTATTTAGGACCCCTGCAACCTACAAGGATAAGCAGGTATAGCTAATGGATGGAAGGACATATAGTTCTTTTCATTGTTAGTGGTGGAGTCTGCCAATCCTATGCGAGATTCAAGCTGCCTTCAAAAGCATTAGGGATTCACAGGAAATGGTTCGTGCATGTAGTCCAGCACAATCTCTATCTCACTGATATCAGGCTCATTGTTTACTGTTCACTCTCTTGGTAACAAACTTTGTCGTGTCATGTTGTTGTGTGTCAGACTACTCACGCCGTGCTCAGCATGAAATCAGATGCAGTCACTCATGGCATGATGGAAAATGGCTAATTATTGACTGACTTTTTTTTGTCAAACCAACTTTTGGTTTGGCTGATTTGTAAACTGATTCACAAGTTACTCTTCTGCTGTATGAAGTCGTAGCTCACTGTTTGCACTAAACTACACTTGCTGATACCACAGTAATCAGTTGTTGCAAAATCAGGACTGAAATCTTATGGATTACAGCTTCAAAGAACACAGTCAGTGAACTCGACAGATCCACGGCTGGCCTTAGGCCATCAAAGTAAACAGCATTCATTGTCAAGGGAGTTGTATAGCACATCATGTGAATTCCATTTTAACTATTACTTGCTCCACATGAAAAAATGGAATAGTTTCACTTATGTATACTATATGGAATTTTTCAGTAATGATCAATTCAATTATTATTAAATTTATTGCAAGATTTGTGGCTAAGAACAAGAAAAAGTTATTGTATTTTCAGTAAACTCTTAATGATCATTATGAGACTTCAGTGGATGACTTAACACCATATTTCTGGGAATAAGAGGAAGATGTTTGTGGGTAAAATAAAGCTGCAGACTGAGGCCCTTTAGGTACATACAAGCATAAAAGAGTAGGTTTATCACTCAAAAAATGGAGGTGTGCGCGATAATTTTATGAGCTGCTTATACGAAGCTATGCTGGAAAGATATTAGTTATTTATGCATCTTAGCTAGGAACGTGTGAGAGAGAACAGTATGCAGTAGTGTATCACAGAGAGGGTGTCATATCTGGCTCTGTTCATAAACAAGTCCTACAGATAGTGACATTGTTCATCTCAAACAAGAAGAAATAAGCTGTGAACTCTGTAAAATAAGTGTTTGTATGTGAGGACTTTTAATTTCCATTATGGCAGCCCTCACATTTGCTGTGCTTTTTATACACAGTGGGAAAAATAGGCTTCAAAAGCTGAAACTTCAGCAGCTGGGGACAAACAGAATGAGGTAGCACACCAGAGATACAGTGTTAAGTAGCGGAGCACATTAATGATGTAGACGTGTGTACAAAAAAGAACCAAAACTGCTCACATGCTGATAACAATCCAATCTAACTATCCCTCTCTTCCTCTTCTCATCTATGGCTTGCCATCTCTTTCACTCACGCTGTTTTTTTTTCTGCTTCCCGCTTCCTCAGAAGAATTAAATATATGAAGGGAGACGCCACTTTGCTCGTCAGAAGCCAAGCAGAGATTGAGTGAGGATGTTATTTTGTTTCCGTTATCTTTTTCGCTGGCAGACTGTGTAATGTTGATGGTAATTGGACCGAGTCTAAGAGGATGAAAACTCTCATCAGAGCTTTCATCGCATCTGTGCCAGATTCAGGCTTTAGAGGAAAGTTTATCTTCAAAGTTTAAGAGAAAGTAACTTTTCAATTTCACAGATGTTAGATAACACACAATCCAAATCTGAACACCGTTGCGGTGCGTTCACATACTGTATAAACACTCACTCGTGCATACAGGTATGCACACAGGTGGTTTGATTACCTGTTGTTGAGGATAAGAGGCAGCAACAGGTCCTGTAGAGGGAGCCATTCATCTACTCTGCACCTCCCTGACTCGCACATCTCCTACACACACACAAACACAAGAATATGGATGCACACATGTACTCTCAAAGAGCTGCGAAGTTGCATCTTCTAAATGATTCAATACTGATGCTCTGCTAAATCAAGCAAAGAAAATTATAAAGTTTCCATTAAAAGTTTTGATTCCAACTATTATTGCTGCAGCCTATTTCTTTATATCATCACCACATAATAACCTTCAGCTCCACTCAGTTGCCAGTTTAGTAGGTAAACCTGGGTAAAAATAATGTAGTCCGATACAACAGTAGTGCAGTAAAGCCTACCTTCCTTAAGATTGTAATATTCAGTTTTTGTTGAGACTGTTTGAGAAAGGTGAGATAATGATTCTGATCATTTTAAAGTCAGCAGTTTGAGGTCCTCTGCAACTATATTCTGTTAGATTGAGAGGTTTCTCATCCTATTCCTGGACTATGCTCCATAACAGTAAGCAAATGTTGGCTCTGTTCAAACAAACTTTGGCCATCAACAAATGATGTCAAAGCCAAACCATGCCTGAAACTTTTAGCTGTACTTGTCGACAGTATGTTGTGGAGCAAAGGCAACTACAGCAGCCTACAAGTGACCAGAGCCCTGATGCAAACTATCAATGGGACAAATCACTCAAATACATATTGACTTAATCGTTACAGACAAGTTCTGATGGCAGTAAATATTCAGCTCAGGAAATACAACACTGATTCCTGCTTAACATGCAGCTGCAAACAAAATAACAAGCACTGAGCCTGTGCCATCAGTTGCTCCCAGTCCAATTTTCAACAAGCTTTTTTTTGTTGAAGCTAATGTAGTTGGTCCACTTTCAAGGTCGTCGTGATTTATGACTTGCCTGTCCAGTCTCGCCTGTAAATCAGTGGACTCGATTTTGGGGGCTATGACCCCACAAAGGATCCAAAGATAAATACAGGGGAGGTCACAAGATGGTGATTAAAGGGACAAGACAGACAGAGGGATAAGAAAAATCTGTTCCACAAAAAATATGCTTTTATCTTCTGAAATATTGGATACTGTTACTGCTTAAGATCTCTAAAACTCACTGAAATGAAACAATCAGGGAACCAGTTGGTTGAACTGCTCACAACTTAAGCTCAGAGGAGGTGTCACAAGTAAAACATTGCTTGATTTTAAAGCCACTTCTGGAGATGATAAACAGGTCTGCAATGATGTGCTTTTCTCCTGGGCACCTTGAGAGAAAAGGGCTGAGCAAGGTGGATCCTCACACTTCCTCCTGGTCTCCTCCAGAGAAGAGACCACAACCACTGCAGCACAGAGCTTAAGCCAACCTGTGGGGATACGTAAAACACACACACACGCACGCACGCACGCACGCACGCACGTACGCACACACACACACACATTCATAGGAGTGCTACACACAGCAAGTTAGCCATCATAATAAGGCCTTGCCTTTGAGATGGACATTACAGCAGCAATTCTACTAATGAGGAGGATCTATGATGAGCCCTAAGATAAATAGGCAGTCTGATATTGTGTGTGTGTGTGTGTGTGTGTGTGTGTGTGTGCGCAGTGGAACTGTGTGTACTGTACTCTATGTGCACTGTGTGAATGACAGAATAAAATGATGAGGCGAGGACCTTATTTGAGCAATTAACCGTGGCAACACCCACTCTCCAGTATCGTCTCAATGTGCAGATAACAGAGGGCAAGACTAATGGAGACTAATAGCTATCAACGTTGCTTTGAAAAATGAAATGCAAACCTCAATAAAAGCTGGCCAGTGAGAAGTAAGACTTTCACAGCTGTACTCTGGATCATTATGGCAATTTTGTTTTCCCTTTAAAAAGGAAGTTTGACACTGATCCTCGCCCTCCAAAATCAAGCCAACTCTGACCCCTTGAATATAAAAACACTGAGTGTGTAACATAAAATAAGTTACTCTATGTAAGTGGACATGTGTCATACTGATATGCTTGGGAAGTGTAAATCACACTACTGAATGTAAAAATATGTGTATCAAGTCAGTGCCAGTGTGTTCAGATTTGACTGTGTCTATGTCTCTGAGGAATATGAATTTTTAAGGATTTTACTGTACCTTAATTTCCTCCATGAACTGTGTGTCAAGGCCTCTGCCGCAGCTCAAACTGTTGAATGTGTTGATAAGCAGGACAACCCAGGCCAAACTACAACTAACTTCCTGTTCTTGCTAGAATACCGGCTGACCCCGTCCCTTTCACTTCATGCAGTACATTTTGCCTCTTACTCCGCGGCCCCCTGGGGAGGTGCACTTCACAGTTTGCAAACCTCTGCTCTAAACCAAACCCGATCCCTTGCTCTTCAGGACATTACAGATGGCTCTTATCAAGTGGGGTTTGTGTGTGCTTGTAAGTGTGTGTTTACACGCATCCACCTGTGTGTTGGTCTTGGGCACACAGTCGTAAGAGATGCCCACAGGGACAAGACTGACATCAGGGACAGATCCCTCTTTGATGAGCTGTCTGATGCGAGCCAGCCACTGGCCACCTTGGCCAGACTCCGCTGACACACCAACACTTATCGCCTGGCCGTCATGTAGCAGCTCATGTATCAGCTGAGGAAAGAGGAAAGAGCACAGGGAGAGAGAAAGATGGCAGAGTCAAAGGTCTGAGAAGTCCTGGCAGTAGGGGAGCTATTAACATGAAAAATATATGCCATGCATTTGTAAAATATACATAAGCAATACAGCAAAACTGACCTCTGAGGGAATGTAAAGAGGCAGGAAAACAGTATGGAGGGCAGCAGAGGGAGGGCAAGTCAAAATGCAGGAAGCAGGCAGGATAAAGAGCAGAAATAAAAAGGGACGGTGGGGGACACTTCTTGACATTCAGAGACACTTCCCTTGCCCCAAGTACTGTTTTCCCCTCACAGACAAGGAAAATTCAATTACCATTGAACAGCAGCTAAGCAGGCCTACACTCAATAAACAATAAAGGTCTATTAACATTGAAATACAACCACTAAACAAGCCTGCTTTCTCACACACAGCCAATATGCTTACTCACATAAATGGTCAATGAAAAAAAATAAACTACTGGCTGCGTCATTCATAAACAACTTGTTTATGTTCCACTGTGACTGTAGTCTGGTAGATTAATGTAAGACTGAGCTGTTTTATTGAACTGTATGGCACAATATTGATCTTAATATACAAGTAACTCCTCCAAATGAAATACATCTTTAGGCAAACTGATACAAAGCATGAAAGAGCTCCCTTGCTAGACACAAATGCAGGAAGATATTAATGATGAGCAGGTCTTGATCATTGCTACAAATAAACTCAATACAACACGGCATTAGGCAAAGAGTGCAAAGATGGCACAAGAGGAAAGTGTGATGGATGCAAGAGAGGAGAGAGAGAGAGAGGACGGAGCTGTTTATACAGGCCACATAAATCTCCAAAATAAGGGGAAAAACCCACAAATTACCTTTCTTATAAAAATAGATACAACCTGCTCAGACCTGCCAAGCTCACACAATCAGACTAACCACCATTCTTGTCGTTTCTCCGCCCTCTCCTCATTGCTTTGTCACCTCAGCCAACTCCAAAGCTGCAATCTCTGTAGCAAAACTCAAGCCCCTTGGTAATTTTGAGAATGAATAGAGAGTAGTGAGGCTGGGGAATGAGGGAGAGGATGAAAAGACAGGTTTTATTCTGACTGAGGAGCTGCCTGTGAAAACACGCCACCATGGAGTGCAATGAAAACTGTGTGTGTGTGTGTGAGCGAGTATAAATTGAACCGACAGCACATACATTAAACAGCCAAATTACAAGGACAGGAATCTTTTGCTTACCATGCAATTTTATATAATTACCTGCTCTCTATGAAAGGTTTTTTTTTTCAGTAAAATGCATTAGCAACATGTTTTCTGATTCATGGCCCAGTGCTTCCTTCCCATCTACTAGCAAACAGACTGTTTTTGGGTTCACATGCACAGTTAATGAGGATCTGCTCCAATTGTCAGGCTGGAATGGTTTGTACCAAGAGGGTGTTTTTATGGTTGGTGACTCTGAGAAAAGGGTACATGAAACCTGAATTAGCTTTTGACTGTTGAAAGGGATATTTGCATATGTGAAAAACAATTGCTGAAAACCCTCCATGGCTCAAGAGGGAGCTTTTTCAAAACGTGCGGCAGTCAGTATACTTAAGTGATGTCTTGTAAGTCATGTTTTAATTGGCAGAGGAGAATACAAATCTGAAACAGAAAGTCCATCTTTGGGAGGGTGTTGATGGGAAGAAGTTGGCATCACTAACCAGAAGTTTCATTTGAGCATAACTGTTAAATTAGCTTCATGTCATCTTCAAATGAAAATCTAAAAATCCATTTTATTTCATTTAGCCATTCTAATGGTTTGGCTCTGGGGATGACAATGCCGCTGTGTCAGCTGGTCGGTTGGTCCACACTTTGGTGACTGAAATATCTCAGCAACTATTGGAAGGATTGTCATAACATTCAGTACAGATATGCATGTTGCTCAGAGGAAGAATGCTACCATACTGACTTGGGTGATCCTCCTTTTTCATCTAGCACCACCATGGGGTTGACATTTGTGTTTTTGAGTGCAATACCTCAACAACTATAGGATAGACTACCATGAAAACTGATAGACACTTGTGCTCCCCCCTAAGGAAGAACTGTAATAACTTTGTACCTCATGACTTTTCATTTAGCACTGTCATCAGGTCAAAAATGTAATTTGTACAAAACTTAAACTGATGGCCAAATACCTGTAAAGACATTTCCATCACCCCCAGAAATCAGAATTGATTTTAAGGTCATCCTCCTTGTATACAAAGCCCTCAATGGACCAGGACCAAGTGAAATTGCTTGCTCCCATGTTTATTATTTGCCTTGAGGAACACTGCGATCATCTGCTGCTGGTCTATTGGAGGTTTGCAGCAACAGTCAAAAGAAAATTGGGGATGCAGCCTTTGTCCATTACGCCCCAAAGCTCTGGAACACAATGTCTGCAGATATCAGGGAAGCCAGCTCGATGAATATTTTCAAAAGACAGCTAAAAACATATCTCTTCACTTTAGCCTTAAACTAGCCCAGACTTCCTGATAAGGCCTGAAACTTTTGTGCTTTGCCTCAGGCTTATGCACTGCTGCACTTCTTTGAAACTGCATTTTACTTGATTTTTATACATTCTATGTATTCTACTTTTGTCCGTATTTCATTATCTTATTCTATGGTTTTATGCTTTGTGTTTCTTTTTAATTTTCATCCTCATTCTATCTGGCTTTTACTACCATTACATAGTGGGTTTTATTCTCCATTCATTTTTATCTGTTTTTATGTGCATTCTGTCCTTTCTATGTAAAGCACTCACTTAGTGCATGCAATTTCTTTTTTGTTAAGCATTTTGAACTGCAATTCCTGTATGAAAGGTGCTACACAAATACACTTTGTTATTATTATCCTGAGCAGTACTTTGTGCTACTTAGCAATAGCTAGCATGCTAACACACTAAAGCAACATGGTGAACATGGCAGACATTATTCATTCATTCATTCATCTTCTATACCCCTGATTATCCCTTTCGGGGATGGGGGGGGGGGCTGGAGCCTATCCCAGCTGTCAACGGGCGAGAGGCGGGGTACACCCTGAGCCGGTCGCAAGCCAACTGCAGGGCAACACACGCACAAGCATTCACTCTCACATTCACACCTAGGGACAATTTAGAGTCACCAATTAACCTAGTGAGCATGTTTTTGGTCTGTGGGAGGAAGCCGGAGTGCCCGGAGAGAACCCACGCATGCACGGGAAGAACATGCAAACTTCACACAGAAAGGCCCCCGCCTGATCCAGGGATCGAACCGGCAACCTTCTTGCCCACTACCTGCTGCGCTACCGTGCCGCCTGGCAGACATTATACCTGTGAAAAATCTGCATGTTAGCATTGTTATTGTGAGCATGTTGGCGTTTAACTCATAGCACTGCTGTGCCTAAGTACAGCCTCTAAGAGCCACAAGAACAGCTGTTGTGATCAATATGGTCATGTGATGGAGAGATGATGTATCGCTTGAGTGTACTTCGGAGTGACAGTCTGCTGGAAATGGCATACTTTATCTTTCATTTAGTAGGCAGTATGCAGTACAAACTGATTGAGTGGAAGGCAATACATGTTAGTATGTGATTTTGAACACAGCATTAATCTTGCTACCACAATGATGACGATGCCTGGATGCCAGGGAAGAGCAAAAATTTGTTTCTAGGTGTTCATCACTGAGTTAATTCTTACTTAAAACATCACAGAACTACAATCACAACAAATATTACCAATTCCTACCTCACTTTAACTCTAAACCATGGAAACTTGCCAGACTTACAGAGGTCATGACAGGTGAATACAGATTGTCCATCTCAGCATCCTGCTCAGTCAATGCAGAAGGTGGCAGGAGGACCACACCTACTCTCTGCAGGATTGATCTATAGGATAAATAGAGGATACAGTATCTCAGACGTAGCTAGTTTAATTTAAGAAGTTTGATGAAGCACCTTTATACAGTGTTTAAAATTACATTGACTGGTCTAAATATGATGCTGTGAATAAAAGCAATAAATTCAGCACCTTATTTCTTGCACAAAGGGTGTACTATTTGTAGGGAAGATACTGTATGTTCTGAATACAACCATGTAGACTGTATACTTGTTATCTTGGAGAAATTTGCCTAGCAGCTCCTATATGGGTTTGCGTGTGTGTGTGAGACTACACCTTAGGAAGTAGCTGTGAATCCGAATGGGACAAACAGTGTATGGAACTCTCAGATTGTGAGAGAAGAGCACCAGAGGGATGAGAGCACAGTCCATGATGCTCTGACGCACATACACGTAAACCAGCAGAGATCCCTGAATAACGGAACAGAAGCTGCTTTAGAACAACAAAATTCTTCACATTGTCATTCATTATGGATAATAATGGAGTATTGTGCAGAGGTGGTACACGGATCAGGAAAGTGTTTCTGTGGCCTTGTATTTAAGTAAAATTATAATCAAGCCCCACAACTTTCAGACGATATGAGCTGGATGAAATGTGAGACAATGCATTGATAGTATTATAAATGTATACATTTATACACCAGCAAGGACACAAAGTTGAAAAATCTTATTATTTTTACACTCAGTTCAGAAAGAGATGCAGGCAGAGATTAAGTTGATACGTGGGGAGTATGTCACTGCACTGTAAGTCACTGTGTCCACTGCAGAGACTGACAGCGTACAATGAGCTCTATTATTCTGTATGTAGCCCTTCATCTCTTGAGTAGCATTTGATTTTTTTCATTACAGACATGAAAACGAAGAGCTACTATTGAAAACTCAATTATACATCGAATGAAGTCAAAGTAGAGAGACAAAAACATGATTGTAGGGTATGATTCCTGTTCTTTCTAGTAGTAGTAGTTTCACTACAGTAAAAAAGGTAATAAGGTTCGCAATAAAAGTGCTGCCATAATGGAAAAATGTAAGTAGTCAGAGTGCTGTTTTTTTTAAAGCCATGATGAAAACATGTCTATTACTTTTTTTATTTTTCTTCATCATCTTTTATCTATCTGGCAAACCTGCTCCAGAAATCTCAAAAGACTCTCACTTACTTTTCCGTTTCAATGACATCATATGAAGTAGATTTTAATCTACCTGTAATGAGTGCAAAGTCAATAAAACAGTTAAACGGATGAAGACATTTAAGTCACGTTGCGAGTGCCACAAGCATTTGGACAATGAAACGCGTCACTTGTTAAATTAATCTATGTGCAAAATCAAGAACTGAACCCATTTTGCACACAGTCCTCCTACTTTCAGTTTGCAAAAATGCATGTGGACGAACCAAAATTGCATTTAGAAGAGAGAGCACTATTCACATGGTGTGAGAAAGTCTGAATATGCACTGACAACCATTGAAAACCACGAGGATCATGAGAATAATTTCCTTGTGGCTTAGCACTCATTTCTATAATTGACTGCATTTCACTGAGATCTAAGCTAAAGACATAGTTCACTGAATTCATTCATGCCCATCTTGAACCTCTGAAAACAGCAGTCTGACTCAGACTTATTTACTTGTATTTATTTAGTCAACCATGTAATTAGAGCTGTGTAGTCTCCATTAAAAAAAATGAAAATAATTAAGTATAACAAGGCAAGTAAGAGAAACTCGAAAGTTTTCAGTGTATTTTTACAGACTTTCAAAAGTAATCATATTTGAAAAAAGCTGAAAAATATTATAACATTTTTGTTTACCTTGAAATGTTTTGTAGCGAATGTGTATAAACAGGGCTGTTGATTTTTTCCATCACATCCAATGGCTGAACACACCCTATTTTCACATCCTGAGTGTGTGGATGTGTGCGTGGAACCAAAACATCATCGTATCTATGTTCAAATACAATGTGTGCTTTCAACGTTTTGCAGGAAGAGTTGACACCCTTTGGGACAGCAGTTTAATCATTTGTGAACAGAAAAGAAAAGTTAGGACATTTTGTCAACACATATATATATACATATATACACAGTATATATATGTATATGTATAATACACACACACACACACACACACACACACACACACACACACACACACAGACAGCTGTACCTCCTGTGAGGCTCTGTGCAGCGCCAGAAGATGGTTGAGGTTTACTTGAACACTGTCAAACATGGAAGAAAACATCTTCAGCATCACCCAGCCGACGAATCTACTCAGGAGAGGATAGTAGGCGGAGAGACGTACAGATGGATGGAAGGAAAAAAGAGGAGAAATAATTAATGACTGGAGACAAGGAGGAGAGGGGGACAATGTACACAAGGGAATAATGGAGAGATAGTGGTGAAGCTGTGAAGAAACAGCCACCAATACACGATTTCGGGCAGAGGTGAGGATGGAGACAAGTCTGGCAAGATGTAAAAGAGGCAGGTTGGAATGAGACTGTGTGGGGAGAAGAGGAATGAGGAAAAGAAAGAAAGTGATTACATAAGGAAAAAGCAAAACGGAAAGCGATAAGGGGTGGGTGTGATGGTGACAGCTGTAGATAGAGATGAAGGCCAAGGCTGTAATGATGGAGAGAGAAAGAGAGGAGAAAAAAGACAGTGCAGAGCAGATTTTGACGAGAGATTTCTCAGACTATAAGAAAGGCAAAAAAAAGTTTCTTAAACAGGGAGGAGCAAAAAAAAAAAAAAGCTGAAAGTTCTCAGTCCATTTCACAAGACATTTACAGAAATCTAATACTGTCTGTGTCTACAGAAACAGGCTCTTAAGACCTGACAGAGTCAATATAAAGGAGGGCCAAAAGAGTCAGGGCCTGACTGTATTTTGGGTATTTAGGGTCCAAGATCTAAAACATCCTGTTCATTTTCTGCACAGACAATGTTGGGTGACTGGATCAGTTTAATCATCAGAAAAAAACAACTGTCTTAGAACAACTGTTCTTTGATCAAATCACTAAGAAAGAAAATCTAATCACTAAGCCTCAAATTCTGTCAAATGCTTTTAGTGTGCAAGATACACCCTTAATCTGAAAAAAGATGACAAAAAAGGCTGGGCACTTCAGTTTTTACTGCACATTCACTTGGTATGAATTTTAGTCACAGATTTGGTGCTCTAGTATTATGGCGATGAGTATTTATGGCAGTTCTTGACAGTGAGAACCATATAGGACATCAAAAGACTTATCCATTAGAGCAGTAGCACCAAATTTCTGGAAAAAAAAAAAAAAAAAAAAAAAGTTGCAATATTTTAATCTGCTGGTCACAACACAAACCTTTAATATCACTGTTATCCAAAAGTATGTCCTACTGATTTCTTGTTATTTCTCGGAGAAAGGGTTGCATAGTGCAGCTTTACATCAATACACAAAAGCATTTTATAATAAATAATTAATAAACAGCCATCTCTGAACCTCGCCCTGTGCCCATCGGCCCACACACACATAAACAAACACGCACCGTGAGAGGCCAGGGAAGATGCAGGTGTTAATGAGGGGGAGGAATGGTGAGAGGCAGTTGATCTGCCCTTGGCTGTCTCCCCCGTCTGGTGCTTTATGCTCTGCTGTGAGCGCCTCCTTCACCCTGAAACACATGGTCACAGGACAGCAGACTTAACGCAGCACAAAGCCTCTTTTGTGCTGCACACAGGCAAACACCCATCTTCCAGTAAGGCAACAACATCCTCAAGTAAAGTAGTTACATAAAGGTTAAACTCAATTACACCGAAGGAGAGAAGACAAATACAAACTGAAGAATCAGTGACAGAGATAGGGAAAGTGTGACAACAGTCCAAAGTTATCCCATTTCTCTTCATGCACTCTGCACAGACCCTGTGATAGCCTTCATTTTCTATATCTTTGTTTGTGTCTCTTATCTCCTCTCCTCCTTTCTCTTTCCCTCTCACCATGACTGCTGGACCTGTTTCATTTTCTGTATCTTTGCCTATCATTTATTTATTCTCCTCTAGCATCTCGAGTCCTCTCCTCCTGTTCCTCTTTCCCCTCAGGTACCTGTTGCTCTGACAGACTCTCTCCAGTCTGTTGCTAACAGGACTGGCGTAAACCTTGCACCCACTCACAAACAGCACACAGCACACCCTCCGCACCAGCCAGCCTCGATACCTACGATAACAAACACAAAATGCAGAGGCAGAAAATGTGCATGGGTGAGTGTGCTGGGACTGAAAAGTTTTATTCGTGTATTGTAGGTATTATCAATACCTGGTGTGCGTCTCGTTGACACTCAGCAGGTTGTGGAAGCCGAGAGAAGAGTTTTGCCCAAACTTTGTTCTCTAAGCCATGATATAAAAACACACAGACAGATGTGGATGTCAACATCAACCTAGAGTGAGCTCTGCTGGACACAATCCAATTCATCATCCGTACAAAAGACACACACGGCGGAGGGATGCAATCTAAACGGGGGCATCTCTGAGAGCATCTTTAAATCCACTTAACAAGCTTCGTGTGTCATGCGAGGTCAGTATCTTTTCAGTCAGTGAAATAGTTTGTTTCATAGTAATTTGGACTTGGAAGCCAATCTGCAGCGCATAGTTGGTAGAAAAATTAAATTTGTTGGATGGCATGAGTATGCAGTCTGCCTCCCTCATTTCATTAATCTAATTTCCAACTTATCCTTTCTTCCCCTGTCTCTCTCTATCCGTCTCCAACCTCAGCAGACTCACCAGACTGTCTGGGGTGCACTGGTGGCAGCACTGGCCAACAGCTGGTCTGAACTTGCCCAGACAGGGAGGTACTGTCTTCAGCTTTTTCTTAATCTTCATGTCCCAGGACAACTGAGAGGAAAGGAAACACAATTACGCAAAGAAGGCGTCACATACACAGGGATTATAACCACATCCACTTACTGACATTACACCCAGTTGCCAATTTATTTACAGGTGCTGAACTGTACTGCATTATACTGAGAGGTGTCATTTAGTCTACCCTCACTGATATAACGGGAGAGGACAAAATAATAGAAACACCATCAGTGTATGTAGCAATTCATGGGGACTGGATGTGCTCTGTCTAATTTTGAACAGGATAAGTCAGAAAAGCCTAACAGCTGAAAAACCCACTAATGACACAGCCAGAACGTTTACATGCATGTAATCACATTTAAGTCTTTTTTTTCCTGCAGTGACCCAATTTCACTATGTACAACGAACCTGGTTTCTGTAATTGGCGTAGATAATCTGCGAAACTCAATTTCCCCAACTAGAGTTATCCTGGAGAGTGTTGATTTCTTGGACACATACAAGCATGACTGGGTTTCTCAGTGTTTTTTACATGTAAACGTGTGGCTGACAAAGACGGTGGCAGACTGTGGGATCAAAGGAGAGATCATTACACACAGCTATGCAACCTCATATCAAAAACATCTCCACCAACTAACACCAAAACAAAGTGGCCTCCAAAAGTCTAATTAAGTTGGCTTTTTGTAAGAGACATTTGCATTGTAAAGAAACACTACAGAGCCTGTTTTCTCACTGCACCATCAGCTCTTCAATGCATAAAACAATAAGTTACGCTTTCACAGTAAGGTCAGACTGTAGAGGACTAAATTTTACTGATCTGCTGTATTTATAAGTGGTTTTACAGTAACCAAGTTACTATCAGTGCATGTAAATGTGTCTGATGATCTGATTTCTTCCACTAACCAGTCTTGTGTGCATGTAAACGTACCACCTGACAAGCTGACACAAAAGGTCAGAGGAGACAAAATGTCACATTACTCTCAACAAGCTACGAATAGCCAGTTTTAAATGCCTTGATTCTTTACTCGTGAATTTCATTTTGAGTTTTCTTTGATTTCTGTGTTGCCGTGACTGGGTTAACTTTGAAACCATGGGAGCACGCAATAACTTGCAGTGCAGTAAATATTAATACAGGGCCCATATGAGATCCAGTATCAAGCAATCAGTGCACATCAGGCACAAACAGCTCATGCACTGAAGCACAGGCCAGAATGTGTACTGTATACTAATCAACCAGGCTTAAGGTCTCCTGCAGCAAGTTGACTGCTGGTCAGTTGTACAATTATTTGTGTTATGATAACAAACAGCAACGACACCCATTAATTATCACGCAGCGTGGTGTGTCTGGTCTGCTACAGTGCCTGAAATGAAATGTTAGTTAGGATTCAGACTGATTACCCTGTTCAGACAGGAGCTAATGAATCTCCTAAAATCAATGACACGTTCTCCTGGTTGAATGATGATGATGGATTTCAGAAAACAGAGGAGCCGACTGAAACAGTGCCTTGCCAAGAAAAGGTCGATTTAAAGACGAAACAATACTGTAATGACAAAACGTGAATTGAACTGTCAATAGTTCAAATGGTCCTACTAGTTCAGATGAAAGGGATAAAGACAGAAGGCAGAAGTAGAGAGGGTGACTGACACAAGTGTGAAGGTACAGTTTTAACATTATCAGGCTAAAACCACGTTCCAACCTACGTGTTAAAGGAATAGTTCGACATGCGGGAAATTAGCTTATTCACTGAGAAGACTGATATAACTCTCACATCTTTGTGGTAAAGGATTCACATTTCTATGAACAAGCCCCCAAATACTGCCTTTATACAGACTTAAAAAACTGTTAACCTCTTAGTCTCTAGTACAAAGCTAGAGTCAGGAAGCGGTGAAGCAGGGGGAAATTGTATCTGGTTTGTTTAATCTCTTACACACACACACACACACCCACACACACACCCACCCACACACACACACACACACGACATAAAATCAAGTAAAGTAAGTAAAAAAGTAAACTGTTTGTAATCCATTAACCTGACATTCACAGTCACAAGGCTCTAAGAAGACATCATGCCAAACAGTTAAAGAAAGAAGAAGAAGAAAGAAAGAAAGTAGTTAAAGCACTTAACTCCCCATAATTGTTGGCTTTCACATTTCTATTTGTGAATAAGCAAAGCATATTTCCCAAAATGTCAAGCACTGGTCTTCATTTTCTAATGGATCTGTATAACTCACTGATACATCACATCCTGTGATGTGGTAAACATCAAACAGAATGAAGCACATGGGGTCGTGCATGTTCTCTTGTGATTGTGATGAACAAAAGGTTTGAGATTAGTGCACATGGCTTAAGTGGGAGATGACAGTGGGAGAGAGTCATGCAGGCAGTGTTCTTACAGCGGGTCTGCTCTGTTGAATTGGTGAAAGGACCATGTCATTGTTTATTCCGTCATTCTTCTCCTGCACCATGGTGAGCCCCCTGCAGACTACTACCCAGAGACCTAAAAAAGAACAGATTGGGGGAAAAGAGTTTATTATGCGGCGTCATGTTAAAACAGTGCATTCTCACTCTGTGTTGTGGAAATCAGGATTGTTTGTAAGCACATTAGAACGTAAGTGGCAGTAAATTTTTGGAGCTTTACAATACAAAAACAATTTTGTGAATTTTCAGACGGCAATGTTTTGAGAAAAGGCTTTATCTCTTGAATTTAAGGACACACACACACACACACACACACACACACACACACACACACACACACACACACACACACACACACACACACACACAATCTCAGTGTGACACAAAATTCATTTTGTCCTTTGTCCTCTGTCCTTGGCAGGAGAGTGCTGACAGCACTCACCGATCTATCACCCAATGCCCATAGCTACAATTTCACCCATCCAACCAGCACTTCTTCTCCTCCACCATCACGAATTCTATCAAATTCTTAAGTTTCCCTTCATTCTTTTCAGTTAAGGGAAACTAGCATCTTACTGTCAGTTCCCTTGTGTTGGTATAATATTGTTTCCTCTCATTGGATTTGTGGCAAACTTTAGTTTAAAAGTTTGGTGCTCACTTCTGTATGCAGGAAGGAATAAAACAAGGACAGAAGTGCCATTAGGAGGTTAGAGACTGAGAGGAATTTCTGGCTGTTTTTGCTCACCAATGCACAGGTGCAGTGGGGCAAACACTCACAAGTGTGGAATAAATCATTGAAAGCAAGGTACATAGCCATCAGCTGAAAAACACCTCTTATGTAACTGATGCTGGTCCCTTGACCACGCGGAAACCCAGTAATGAGAGTTGGCAACATAGGTCACAATGTAATTTGATCTAGCTGAAATAGGTCACCTAATTGATAATGTTGGCTGTGTCTGAACCAAAATGAGTAATCATCTGAGATTAAGGCAGCTTGAAAACAGATCAAGAGCCAGTGCACACTCTCCAAAGACAGAGTAGAAAGCAAAAAAAAAAAAAAAGAAAAAAAAAAACTATAAAAGTCACCTTGCTGTGAGAGTCTCCCTTTAGTTTTATGTGAGGCTTTGTTTCTACTACAAAAGGATAAAGACGTGGCTTGCTGTCATCCTGTGACACAAACTCACGTCTAATAAATCTTTCTGTAGTTACACCTTTCCGATTCAGGAGTGTCATTAGGCTCAGTGGGAGACTTTACCTTTCCATTGCTATCTCCCATGCTGTTGATCCCACTCTGCCCCATTAACTTTGCTAATTAAAACTTAAGCCTTCCCCATGGGGAGATGCTCCATTTCAGCTGGCTCACGTTCCCACATTCATTACCAACTCTGGTGGGAACAAAGGCATTGATAAGAGGGTTCCGGGGCTTAGTGATGTTTCACAGATGCAGAGGGTGACAGAGGCAAGGCAACAAAATGGGTAGTAAAGGGTGTAAAACTGTAAACTGCACAGCCAAGGCTCTAATGAGGTTATGTAAGCCACTCCAGAGGGAATAGTAGACTACGTGGAAGTGTCTAGAGACATCAGTACGCCAAGGCCAGACCTGTGTAACACCACAGTTTCATTTTCCTCATGCAGCCTGAACTGTCAAATACAACATAAGCATTCACACATTGATGTGAGGAAATGTGACAGGCATTCAAATCTGAGCCACGCTTTCCTCATCACACTTATGCTTGCTAAGTTCATCCTCTCCTCAGAAGTTAATCAATTATAGTCTTTAATTAATGTGCTGTTGTTTGCTAATGTGATAGTCTAGATAGACCTAAGTGGGCCTGTGACGAGAGCGGATTAAAAATCAGAAGCCATTAAGAGCTGCCAGGTCAGGTTAGATTGAAGATAATTTCAGAGCAGCAGCCCAAGTAATGCTGGTTGGTACGTTCAGGTCTATTCCCAAAACCTCTCAGTGATTAGTGGGGCTTTAAATACACTTAGTGTCTGTTTGAAAGGGAGACAGACATGAAAAATTTTAAGTCTCAATTAAGGGTACGTGAAATATTAAAAAAAATTGTTTTTATTTTTCTCAAATATCTACATAGGTATAAGTAGATGTGATACACTAGTGCAATGCAAAAAACAAACAAAAAAACCCAAACCCATTTAAGATTAAAGACTTCTCTCATGAAAGCTCACTCTCTCTTGTCAGGAGGGTGGGTGGGTTTCTATCAGATACAAAGAACATGAAGATCATGGAAAGACCACAAGGTCACACACAGCAACAAAAGCCACATAGTTGAAGTTACTATGGTAACATGTACCATAAACATGGAAGAAGCTGTTGTTGTCGAAGGCAACAGAGGAATCATATACTGTATGTATAACACAAGTTTTTTCTGGAACTGGAAATACTGAAAATCAGCACTGGTGTTGTTAACAAGAAACCAAATGGGGCCTTGGTTTGTGCTGAAAGCTGACAGCATTTAATACTTATATAGATATATTTAAGTATTAAATAAGACCACCTTATACATTAAATACAACAAATTAAATTTAACATCCACAAGAATGGCAAACCAAGGTCACCATTTTCATGTTGTGTATGTATGTATGTGATAAAGAGACACCATGGACATGTTAGCTACGTGTTTCCTAGCTTCAGCTTTAAAACGCAGTACAGTAAAAAATATAGCATCACTACCAACTCGCAATTAGTTTTGAAAAATCCCCCTGCTGCTGAAAACCACCAAATTCCAACAATGGAGCTGCTGCAACATCTGCTACACTATAAGCTGTTTAGCAATTCAGTTTGTTTTTCATGCAATCCTGGCTGAAACTCAAGCAGCATACAAATTAACTTTTTTCTCTTTACTTCGAATAAGTTCTTTGGAATTTTTCTGATGAACAATCAGTCAGATCTACAAATTTTTCTCTCTTGTAATAAGGCTTTGCAATGTTCAACACTTCACAAAAGTCAGCAAGTTGCTCTTTCTCAGCTGCAAATAGCTAATTAGCCTAATGACCTACCAATCAATCAATCAAAAGTCCTAAAAAGGCAGGTCTAACCCGTGGGATAAAATTTGGCAATTTCAATATCTCTTGGAACTGTAGACAGCTTTAAACCTGATGGATTACATCCAAACATCACTGGTTGCAGACTGCTCAGCGCCAACCTGCGTCATGTCGCACTAGAACAAGAATGGACAGATAAATGCAAAGACCAATGCGCACAGGGAGACAGCCAGTAACTCTCCACTCTCAGCCTACCCTCTGCCTCACAAAACTCAAGGCATTCAGAGAATGTCTCCCCCCAATCAGGGATCCAATGCCCCTCTTCACCACATTCTACAGGGACCCATCCCTCTTCAAGGAGTTACCAATCAAGAGTAGTAGAGCTGCCACACTGAAGCTCAGTCAAACTGATTAACTGCAATAACCACAGACATCATCATTCAGGTGTCCGTCAGAAATGAAGCAGACAAAGCCCTTAATGGACTAGGACCAAGCTAACTCCCTTGCTCACTCTTTGCCTTCAAGAATACTGCAATCATCTGCTGCCTGTTTATTGAAGGTTCCCAGCAGCAGCCAGAAGAAAATCGAGGATGCAGCCTTTGTCAATTACGCCCCAAAGCTCTGGAACAAAGCTAAAAACTTATCTCTTCACTTTGGCCTTTAACTATCTATGACTGATACAGGCCTGAAGCTTCAGTGCTTTGCCTACACTATGCACTGCTGTACTTCTTTTAAATTGTATTTTACTTGATATTATGTATTCTATTCTACGTACACTATTTTTAACTTTACTTCATTACTACTATTCTGTGGTTTTAACATGTTTACATGTGTATTTCTGTAAAGTTTTATCAAAGTGAGGGGCAGCATGGAGGAACTCAATAATGTCAGGCTAGTGTCAACTGTATGGACATTACTAAGAGAGGTGTTCCCTATGAGTACAGAACATCTAACTCCAACTGTTTACTTTATGCTTCTGTCTTTTATGTCTGTGTAGTAATATGGTGCAGTAGTACTCAAACAATAATATTCAAACAAACACAAAAGAAATCCACCATGTGTTTAACGGACTGTCCCTCCCCCTCGTGTGCAAAGCAAAAGCGATGAGCACCTGCAGTGATGACAGTAATGAGCTAAACCCTGCAGGGAGGTCATGCAGTTGTTAGAGATGGGGTTGAAAATATTTTATTGATACCAATGCCATTATCAATTGTGCTTACTGGTTCGATTCTTCATTGGTTACCATTTTGTTTGCAGATTTTCTATTTTACTCAAGCTGGCTGTTATCTCAGAGCCAGCTAAAGCAACAGTATGTCTGTCATATTATTGTCAATATTTGTTCAGTATTTGTTTTCATATAGACTTTCTTAGTCAAAGAAAGAAATCTGCTAAGCCTGCCTGCGTGGCACTAATGTTCTAATAACATACGATATTCGGCTGGGAAGCATCCATGCATAGAGTGTCAAATACAAAGCATTCCTGGAATTTAAACCCATGTTGCATGGAGAGATGTTTCAGCATACTGTTGGCGTTTCCACCTTTAATTGAAATTATCATTTTACAGACATTACAACTAGCACCGCCATTTGTCTCCATGAAATGAAACTCCAATTTGGACTGTTTCTCCCTCTCCACCAAGACTCCTTCTTGTTGCAAGTCTGCAGCAGTGTAGATGCATGCATGTTATGTCATTGTTTTGCAATGCACAACTGCCAGAAAAAACATGGAAGCATCTATAAAAAGAAAAAAGAATCCAATAGATGTGACAATTTGGAACTGGTTCCCAATGATTCCGGTTCTTGATTCCCATTCCTACTGGTTATTGTCACAGCCCTATCACCACAGGTGAACACAATGAGCAGCTGACCATTTTGACAGTAATCATTCTTTTGGTTACATCATGTGGTGTAAAAACATCTATAGCCAATCTGTGACTACAATAACTGAGACAGATGTCAGGTGTTGGCAGACAATTTCTGCTCCTGCTCAAAAGAAAACTTAAATCTGAGCATTGCTTTACCAAGGAAGGGATAAATGAGAAAATCCAGTGGTACATTGTGTACTTGGTGATAGCATTAACAGTGCATTTTTGGCATGCTTCTGAGCTTTCTTCAACAAACCATGGGGGAGCAAAGATTCTGCTGAGTAGGGAGATAGATAAAGTCACAGGGACATTAACATAATGGGCTTTAACTTTCAGTCTGCGAGTAAACCAGGCAATTCAAAAACAATGTTAATATGGTAAACACGCACAGCTATGCATCTGGATGCGTCAACTGTCTCTGTTTCAGTGCACACACAGACACACACATACACAGACATCGATCTGTGAATCAGTTGTTGTGCGTCATGGAGCCAGAGAGTATCATTGATTTCCCAGAACAAAAGGAATTCTTCACCGTTACTCTTTGCTCTCTTGCTCTACTCTCCTTTAGCTTCATGCTGTTGCTTTAATGCCTCTGGTACAGTGCAAAATCCTTATATAAACACTCAAATTTATAGGTTTTCAGACTGTTACACAACTATGAGTAAATGCACTACCATCTCATTAGACATGCCTTTCATATTTATGGCTCAGATCCTAATGTTTAGCTATTTCTATTACAATTTCAACAGATTACATGGTTTGAAATGGACTTAGAGAGTAAGACTATTAATACAAGGATTTCTACCACATAATTGTCTTTTTTAATGAAAATCAGCTATATATTTATGAGATGGTTACATTTTGGTACAGTGACAGCATCAAAATGAAGCTATTCAGTAAATTTACTGTAGGACATCTTTTATTTTACAAGCTTTGTTGTGAAATATTGAAGGTCCTCATTCAAAACTATCAAGCTGATATGAAAGATGACATGAATAAAAATTTTACACAGAGAATGAGACTCTTCAAAATGACAGAAAGCAATCAGGTAGAGAGAAAACGTGTCACTCTGTTGGAGTTGTTAGGACTACAAAAAATTAGGCAGTGTTAAGTGATGCTCATTTCACCTCATAAACAATCTTTGGCAGAGTAACGACATAGACTTGGAGAGGACACACACACCCACAACAGACAAATTTAATTTTGGCCTGTCATCAAGTTACTCATGAAACTAGTGTTTATTAGCAACAGCTGATATGACCTGCTGCCGTCATTTGTCATTTTAACCGGTGAAGGCGACATCTGCACCAGCTAAAAATGAGAAACTGTAAGTGGAACATTTGCACACTGCTCTTTAGCATTGAGAGAGGAGAGAAAACAGATGTGTTACCAGAGTTGATTCTCAAAATAGTGAGTGTGTGTATTTTGCCAACCTGGGTGTCAGAACAGAGCTGATCACCTGTGTGACGAAATGACTTTCCACATTCACACTTTCATTTTCACTCACATACAGAGCAAAATGCTTTTTTGCCCAATTAGTCAGAATAACCAAAAAAACTAGTGTGGTTGTACAGAGACCTTAATAGCTTTCCAGTTAATGTCAACACATGAAGAAAGAAAAGAACGTTAAATTAGAAGTGCTCGGGAGAGCACATGTGGTAATAAGAAAATAAATCATCTAAGTTCAGATGAAAGGAGTCCACTATTGACTCATGAATACAACAATATCCTCCCATAGCCTGACTGTCCCAAGTGACTGAACTGGCATTCAAGTTTACCTGAGTATATTAGCTGAGCAAAAATCTGAATCATGATATCAGAACAGGGCTTTTCAAGTAAGACATTTTGACATATAAATTATGAAATGAGTAATGGCTTCATTCCATTTAGCTGCACCAGTTTCAGGGTCCTGGTACTGTGCAGGCTGGCTCACTGTCACAGTCATGGCTGACGGGGACTCTTGGATGGAACAAAGCCCTGGTAAACGCTGTACGTATCACCTGTGCTTTTGCTATTATGACAAAGTCAAAATGATTGCTGTGAAAAGGTGCAAGTTTACATTTACATTCACCATTTGTTTTCAGACATGGCTTATTGTTGAAATAGCTTGGATATGATCTTTTTCTGCTCTTTGGCTGACCCTCATAATCTAGTCACAAAGAGACGAGGCCCAGAACAAAAAGGCAAAGAGCGTTGAGGGAGAGAATCAGAGAAGTGCTGTGACTTTTGATGTTCTATCAATGAAAACAGCATTAAAGCAAAAACTGTGCAAGATGTGACAGAGGGAAAACAGGATGGAGTGAAATGGGAGATAAGCTTGGGAAAAGAGAGATCAGATTGCTGTCTACTAATGGGATCTGACGATAATTACACTGATCATCGTGTTTTTGACTAACAGGAACCGATGATAATTACTATGATCAATGAGCCCTTTCTGATACTGTGAGATAAAAAGATTTCTACCTCACACTAGATTCACAAAAAAAGGAGAGTGTACGTCAGATACCCATCATCTCTCCCCCTCCACATCTCCAGATTTATTCCTCTCTCCTACCTTTAAACAGGTTTTCTCTCCCTGACAGCCATGATGTTTAATTAACTACTATGGGAGAAAATGCACCTGAGCCAAGCTGGGTGAGGATGAGGTAAGGGCGAGTGGTGGGATACCTGCAGCTATGCTTCTCAAATATGGAAGCTGTGGGCCACATAAACATCTTTGCGCATGAAACCCAGATGCATTTAAATATGTGCAAATATGTGAACACAAACCTGAGAGCTATAGTAAGAGCTTTATTAAGAGAGACCCCTCAAAATGGAATCTACAAACACCATGATGCAACCTGATGTCTTATGCAACTGGCCTATTTGGTAATTGATTCATGAACCAAAAATACTCAGGAAGGGTTGGCAGCTTTTATGTAACACTTGAGAATAAATTGTGTAAACATATGTTAATGTATTTGTGCGCATGTTGGTGCAAAATCAAACGGCAGACTTCTCCAAAGGCTGCACGGATAATGACCAACTGCACCATCACATCTTCTTATCATTAAATTTACATTGACAAGATAAGATAAAACTTTAATTATCCCACGCCAAGGAAACTGAATTATCATAGCCAGCAAAGTATAAAAAAGGATGAAGAATAAAAAATAAAAATTAACTATATTTATGTACATTCCAACCATACATGTATACATTACGCACAAGATTATAAGAATAGTGTTGCTGGTATGCTGGACTTTAAATTATTGTATCTTATCCCAGAGCTGTCCTCCTGCAGCATCAAAGACAAGCTGTACACGGCAGAGCTGCAGGCAGAGAATATACTGATCCAACTGAAAGCACGACCAGAGGTAAGCCTGTCATTCATGTGTATGCCTTTATACTGTACAGTAAGTAAAATTCCTCAACAGCTGATAAACTAACAGAAAGAATTCACTGAGAATTCATCAAGGCAGGCATGACTGGATGACTCTGTCTCTTCGCGAAGTCACAGACTGAAGAGGATACACTGAAATAACGTCTTTAACTTCTACCACAGAATGGAGTCATTTTGTTGCAGAGATTTCCTGGAAGACGGATGTCTTGCATTAGAGAGGGGTAAGCAACATGGCGGGATTAAAATAGTGATGAGCAGCACATTCCTTGGGGTGGTTTCAAAACTTAAAAGTTGTGAATGATCTGTTTAAGGGCGCCTAAGAAAGTACTGAACTAAGGTATATTTGAAGAAGGGCAGAACATTACGCTGCAACTAACAATAATTTCAGTTATTGATGAATCTATGATGATCTCATTAAAATGACCAAATGACCAAACAAATCGCCATCACAGTTTTCCAATCTTCAAATCACTTGTTTTGTGTGACCAACAGCACAGAATTCACAGATATTGAATTTTCTATCATAGAAGAAAACCGCCTGTATTATTTCAGTTTGTCTGTTTTATTTATTGACTCTGTTCTGTTTATTTTATATTTTTCTACTAAAGTCTTAGAGAGGTATTACGGTAAAATAGGTTAAATATCCTACCAACTTACCCTGTAGAGATAAAGGGTATAAGGGTACATGTAATTAAGGGTAAAACTTTTGGCATGGCAGTTAAGTTTTTCAGGTTCATTCAGCTCTTTTGTTGTCCAATACCATCTTAGTTCAGCTCAGTCTATTGATGATGTCTATGATTCATTGACTAATTAGTCTAACATATGGACGGTGAAATGCTTCAATGGCACGATAATTGATGACACAAGTGCCTTCAATTATCGGCTCATCACTACCGTACCTATAATCTCTGTATGCATCAAGGCATCGATCACATAGATTTACACACACACACACACACACACACACACACACACACACACACACACACACACACACACACACACAAAACTTTTTTGAATCAGACCAGCAAAAGAGTCTTCTCATACAGGCCAAGACTTGCACAAGGCTTGGACACATTGTGCGTTTTATACGAGGTGGACTTATTTTGGGGAAATAGGAACTTCTTTCAGCAGACCAAGATAAAGTGGTTATAGAGTTCATAAGGTCAAAAGATCACAGTAAAACAAGCAGCACAGAAGAAGCTAAAGGTCACTGAATAAGTACACTAAAAAGATATATGAGGTGAAGGGTGACGAAGCATGTAAGCAGGCTACTCAAATATGTGGATGCCTGCCAAACTTTTGGGAGGCATCTGACTGCTTCGGTGTACTTGAGCAGCATATAGATCCATAAAGTATAATGTTATATTACCAGCACATGCACACACACACACACACACACACACACACACACACACACACACACACACACACACACACACACACTTCATTCAATTATTCAATTACAGTATATTAACTTTTTAAATAGTCATAAAATTCCAAAAGTACAGCTATTCAGCTGCAAAACATCTCTTAACTAGACTGATACACTCATTTTAATATAGGCCTACTTTAGTTTAAAGGGTGCTCTTGTGGTTCAGTATTGCACTTCTATGTTGTTTTGTTTTGTTTTTTTCATAACTGAAAAATGTTCCCAGAGCCGAGAAAAGGTATTCTTATTTGTATAAAGTCATGGGGCCAAGCGGGTTTGGAGCCAGCAGGAGAAACATTAATGTGCATGTGTAGTGACGACAACCCTCCTCAAAAGAAAAATATGATAAATATTGAATCAATATTCAGCATTAAGTGAATTGGACTAGGCAAGACTTCATTGGGAAATCCACAAATAAAACTAGATTTCCATGACATCAGGGGAACTCCATTCACTAGGGAAGTGTGATATGGTCAAAAGCTTCATAACAGCAAGTGAATGGACCTTGTTCTTGTCATGAACAAATATCGTTCAATGACACTGCTTTGTTAGTATAGTTGCTCCACCACTAATGTGAATGTGTATGCAATTTTGCCACATGGTTTACAAGCCTTCTGAGCAAAAAGAAAGAAAGCAATTTATTGAAGTCTCATGATCACAACTTTAATAGCAGATGAATCTAATACAACCAGTGCTAAGGGCTCTGTGGTTATATGTCAGAGTGAGAGGGGGAGACATGTGAGGGTCATTAGGTGGGCTCAATGAGGAGCCTGTGGGCTGACAAGGGTGAATATTCTGTGTGAATCTCTCCCTCTCTTTCTCTCTCTTGCTATGGGTGTATTGTTCAAGGAATACAGTGGTGTCACTGTTTACCTTTTTGCCAAGCTTCATCACTTCTCTGTAAAATGAAAAATACTAAACATTCTCTAAGGCTAATTCTTAAAACAATGTACAATTTATTTGAGTCTTGTGAAAACAAGACAGCACACACAAATGAAAAATACTAAACATTCTCTAAGGCTAATTCTTAAAACAATGTACAATTTATTTGAGTCTTGTGAAAACAAGACAGCACACACCCAACAAAAATATCTTCAATCCAGAGGCAAAGAAACGGTAAGATCAACTGAGAAGACAAGAAAGAGTGTTTGTTTTTCTGTTAATAACAACATAATAATTAAAAATCTGTTTCAAACAGCCTTTAAGGAAGCTAAATGAAGTTTAGTGGAAATGCTGAGAGTCCTGGGAGTTTAAAGGACTGGGTTCCTGTCAAACATTTAATAAATAAGGAAAAAATATTTTGATGTGAGACCATAATGTTAGTTTTACATATTATTATACCAACATCAGAGATAAAAAGTTACTTAAAACACAGCATTGTTTAAATGGCAAATTTACATCACAAGGACCCTTGCAGAACCCTCAGATGCTGAAAGTATAAATTTCCCTACAGGGTTATCTGTGACCAATAATCATGAATGAATGATGGTCAAACACAGGTTGAATGATGTTGAATCTGCCTCATTCATGTGATTTCACGCAAAAAATTCAGGAGAGCGTTCTTATTCAAACTGCCCAACCACACTACAAGTAATTGCATTTTCGAGGACACATCTCAGTTTCAATAATGAACAGAATTTTAAACCAGAAAAAAAGAACAAAGAAATGTCCTCGTTTGAATGTGATCTCTCAAAGCACACATTATTCCCTGCCATGATAAAACCTGGGGAGCACTATGAATTGATTCAAATTCATTTAACACAAAGAAAATTATAAATGTGTTCAGTGTTTAACTAAACAAACAGTGACCCTCCATCCGATGAAGGAAATCCAATTGGAAAGCAAATTTGCTAACTGTAGTGTATTAATAATAACAAAACAAATGAGCTAAAATGTTTCAACGCCCACAGCTGAGACACACCATTGAGATAAAAGTTTAATCTTAACAGCCACAACCACAGGGGGTAGGAAAATAATGTTAGGAAATAATGAAAGGAGAGTTAGAGAGTAACTGACCACTGACCACACTGATGCAACACTGTCTTGTAAGGTAGTAAATCATTCAGCAGATTGTCAGCCCCATACACTGTATACTGCATACAGATGTTTCTCTTGACACATTAATGAAATTGATTGACAAATATACCTGCAGTAGCACACACGCATTGTAGCCTCATCTGATTTCTCAGGGGTCCCAACTAAAAAGCTGATTTTGGCTAGTGATGGGCCACTAGCAGCAGCAATATTGTATTTGTGATCATGTCAGGGAGGTACACAGCTGATGTAAAGTAAAAACAACCTGTTCAGGGGGACTTTATAAAAACACAAGCAATCAATATCCTTCTTTCTGGAGATTGTGGGGATTTTTTTGTACATGACATAACAGTGGATGTGGGAACAGCCTCTTGTAATAATAGAACACAATATTAGTATAGTTCATTATAGGTATGCTCTGAGGTGGAGGCAGTGGCCTCACATATAAATGTGTCTTCATATTTTTAAACAAACCTTGCAGTAGACTGAACAAATTGCTTCATTTTTGTGAACAAAGCTTAGTCTTTAGTTGATCTAAGGTCTTGTTGATGGGGGTTTGGCATGCTTTCATATGGAAATCCATCTGACCAATGAGAAGTCTGGAGCAGAGGACAACTCCTCTGAGATCAGTCCTTGCAAATTTGAATAAATTAGTTTAAGGCGTCTCATTACTTCTGAAGGTTTTTGTGGAATTTCCACATATTTTAACCTTACCTGCAGCAGCATTTAATTAGAGTATCTCAGGTCAAATGCCAAGTTATGTGCAAGATGCTACTTTTCTGAGATGTTGCATTTTAAATTATACATTTGTGGAGCTTTAAAATAAATTGTGTTTTCATAATTTAGAGAGATTTGAAGATCAGTCGAAGCACTGAGCTTGGAAGTTCAGAGGTCAGTCTGGAGATAGAAAATTCAAAGGATTTATATATTAATTAGCTACTGCATAATAAAGGATTGCATCAGTGGACAAAAACGGATTTGGATACACAGCAAGGTCAGAATCATTTTAAACGAATTGTCTCCTCTGTCCATATCTACAGGGCTTCTGCAGGTTTCAAGTTAAATTTAAGACCATTATGAATGCAATTTGAGACCAATATCATGTTTGACCCTAATCTTAATGCAGCTTGGAGGTTGTTAACTGGAGTTGCTGGACTTAACATTGTTAGTGCAGTGTGTGGGTCGCGCTAGGGTTTGACTTTGGTGATGCTCCCTGTATGAAAACCGAACAATACTGGGTGATGGCAGCTGTCTACTGTTGGCTTTTTACCTTGGCGTTTTGTTTTTTGACTTACCATAAAACTCTCATGCCTTTATACCCAACGTTCCTTATTTGAGTGTTTTCACGCACATGGTGCAGCAGGCTTCCAAACTGTTCATTTCAACAGGCTTCAACCAACCTCTAAATGTGCTCTTCTCGAGACAGAGTTTTCTGTTGAGTGGAGACACCAAGTTTGCCCATACACCACACTCTGACTAGAGGGTGGATACCCAACTCCCAACCCAGCCCTGCGGGACCTGTCAGAACCTGACGGGTTGGGCCAGGTTCAGACAAAAATGTAGAAATTATGGTCAGGTTTGAGTCGAGTTCTATTCGACTGGGCTCACCTATTTGACACAGAGCTTTTAAAATTGTTTAATGAAAATATAGGCAGTGAAAATATGCTGGTAAATCGATGCTATGGAGGCATTTCATTTTAGTTGTCAATGCAGATAATAACAAAGCAGATGGTTATGTAAAATGTAAAATGGGGGGCGGTGTGTGTGTGTTGATGAGATATGACAGCAAGAAGACTGGAAATTCAGCCTTGTAGCAACATGTGGAGGGAGGATGCAGGATGCAGGCTGAACAATGGCTACCACAATCTCAGTGCTTCATCTTACATTAATTGTGTCAGGCTCGGGTTGGATTCAGACATAAAAAACAGACTGCCTGGGCTGCACAGTTTGCATTAGTGGTTACTGGTTCCATGTTGGTTTCATTTTGTAGTTTTGTTACAATGTGATCAAATTAAATTTTTCTCCAAAAAACATTTAAAAGCAAGACTGTAATTAATGCAGTGTCATAAAAGTAATGTTAAGTTCATAATCCAATAAATTTTTAAGACCTGTCAAAACATATAAAAGACATTTTATAGCCTAAAAACATGATTACTGGATTTTAGACTTTTTCAGACTTTTTAATGACATGTTTTTGCCAGCTGTCCTTTTTTACTTTTTGGTCGTCTTCGATGGAGTGGAGGAGTGTAATAGTGGGTGTAAGCAACACAACAGTTCACTTGAAAGATTCTTTTCTATCGGCCTTTACTGCATCTTCTGTGTGCTTCTTTTAGGCTCTGATACAGAATGATGTGGATACAGAAAAAAACTCAAGAATCCACTTCAGCAAGGGCACAGTTTTTATCTCAATAATCTACTGTGAGAAGCAGAAGAGACTGTACAGTCTGTGTCCAGGCCTAAAATAATACTGTGTACACATAAAGCATTAGACTGGCTATTATTTACTCTAATGTGATTTATTCCACGCCATTTCTACTTTTTGTGGCCTGTTGATGATTTTGTAGCTTGGGAAAGGAAAGGAAAAAGAAGAGAAAGACAGAGATGTGGTAAAGTGGATTCAGTTACCCCTCATCTGAACAACTTGACACTTGCTCTATCACACGCTTCTGCTCACTATGAATAAGGCTACTTTCACTATGAATAAGGCTACTTTCTTGTTCGTTCTCATTGATTGATTTGAATGTGCGGTGCATGATGGAATGACCTTACAAAACACTGACCCTGTTGTCAATAAGTCAAACCACATGTAATGACATCAGCAAATAGTCATATTTTTTGTTGCAAATATTTGAATTTCCACGGCAACAGGACAGGCTTAAAACCAATAACACACTCGTGAAATCACAATTGTCCTCTTGAGAATTCTGACATCATATTGCTGTGTCAACAGATTATTCTATTGCATAAGGCCACCATCAGCAAGAAGCAAGCTCCACAGGTGTGTGTAAATTTTCTTCAACAACACGACACGTCCCCCCCCCCCCCCCGCACCAGCCCCTTCTCTCAACCAGCTGTGCAGATAAACAACAAGGCTCTCGTGGAGAACAGAAACATCCCCAATGGCAGCCCGGGATAAGTGCTCTTCAAATTACTCTACAAAAATACTGCCTGGACGTCTTCTGTCTTAGTGCCATACTTCTCTCTCTTCCCCTACACTCTGCCTCCCCAATGCTGCCCCACTCCTCTCTCTCTTGACGTTTTAACTACCATGACAAACAGCTGAAGAATAATTCTTATCATCTACTTTTGTAGTGTACTCAATCCCATCCACATCAACTCTCCATTCCCATCACCACCTGTTTTCTCTTTTTCCATAATCCTCTGTCTTTGCCTCTTCCATCATCTGCTGTTGTCCCTGATTTTCCCCATCATCTACTGCCTGGTAATAACAATTGTCTCCTCTCGTCTTTTCCATCATCTCCACTTTGCAGGGTGAGGCAGTTCTTACAGTATCTGGCATTTTTCTAAAAAGGACCATTTTCATGACTGAAACATGCAAAAACAAATTCCCCAGAGCTTGTTTTCATTTTAAAAAATAACAGTGAAATTCACTGTTAACTCTTGTCATCTCCAGCAGCTTGTAGCTTGCTCACAGCAGGCCCTAGGCAAGCTTGCAAGGCAAGGGTGGCCTCTGTATTATTGGCTGACCCCCTTCTGTCAAAAACCCAAAGACTTATTATTATTTTTTTTTCACCAAAATAATGAGGTGTTTGTAATGAAAGCTAGGTTACCTTAGGTTTAAGGAGAAATAATAGGACTGGATATCAAACCTCAGTAGCCTATTTTATGAGCGTCGGTACCTGACAGATCAATTCTGGAAAGCAGAAATTCCTCATGGTGAAGTTTGAGTTTGGTATTCAACAGACATTCCCTTGGATCCAGTGGCATCTTCTAACTCATTTCCACCTGTATTTGCAATAAGGGGACAGTTAGGTCATCTACAAGCCCTCACTCTTAATCACAGGGGTTTCATTTTGGGACCATCAATAAATTACTATTTGAATGACACAAAACCAATATTATTTTCAATAGTGTTGTGCTGACTTGCCTATATTAGTAAACATTTTAAAACTGCTTACACTGAACTCATCTTATGTAGCACACTTAGTTTGATTACTAATGTGTAAGTAATTTATTTCACAGAAATATTTGAATAGAAAAGCAATGCATTCTTAGCTTCCATGTCATTTGGCCCAGTGACTCCAAATCAATACCAGATTGTATTACTATACTAGACAAAAAGGTCACACCTCTTTTTATTGGATTATAAGACTTCTATTTTTCATCAATATTTTTAAGGAAAAAAATGGCTCCTTTTCACACACAAATTGCAAAATGCTCTGTTTAGTCATGTAGTTTATTGAACTCGGACTGATGAGGTAAGCATTTGTGGGAATATATTTGGATCTAAGAAACACCAGGACAGCATCAATCATATTTGTCTTGACACAAAATTCTGCTGAACCAGTAGGGTGTTTTGTTTTGTTCTCCTTTTCCCCGTGGCATTGTTTATCCAAGGCTGATATCCCATAGATGGCCCTGGGAGCCAAGCCAAAGGCAGAGTTGACCATGTTTGCTTAGACTAGCTAATGCATTACATAGAGTAGCTCAAAGTACAGTCATGAAGGGCTGCAGTCAAAAACATCAAACAGAACAGAATCCAACCCATCTTCTCCTCTGCCCAGGTTTCCATCAGTGAAACAAATAAGGTACAGCAGGAAACAGAATCTCTGCTCCTGGTGGCACTTTGGTCTGTAGAACTAAGAAAAGGAAAGCAGTCACTTAACTTGCTGTCACAGTCCATTATTCTCTTCTTGGTAAACCTCACTCCTCGCAAAAGCTCATCCATTCACTTTTAAGAAAAAATAAATAAATACTTCCTCCCCCTTCTGTGCACATTTATTTTTTCCCCCCTGAATTAAATCACTTTTATGGCCACAGAGGACACAAAATCCAGGGCAACCCATTTTCTTTCCTCCTTCTCTCTCGGTTCCAACCTCTTGACGAATAACACATCTCTGCCCGTTTGGTTGTTCATTTATTTTTTTCATTCTTTCATATCATCTTCCCTTTTCTTCTTTGCTTTTTATCTCTTTCTGCTGCTCACTCAGCCCATCGTTCTTCCTGCCTCATGCAGGTTATTTCTCCTCCAGGAGCCAATCTAGCTGTGATTGATAAACTCATTTCTTCTGCATTAGAGTGCCTGAGGAACAAACTATAGTATTAACCACACCAATAAAACTGATGACGGTAATAAAGAACCACACATTATCTGCACTGTTGATATAACTAATGGTGAGCAAGTTATCTGGAGCAGATCAGACTTTCTGACTCTTCCTCCATCTCACCAACACAAATAATGCACACATGCACACTGCCAAGAAAGTAAAATCTATTTAACCAGGCATCTTATGTGATAATTGGGCCATAACTTTCTAATTCATTAAGTTTCTTTCTGGAGACTACCAATCAAATTAGCCTGGAACATTGTGGCTCTCCAGCATCAGCAAGATCCCCAGGATCCCCCTGCTGCCTACAAAGAGCTGACAGGCAGGAAAACAGTTGGACAGAACAATTGTTATTGAAATGTGGCCCAATCCTCTTGTCTCAGCACATTTCATTCATTGGTCTTAATCAATACAGTTGAGGTCATGGTCAGGGTTAGCCCCATCATCACTTTGCCTGACAAATTAATCCTTTCACTATTGGCAGTAACAACCATGGCCTTAAGACAAGTAACTGTATACTGTCGGTCTGTTTCAGTGGAAGAGCCATGGATCACCTTATGTAAGCAGAGAGAACAATTTCAATTGTATTGTCAATTTCAGACCATCAATGCACGTGGTCTGTCTCACCTCAAAGAATAAAATGTCTACTTTGGGCAATACATTGAACAAAATGCACACAAATTATGGTTAGATACAAGACAAGGTATTATATTAATATTTAGAGCTGCATCAAGTAGTCGATTACATAGATAAATGATCTGCAATGATTTTCATGATAGGTTTACTGTTTGTGTTGTTTGTAAGGAAAAATGTCACAAAAATCTCTGGTGCCAGCTTCTCAAATGTGAATATTTTGCTGTTTCTCTCAGTTTTATATGATGGTAAACTAAATATCTTGTGTTCTGGACTGTTGGTCTGACAAAACAAGGTATCTGTAGAAGTCACCTTAGACACCTGAGAATTTTCTTTAAAACAAAACAAATGATTAAACCATTGTTTTAGAAAATTATAAGCAGATTAACTAAAAATGAAAATCACTGGACAGAGTTTTCACAAAGGTCTCATTTATTACAGAACAACTGGACTGCATTACAAGTTTCATAGTTCCTGTGTTCTCTGGTGCCTCAGTCTATAGTATAAGTCCAGTGACCATTACAATAACTGTACAATCACACACTATACAATGAATTTTTAGCCAATGCATCACTTATTGACAGGAAATGTCAGTGCATTTTAGCCACGTAAAAATTAAGAAAAGGAAGGAGGACATACATTGCAGTTTAAAGTTTGAGGATCGGTAATCAAACACCTGACAATGACCAAAAGCCTTATCAGGTAAAAGGCTATGCAGTTTAATTCTCTGGTCCTGCAGGTTGACATCACTGGATTGATTTGACCAATAACTGCAGCAACAGCTCAGTTCAGCTGGAATTATTTCTATTATATTTGATGCAAATGGTTTTGATGAGAAGTTGGTGAACTGCAAACATCCACACCAAACAAGTAGAACTTGGACTTGTTTTCTTACTTATGCCTCTTACTCATCCAATACTTCACAAACACATGCAATATGAATGCATAGGTTAATGCATATTTAATGAATGTCATCAGATGGCCAAATGTGGTACAGAGCATGATTTTAATTTAAGGTAGGTAATTCAAGTATCAGCATCCAGTCTGCCATTTCAGAAGCTCACAATGATTGGGATTACTATGTGATTTAATAGGGTCAGACTGCACAATATCTTTGTTATTGACCACAGTGCCAACTCTTGCAGTGTCTTGGTCAGGTTAGTTCAAAGGCTGAAGCACGGCAGGGGTCAGGTCAGGGTTATGGTCTTGATTTTGTCTGAGGGTAGCCCATAGTGCCAGAAGGTGATAATCCCTGGTTCAAGACAATTAGGAAAAGACAGCTCACAATTTGTCTTCTTTTGCTGTGGTGTGGCAAAGCCTTGGCTTACATTTTTTTATTTTTTGGTCACAACAGTGATTGTACCCAACTGGACAATATCACTTTCCACAGATGTAGATTAGTATTCCTAAGTAGTCCTAATTGGGCACTTGTGGTTCAACGCCACAGGAAGAGATGTTGTTCTCCTCAGAGTGACATATAGTGACAATGAGGGAGGAGATACAACACCAAATAGCAGCCTCAGGTCCATTGAGAAGGTTTGTACTGCTGTCTGGCCAAGACTCATTAATTATTTATTTGTTGTTTTCAGCATCAGAGCTCCAGTTTCCCCCAAAAGGCCACATGTCAGTGACCTTGATATGAACATATAAACATTCAAGAACATGTCCACATGCTGCAAGTAATATTAAACACACACTAGCTGTGGAACTCATCCACTCATTGGACCTTAAGATCAAAGTGGAGCAATAAAGAATTTGAGTCAACATGTTCATGTAATTGTTCATGCTTCTGTGTTTTGAGTGTTTGTCGGCCTTAAATCCTCAGTGTGGAGGAGGTTAATCCCACATTCTCTTCACGGCGCCACCTGTCCTGATAGGCTGTCAGGTCAGTAAGGGTTCTTGCCCTGATAAGGAAGTGTGCTGAGTGTTTCTGAGTAGAAGAGGGCTAAGGGCAGGAAGTATAATGTGCCAACCCCTACAAAATGTGCTTGAGACTAAAAAGAGGTTTTCATCCGCACTGAACACCTTCTGTTTAAAGCCTCATCACTCTGTTCCACATGAAGAGTATAGAAAAAAAAATTGTCACTGTCTAAATGATGGTTTTGTTGGTCATACAAACACCTTAACTGTAAATATGGAAACAGTGTTTACATGTACTGGTGTTTCATTTCTATGATTAATTCACCACGGCACACTCCCTCTCAAACCCTCATACGTTTCCAGGCACAGTTTACAACTCATTACTGTTTGCAAGCCATGCATTTTTATAAGTAGCTGTTTATACTGCAGCAGAGCAGTGCCATGTAAAAGGGGATGGAACAACACAGCTAATAAGCCGCAATAGCTTCCTCCATTTTGGACTCTCCAGCTCTAGACTGTTTTGCTATTGGTCAACCCACACACATTTGCTTGTTAAAGTTTACCAAGTTGGAGTCAACACGAATAGGAGCCCCAGGAGTTCAATTTTGCACAAGATATGCGAGGCTTGGGACTCCCTGGGTGGCACACAGGAAAATGCACACACCCACCACTGCAGAAAGATTCAGTCACCAGCTGCAGCCTCTGACTTGACTGGGTGTCCAATCGAACAACAGCACTCACAGGCGTGGGAAGCACATAATTATTGTCACTGCAGTGGCAACTCCTATAAAGAGTGTAATGCATGGGGCAATGACTAGGAAGAAAAACTGTGAAATAATATGCAGGACTTGCAGCCAAAAGGAAGTGTCTCAAACAAATCAAAAGCCACTGTCTGACACTGTGTGAAGCACAAAAGCTGAACGTCTTAATCGAACAACATAATCCTGATGCACATACCATTAACCAAATGCAGTATCACATCACACTAACAAAACCACCATCTTTAACCACCACCATCTAAGCTCACTTCTAAACAGTCACCAGGAAAAATATCTTTTGTCACACAGACTTAACAACAATGCACTCCACTGACATATATTCCACTTAACAATCAATGAGCAAGAATACTACACAGCACTGTTTGACTGATTTGCCTTGAATTGGCAAGGTGGAAAAGCCTTTTTGTTGTTTTAGTTTTTGAGTTTTAGCAGTTGAAACAAAGGGCAAATGCAGTGACTCTGTTTCTTTGTGGAGAATTCTCAACTGATTCTTGGCCTTTGTAACTGCTCAGTCTATGGTGTGTACCAGGACCAATAATTGGCTATTTTTCTGCTCAGCTGGTTAAGCAAATTAACTCCACAAGGTTCTATATTTGTCTGACAGCATCTTACATGGATTGCCTCTCTGTAGTGATTTGTACTCCAGGTTTTAAAGAGGCCATATCATGTTCGTTTTCAGGTTTCTAAATCTATTTCAGCTGTCTTTTCTGTCACATTTCCATTAAACATAAAGTTCATCTGCTGTGTCTTTCCTTAGATGGTGGGAGTAAATGAAGACTTTTGTGTTGGTTCGTGCAGCCAACCACACTGCCAACTGGCAGCTTTGCTCATAACTTCACCTTCCACATTTTATTAAAACAACAACAGCCAGCGAGGTGGGCGAGATGGACACAGAGGCAGAAGATGGTCACCAAGCTGGAGGGGGTGCTATGTCACATAGTGATATCGACAAATAACAGAACAAAAGGCTGGACCACTGACAAGGCACTTCAGGCAGTTCAGGAGCATTGTTTTCTGTCGGAGAGAATAACTCCCGTTGGAGTGGACTTTTGGCTTTTTAATTTTGCAGACCTTTTACATGAGCTATATAACACGCAACAGAAAAGGGAAAAAGACAAAAAGGTGTCCCTGTATTTCACCATGGGGGTCAGAATCACAGGCTGAACAATGCTGACAAGTAAACTCACTTCACTGCACAGCACAGCACCTGAATCATAGCAGTGAATTCTAATGCTTCCCATAACTTATTCGTGGTGGCTTGTAATAACTGGAAAAAAAAAAAAAATCCATTTGCCAAATGTATGGTTTCCAGGCCATTTCTTTGTGGAGGTACAGATGTAATTTTGATACCTGATAACTTAACTTTTCAGAGCCAATAGGTTATCTACCAAGCATTTTATCTAATACAACGTTACAATCACTCACAACAACGACAGCTACAATCACCTCTTGAATGCTGGGTCTGGTTTTTCTTAAAAATACAAAAATAGTGTTTTTACTTAGTGCATACACCCCTCATCTACAAGAAGCCTCCAGGGATAATGTAGCAACTAAGTCAAAGGCAGTCAGAGGATACAGAGGAAGGAAACAACTGCTGATGAAAGATGAAGGGAGATAAAACATAAGAAGACAAGTCCTTTAACAGACTGACCTTGGGTCTGATAGACATGACGTTGAAGAAATGCCCTACAACACTTTGAAATGGTTTTGGACAACTTTTGATCTACACACAACATTGTAGTGAGGAAAAAAAAAAAAAGAATATCAAGCTAATTTTGGTTGAGAGGTATGTATGACTATCAACATGCAGGGCATGTTTAATGTTTTTTTTAATAATCTAAGATCCCTGGTCTTTCATCTTATTTTACATTAATCTTATTGGTCTTTACATTAGAATATGAGCATATATCTAAATTCTGTAGTCAGAAAGTCATTTGTGGAGTTCCTCAGCCCTCTTCATTATTAAAAAGAATGAATCGGATCAGCTTTGTAAGGGACATTACTGCAAGGGAAGACTGGGGAAAAAGAAAAGGCTGATTAGCCACACTGAACCAGTAAGATGAAGAGACATGACACCAGACTTGACTTCAATTCTGTCGTGTGGAAAATCACTCAGAATGCACCTGCAATATGGACTCTGTGATGGAATCTGCACCTTGCCGTCAGCTAGGTTTATGTGTGCCCTTCTGGTGCGCGAGCATTGTATATCATTGTATACCTACTCAAATGTATACTTAATGAGAATGAAAACGCGAGGTTGATCCTGCTGCTTTACGTCCTGCTGCATGAATGAGCTAACTCACTATGCCATTGCAGATTGCTTGACAGGACCATTCTGCATTGGTCAAATCATCATAAAAAATGCAAGAACAGGAGGTACAAATACAGATGACATGCTCACTTGAGACTATTTATTTGAGCAATAAAATGAGCCTTGTTTAAAGAATCTAGTATAATTTTGTCTGCTACCACAGAGCTGAACTGAGTGCATGTGTGAGGAGTGTAATCTGCATGAGGAGTCACAGCCTACGGGGACAGACACTGCCCCACCACTAAGTCACCCCCAGCTGGGACTTGATGCCCTAAAAACAGCAGCCTCAGACAGTGTCTGGACACTTAACAACAATGTCAAGGGTATTTTTACTATAGCTTTCATCAGCCACCTAAGTGTTAAAGGAAGATGATATTTATTCTTGATGACAGACTGATCTTCAAAAATCCAGCAGTCAAGTGATGGATTTTTTTTTAAACTCAATTTTAATAACTTAGGGAGATGGCTTAAGTGCTTTGTAAATTACTCAGACTCAAATCAAATTATTTTTAATGTGAGGTCCAGCAGGAGTCACTACTAAATCTGTCAGTAAGCAGCTACTCTTGGTCTCCTCTCTACTCTTAGTGAAAATGTTCTGTGAATACAGCCCAAATCCTGTGCATCTATAACGCTGATCAGAATGCACTCTGAACGTTGTGAAGGTATTCTACAGACACCTCAAAGTTGGAGGAGGTACTGGGGCAGATCCACAATAAGCAAGAGGAATTATACTTTCCATAAAGTACTTCTGTCACTTCTGGATCCACCAGGAAGATTTGAAAAGATGGTTGGGGACAAGGATATCTGGGCTACTATGCTCCAGTTGTTGCAACCACAGGCCTGACCTGGCTATGCAGAGGTAAATAGATGGTTGGATGAAGGTGAAGGGCTAAGACTCCAGAGTCCTGTTAGCGGGTTTCGCCTGTCAGATCAGATAACTACAGTTACAATACACAACCATCGGTCTGTGAAATCTCTTTCACAACTACAGTGGCTGCTTGACTCCACAGATAATTGATTTATTTTGGGAGGTTATTAGGTGCGGAATATGAGTTTCATTTTCATAACAAGGTTTATCTTCTGCACTGAGAAGGGAGGAGTTCTAGATGAGACAGAGTATGAGACAGTAGGCAGCATCTGCATTATTAAGACAAAAAACAAACTCATTTTAAACCTGTGACATTTTGATGCATTTTCCATAAAAGCTAAAATGGTTACCGCTGCAACAATATTCTATTAGGCACTGGAAGAGTTCAAAGAGACTGAATTATGCTATAGACACAACACTAAACATTTCTTTCAGCTCCAGCTAATTACACAAGCATATATCATGAGTCACATGTCTTCTACAGCACAAATGCAATTCCAACACATTAGTGTAATTTTCAGACTTTAATGCTGCTACATTTATAGCAGTTGCCTTCACCCACTTTTCAGTTCTCAAGAAGCCTGGCAAACAACAGCGTGAATGCATCTCTGTCTGCTCGTGCCCCTGCAGATTCAATGACCAGTGGAGTAGATGCTAGTGGTAAACTCACATCTATTCAATTATTTCTGTGCTCTGATTCCGACTGACAGGATGTACAGCTTATATAAAATGATGACATACACAGAGACCACGGGAAACCAATTCAGTCTGGCCCCCTGGGTAATATTGACTTTTTATAGATCATGCACAAGGTCTTGAGGTCTCTCTCTCTTTCTCTCTCTCGCTCTCTCTAAGGCTTCTCGGGCAAAGAGTGTTTACTTTGATAATAGCAGTGTTTCACTCTCTTGACATCTGCTGACTGGTACTGGCAGGGTTCCAGCTTTGCTCTGCGCTATCTTTGATAGACTGTGGAAGTTGTTTTAATTGTAGGGCTGTGACATATTTGAGAATTAATAACTGCTGGCTGTTTAGTTTGCATAATCAATCCACTGGCTGGAGGCAGAAGTGTGTCCAACTGGGCTACAAGTTAATTTTATGGGGAGCGATTGTTTACAACGCAACATTTAAATTTTGTTGCTTCTTGTTTGGAAACAATGAGACTGGATGCATGGACATAAGCATAAACTCTGGCAACCCAATAGTTCAGCACAATAGATAATATAGTATACTTGTTCGACAAATCCAGCAGTTGATTTATGTGCTGCACTCTAAAGAGCAGCCACCATTACTGCAGTGGCACAGTTGAAATGAACAACATGTCACTTGGGATGCAAAAACAGCATGGAGATTTAACTTTAACAGAGTGAAATTGATTTCACTGAGCAGAGGCTTGCTTTACATTTTCTCCCTAAGTTAAAGCTTATTGTTGGATGAGCTGACAAAAGCACAACCCAAGAGAGATCTCTGGGTGAGTGTTAAAACTTTTTTTTTTAAGATTGTAACCTTCTTTTAAATGGTGGTTTTAACATGTAATAGATTCAACAGACTTATTTATTGAAAGCACTTGAAAAATTTTATCCTTGTAATGTAATATATGCAGTTTTACAAGTGAGGTGCCACATTTACTGCCTATAACTCGTGCGTGCTGTATGGCAAACAGGACTTTAAATTCATTTGATGGAAATGAATATAATCAGCAAAAGACAAAGAGTAGCTTTGTAGGTTGAAAATACAAACGGAGTAAGGGAGGATAACACATTTACATGACCGGCCATCCAGAAACCTGGTGGTGAACAGCAATGGCACAGGCTGTCTGAATAAATGATTAACTTGAAACCATTTTCAATAATACATTATAATATTAGTTCTTTGTTTTTTTTCTCTTGTTCATCAACAACTTTGGGGAAGGTTATCTTTGGCTGGGCTTAGATTACAAAACTTTTAAATCCTCATATATTTAAATTGGATCCCATAATACTCAAGGAATTCTACCATTTTATTCTTTCTACCTGCACACACACACTTCAAGACGCTTTACCTTAACTCTAACTCTCTCTCTTGCTTTCTCTGTATGAAATCTCAGCAACTCTACTACCTAACCATAAGGTTAAGAAATGTGTTAAAAGACACACGAAGCTGGACATTTTTTTTGCTGCATTTACAATGGACTATCCTTTATCTCATTTGTCCATCACACTTATAAGCTCCAACAGCTTGGTGCCCCTTGTGGTTGACATTTCGGAAGTCCTTTTCTTTCCTTTGCTTCATTGATTTATCTCACTTTGACCCCCTGCTTCCACTCAAAGATGTGACATTACAATCCAGAATTGAGCAAAAATATCCCCATAGTTAATACTGGCTACAAGTAGGATAATACCGCTACTTGCACTTCTCCAGCTCTTCTTTCCTGAGGACCTTAGCAGCTCTGCTAAGCAAGTCTACATTTTTGCTCAACCCTGTTTGTTTTGGACAATTTCAACCAACGTCTGTTAATTCATTCACACTCTTGTTTCCCATCATTCTATCAACAAAGGGCCCATATCTGGTCCTTTACCCCTCCTCAAACCTCATCCTCAGCTACAGCGAAAGTGACTGTCAATATTTCATGTCTCATCATTAATATTTAGTAGACACAGAGCCGAGCCCTATCTTGGACAGAGATGCTCAATTTCCCTGCATCTTGTTCTACAGCCAAAGAGAATAGGAAGTGAAAGAGTGAGCACCATACATTCTACATGAATTCATAACCTCTCACACCTTAACACCTGTCTATCAACAAAGGCCGAACACCAGCGCCAGTTTGGGGAGTTTTTTTTTATGTTGACAACTTGCTGACAAGCTGTGTGAAGCCAACACAGACTCTGGTATCAAGTGGATATGAAGACAAATAATCTTGCTACAACAAATTATCATAAATGTGCCTCTGAAAGTAATTAACCCAGGAGTAGCAGAGTTCAAGAAATCCTGAAGAACATTTCCTTTGGGACAGCACAAACACATCCTCTCTGAGACACACATGCATACACTGAGGCCCTGAACAACATGCTGTGTGTAGGAGAATGGTGTAATTATGGTGCAACCGTGAAATTTATCATCGAGTCATCGATTTGAAGTCACATTAAAAATACCTCAATAAATACATTCAGCTGGTTTACATGCATTTGCAAAGCACTAATAAGCTTTTTCTAGAGGGAAACATGAAAGAAAAGCTTCTGACATTACAAGCATCACAGATTCCAGTATTATTAAATATAGCCAGTGGTGTAGTCACCCATTCAGGAATGCTGATTTGTATACCAGCTGAACCGATCCGATTGGTGGATACTGCATATTAATGCCCATTCTGGTTGTTATCATTCTGTACTGTCTGACAGCAGGCAAGCAGCGCTCAGCAGACGTGGCAGTGCATGGAGACTTGGCTCTGATGGGATTGTAGCGTGCGAGGACTATTCGCTGGTTGCTGGCAACAAGCTGCCCTGAAGGCTTTATCAGCCAGGGACACTCGCAGGGAATCGGTCCCAAGAACCGATCTCTTGAAACCATTAAAGCACAGTGACTTGCAAATCAATCTAGACACCAATACGAATGTAGAAATCTGTGACAAGACGTCTACAGTCACCATCGCAGAGTTGTTGTTGTGGAAAACTGTGGTGAAGTCTGTCTACGTATATGCAGTAAAATCTGGAAATTGCAACAGCTATCAGCAGTACTTTTTGCTTTATTTTGATTTGGAAAACCGACATAAAATGTGATGGCTCTGTATTTAGCAGCCTTTCTCACTCTCTAACTCTCTCTAAGGTGTGATCTGACAGGCCAGATAAGCTGATAAACACTTATGGAGAACATCTCCAAACACATTAAGTATGCTGGTTTGTATTTTGTACAGTTCTTCACTACAGAAACCGACATAAACAAGTCAACCTTAATGAAAAAACATTATCGATGCCAGCAACAAAAGAACCTAAAGCAAGCAAGGATACACATGCACCTCACACTATATACACAAAGCACAACTCATCCTGTTTTTTTGGTTGTTTTTTGTCAGAGCATTCTATGTCAACAGTGGACCCTTTCAAATAAATGAGAGCTCTGCTTTTTTTCCCATGCAGTGCTAATGTTGGTCTGAAAACTCCCTTACTTCTGATTTGTGTTTCTGCCCTCATTCCATGTGCACAGCTCATCATATAATCTTGTCATTTGTCAGGTAAATCAGGATCACCCTGCTCACAGAATTTTACTACAGAATCATTGTCATGTAAAAATTGGATTGCAGTGAATTAAAATCACAATTCAATTAATCGTGCAGCCCTGCAAAGAATAACCCTTGACAAGAAACACAGTAGATTTCCCTGATACATTCAAACAGCTCCCACACAAATATGTTTTCACAGTGGCCGATAATTAGACTTGCATGACGACAAGTCTTTAAAGCAGCACTCATTACAGAACTCTTATATTACTCTTAATAATACTCTTATATTTCACCAACAGCTATTCAGTGTTTTAAACTGCATTCCATCAAATCATCACGAACCACAACATGTTATTGCTCATAGAATAAAAACACAGAGTGGGTGGACTCTGTCACTTAACCCAAAGCCCGGGCATCCTTGCACCCTCCTCTCTTCGTAGACCCCTCCCTGCATGCTAAATGGAATTTCCCATGCATTTGTGCCCCCGAAAGCTTGACCTCAGTTCACTGTTTTATCTTAGTCAATTTAATGCATTAAAGGGCAAATGCATACAATTTACTCTTGATGGAAAACATGTGCTGTCAGAGCAGTGGAAGCAGATATGATTGCAGGGGTACAGTGGATTGTATACACAACCCTGTTTCACTCCATTTGAAAAAGCATCTGGGTCTCTGAACTCCCACTCCGTGTTTTCAGAGACCTCCTCTGATCCTCCCTACTCTGATGGAAAAGAAAAAATTAAAGCAAATGAATAAACTGCTGTTTACCTTTTCAATAGACAAAACATTTTGTTACACAATAATGCAATGTGAAGTGCTGTGCCCTGCAAAATGAAATGTAGCTGCCTGCAGGTCCAGAACGGATTTTGTTTTGATTGACTATATCAAGATCCCTTCTCAACTCTGAACATCATGTTCCTGTAAGTGGTGGGAGTGTGAAAATGCAGTTCGCAAATAATCTTATTCCTAAGGCACCCAGGTAATTAGGATGACAAGTTTATATCTTCATATTGTTCCATGTCATCCACTGAAAACTTTGGTAACTAAGAGGGTAATAAATGAATGACTGGAAGTGAATGTCAGTCTTTTGTCCATGTGAAGACTTAAGAGCACTAATGTGGTGTATCTGTGTGTCTTGGAGCATTTATCTTTCTAATTTTGATCTTTCAATCGAGTTAAATCACCACCATCACTTGTGTGTGCAATACTACAGCAACACACTAACAATTCAAAGGTGTTTCATACTTACACTAGATCAACAAAGCATTGTTCAAATACTGCACAAACTTGCTGTGTTCACAACTGTGATATAAGTACAGCATGCCCAATTTACCTCAACAGCTGAGAATACATGATAAATTAGTTAAAAAGAGCAGGATGCTTTGGGTTGTTTACTTAGGGAAACACCATATAATTCAGTCTATTAAGTGAAAGCTGCCAGAAACTTTTAGCCGTGTCAGCTTATGGCTTTTATTAAGCTGTCATTTTGTTGTTTGGCTGCAACATCAGAGTGTATTCTACCAAGCATACACTATTTTAAGACCTGCTGTAAGCCTGGCATCTTATTGACGGGGTGCCTCTGTAGCCTAAAGCATTTTGACAGATGTCAACACTGGTGTGCTCTGTGATTTTAATATGCAAAAAATCAATATGCCATTCACTTTCACAGCCCATTTTAGGGACACCCATCACGGCACGAGGCAGGTGTTTCACTGTATTGCAGAAAACCTAAACTGACAACTTATCTTACTGCTCACGATACCCACCCTACTGAGGACTGGGTATGTTGACATTTTTTTGTTTCTGATGCTGTGACAATCATTAAGGTACAGTTAACGGTAACTGTTAACTGTACAGTGAAGTGAAATTAAAGTGAAATGGACTATCATGTCTAACCATGAATTGGGTTATATTTACTGTGCTCTTCTCTCTTGATCACAGAGGCTCGAGTTCATTTCCCTCATCTGATTTAACCACATGATTCTGTAACTGAATTGTTAGTGAAACAAATGTGTAAAACCACTATGTTTTTGTCTACTTCTGTAAACCGTCTGCAGCATAGAGTGATGGTTTCCCAGTTGAATTCAGCAATAAGCTTTGGCTGAAGTGCTTATTGTTTTGCCTGAGTGCATATACTATCTGCTGCCCTTATCTGTGCTTGGGCCTTCATCTGACTACTGTTTACAACAGCAGATAATGAGATTATGTATTTGGATGCAAGGCGCCACTCCACAGATATCTGCATCCAAATAATCTCCATAATAACCCTCACATAATATAATAATAATGTCCATTAGGACCTTTTATTTTTGTTGTTGTTTTATGTTATTGCATGATATTTATTCAATTTACTTAATTACTTGCTAACTTTATTTCTTACTAACCTTGTTTAACTGAGACTGCCAACATAGATTCAATACAATATTAAACAAGACAAAAATATTTGACCCTGAGCCAATACTGTCCTCCTGATTGTTCTCTATCAGAATAATCCTATAACAAACAGTAATTAAGGTAAAGAAAAGTAAAGTCGGTGGGTATTGGGGGCAGTAGAGTAAACAACAACAAAGAAAAATAATTACTAAAAACAGTAACAACAAAACTTTTGCGTCATTATTTACTGTTCTCAAACATTAAATACTGTAAGCATCATACAATGTAAGAATTAGATGTACTTATTATCTGGGAAGTTGTGCGATTTCACACCAATGATAGCCTGATGCTGAAACAACTGTTTATTAATCTGCCATGAAATGAACAACCATTTGGCGCAGTCTTAATTGCTGTTTACTTTGAGCCCAGCGTTTGATTGCATTTTTTTCGGCTTGTAATATTTTTATTTGCCAATAATATCAGAATGTTACAGGAAAATACTAACAAAAGAAACAAGGTTTACATGTTACAAAAGTCATCAGTATATGCTTACAAAAAATTTGAAATATTCACAACCCTAGTCAAACACCCTCTTCCTTCCAAATACATCATCAAACAAGGAAAGAAACCCATGATTTACCTGTCTCACTGAGTGGTTGCTCCCAATTGATATGTCTCTCCCTGACGTCATACAGCCAAATCAAAAGCTCAACACAGAGGTTCTGTTCTGTTCTGTGTCCTGATGAATAGGGACTTTAGACTCCCATGCAATGTTTCATTTGACCATCACAACCATGAAAACCTGGGGCACATATTTGGGACCTAATGAGCATCCATGGCATTTTGACACACATATGTAGGCAGTAACACATAATATAGTTCAGTGTTGTGGGGATTATTTTCCTCACTGGTTTTAATAGTCTCATTTTCTGCCCGTCACACATCATCATAGTCACTAAATGAAAGGCTCACTCTGTGGACGAGTGTGTCAAGGAACTCTAACATGCAGAGGGATTTGACCAGCAGAAAAAAGTGATCTGCTGAGTAGCGAAAGCTCAGATTATGACGACTACTGTGCTGTGTAATAACTTCCACTGAACTCTGAGTGACCTTGTATCACCTGCCAAAATGTGGAGAGTCACCTCAAGTGGAGGAGTTCTTCACAACAATTGGCACCAATGAATACTGATACTGGACCGGACAACAATATGAATGTCTTGGCTAAGGGCAAGATGTTGACACACAATGTTTCATCTACAGCCTGAAATTTCTCATTTTCAGTAGGTCTGCCTCCAAGTGATGGCTGAGGCGATTCCAAAAGCAGCCAACTGAGAAACTGCTCTGCCACCTTTTAACCTTAATAGTGATGGACAAAGAGCTCAATGAAAAGGACAGGTACCATAATGATTTACCAGAGTATATGGAAAAAAACATTTTGTAGGGCATTTTATGCTTTGATTGGGCACTGATGGCAAAGAGATGACAGGAAATGAGGGGAGCGAGAGATGGGATGATATGCAGCAAATGTCCCCAGCTGAACTTTATCCAGGGATACTACAGATCCTTCTTGGCCGCTTAACCCCGAAGACAGCAGGGTGTCTATTTGGGACATCTTGACAAATTCCGGTTGTGCTGGCAGACAGTGTTTCAAATCAACCTCTACTTCGTTTAAGCAACCTTTTACATTTCCTGTCATAAACAAAATTTGTTTTATGTTTTTTGTTGTATTTGTTAGAAAATTCCCCTGCAAGACACAGCTTTTTAATGCAATCAGCAATGGCTAAAACCTCAAACCGAAAAGGCTTCACTGCTGATAAAAATGCTGAAAATAAACCGTCCATTTTAAAAGATGTATGTAACAGCACATATTTTGACTTGTCAAAGTAGGAAAGTCATATGTTTGAAATAATTACATGATGACTCTGTTCCAGTTCATTGTTCCAGAGAGTCACAGCAGTGTACACACGGGACACCAGAGTGCCGCAGCTGAATGAATCAAAGCCACGTTTACTTGCAGTCACTTAAACATTTTTGTTTCAAGTGGTCGCACAATTTCAATTTATCCAACACATTCATTTGTATGATACTCCCAACACAAAGTGAAAGTTGTTAATATTTAACCACATGCAATTTGATTTCAAAACAATGAACAATGTTAAATTAGTTTTAAAATGCAATCACACACCACTTGACCATTTCAAAACCCAGTTGTATAACTCACATTTCAAAACCAATTAAAGAAAATGAACCGGGTCCCAAAACACCTACTACCTACTGAACCCATGTGATATGATGAGTACAAATGCTCTTAGAATGAGAGGTCAAAGAGGCAAAGGTGCAGCATAATGTGTAAAAAAAAAAAAAAAAACAAGAAAAGAAAAAAAAGCATCAATTCCATTAGAAATGTTTATCATGAGTTCTATAAAGATTGATCAACAACCTCATATATATATATATAAAGCATTAATATATATATATAAAATGGAAAGGTAAAATCCGGCAATCTGATTGGCTGTTAACTGTGATATAATGAGCGTATACCACAGCTACTATTCTAAAAAGCCTTATCACAGCATATCACTTCGCTTCAGGGAAGCAACAATGTTTCCATGACAACAACCAACTGTTACAGTACGCAGCAAAAAGTAGCCGGTTTTGATCAGGATCAGCACCTTGACAGCGACTATGACACTTAGGGCTCTATAAGGTGATCTGTCACTGTCTGATTGAACAGCCTCATGGAAATTATATTTTACAATTCTTCACATTATTTACGAATGAAATTCGTTAAGGCAAGTAATTTGGTGCTTTTAAAGTCATGATATTCAGATGCCGCTGCTGCGTCTCCAGGTGCCTGCCGCGATGTCACATATAGTCAGCTTAATAAAGTCAGTGATCACTCAAAGCTAAAACTATTAAAAAAACTCTCATTCACTGAGGTTTTGGGTGGATTCTTCCGGACCACTCACTCATAGTTAACTGCGGGGGGGGCCTTGCATGTTTACGTTACAGGGCTGATTGTCAGAGAAGCAACAATGTTTCCATGACAACAAACTGTTACAGTAGGTAGCAAAAAGTTGCTGCGGTGTTTTGACAACGTTAACAAATAGACTAAATTAGTTGAATTCACATGTTTAATGTTAACTTTCACGTCCAGATAGGGTTAACAATGGTAGAGTTGATTGAGCAGTGACTTTCTCCCCAAAAAAATGCAAGGAATAGACAACATGCAGATCTAACTTACGGAGAGGTGGGACTATTTTTTTCACAGCGGGGCTATTTCATTAGATAATATGTATTTCTGTTTAATTAAACTTAACTACATGAAAATTGTTGTGTATTCCTCTTTCATATTGCCATTATTGGTAACTCCGCTACGCGTCGGGCCGAAGAACGCCCCTTAGCTGTGGTATAATGAGCGTATATCACAGCCTGTCGTGATCTATTGCTTACACACACACACACACACACACACATATATATACACACACACGTCAATGTCACTGTAGGCTAGACTAAATAAAATACGTTGTGTGAGGTGTTTTCACACACTGCACACCACTTTCATGTATCATGCCACAAACCATTTAGGCTGAACTTCATTTGTAACATATAGTTTTTATACGGACAAGATGATGAATAAAATTAAGTTACGATGCCACATCAGTTTGGTTAAGGTCACTCAAAACCAAAATACAAGACTATCCCTGTCAAGATAACTGGGGTGAAGTAGGTATGTCCCAATGAAGAGTCCTTTAATGCTGGGAATCTGCATCTACATGAACACATTGAAGTAACAGCTGTGGCTGCTAAATCTGACACACCTTATTTTTCACAAGTTACTTGATCCAAAAACTGGAGGTTCTTGTTTAAAACTTTAGTTTACAGGTTTAAATTACAGATTTTATATGAATGAAACATTAACTGAAGAATACAACTTCTGAATTTTACGCAACATGATCAGCTGGAGAGACGACATACTGTATCACTCTGTTGGTGTTCTTGGAACTACGGTAACAATCTTTGGCAGAGTACACACACGGGCCGCACTCTGAGAGCATTTTAACCAAACATCAGACAACAGAATCTGTCACACTGCTGTGCCCGAATAATTTTTAACATTATGACACACTAATTGTCACTCTCATAATGTAGTGAGATGCCGCACTGTGGGACACTAGCAGCACGAGGTGGACAGGGATCTGCTTTACTTTGGCCGAGTTGGGACATGAGTAGGGATGCACCAATCCGATGTTGATATCAGATATCGGTCTGACACTGACCCGATAGTTGGATCAAGTATCAGTGACGGGCAGATCTATGGACCAATCTATTCAATTCAGTTCTGTTTACATCTATGCAGTGCACCAGCAGGATTTTTCAGAAATACTGCTGGGTTCAAGAAATGTATCAGACATCTCACTAAGGGTTAAAACTATAACAAGCACAAAAATGTGAATAACCAACATAAAGTACCATGTTCTGAACAGACACATTACAAACACTCACAAAGAGCAACATTTGCATTTATATAAAACAGCAAACTTCAACTATTCAGTCCAGCACTAGGCATGCTTCTTGGGTAATGAGGACCATCGCTAATAATGCAACACAAGGTATGCACGCCCGTCCTGGAGATGCTGATCGTGTCTCTGCGTCCTTAATATCCTACCCAGGATTTTCCTGCCGACAGATGTGCTTGTATGCCCATGGCGATATTGTAGCGTGTCTGGTCTACTGCTGCGTCTTGTTATGTAGAAGAGTGCAACAACATCACACAACTACAATAACACCGAGGGATGCCGACTGGACAATGTTGTGTTTGGATATTCCCATCAGAGAGGAAAACATCTTGAATTTGTGCTCCAGTAACATTACGACGCACTTTGTGCCCATTCATACCCATTTTTTCCCATTTTTTAAACTTGATTAGCAACACAATAATATTCAAACAGGGACTGAAATGTCACAAGCACCCCACTATAGTCAGAGGATGCTATCACACAACAAGGCATTTGCTGCTACATTAAAAAAATTAACACTTTAACTGTAATTCCTATTAACTTTTGATTTTTTATTATTTTAAGAAACAACGGGTGAATACATTTATGTCTATGTACTTATTTGTTGCACTTTGTTTTACAAAGTTAGGAAAGCAATGTTAAAGTCAAGCCTGATGTTGCCTTACACATAAAATAATGATCCCAGTCTCTTCCACAAAGTGAGGCATACACCGGCATTGGATCAGGACTCGATCTCCAAATTCAGGGATCAGAAAAATACATGCCTAGATGTGAGCCACACAACATACTTTTGAGCAAGGTTATGTTGTAGGGCTGGATTTTAATGTCAAATATCTTGCTTTTGGAACAGGCAAGTGAGTTATGAAGTTTGTCATTTCAAGTGGCATTGCTGATATTCTACACTTTACTTGATAGAATGAACAGGCACACAGCTAACAGAGAAAATAGGAGAAAATGGGGAAAAGGGTAAAGAGAAAGAGCCCTACCAGTGCCAGATAGTCCAGATGGGAAAGCAGGCAATTAGCAGCAGAGGGGAGGCCAGGCACGAGTTCCCAGCTTAAACAGACGCTCTTTCTCTTACGCATGTGTGTGTAGCACTCCTACCCTGCCCAGGAGTCACAGAGCACTGCAACGGATGGGATCCAACAGAGAACAAGGGAAAGTCACACACATCAAACAAACTGTCAAGCTTTAGACAAGAGTCGGAGGGGAGCATTTCACCATGCAATTAATTAGGACAGCAGGGAAATGGTAATAGCCTGGTGTCAACACATCCATTTAAACCCATCAGGTTCTATTGTTTCAACCTGGATGGTTGAGCTAATTTATGTATGCTTGTACAAAAATGTTCTTTTATGCATCCTTGCACTTAAGTGTTGTGGGATGGTTTTTATAGCACTTACTAAACAGTAGTAATAAGTAATTTGACATTAACAAAACAATTTCATAATATTTGTCAATTTAGGGAATGGACACAAACACATGAAAGCTGTAAATTATTATGCAATCCAAAACACAACCCTGCCATAAATACTACCTTAGTGAAGCTTATAATGCTTCATTTTTATAACTACTGAGTCAGAAAGGCTGATTCAACTCTAATTCACAGATGATGGTAGTGTCGCACAAGATTGCTTTATATTTTATATCTTACACAATGTAATACTGCATGTGCTTTGTTTTGTTTTAATATGAGTGTATATGACTCTTTAAATTAGGAATTAATATACTGTTTACTCACAGTATAAAGTAACACAATGGGACACTAGGTACTTCAGTTATTTTGTCTTTAAAAAAATTGTATTTCATTATATTTTGTGACGTGTTTTGTCTTTTGTTCAACATAATAAGAGCACCATATAATGTAATGCAATATCGTACTCACTTCACACTTTAGCCTCAAGCATAATTACAGAGTTGATTCAACAGCTGTCAACACAAACTGACCATTAAAAGCTTCACAATAATATACTTTGCTTTGATTTCATTTATTTAACTACAAAGTCTCTTAAGATTAAAATCTCATTTTCGAGAGTGAGACCTGGCCAAGATAGCACACATTGCAAAGTCAAACAAATTATAAAAAAGAACATGTCAAAAACAGACAAGGGACAGTTAAAAAAATGATGCACATTAAAACAGACAAGGGACAGCAGATATGTAACACAAAATTCCTCTTAGGAATAGCAATTGCCCTCTTGAGTTTTTATCAAAGCATTGAACTCTCCCAGGGAAACAAAATCATTAAGCTTTCATGTGTTCTGAAGGTTGTTCCATGAACAGCGTGCAGATTAGCAGAAAGCTGCTCAACCAAGTTCTGAGCAAATCCTGGGTACCTGACAGAACAGCCATCTACAGGAGCAAAAATCATAACAGCAGTTGGCATGTGAGAGGAGATTACACAGATGTAAGGGAGTTTATCCAGAATGGCTTTGGGAAATAAAAATATACCAGTGCTGCCATCTCCTTAAGCTTAATGAAGACCAAGAAACATATCATATCATGAACTACATAATGATCTGTACAGGACAATGAGTCAGACAGAGAACAGAGAAGAGTGTAGGCAGCATTCATTTCCATGATGTTCCCATCGTGTAGTTCCCAACTGAAAAATTAATGAAGGCCAATTTTGATAATAAAAACTCCTTGCCTAACCTTTAGTTTCTTCACTAGCTTCTCAATATGTACAATAAAAGTGAGCCAGCCATCCACCCAAATGCCCAAGAATTGAGTCCCCTCTTTATGTATGAATGCTTACACTATCAGAGATCTCAGAGCAAGCTCTGGAAAAGAATGTGGTTTTGGTATTCGTAGCCTAAGATCCAACTATAGACCATAAAATGAAGCCTGCAGCTGTTGAAAGGCAGTCAGTAGCTTATCAACAGCCTGACTGAGAGAAGAGGCAACTGAGAAGATGATTGTATCATCTGCATAAAGATGTGCTTTAGCTATAGGCATCCCAGTGTTATTTGTAAAACAGGGAATGAGATAAAACTGAACTTTGGGTGACTTCCTTGGAGATCTCTGTGAATCTTGACTTGTGATCATCTGTATATACACACTGGGTTCTATCTGCAAGGTAGTTCCTGAACCACTCTGTGGCCTTGCCAACATCATTGAGTCTGCTGAACAGCAGATCATTGTCCACAGAATCAAATGCCTCAGACACATCAACAAACATGGCAGAACAATGCTACTTTCTGTCTGAGGCATTAATAATATCACATAGCTGCTGTTGTGATACTATGACTTGATCAAAAGCGAGACTGAGGTTTAGGGAGAGATCATGGTTTGGGTTGTAATAGACCCTTTCACAATGTAAACCACGTGTTTGAAAGGCTAACTTGTGCATATATCCCATATGCATACTTTTCCAGTTTTTTTCTCGGCGTCACAAAGCTTTGACAGTGTGATTGGTCACTTGCAATGAAGGCCCTGGAGCAACAAAATTATGATGTTGTCAGAACAACACCATCAAGACGAAATCAGTCCGATTTGTCCTTTCACACATGTAGCACATTTATCCTTATCATATATGTTGTCACTCACTGGAAAAGTTTGGTCTAGGCAAGAGGGACAAAGGGTACAAAGCAACGACATTCCGTGCAATGTCATCAACTTCCCAACTCGCTCGCTGTTGCTAGCAGTATATATACTGTGAATGACAGCGTGTAGATAGGGCTTAAGGTATTGCTCTCCTGGTGGAAACAGGGAAACAGTACCTGTAAAGGTGGACACCCTTCTGCCATTGCACTGTATATATCATACCAACCTCCACAAGAAATAGATCTAAAAACAAAGGGGTCTCATCCCCTAGGTCAGTCTGTACAGGATAGAGGTGTCACAAAACTGGAATTAGAGCTCTCAGACAATTCTGCATATGTATTAAAAATGGACCCTGCTGATATAAAATGTTAATGTGCCAAACAACATCATCTTTGCTCTTCAGTTCAGTTGAGTCTCCTAAAATGCATTCGGGGGGACTGAAATGGATTGGATTGTGTATTTATTTCTCAGAGCTCCAGTCAGCAGAAGAGTTAGTGGGTTAGTAAGTGAAGATTAAAATACCTTTTAAAAGCATTACAAGGTTTCAATTTTAAGACTCTTATACAGGCAACAGCACAATGATTGCCGACATCATTATAGAATGCTGCAGTCGAAGTATACTTGCAGGGCCTGTTTGTGAGAATGAGATCTATGTAGATTTGCTTAGATCTCTAGGGCCTTTTGAGCCTAAATTCTTTAATGCAATCGGAGGCAGAGGAAAACCAAATCCCAATTTAGATCACCCATGAGAATAAATTTGTCAATGAAACTGTGTAAGGCATGAGAAAGAGAAGAGATCCCTTCTTTTGTGGCCAACAACTGTAAGTAACAGCCATCAACAGCAAACTAAGTATCCTTGAATGTATTCACTTTAACATTGAGTTCTTCAAACTGTCTGGCTTTGGATAAAAACTGTGAGATGGAGCCAGCAATCAAATTGTCAGGTAGAGATTTTCTGATAGAGCCAAAATATCTGTATTCATTGCGATAATCCACAGCTTTATCATGTCCATTTTGAAGAGAAAACTTTTAGCATTAAATTATCAAACATTTTAATGGCCAAGATTTTATCTGCTTTCTATGTCTGCCAGAGTGGGTATATTTTCCATCAGGCATGCGTTTGGTTGGATATTCCCAGATAACAGCAGGAGCAGCAAAATAACACAGTTTAGTTTCCCAGTTTGTGCAGTGGTGTCATAATCAGCATCTCTGGCAATAAAGTGGAAGGAGTCCTGTCGCACAGTGAGAATGTCTTCCACAGCTTTCAGAGATTCTAGGTACAGCAGAATGCTCAATTGCATGTAGGAGGTGAAAGTCCAAGGAGGGACATATCAATTAATCTAGAAGTGGACAGAGTAGCAGTGCAGGATCCATTGTACCAGCAGCATGGGCCTAGGTGGGGGCTCATGGCACAGTACAGCAGAATACCCAGAACCCAACAATGACCGATGCATTACAGCAATCCATCAGACAGGCTGATTGAATCAGGCCAAAACCAGCTCATACAGGTCTTCTATAACCCAGCAGGGGTAACTTCAACTCACTTTTGGATTGTTTTAAGAAGCCAAAAAAAGAGTCCACTATGCACCTCTTGAGTGGAAGTAAAAAGTCTCAGTAGGCAGAGAAAGTTATTTTATCACAAGATTGGACCTATTCCATAGTAAGACGTAGTCACTTAGTGTTAAGCAGTCCAGCAGCAGTACTAAGATGATCTGTCATTTAGGTTGTTATAAGTTGTTGTTGCATGGATATAAAAAATAAAAAAATTATAACTTTCCTTGGACGGATTATCAGTATAAGACTAACATAAAACAGATAAAATTCAGATTTATTGCATGATGTACAAATTCACTTCCCATTATACAGTCTAATGCAGTGAATATGATTATTTTATTACAAATGCCCACACCGGTTAATAATTCAAACTGCTTTTTGGACTCTTCTGGGGGGATTGGAACAACACCACTCATTTTAATTACTCAATCAGACAAGTGATTTGCTTAATTATGAATTTTGAGTTTAGGGAGTTGCTGAAATGTTACGAGAGCAGAGGTTAACAATAGTGCCTTTCAGTTTTTAGATGAGAGGAAGGAGGATATAGGGTTATCACAACAAAAAAGCTGCACATGGTGAGGAAATAAAGATATATTTTTCAAAAAACTAAACACAAAATATCTTAATGACCTCGCCCACACTATGCTACAGTCCGCCTCTCATGCTTCAATTGCCCTCTCACACCCTCTCTCTAGTTAATGCAAAAATGTGTTGGGATTAAACTACGGTGAATCTGCTGACGCCCTGGCCTCTGCTCATCTTGGAGATGATGACACTGCTTCCTTTGCCCCTGCAAAGTGTTACAAATTTTAAATAAGCTGGGATTTCAGCTGATGTATGAAAAAACATTTTAAAAAGTGGAGAGGGACAGGAAGAGAAGAAAAACAACAGACAAAAGAGCAAAAATGAATTTGGTGAGTCAGGGTAAATCGTCAAGGGCTAAGCATTTTAGAGTAGTATGATAATGACAAAAGAAGTGGAGGACAATCAGAATAGTCATATGTGTGAATACTTGATCTCTGTAGCATCTGACTATTAATAACTCACAATTGTATTTTATTGATATCTCCCTCTAAATCTCTCTTGCTACGCCTCATTTATATATGAATGTGAAGGCTGCAATTGCTGCCACACAGCTGGCATGAGTGTCCTACACTTTCCTACACTCATCTTACTTTTCTTTTCATTTAATTATTCATTTAGTTGAACCCACAGCCTTCACATTGCACATACAGACAGTGAACACATAAAGGATGACACATAGCTTTTGTTTTCATACAACATATACGTATTTATTTTAAGTTGACAATGCATTAGTTTCTATTTGTAGCGCGCACATTTAGTTAGCTTTTGTATAAGTCAAACTACCAGTTTTCTTACGTTCTGATGGTTTTTTGAGTTACCAGTGTGGAGGGTTAAGCTGCTGGAGGTTTGTTTTGTTATCCCCTTTTCTTGTCCAAATGGTCTGATCAGCCATTATATATATGTTCTCCTTTGTGTGCAGTGGGTTGGGTAGGTTTTGTCTTTGTTAAGTTTAATTTGCTTTGTTTTGTTTGTCTTGGTTTGTTCAATTCAGTTCAGTCTGTTTAAGTTGAAATAGCTTGAGTTAAGTTCTGTTTAGTTGACCTCTTTTATAGGCCCAGAACTTTTATGTATTGATTACATTTTTGTCTAAATAAATCTTTTTCCTGTTAAGATTTACCTGGACTCCTCCTGCCTGTCTGCTTGGTCCCTCACAATGAACCTTTATATATGAATACACCTCCGTTGCAGAGTTCCAGACTGCTGAGGCAGTATGCAAGAGTTGTCACAATGTCACAGATGTATTTTGGATTATTAAAATGATTCAGGACACACTGTTACTGTATGTCTGTCAGTTTTAAATACACAGAAATTTTGAACTGAAAGAAAGGCTCAGCTTTCTTTACATTTAGAGTCAACTCTGTTCTGGTAAATTAAGACTGGGGACCGGCTACATGACGACTTAAATGAAGGAGGATCTGGGGAAATTAAAACTTGTTTTCTCTGTTAACTGGGTTCTGCCTGAGCAAGCTGAGGAAGCATCGCTTTTGGGGAAAGACAGGCAGCAAAACAAACATCAAATTGCTTCTCTTTCCATGGAGGGCGTTTTGTATGGATCAACACATTTACCATTTTGTGCCATCCAGCCCTTCTCTTGAAAGTGGGACGTTCTAGTGCAAGGATTGTGTGGGTGGGCAAGCTCAGGATGTGTCAATGTAGTGACATTTTGATTTTTTTCACCACAGGGGAAAAAATGAGTACAGAATAAATGACCATGACAGGATAAAGGCAATAGAAGACAAGAGGAATATAAGGGAGAGGGGGATGAAGAGCAAAACAGCAAAATACAGACTCCTGCTGAGTCACAGAGAGATGAATAGAGGGATGAAGGTCTTCATCTACACAGTAGGGGAAGAGGGGAGAGCTAGTGAGACCAGCAAGGCTTCCTGTCGATTAAAAAAACAGAAGGGGTCCTTTTCACCACTGTAGGTCTATGACCCACACAAGTAAGGCCTTTCGACTCTGTGGAGCAACACACAAAGACAGACCAGAGAGCTTTACACAAAACACAGTTGGCCAGTATCACATCTTTTGGCACACTGAGATCATCTAGTGAAAGATATTTTTCTTTACACTGACACTGTAGTGAAATGAATGTGGACCAAAAGCAGATCCAGATAATATTTCCACTGCTAAGGACAGAGTTTCTCAGTTCTTGGTGTACATGTGCTTCCACGAACCTTATTGACAAGTCCTGACAGATGGGACAGATAGATCAATCTCAAGTAAGAAACGGGAGAAAGACAAATTTTCCAAAGTGGGACAAAAGGACGGAGATAAACAACGTGGACAGACAGAAGATGGAAGAACATTGAAAAGGCAGCAGAAAAGACAGAAAAGCACACAGGGAGGATGGGCCGAGCTGCAGATTAAGATGAATGCCATAGTGTGGTGGGAGGAAACATGAGTGAGGGAGAAAGAGCTCTTTAAAGTTCAAACAAACTGATACATTACAAGATCTGAGGTGGCCACTGCATTTACTTGAATCAGACAGCTGGGATGAACAAATGAGAGGGACGGTAGGAGTAAACAAGGTAAAGAGAAAAGAAATAGGCTGAGGAGGATGCATAGTTAAGCTGACATCTCTGATAGCTGTGGAAGATTGAGATGGAGTGATTTGATGAATGAAAGAAGAGGAGAGGACGAGAAGAAGTGAGGCACCAGGAGAAGAAAGGCATGTCATGTTGGAGATGGAGAGGGGAAAAATGACAGGCGGGAAGACAGAACCAAAGGCAATAAGAATTCATGTAGGCAGCTGACGGACAGCTGAATGTCAGGTTGGCAGTCATTTTTGTAAACAGCGACACTGCATGTTCTCATCTCATCATACTTCTGTGCCTGGGAGACAAAACAAGCCAGCGATGGGGAGCGAAATGAATGAGGCCAGATGAGAAGTGTAGTGCGTGCCTGACCGAATCAAAGACTCGCTGACTAAGCCAGTCACATGTGAGGTCAAACAGATTATAAAGATCAGAAACAGCAGAATCCCAAAGGCCAACAGACCACAGAATACATTAACTTGTGACAGAAGGAGAGGTGCTCATATCGATTTTTCTTAATGCTGTTAACACCTAAACACATGAGGCTCACGTTTTGAACTTGTACAGAGAACCCTATCTCTGACTAATTACATTTCTACACTACTAATTTGAAGAATTCCATTTTTTATCAATGTCATTACGAAATATATTCAATGAAGAATATATGTCGCAAAGTATTGATATTTAAAATGTTTTTGTTTGACCTGTGTCTACACCACTTAAAGCTGATGAGCTATAAATGACCACACATCCATGTAAATATTTGCCATCAATCTAATTTAATAGAGGAACTTTCACAAGCTTCAAACTGCAGTGAAAAGATAAATCAAAGCTATATTTGTTCAGGAATGTATCTGGCCTGAGGTCGTAAAGCGGCAGCCTGCTGGGTTCACCCTTTTTCTTATTGCTGCCAAGCACTGCACTAGAGTGGGAGAAATCTGTGGGAGTGACCTTTGGTGAAGCAAAGCACTTCACTCCCTGTCTGAGTGTTTAAAGGTTTTATGTTAAGGTCAAGTGTATGAGACTCATATCAGCTGGGTCCAACTGGGACAAGATGGGAAAACTATGTGCTGCACACTTTTAGAAAAAAGGGCCCCAAAAGGTAAGGCTCTCGCAAAAATGAAAGTTTGCCAAGTATAATATTTTATTCCCTTCCCTTTTTCCCTAACTTCAGAGAACATAAAACACAGGCGGAAAATGTATGACATTGAGCTGCACTGACTAGCTGATTATTGACACACAATGAACAACTTTAATAATCAAAAATTCATTTTTTAAAGTAAAAACTGTTTCCAGCTTCTCAAATGTGTTAAATTATGAGATTTTGATGCTTTTAAATGTCATAAATGATAATTAACTGAATATTTTGGGGTTTTGGTCAATAGGTCAGACAAATCAATCTTGGGCTATAGAAAGTTAATGAGCATTTTTCACTATAGCTGATCAATAATGAAAGTAATCAATAGTAACAGCCCTAGCTTGCTGATTCTTCTATTGTTGTTACTATTTTTTCTTGCTAAATGTTTTGTCTGTCATTAGACAAAAAACAAAACTTGCCTTTATCTTCGCCTCTGTCTAATTCTGTCGGTAGTGAATTGCATGCATTGTCATGTTCAAAACAATGGTCTCCATATTCTGTAAGGAGAAGGCGTCAAATATAAAGGGGTTCAAAGGAGAACCCAAAATATAAAAGACCTCCACATGGAAATTTAATTTAACTTATTTAATTTATTTTATTTTATTGTACAGTCTGTTTATATGCACTGAATAAAATGAATGAGCTATTATGGTGAGGCACTGCACTTTTAACCGCCACAGTGCAGTTCTGTTCCCTATTACCTGTTCCAAAACCAAAAAGCACATTGTGGCATTCTTCAAAGCTTCACGATGGACTCAAAGAGAGATGATGAACAATGAAAACTGGAGTGCAAGAAGAGAGAACATAGACTGAAAAAGGAGTGAAGAGACAAGAGGAAGACGAAGCACTGAAATCTTCTCTTTTAAAGGATAGTCCTCTGAAACGACTGTGACATTTCAAAAGGCCAGACTTCCTGAGAGGCACTGACTCTTCCTCCATTAGTGTAGGGCACTCCATGATTACACATATCAATAACATCTGAGCACAGACCCTGTGCTTTATATAATACTACATACCATGCATGTGTATTTGGGTGTGTGTTTGTGTGTGTGTGAAAAGAGATCGAAGGATGTCAGTACTCTGGCTCCAGCATCTTTGCAGCTCTCTCAAAGGATGTGCCTGTCAGTCAGTTGACATAACCAGATTAACCAGGACAAACAGAATGCATCTTTACTGGCATTCGGTGTTTTAGCAATAACTCACACACATCTGTGAACGTGTGAGTAAATTAAGGTTTCAGGTGCCAAGTAGCAGCTAAACCGACACATTACACACAACAAATATAAACACATTAATACAGAAATTTAATTTGAAAGTGTAAACGGTTATTCCATCTGTTTTTTGTGGGGACAGCAGAGGGTTAATAGAGCAAAATGAGATCATTATCATCTCCAGATCCCTGTTTCCATCTCCACCTTGTAAACATTCAGAGAGGGAATTTCATTTAAAGTAAATATAAAGCTACAGTTGAACCGACTACCTGATTAGTCTTTTGAAAAAGGCTGACATAGACATGACTTGACAGTCATGTCACCTGGGACTGACAGAAGGAACAAGCAGTAAATATATATATAGCACAATAAGCATGAGAAAACTCAAACACCACAGTTCGACTTTGCTGAGATCATAAAAATTGAGTCTTCAATTTCAAAGCACAATAATTGATATAAATAATCTCAAAAATGAAAGAGATAGAGGAAACATCAAGTTTTATTGACAGTGCTTAATAACGAAGGACTCATGTAAAGGTCAACATGGCCTCATGCCTAAAAGATAGATCAATGCCAATGACTCCCAAAACAACATATATGACTATTTTCCAAAGTGACACACATGACCATTGGAGAGCACCCATGACAGGCATACTGGACACACAGTCTTGCAGTTTGCTTACATCATGGTAACAATGATAAAGACAACATTAACCACATGTTCATTGTTGTTACATCATGAAAACAATGATAAACATGTGGTTAACACTGAAAAATGGTTGCAGTTTGGTTACATCACAGTAACAATAATAAACATGTGGAGCAGTGAGAATAAACTAAAACTATCAAGTTGAAGACAGACAGCGAAACAAAGAGCTGAAACTCACTATAATCCTCTGTAAAGCATGACAGGGTTCAAAATGGAAGCTTTGAGGTTCCAAATGAGAACGACAGAGATGCAGTAAATGCAATGTCAGTGAAAAACTGAAAGCAATATACAGGCATGCAGAAAAGAGCACGAAGTAGCAACACTCATGTCATGTCATCAGCGCACCCACGCCTGTGAATGACTGTGTGTAATTATGGCTTAAGGGATAGCTCTTGTAGTGCAAAGGGTACTGCCAAAGCTATATCAGTGGACACACTTCTACTGTCACACGGTAAAAACCTTCATACTACCCAACCCAAAGCCACTTCAATGAAATTTTGTCACACATTAATTTTCCTCTTTTCTAGAGCAAAGCAATAAGTGATACATCCTTGCAACTCATATGAACAACTGTAATTTTAAGCTGTCAGTCCACAGTGTACATCCAAAATATAATAGTACAAATCACAGAAATATTTGGACAGGTTACAAAATAAAAAAGTTATGACAGATGTGACAGCACACCCAGGAAAGCCAAGAGCACTGTTGAGAGACTCACTCTGAATGGAAAAAATAAGACATCAGACAATATAACTGCAAACAACTACTATACAATCATCTGTGAAAACCTAAAATTTCAGAAAATAGTGAAAAATGTCCATCACATTTTTTAAAGGCCAAGGTGATGTGATCAAATGTCTTGTTTTTGTGAACCAACAAAAACCCAAACATTAGATTGGAAGGATTCTCTTCTCCTCTTTGTGCCTTCAACAAAATAATCTGTTATTCTCTGTATAACTCACATCTAAGAGAAATCCACACAAAATAAAGAAATCTCTTCCATAGATAAGCAATGCTGCAGGGAGTTATAAACAAATAAATCACAGACATACAGATAACATTATACTAAAAATTAGCATGCATTTTACTGTGCCATTATTTTACAGTTTTAGGAAATATTATTGCAATATTCCTAGTTCACATTGTTTTCCATCATTACTCTGGGTATTTAAAAGGAAATCTACTTCAAATGTAAAAGAGGATACATGCAAACACTTCACCATGCAGCCCCATTGAAATGTTGCAAAGTGTGTGGCAAGGGTCCAAAATTATGTGTGGCAAATGACCACAGAGCCACCAAAGTGTCTTTTAACAGGGCTTTCTGGCACATAGACAAAAACAAAAACTCTTTTATCCACAGCCTGTGAAAATTAACGGCTAGGATGTCTTCAGAGAGTGTGCATGTATGTCTCGAACACATTTCTCCTCTCTCTGACTCTCAACCTATGGGTCATGGAGTTGACACATCTAGAGCCAATAACCTTACATGGGCCACGTGCACCAGCTGGAAGGGTGAAAAGGAACAAAATCCCTCTCCTCCTCTCATCACATATCAACTTTATCCACCCATGCCATGCAGCATCAGTGAGTGGTAAGTTTCAGAGCCAATTAACCTGCCTCAATGCAGGTGGGCAAACAAGTGCTGCAGTTGGGAACCACATCCCCTTTCTGCCTCCAACCAGGCCTCAAAGCAAACCCAACCATGTCACAGTACTGTACTGTACGTATGATTCATGACATTATGTCCTCTGTAGTAGTAAGCCCTTCAAAAGGGCTATTCAAGCACCCTTGGCAGTATTACAGACGTCATGTATTGAGAGAGGGAACACAGCAAGCTGAAAGACAGGTAGGGAGAACAAAGAAGCATGTGAGATGTGGTGTGGATTGAGCATAAGACACAGTATCATCAGAGAAGAAAATGTACTTTCTAAAAAGCATTTGAGGAACATTGGTGTTAATGTAACAGACTGGGGAGAAGCTCCTCGGAATCTCCCTGAAGGAAATCAATAACACAGCTGCATCCTGTATCTGTGCAGCAAGTCTATCCCTACAAACGCAATTCATTAAAACTCAAGATACAGAAAATTTTACCTTAACACAGGGTACACATTAATTTAAAGATTACTTGATATTTAACTTGTCGAACCTATTTTATTCAGCCGATCACTGTCACTGTTCGTGGAGAGACTGTCACAGGCAAATCCAAACAGTGACACATAAGTGCCTACGCCTAATTGTTTCTGTTTAACTTTATTAAACAGGGTAAGAGTACCGGACTGCCAAAGCTGAGTCACATGGCTGGGATGTGATACTGGTGGCCTAATGGGAAACATGCTGCTGCCACACAGTCTTTAATTACAGGCAAAGTCCTCTGACAGGCCCCTGTGTGACCTGGCTAATTCTCTATAACAGGCACACATAGACACACTCAACAAAGGCTACACTCTGGTAAAATACTTGACTGACAGACAAAATCAATATAATTAGCCTACATGATAGAGGCTCTGTGGCAAGACAATCTGTATTAATGATAGAAAAATCTATCAAGCTCTCCCAACACCTCAGTCCTCCATCATGTGCTCATTCTTTTCCTCCTTTCAAGTCTAATTTATGATTCAAAGGAAACCATTAGCACAGAGCCACACAGAGACTGGCACTGTCACAGGGTTGCAGATATGCCGAGACGTGCGCAGAATGGGAGTACACAGCGGGTGCTGCAGACAACACGCAGGCCTGAGGGGCTGCAAGAGTTAAGAGTATGTCACCTGATTGCTATGCAGCAAACTCACACATAAATACACACACTAACTGGAGCATGATAGCCCTACTGTACACACCAGGGTAATGCTGCTGACACTTTAATAAAGGCTGAGTCTTTGCACCAGTGGACTTGAAAATGTAAAACTTTAATACACGTATGGACAGAGAGAATTCACAATGTCTCAGAATCTAAGTCCAATACTCACTTCTTATTCATGCTTTTTTGTTGTCTACTAACACCTGAAAGACAATTCTGGCCCTTTTTGCTGCTAAAGGCTCCACTATGTTCACCAGCTAGTTGCTACCTTTGTCCTTTTGCTGTTTGGGGTTGAGCAGGTACTGTGCCGTGGGTTTTTAGTTTTTAAAATGAACCAATACAGTGAAGTTGCAGGCCAAAAAGCTAAACAATGAGGTGAAACTCACTATTAAGCTCCATGAAGCTAAAGAGAGCTGCAGATTCAGGTAACAACTTTCTGCCTACTGAAGAAAGTGCAGCCTGTAGGATAACTCCACTGAGCAGCAAATCCTTCTTTTCTTCATGAAGCCAGGGACAAGAAAGCTCAGATATGGTATCCGAAACAGCAAAACCAAACTAATCGCAAAATGATGTGCAGTGGCATGCAGTCTCACAATCATCGTTAGGAAAGGCCAGGTGATGCAAATTTCAAAGCATTATACATACTCTGACTGCTCAAACCTTCTCCCAAAAATCAGCAGCCATGGGCTCCTATAAGCAGCTGCCTAGCACTCTAAAAATGGAATCCTTGATGCCCACAAAGCAGGAGAAAGAAATAGCAAAGCATTTTCAGGTGTCATCATTTCGTAATGTAATTAAGAAATGACAGTTACAGGAATGATGGAGGTCAAGCTCAGGTCTGGAAGACTAAGAAATCTTGCTGAGAGAGCTGCTCGTAGGATTGCTAAAAAGACCAAAAAAAAGCCCTGCTTGGCTCCAAAATACCTTCAGAAGAAGATTTAGCAGACTCCGAAGTGGTGGTGCACTGTTCTACTGCGACACCTGCACAAATATGAGTCATCAGAGGGAAACCTTAAGTGCATCCTCACCACAAGATTCATCATCAGGACAGGAACATCCAAACAAGCGCGATGGATTTTTAATTGCTAGCTGCAATGAGGAAAGGTATGTTTGGAGAAAAAGGGAATGCCTTTGTGTTGCAGTCAGTGGCACAGGGAACATTTCACAGGTAGAGGGAACACTGGATTCAATGAAAGACCAGCAAATCAAGCATCACACCATCTGTAGCAAAGCTGAAGATGAAGAGAGGATGGCATCTACTATGGGATAATGATCAGGAACACACCTCAAAATCCACAATGGACTACTTCCAGAGGCGCAAGCTGAAAGTTTTTATATATCCTTCACAGTACCCCGACCTCAACATCATCAAAAACCTGTGGATATTCCTCAAAAGAGCAGCGCATGCAAGACAACCCAAGAAGACTGGTAGACACCCCCCCCCCCGACAAGAACTGAAAGACTCTTTGCTGTCTACAAAAAACATGTTTACAAGCTGTAATACTTGCCAAAGGGGTGTGACTATGCAGAGAGGCCAGACTTTTGCTTTGGGGGCTTTTTCCTTTTGTTGTTGTTCTGAAAATGTAAAAGAAGGAAACAGAAAAGTAATCTTGAATAAAATGTTAAAGAAATGTTTAATCTTTTAATGTTTTTTTTCTAAATCAGGTCATCGTTTACTCACTTAGCTCTCCACAGTAATATACATTTTGGCCAAGGATACCCAATGTATGTGTCACAAGCAGCCACCTGTCTTTGAGGCTGATTTTGCTGATTCTTTTTGGTCTACTCAGATTCAGTAATTCTAGTGTGCTGAGTGAGATGTATCAGAGTTCTATTTGTAATGACAGGTATTTTCATTATCATGTTTTTAGCTGCACCATCATTGCATATTGCACAAGTATCTGATAAGTTGAATTTGAAGTTTATTGCCTCACTATTTCTTTGTGACACTCTCAGGACAGTAAAAGTTTAGCTGCCATTTCCACATTATGTCCTGAACAAAACAGTCCTAAAAGGCTGCTGGTAGTGTTCTGCTCTATTGTAATCATAATGCTTTCAGGTCTGACACACACAAACACTCACACCAGTGAGCATTTAATGTTTAATTAATGTTAGTTAACCATGTGCGCGTTGTGATGACAAAACTTGTTTAAATATAACCTTTAATCAGTCAGATGTTAAATTGTCACTGTCAGCAGGTCAAAGAAGATTAAATCTGTACCGCAGTGGATAAGGAAACCACATTGTTCCAAGTCAAATTACAGGAAAGGTGATGAAATGGGTTGTTACTTTTCCAATCCTTTGTTCCATATGAATGTAAATGAGGCAGGAGTGAACTCATTTCCCAGCTCTCATATCAGCAGGATAAGGGGAACACCTGTTTCATTAGAAAACTTACAAAGAGGAAAACCTTTGGGATTTTCAGATACATTTCAGGACTCCATCTTTCCTTCCAGGTTCTCTCTCGCACTGCACCATACTCCATGCCTAACTCACAATTTTCTCTCAAGGAGCAGCAGAAAAAGTTTTGAGGCTCGAATGAATCCATGCAGAAGTGCTGCAGTCAGAGACGAGGATAAGTATGACATTGGCATTCTGTGGAGACAGAATGAGATGTTATCTCTATGATCACAAGGCTAAAGCCTCTCAGAGGGTTGGAAATGGATCACAGGACCAATTCCATTACATTGCTGACAGTCATTTGTGGAGACAAGGTTTATCTGCAGTCACTGGCTGACACACCCTAAAACTGTGTGTCTATTTTTTAACACGCTGTACACTCCCTCCCTGAAAAAGATGTGTGTGATAGAATCAATAGATAAGAAAGATGGATTCAGACTTTGAGAGACAAAGTCTCAAGAAAAACAATAGACTCAACAGAATGAGGGGAAAAGGGGGGGAATGGACAGGTAATGGCCCTGTAAGCAAAACTAACAGGACTTGAACAAAACATAGGTGTTAATTAAAGCGTGAGGGAATCTTGAAGCAAAGTAGTTGTCCAAGAATGTCTAAAGGCAAAAGTATTTATAGCTGTGTTGAACAGACACACTTGAAGGCAGTGCAAGGCATGATAATCGTTCAAATGGGAACAGAGATAATGGCGCACTCCTTTATACAGTCTATCCTCCAAGGCATTTATGGTTACACTTGTTTGTTCACACACAAAGTGATGGAAGTAGTTGTGTGAGAGCTTGAGAGAGAGGATCAAATTCCACTTTTTCATCTCCAAACAATCACTGTGTGAAGTGGACACATTTGTTGAATTTTCAAAGGGTTCAGAGTTTGTAGATATGTCTCAAAAAACAAAAATGTCAACCTTATGGTGGTGTGAGAGGAAAAGTCCGGGATCACTTAAGTGTGTAGGATTCATTTTCTGTGGACCATAACTGTCTCTGAATATTCAATGGCAATACATTTTACAGTTGTATGGATATTTAAGACTGGACCAAAGAGGTCAACCAACCAATTAACACTGCTATCCACAGAGCCATGATGCTAGAAATGTGTTCCCATGTAAAGACTGCTGACGGTGTAAACATTAGCCAATCGAAGTGAACTCTTAGTTTGTACTGAAGCTAGAATCTGTGCGTTGTTCTTCAGGTGATGATTAATTACAAGAATGTTGTGTGGCTTTTGTCTCTCTTTCTATGATGAGGTCATAACTGTGGGAACATAAGGAATATAGTCTACTTTCCAATGAAGGGAAGGCGCACCTTAGTTTATCATTTTGTTTGTCTTACTTGTCATCTTACAGAGATGAACATTTAGCACATACAGACTTGAAAGTTTTTAGAGAGTAAATTATGTTTAGGGCAAATTGCTTACAACATATTTACACTGTGGTCAGGCTTCTGGCTGACAGCTTTCCATAACACAGCCATGGGAGCGATCCATACTACAGAGTTCCTAGAAAAAGGTTTATTTATTTTCTACCACAGTATACCTCTTATCGGTGGCTTCAGCGCTACAGAAACTTGCCTGCTAGAAGCAAGATTTAAAAAGAAATACAGGCCCACCTCTCAAATTGTGTTCATTCTAAATCACACAAGGAAGTGAAGTACATTATATAATAAATCTCCAGAGGGGTCCCACGCACGCATAATAAAACAACCACCTTCTCCTCACTAGGGAAAACAATATTGCTCCTGGTTATAACAATGTAGCAACACAATGATTGTTGGCAATATGAAAAATAAGCACAAGGATTGGTGTGACAGTGACAACGCATACATGGCTCCTATACCTGAACAAATACAGCAGAGACAACATTGGGCTGAAGTTAGGATTTTTGTGACATCAAGAACCAGTCGCTTAGTACATTTGTACAAGAGAAAGATATACAATAAAAATACATCAGACCAGATCTCTTTCGTTGTACCTCATAATCTTCCACTGGCTTTATCTCTGCCTTATGACTTCATATTGTCAATATTCTCTAAAGTGTGGGCCTGTCATTTTAAATCCCTAAGCTGCCAAACTCCACCTCACCATAATTATTCTGCCTCTCATCCACCCTCCTGATCCCTCTCCCTGTCTCATACTTCTGCAGCATAAGGCTACTTAACACCATCTTAACTCCAGTGATAAACAACAGACTAGTCATTCCCCTATCAATCAACATCCCTCCATCCCTGCTCTGAGTCTCTGAGGCCTTGCAATTTCTCAGTCCCCTCCAGGTCTGATTTACTCCCTTCCTCGCTGTCTGTCCTGGCTTATTCTCTCCTCACCGTTCTCTCCCTTCACTAAATCTGCGCTGTGTCAGCTTCTCTCCTCCTTTACTCTGTCTGCACGTTAATCTGAGAAACACTTCTGTTTTACTTCTCCCAGCCCACATCCCACACAAACACCCTATTTTTTGCATTCGTTTCTCTACAGAATAAGTAGGAATTCTCTTGAAATTATAGTTAAACTACTCGTGCAACTGAGAATTGCTCATGCATACTTAATGGCATCAATCTGATGAAAATCTAATAAGTAAAAAGAATTAAGCAACAAAGATGATATCCTGTGCATATTATGAATAATAAGTCACCCTCAAAAGACTTAATAATAGCTGCTAAATGCAGAAAACACATGCAACAGAAACAATATCATTAGATGCAGTACAAACGGCTACCTTGGGTTGATCACACTGCACCATGCCTCCTCCAAAACCTTATTGGGATGAAAAATGCCAAAAACAATCATCAATTTCCTATCTGAAAGAAAGTAGTTTTAGCCTGCAGCTTCTGTCTCAGAAGAATCGAATTAACTAAAAGTTCTAATATTACATTTCTCAGCCAATTTAATCACTGCAGTACAAGGAGAAGAGAGCGAGAAAGAAAAGACAACAGCAAGTAATTGGAAAAACTATATCTTACTGGTGGATTTTCTACAGTGAGCACACTTCTTTTTGCCTCTTCAGCATACTCTGTGCATGAGGGACAACATTAGAATCCTGTCTTATCCCTTCCTGTGTTCATCCGTCTTCCTGATGCTACTGCTTAAGTTATTTCTGTCTTTTTTTGATGGCCATGACGAAAGTGGCATGCGTGTGTGTGCACTCACATTGCTATCTTTGTGAGGACAATTTTCAGTTTTAAATGATCTTAAGTATTAACATCATATGCCAACAAGAATCTATGGAATTATAGTATGTACAGTCCAGAGAGAAGAGAGAGAGAGAGAGAGAGAGAGAGAGAGAGCGAGAGAGAGAGAAGGAAAACTGTCTTACACTGAGGCAGTTTGATATCTGGACTGTTGCCAAAGGACTAATGAAGTCTAATTTTAACAAAAACCCAATTTGCATGAAATTACATGTATAAGTGTTTAATGTGACAATGACATACACAGTATGAAGGTAAAGCCACACACACATTATCCCCACTTGAATACTGTCTCCACTGCATTTTAACTTGCATTGCTGTACTGCCCACTAGCAAAGCAAAGCTTGTTCAGGGCCCCCTGTTGCACTAATGAAATTACAGCAACCCTATTTCCTTTTTCGCAGTTTTTCACTTGACCAATTTTTGAAAAAGTGCTACTTTTTTGAAACTCATAGGCTGAAAATGGCTAATTTAAAATTCATTTGTGTTGTATCAAATGACAACAAGCTTGGCAGTTAGATGCCTGCCACTTGTTAGCTGTTATGCAGGTAATGATTTGGAAATTGGGACATAAGCCGGTGATTAAATCTGTTATGAACATTGGTGTTAATGTGATGAAAATGATTTCACTTGTTTAATTTGATTTGGATATGCTCTATGATTCAGAACTACGTCACTGACTTTATTTGATTCAGATGCTTTAGTACTCCATGAATCAGCACAAGCTCATATCGGTTGTAAAAGGGATATTGCATCTGCTACAAATGTGTGAGAGGAGAGTCATTTTGTGACAGTATGCCAGTGCCCCTTAGGCAGCAGAATTAGACAGCAAGGAACCATTCTTGATAACAGATCTACATGGGGGTGGACAACACTACAAGGAACAACTTACAATATAAACCAATCCAATGCAATAGCCCTGCAGTAAATATTCCCATGGTCACATAGTTTTAATATCTGTCTGTTATCCCCTTGTAGGGGCCCATGGCTTTTCTCATGCTTTCCTGGGTTTTGTGACTTATTTGATTCATATTACATGACTGTGGAACACTGTGACTGTGAAGGCCATAGCACATGACTTACATTATTGTCACAGTTATCAAACTATTCGTGTCTTGTATCAAGCACCTGCACCTGCATTTCCTTTAGTTTGTCACCCGTTTTATTTTTAATTCACTCAAACATGACTTTTCCTCTCTGTTGATGTAAACAGATGGCAAAGCTGCTGCAAATAATTGCTAGAACACGTAATTATGGTAAACAGAGGCACAAAGATAAGCAAAATCCATTTCTTGGCCTTGTTTGTTTCTTCTGTTTCTAATCTATGGAAGACAATGATAAGCATCCTGAACCTGCCAGCACTAGCTTTGGTACAAATGGAGTGCTGCATCCACCCATCCATGCATCAATCCATACATCCATGCATCCATTATGCATGGATGTATGGGTGGTGGCAGTAGGTCCTTCTATCCAGCCTGTTCCTCCAGCTATTCCTTTGGGATCCTGAGGTGTTCACAGGCCAAAAATGATATGTGATCTCTCCAGCATGTTCTGGGTTTGTTTCCAGTTGGACCTGCTCACAATAACTCTACAAGGAGCCATCCAGGAAGCATCCTGATCGGATGCCAAAACTGCCTTTTCTGGCTGCTTTCAATGCAAGGAAGTGGTGGTTCTACTCCAACATCCTCCTGGATATCTGAGCATGGTAACATGCCATAAAGGTAAGCAGAGGCACCCTGCAAAAGGAGCTCAATTGGATTGCTTGTATCCACAGTCTCATTCTTTTAGTAACCAGATCATAATAAATCAAAATGTCCTCCAAACTAATTCACTTATTCAGTCACACTCTACCAGGCAGCCTGAGCTACACCTGTCACAATTGTGGAATTTAAATGATGATTAATTGTCATACAAGCAATTGCAATTAACTATTTAATTGTCTTCATCTGTTCCTTTTATGCTGCTATTATAGTAGAAGCCTACTTATGCATTTTCTCAAATAAAAGCCAGTACTCATGTAAAAGCTGCATCTCAAAAAATGGCTGGTGGTGTTCTTATGCTAATTATCAAATGACAAATTGTATCAAAATTCCATATTAAATATTGCTAAAAAGGTTTTACACTCACTAGAGGTATTTTTTCCTTTTGTCGAAGGGATTAATGCAACAAATAGGTGAAGGAAACTCATTTGTCAAATAAATAATGATGTGCCAAATATTACATGACAGATCAGATGTTTGGTCCAATTACGTTGCACAACTATTCTATACTGGGTGTAAACATGCTGAAATTAAGGACTGCGAACAATCTCCAGCATAACTCTCTCCAGTGCAGTCAAACACAGTGACCCGTAACTGGCACCTCTCTGTCATTACGTTGCCTCGTAAAGCAAGAAATATGAAACAAAAGAACCTATCCCATAAATAAAACAATCATTTATCAATCCCAGAGCGAGTAAACCTGCAGCATTACAGCAACAAAATAATCGAAAGAAGCTTCAGTATAACCAAGATATTGTAAGCAACCAATGTAACAAGTAAAGCGGACAGTGGTTGATCTCACATATTATCATCCACAGAAGAGTGGATAAAGTAATTTCATATTGGCATTAGCATTAAATACAGTCAAAAATTGACAATCATTTACATTCGGCTCTGCTCACTAATGAGTATAAGTCAGTGAGTCCCAGTTACAAACAGAGACTGCTGGACCTTCACTGTCTTTGGACCCTCCCGTCTTTGCAATGTTTTGTCAAGGGTGTAATAAAGTGCCTCTTGAGAAATGTTTCAAACTGACCCAAAGACACATGCATAGATTTAGGCTACATTTACACGGAAACGATCTGAACAGAAAACGCAAAAGTGGCATTGTGTTCTCACTTTTTATTCCGCGTTTAGATGAGCGTTTTTTGGGGGGGAAATCTGCATGCATATGGTGACGCAAAAGTGTGTGGAATCAGAGAATATAAGGGACGAGCTCTGGCAGATCAAAGCACACTTCTGTGTTTTTACCCTTTAGACGGGAACGCGATGGTGGAGCATTTTTAAGATTTCCACTCTGGAGGGCGTTTTAACTTTTTTGCATTTTTAAGCCCCAAAAACGCCGTCGCCGTCTAAATGAAAGGCACATCTGATAAAATATTTTATCGTTTTCACCCGCGAGCATTGTCGTGTAAACGGGGCCTTAGACAGTTTTTAATTGAGTAGGGAGCCACTGGGAGCTTAGTACACCAGTTTTTCCAAGCTTTTTTGTATCACAGCATATTTTTGACATTGAAAGTTTCCCACAACACACCACCCTCCCAAATGTTACAAAATGAGTGCTCATCCTAAATATACTCACAAAGAATAGAAACAAAGAACAGAAAGTTCTTTGGCACTTGACTGTGTTGACTGCCACTGTGTTTCAGTGTTTCCAATCATGTATTTATATCTTATGACCGGAATACGCTCCGGTCAGGGCATTAATGCCAACTGCTTCATCTCTGAATTTTTTGAGGCCATTGAAGGAAATCCATGGCTGCATACTCCCGTAGGAAACTGGAAGGTGCCCTGTGTGTCGCAATATGGGTCGGTGAGCAGATGCCCTCCACAAGTTGACAAAGAGAGGACACTGCACAAAGCTCCCTTCCATCTGCATGTCAAATGTGTGCTCTTTCTGCAATAAAATGGATGAAGTCAGTCTACTTTTATGGATCAAAAGAATTCTGCCTTATTCTTCTGCAAATCCTGGCTGCAAGACGATATTACAGACACCGCTGTGGATTTACCTGGATATCAACTTATCAGAGCTGACCGGGACACTGTGGAAACCAAAAGGAGGAGGTATGTGTTTTTACATCGTTAACTGCTGCGGGGATGCAGTAAAAACATATCAACAATGCTCTCGTATCCTGGAATCGGTTTTTATAGAGTGCAGAATATATTATCCCCGAGAGAAATCTGTCTGTCATCCTCGTGGGTGTTTATAATTCCCCCACAAGCCCCCAGCAGAGAAGCACAATGCTTGCTGGCTGAGCAAATTTCCTCCATGGAAAATTCTCAGTCAAACTCAGCAACTCTTGTCGTGGGTGAATTCAACTCGTGTAGTCTCTCACATAAACTGTCCAGCTACAAACAGCTGCTTATGTGTGCCACGTGCGACGACAACACACTGGACCACCACCATAAAAGAACCACATCACACTGGACACACATCATTGCATAATACAGATGGTCTTGACACAGACAGAAACTGAACTGAACTGAACTGAACCCTTCCAGGACTGCAGTGACCCAATAGGCTGCAAAAGCAAATGACATGCTTTAGCACTGCATGGAGTGTGCTAACTGTCTAACAAACCAATCCAGCTGCTTCTATGAATATGGCCCTATCATTTCTGCATTTCAGATCAACTTATCTGCAGACCGAATGACACGCTGCAGTCTGCCCTTGTCCTTGGCAGTGGCAGCAGCGTACCAGATGGTGATGGAGGAGGTGAGGATGAACTCAATGATGGCTGTGTAGAAGTGCACCATCATTGTCTTTGGCAGACTGAATTTCTTCAGCTGCTGTAGGAAGTACAACCTCTGCTGTGCTTTCTTGATGAGGGAGCTGATGTTCGGCTCCCACTTGAGGTCCTGGGAGATGATAGTTCCAAGGAAGCGGAAAGACTCCACAGTGTCAATAGTGGAGTCACAGAGGGTGATGGGGGCAGGTGAGGCTGAGTTCTTCCTGTAGTCCACAACCATCTCCACTGTCTTTAGAGCGTTGAGCTCAAGGTTGTTCTGGTTGCACCAGGTCACCAGATGGTCAACCTCCCACCTGTAGGCAGACTCGTCGCCATCAGAGATGAGTCCAATGAGGGGATCTGGTGCTGATGGTCTTCGCGTCGGAGATGTGTTTCCCCAGCTTCACGCACTGTTTCCTGTCCGACAGGAAGTCTGTAATCCACCTGCAGGTGGAGTCAGGAACGCTCAGCTGTGAGAGCTTCTCCTGAAGCAGAGCTGGGATGATGGTGTTAAAGGCAGAGCTGAAATCCACAAACCTGGCGTAGGTGAGGATGAAGTGGAGGGCCAAGTTGACTGCATTGTCTACACACCTGTTGGCTCTGTAGGCAAACTGCAGGGGGTCCAGGAGAGGGTCGGTGATGTCTTTGAGGTGTGAGAGCACAAGGCGCTCAAAGGACTTCATGACCACAGAGGTCAGGGCGATGGGTCTGAAGTCATTCAGTCCTGTGGTCCTTGGCTTCTTGGGAACTGGGATGATGGTGGAGGACTTGAAGCAGGCTGGCACGTGACATGTCTCCAGTGAGGTGTTAAAAATGTCTGTGAACACTGGAGACAGCTGATCAGCGCAGTGCTTCAAGGCGGATAGGGAGACAGAATCCAGCTGCTTTCCGGGGCTTCTGTCTCCTGAAGAGTTTGTTGTCCCTCTCATGAATGGAAAGAGTCATCACTGAGGTGGATGGGGAGGTGGGTGGGTCCCTACACCCTGTGGAGTCCCTTGACGCTCCGGCGCGTCAAAATCACATTTAACGCGACGGAGCCGCAAGAAGCAGCCTCGCAGAGTCAACATACTTTTTCCTGCATATTTTCGTCGCAGAAACAGAAAAAACGGAGCTGTAATGAAAGTTTATGGGAGTGTAACGAAAGTGAAAGTGAAAGGGAAAGTTGTGGGGAGTTACGGCGGCGATAGAGAAGGAGCGAGAAATAGTGATAGAGCGATAGTTAGTTTTGAGAATTGAGTGATTTGTGACATTTAGCGTGTTTTGAGTGTTTCGTTACGTGTGTTAACGAGTGTTCGGCACGTGATGTGCCCCTCTGTCTTGTGACAGAAACTGTTTCTTTGAATGGCATAGATAATTTGTGTGCCATTACACTGTTCGTGTAAATATTTGTACAAAAAACGCCTAAGCATTGCCTGCATTTATGTAAATAGTGGTAAATTACTTTGTTGTATTTATTTTTGCATTCTGAGTTCTAAAAATGGTTCATTAAACATATTTGTGGTTTTCACAGTAAAAAATAAAACTTTTTTCTACTCGGATTTTATGTTTTCTGTGTGATTTTAGGTCCACTGTGTTAATATAGTATGTCAAAATGTAAAAATAACTGGAAATCCACACATGTAACGTTGTGCTGAAAAAAATGATACCAAGCAATGCAAAGTAAACAGTTTTTAAGGCTAATTATAAGGGTAAAATCAAAAGTAGTCAATAACGGCCAACTATACCCTGGACTGCAAAGAGTTAAGGTGGGAATTGGTGGAGGTGACTGGAGCTGGAGCTGTTGGGAGGTGTCGTGGGGGATGGTTGCTGGACTGTCCCTTTGTCCTTCAAAGCGGCAGTAGAACTTGTTCAGGTCATTGGCTAGGCGTCGATCGTTGATGGAGTGGGGGGCTTTGGGCTTGTAGTTTGTGATCTGCTTGAGCCCTTTCCAGACAGACGCAGTCGTTAGCTGAGAAGTGGTGTTGGAGCTTCTCAGAATACAGTCGTTTAGCCTCTTTCACCGCATTGCTAAACTTGTACTTTGCCTCTCTGAATCTGTCTTTGTCCCCACTCCTGAAGGCCTCTTCCTTTGCCAACCTTAGCTGTCTGAGTTTGAGCAGACCTCACAGAAGCTGATGTAGGACGTCACAGCCTCCGTGTACTCATCCAGACTGTTGGTAGCAGTCCTGAACACATCCCAGTCAGTGGAGTCGAAACATGCCTGGAGATCCTCCACAGCCTCGCTGGTCTACTTCCTTGATGTCCTCACTACAGGTTTGCACAGTTTTAGTTTCTGCCTGTACGCAGGAATCAGGTGGATCATGACATGGTCAGAGTGGCCGAGTGCAGCGCGGGGGACGGTGTGATAAGTATCCCTGACTGTGGTGTAACAGTGATCCAGAATATTCTCCTCTCTGGTCGGGCATTTAATAAACTGTCTGTATTTAGGGAGTTCGTGAGTGAGGTTACCTTTGTTAAAGTCGCCAAGGACAATAACTAAAGAGTCCGGGTTGGTCCCCTCCACACGCAGTATCTGGTCGGCGAGCACGCGCTGTCCGTCCTGCATTTTGGCCTGTAGCGGGATGTAAAGGCTGACCAAAATGAATGAAGCAAACTCACGGGGTGAATAAAAAGGTTTACAGTTAATAATGAAAGATTCCAGGTCAGGAGAACAGTGCTGCTGGACCACTGTCACGTCGTTGCACCAACTACTGTTGATGTAGAAACAGATTCCTCCACCTTTAGTTTTGCCGGAAAGTTCCGTATCTCTGTCCGCGCAGTGAAGTTGGAAGCCAGCCAGCTGCAGCGCAGAGTCTGGTATTAATCCACAGAGCCACGTCTCGATGAAGCAAGAAAACCGCAGATGAAGAAAAGTCCCTGTCTCTACCTAGCAGCAGTTGCAATTCCTCCAGTCTGTTGGACAGTGAATGCACGTTAGAGAGAAATATTCCCGGTAACGCTGTGCATAGTCCGCGCTGGCGGAGACGCACAAGCGCGCCCGCCCGTTTTCCTCTCCTCCGGCGTTTCACTGTGTGAGCAAAGGTGAGCGCGCCTTTCACCAGAATGTCCTGATGTTCATGAGCTCATCTCTGGTGAAAGAGCTCCGGGTACCGTCGCAAAAAGTCGAGTCGAGTTAACACACAAGACAAAACAAAACAACGCGCACCAACACACCGAGGCTGCCGTCCGCGGCTCCATCTTGATCTTGATCTTGATCTTGAACATTTTCTGACTGAATTGTTGAATTTTCTTTTCATCCAGCACATGATCAGACACTCATTCTGAAGTCCATCTCTAGCTGACGTTTCCATGTGACACATTTTAAAACGAGAGCCCATACACCCTTAAATATACCTGATGACATGATGTAATGCTAGAAGATAGAGGCTAAAGCTATATGTCTCAGGCATAAAATCAGCTTCCTCCCCAGTTGTTGATGCATGTAATTTATAAAAGAGAGCAGCATTGTTTGTGTTTTTCAGTGTAGAGCTGCTTCACCCCATAGCATGGTCTTAAAACTAAAAGGTAAAAATAATGAAATGGAGGCTAATTAAAATGTTATTTGCTGCAACATTCCTTGAATTGTTTTGGTGCTTACTTTAGAAGAAACATAAAAGCAATACAGTGGTTACATTTAGTGTCCTTCACTTTTACAAGGGAGAAGGATTAATCTTCATATTATAGAACTATTACTGTTAGTGTTTAAATAAGACAAAGCACTGTGGCATGCAAAGCCACAATTTTAATTAAACCAAGTCTCCTGTATCATAAATATATGTCTGGCATGAGTAAAAAAACAAATCGCATGAAAGAAATCAGTAGAAAATTCAGTGAGTTACAATGATTTCAATCGTGGATAGACTTCCTGCCTTGATATACCAATATGAACTGTTTCAGACTGTCTCTCTCTCTCACACACACACACACACACACACACACACACACACACACACACACACACACACACACACACACACACACACACACACACACACACACACACGCATTGCATAGATGCATGTTACTGTTGTGATTTCATTCCTCACACTGAAGGTTAGGTTCTAACCATTCATATATATTTTTGTGCATTACGTCCACGAGGGAAAACCAATGCAACGAAGGAAATGCTACGTGTATATTATGTTAACATAATTTAAAAAATATATATATGTGTGTGTGTGTGTGTGTGTGTGTATATGTATATGTGTATATATATATATGTGTGTGTGTGTGTGTGTGTGTGTGTGTGTATATATGTATAAACAGCTTTTAAAATATATACATACCACATTACAAAATAAAACAAATAAAATAACAGTCCATACTGTGTCGTTGATTATTCGCTCACTTCAGCTTGACATACATTTCATTTTCAATCAATGAAAGTGGTCCACATGTCCTGGAAGACCTCAATGTCCCAGACAAATGGGAATAATTCTGAACAAATATTATTCAATTATGGACCTTATTTTCCCATGTTTTTGTGTCCATGTGGAGACAAGGTTTTTTGGTTTTGACCATGAGCCTTGGAGCCAGAAGCCATGAAACGGGCTGTAATGTAATTCCTCTGGCCTTTTCCACTAGAAGTGTTTGTTTTTGCCACTGACAGGCTCAGATTGTGACAATAAGTGTATTATTCAACTTCACCTTCAACTTCAACTCAAGAGTAAGATCTGTTCTGTTGAACCAGAAACAGCTGCTACATTGCTCTCACCAAAACCACCAGACTCCATTGACAGAAAGTCATTTTAGCACCATGAAACACACTTCATTCAAATGCTTTATTCCCACAATCAAATATTAGCTTTCACACTTGAATGCACATATTTTTTTACTATTCAAATATAAATTTGAATGTAGAACATTTTCTGACAGCCCTATAGCCCTGTCACCTATCAACTTCTGTCAGCAGGTCTGCCTCCCAACCAAAACCATTACGAGGTTGTCACTTATTGTAACAGTATACCTGCATCTTGAATTCTATTACATGAAATCAACAAGGTCATTGCTAAAAACACTACCTACCACCACCCACAGGCATGGAAGAGTATGATGCCATTACCAAATCCATACACACTCAACATGAGCTGCATGAAATCAATTCTTTGGTATAATTTAAGATTCATCTTTCTGGACCAATTAAGTGAAATTGGATAACTTCCCACAGCACACCTGATGATCTCTCATGGCACACTAATGTGCCGAGGCACAGTGGTTGAAAAAAGCAGCTTACACAACATTTCTGAGTATCCCACTTGCCTGCAGTTGCTCCACAATAAAAGCATTCCAGCGCTGTCTGTAAGTTTTATAAGAACAAACTATTAAATGAAGACTTGAAGCTAGGGATGCACATGGTTAACCGTTTAACCGTTAACCGATAACAGTAACTCTAACCAATTAATACTAACGGTCAATTTTGTTTTTAAGCTACGCAATTCAATCAACTCATGGGGGTAAAACGCGACTTGCAAGTACTAAGTTCGTGGCTATTACAACGGACTGCTGGACCGCGCTCACAACAGAGAGCTACGTGACAATTACACGTCACTATATCGATGAGTACTGGAAAGTTAATTCTGCCGTCCTGTTAACGCAGAGCATGCCAGGTAGACACACAGCTGATAACCTCACAGCTAAACTGGTTGATGCAGTGGAGACGTGGGGACTTAGTGGGAAAGTGTCCGCATGCGTCCACGACAACGCGCGCAACATCGTGGCAGCCAACTCTCCCGGTCGGGTCAGCTGGGACTCGATCCCCTGTTTTGCACATACACCGCAGCTGGCGGTAAATGACGGATTTAATGTGTTTGTGCATCGTGTGTGCATCGTCGGAATGACGGAATGTCGGAATGGCAGCATGGAAGGGCATTTAAAGCTTATCGGTTAACGGTTATTAATCGTTAAAGGGCGTCGGTTAACGGTCATAAAAAAAATCCAAAATGTGCATCCCTACTTGAAGCAGTTAACATGTATCTTCAAGAGGCAGACTGACAACGCTGTACACAACACACTATGCATTCTGTTAAAAATGGAAAAGTGGAACATCTTAGAACAAATTCTATTACATTAACATGTATTCATGTAATTAAGGACAGTATAGGATGAAGTGCATTTCATTTTCTGACAAAGCCTGTTCAGTTCATCAATTACAACATACAAACATCTGATTTCTAAATGAAACTGGAAAATATCACACCTTGCCTGGGCACAGAGAAACTCTTCTAAATGGGTAGATTCAATTTCAAATAGTTTTCACTGACACTGATTTGAAATACAGACCGTTTTATATACAGACATTATTAATTATTGCTGTCTTTTTCAGCACTATAACTCCATGTTGGAAAAATTTCTGAATTTTCTAGGGGATGAAAGTTTGCAAAGCTGCTAGTTTTGTAGGTCTGTTTCTTTATGCTGGGAAACTACCCTTTCACCCTACAGTGGTGTGATTAGGGGACAGCAGACACTAGGCTTAAAAAAGCAACCTTCAACCTAACTAAGACAAAAAACAGCCTTTGGGGGTGGACATGACACTTAGAACACTGCCATTAGTGCACTCAAACAAGCATCCACTGAAGCATGTACACGCAAAAACAAAAACAAAAAAAAAAAGCTGAGAGTTGAGAGCTCAGCTGACTAATGTCATGGGAATACATGTCAATGTGAGCACAGCACATAATGCTTTGGTGGATGATTGTGTGAGAAAGAATATATAAACAAACAAAAGAACAACTATATCATATGAAAATAAAACTGTTTAATCATATTTTGATAAATTAGATACAACAGCTATGACCACAGACAAACTGCTGAGGTTCTGCTCTCTCATCCAGCAATAAATGACAGCAAAGAAATCACTCTTAATCTTATTATCGTAGCTACAATTAAGGTTAAAAACTGTAAAGGAGACATGTCCTCACACTGTCATTTAACTATTTTCTGTGAGAATTGCAGAGTACTTCTTGTGAGCAGCATAAGTACCAATGTAAAATTTCTGGCACTTAACACCAGCCCATCCTTGGTACTTAGTATTCTTTTCTGAAACTGACTCATAAAATGTAATGATTATCAATGAATTTGATGTAGTACAACATTACATTGTTTCTAATTAACAGGTCTTCTGCAGGACAGCCTCCATATGCAGCTTGAACACACCAGGTAAGTGGGTCTGACAGAGGCTACTCTCAAGTTCAGGCAGCGCTCTTCCTTTACAATGCCTAATGCTCCTCCTTGTTTGCAAAGCTTGAACAGAAATGCACATGCAATATTTTTCAGTTTTTCCAACAAACTATCAGACTCTGTGCATACAGACACAAAGTCTTAAACAAACTTGCATCTTGCATCTGCCAATGTGGTTGCACTTCTGAGAGTTTGATGAAGTGATGAGCTCTCGCTAGCTTGCTGCTTCTCTCAGAGGACCTCTTTGATTTGACTGTGTGTGTGTGTGTCTGTGTGTGTGTGTGTGTGTGTGTGTGTGTGTGTGTGTGTGTGTGTGTGAGACAAAACATAGCAGCATAGTTTTTTCTGTTCATTTGGTTTTGGCACTGTGAACAACGCTTAGAATGGTATTAAAACCCTGATTTTTTCAAACCGTCTCTACATTTTGGCAATTTTCACGTGTTTTACAGTAGATTCCAATTTATTAACAAATTTTATGATTCCATTCGTTTTCCACAACACAGAAATGATAGGGCTCTATTAATAGAATCCACTGGATTGCTGAGGAAAACCCAAATTGTATGCTGAAGTCCAATGAAGACACTTAGATGTGAGAAAAATGAAGAAAAGGAGGAAATCATGAAGGTTTCTTTGCAGTGAAAATGCATGGGGCGCATGTTTAATCAAAACAAGCAAAAAAAGATAGCAAATTAGAACACAACAGCCCTAGAGTTTTGGAACACTGTATAAATGAAAAGTCGGCCCATGGGAATCCTTTTTAATTACATAAAAATAATGACAAATTTGCTTTCCCCAACATCAAATCAGATAAACCATTCTAATAGCAGGCCTGCTCTCGGAGATCAAGCCAAACAATTTATCAGTGATATGCGTAAACATCCAAGCAAATGCACTCCAGCTCCCAAGTGGGCAGCATAGTGATAGAGCAGGGGAGAGGTTGAGATGACTTCCACAGAAACGGAAAGTGTGAGAGAGAAGAAAAGGCGACAAATTGATAAATGGAAAAGAGTGGTGTTACAAGAGGACGGTGAAATTGAAAATGCAAACAGCGAGGTAGAATAAGAGACATTACAAAAACACCACTAGAGTGTTAATTTGGTAGAGGTATGAAGCTGCTCATGCACTATTAAAAAGCAGACTCCTGCAGGGATATTGAAACAAAAAAACACTCCACAAGCCTCTCCACATCACGCAGATGTGATGGTGCTGCAGGCACTACAATGTGAAGTGGCAGAGACAATGCACAAACAAAGCACCACAAAGGACTTCGGTACACAGAGGCCACCACTGTGGAAGTGAATTTACGTCAGTCAGTCCTTGACACATTACTGCTTTTGCCACTCTAAAATGCACTGTGAGACAGATCATGAGAGCCAATTACCAGGAGTCCGCATACATTTATGTTTCTGATTATAATAAAAAGAATGTTATGCTAATGTAACCAACTCTATTACAAGTAAGGCTGCAGTTATGGATAAAATGAGATTTTCTTGCTCAAAAGGGAGAGAAAAAAATTATCTTACAGTTCTTTATAAATTGGAAATATTAATTACATTGTCTTTTGTTTTATGGATACCGAATGTATAATATGATCGTGACTGCCACCTCAACTTTGGAAAACAGAAAGTATACATTCCTGGTTTTGTTTTTTGGACAGCTTACATCCAACAGTTTAACATCTATGGTGAAAACATAAACAGAGATGTCCAAAATCAGTGATGTTAATTTTATAAATGAAAGCTATGATGAAGTGTGTTCGTCAACAACCTTTTTTTTCCCTGACTAAAAATGTCATTAAACACTGTTAATGTATCAATATGCAATATTATTGACGAAAAGGGACAAAACTAAAATCTAGTTTGAAAAATAGAAACTTGAATTTGATTTGATTTGGCATCAAAATAAATCTGAATATATTACTTAAATTGACACCATCAGACCATGAGACCTGTCACTTTCTGCAAAGCTGCATTCCTTATCATTCAACCTGTGTTTTTCATTAGATAAATGTGTTTGTTCCACCTCAGCTTGCTGGTGTTGCTGCTCTGTTCTCCTTTACAACAGCTGGGCTCTGCATTGCAGCATTTCACTGTACACGCAAGTGAAAAGTAGAGCGTGTACACGTGAAAAATGATTTGGCCATACCAGTGAGTGACTTTGTGAGTAACTTGATAACACTCTAAAACAAACTTGTGTGTTGTCTGCAGTCTGTTTGTGAGGGAAGAACCCCCCCCTGTAACACCACTGTACAATCAGAGGGAGAAGAGTGCTCCTGTAGAGTTCACCACACCAACAGTGACATGCCTTGTCTTTAGCTCACATCAATTTCAGAAGTTTTGTTCTCCCAATTAAAATTTCATTCATATTCCATCAATGATTTCAGCTCATAAAGAACAACCTTATAAAAAAAATGTTTGAGCAATGACCATTTGGATAAAGCAGCACATGAAAAATAAGAATAATGTCAAATCAAGTAGGCTACAACTGTCATTTCAATGTGTCAGATATGTATTTAAATCAATATCTACGTCAGGATTGCTCAATTAATACTACTTCTTGTTTAAAATATATTAGCATAATTACTTTATTTTTTCAATTCACCTCAACTGCAGTTACAAAAACTACTCTATCATTCATGGCCTCCACCCAATTAAACAACAGTTCAGAGCCACAGTGTCAAGCATCATGTTTCACCTGTAAGACTCAATATTCAGTGCCTTTGAGTTACATCTCAATCGCTAATTCTAAGACAGCAATGGATTGTTACCAGCTTGCGATGCTGTTATTATGTTCTGCTCTGTGTACAAGGATGTAGTGAAAAAAGAACTGAAAAATTAGGTTCAAATCAGGGGTCCCTGAAGTGATGACCTGATCACTGTATTTCATGGCGGGGACACACAGAAAGTGAAAGCATCATAAAGTGGCGCATGCTGCCGTTCGACGCAAATGTTAACCAATTAACATGGCTTGTTCAGACACAGCGAGCCATGGAGCTCACGATCTGCAGCGATAGTTTCAGCATCTGTTCTATTTTCTGCGTGTGCTCTGAGCATATCAGGCAAGAAAACCCACTCCGTATCTATGAGAACCATGTAAATGAAATATATGATATAAATGATCTTATTCTGATACATGAGGAAATATACACCATATCAGCTGTTGTGGGCTCTTCATACCTATATCACATGACTCTTTTCCAGAAGAAAACAAAAGGAATCAGCCTGTAAAACTCTAACCCTATCAATGAGCCAAGTTCACAAAGACACTGTACATGAACAAAACATAAATGCTGCTCTCTGGTAAAACAGGAGCTTCCAGCCACCCAGCAGTGGTAGTAATGTGAGAGCAGACAACACAACCAAGGGGAAACAAGCAAGATGTGTGTTGACCAAATTTCTTGACCCATAAAGTTGTAAAACTTGACAACTGCTGTACCATGTTTTAAGTAATTTGCTGTGTCTGAAAAGGAGAGCAAGACCAAGGCTATAGTAATCTAGTAGCAGCCTTTGAGTTTTGGAGTATCTTTGTCAGTGACTAGTAAAAATATATGCACTATTTGAATAGTGTTGTTTTTTTTTTCACTAGATTCATTCCTGTTTGAGTGAAAGTTGCGCAGTAAAATTGTCAGCGTTCCACTATTGTAGTTTAAAGATTACTGCTGCATTAATGTGTATGTTGCATTTTACTACAGTAGATGTTTCAAGCTGAGCTAATTTTACCTACCTGATATGCTGCTGGATAGTTTAATCTACAGCACTGCATCACATTTTATCAGATCGTCATGTTTGTAACACTGTCCTGTGAGAACTACTTATCCCTAAAAAATAAATCTATTTTTAACAGGCTGAGAAAGAACTTTGTGACAATACATTTCCAAGGTAACCCAAGAGGGTTTTTTAAATTAAGTTTATCTATCTTAAGAAGTAGGAGAATTTTCTCAACCCATAAAGGAGATGCAATAATGATACATGTTTTTTCCATGGGACAGGAAGGGCATGAAAATATTTCATCTGAGAGAGAACTCATAACTAAAGTTGTGAGAGAAATGTAATGATGTAAAAAGTGAAATATCTGTCTCTGAGATTGAGCTATGGTGGTGTTGTGATGAAAATACAATGATGGAAAAGAAAGACAAAAACACAATGCTACTGACAATGTTCAGGGAACACTCTGTGAGGAGCAGTCACTTTTCCCTGCCTCAGCATTCTTGTCGTGTTTTCAGGAAAAATTAGCTTTTGCCATCGTACCAGCCAAGTGCCCATAGCATATAATAGAAGTAAAAATGACTATATACAAATATGAAACGAAGTGCCCAATTTAAAGCAAGTCCTTGTGTGGGTACTTCTTGTACAACTACTTGTCATTGCCATGGCTTCCTCTGGCAATGGATAATGCTCCTGGTACCTCTCTAATATCTTGCTGCATTTGCTATGCAACGTCTCCCAATCTGTTTTCTGTCACAATGACTGCCTTACACCCATGTGTTACTTTGGTGACATGCTCTATAATGCCAATGTCTATAATGCACTATAAACATATTAATAATGCATTATAATCCTCTGACAGCCCTGTATAATTATAGTTAGAAGAACTCAAAAATATCCACAATGATTTATAACAATGATCATTATATATAAAACTTTTATTTGGAGTATTATAATTTTCCTAGTTGCAATACATTATAACTGTTGTAAGGTTGTAAGGTTGACTGCTTTGGGGTAGCAGCGGCCAGTGGTCCATGTGGGGAGTGCTATCCCAATTAAATTCATTCCACCACCTACCACTACATCAAATTGAACACTTTAAAGTTCACTTAAATTTTTTTTTTTAACTATTTATCAGTTATTTTTTCAAGTATTTCTCAATTACTTTTTCAAACATGAACCACTCTTCACATCGCATAAATTAGATTCACCACACTGCATTTATTAAATAGAGAATAAATCTCTTTTAAAGCTGGTTCTCCTGTTGCTCTCATCCTTTCCTTCTTCCACACAGTGGTGAAGAACACGAGGAGCCTGTGCCAGGAGTTTTCATTAAAACAAAAGTGTGACTGGCATGTTAACTGCATGCCAAATTAATCAGTACGCAAGGTAAAATTACCTGCGAAACTGCTATATGATTGGTTGATGACAAGCGATGTAGCATTTAAAAGGCTATTTTTTAACCACAGTATGGCACAGTGCTCACTCCACAAAAAATGGGCCAAGGCCTAGTTTGACTTGACTTGTCTCTCCTCTGCTCTCCATGTGCGTGGAGGGGCCAATCTCGCAGGGGACATCAATGGTCGTGTAAAATGTTGGCAGCTCATGCCACTGCACAATGAATATAGCGGAAACATCGGCGGCTGCGCTTTCATCACGTCAAGACTTTCCCAGGCAACGACACAGAGGCTGACTCATGTTTCAGAGCAGCAGTGCACAGAAGCAAATCACTGAATGGATGGATATTTGGTGTTATTTTTGGCATTAAAAAAAGAAAGGGTTCATATTGGCTTCCCAGAGAGAAAGAGAGAGAGGGAGGAGGTGTGGGGGTGGGGTGGCTATTGGTTAGCCAAAGCCAATCAAATGTCAAGACTGTCATCATTTAAGCCACCAAACCTTTTAAGGAAGCATATGACAACCAGTGGTGCAATTCTGCAAGATGCACAACGTGAAGTTGATCTTCCAAGTAACAACATAGAGGGAGTTGTATGGCCGTCAGTACGTTTCACAAAGACACAAGCAAACTAGAATTAGCGCCATGTGATCATATGTTGCCGCCAACCAGTCAAGTTTCAAGGAATTTCATAAAAGATATTAAGTGTATTTTTGACATATATGATTCCAGAATACTTTTCAGTGAGAAACATGTTGTCTTCACTTAGAGGCTATTTTTACAGAGGAAAAATATTTTACTATTTATACTATTTATTTATACTGACTGATAGAGAGCTTTATCACATGGTGTAACAACAATCACCTGAAGCTCAACATCAAGAAAACCATTGAACTTGTGGTGGAATACAATGCTTGAAATGTGGATGCTGCTGCAAAGAAGCTACAAATTGGATGCTTCACACACATCTTGAATCCAGCAGCACCGAAGATCTATATAATCACCACAGCTAAAGCGGCCACCTGAGATTAGTGTCACCAATTCAGTATCTGATCAAATGTGAAATATGGACACAATCTGCCCTTCTGTTCCTGAGTTATGGTGTTGAATAGTGGGGGGTGTTGCAGAGCACTATGATGCAGTATCCAAAAAACATGAAATACGGTCACAATCTCTCCTTCTGTTCCTGAGTTATGGATGAATACTGGCAAGAAAAGTGTTTTCGCAGATGTCACAGTGAAGTTGACCTTTGACCATTTGGATATAAAATGGCATCACTTCATTTTATCCTATGAGATATTTGTCTGAGTTGACCACCAAATTCTAATCAGTTCCTCCTTGAGTCCAAGTGAAAGCTTGTGCCAGATATAATGAAATTCATATAGCACAGCAAAAATAGGTCATATAAAAAGATATTGTGCAACCATAACTGGAGACACTATTTTCAAAAATAATTTAAGCTGTTGAAATGAGGTACTAGGTTTGTTTGCCAGGCTGCTTATTAAAAAAAAGGTAATGGAAAGTATCTATCTATGTGGCTAGAAACACCTGACCCAATGAATATTATCTTATTTTATTTTTAGTTTGTCTTTGCACAACAAAAACCAATGTAGGAAAACACAACATCCAAAGAAAAGAAGCAAATTGTGGAGCTGACTTCAGAAAATTCCCAGAGGCTTATAGAAGGAAATATCCCCTCAGTACACATTGTAAGCAAATACAAAAGTCATATAATCCCAAAAACATTAACAAACAAGAGCAAACAACCATCAGATCACAGATCAAAGAGAGAGAGAGAGAGAGAGAGAGAGAGAGAGAGAGAGAGAGAGAGAGAGAAATTAAAATTCTTTAAGTAGAAGTAGACTGAGATGCAATTTGAATATACCTATTCCATAGCTGAGGCCCTTTGCATGTAATAGAAAACTTGACAGGGCCTTTGACAGGGCTGAAAAGAGGTGCTCAGTGATCAGCCCTGCTGCGAAATGTGGCAATTCTGCAAAAATTAAGCATAACGCAAGTCAGGCAGGCCACAGAGGTCAAGCTCGTGTCGATCCCTGTCCATGATGAGGATCCATGGCAGATTGACTGCGTCATGTATTCTCAGCAGGTATCCGAAGCAGAGGAAGCCAATTCAAAAGAGAACGCTGTCCCCATTTGCCAAAGTCCTCATCTGGCAAGTAAAACTCTCATTACTCCCAGAATCAGCAAATAGCCAGTGTCCAAACTCCTGGAAGCCTCGTTCAGGAGTAACATTCAGGCTCCAGTCGGAGCTTACTCATGAAGAGCATTTTTCATTATACTAGGGACACATCCACATTGAACAACCAACTGCCTACAATTCCAAACATGGTAGAGTCTCAACCCCAGCAGCCAGCTCTGTGGACCTGGAGGATGACCCCATCTTGTCAGCACTGTCCAACATTCAATCATAGCTCGCCAGCATGAACTACAGGTTTCAAGCCCTGGAGTCTGGTTCAGCACCTCCCGGATTGCCTCCCTCCATGCCTCCCTCCATGCCTCATCCTCAACTGCAGGGCCGATACCTGCAACGGACAACGATGACATCACGCCAGCAACCACCAATGGCATCACAATCCCAAGGAGATCGTTGGGAACTGCAGTCCCAATTTCAACTAGGGTGCTATTCCTTCCACCTGCAGCTGCAATTTCCCCCAATCTGAGAAGCCAGATTCTTGCAGGTAATGACAGCAGTCTGGTAAAAAATCTTGCTGTGCTCAGAGATAAGTGACAGAAGTATTGTGAATTGTGGAGATGGATCAGATATGCTGAAGGATAGCCGCCCCAGGTTTTCTCAAAACTCTAACGTGCCCGCCTGGCACCCTTCCCTCTGTGTTATGCTTCAGTTGATCATGTTATTACATTTATAAAGAAAAAAGGGAGGGGCGTGTGGCTAGCCAAGGCAGCTATCAGAGATGCTTTAGAGAACACGTCAAAGTCATTCCACAAAGGGTCGAGTGGCTGAAGGTTTTTTTTCCAACCAAGCAGCAGCACACCAGACTTGACTCATTTCATTAGCTGATCTCAGTCTTCAGACAACTGATTGGTCAGACTGCGAGCTCTTGATTGGTTGGAGGAAAAACCTGCAGCCACATGGCCCTTTGTGGAATGAGTCTGACATGCCTGCTTTAGAGTAATGCCTTTACACCGTTTGCAGTGGCATCTTTTTGGCGTTAGATGGAGAGGCATGTTGAATTTCTCACTCAGACTTCGTTTGGGTTGTTGCAGCACCCTTAACATATTTGATACCTTTAAATTCATCACTATAGATTTAAATCAAAAGCTAACAACATCATCTGTAAGCAACCTATTCTGTGGGCTTCCACCAGATCACTACCCCACGCATCCCCTCCACATAGGAGCAGCACCGACTGCAGCATCTGTAGCTCCCTTTCTGACTCTCCAGGCAATGGGACGCTGGTTATCAGCTGCCTACAAACGTCATCTCTGGCCTGAAGCACAAGACATATTCCATGTTCAAAAAGTTGCTAATCTGTTCCAATAAATGTTATGTCTTTTTTTTTTTTTTTGCAAAATACAAAGCCTCAGAAGGTGGATGGGATATATCGTTCCCTAAATGACATAGCAATATATGAATGGAATATCACAGAAATTATTAGTAATTGTGTTTTTCACAGTTCCTAAAGTGAATGGAGAGAAAAAAACTATGCTGTTATGTTTTGGTCTCTCTCTCTCTCTCTCTCTCTCTCTCTCTCTCTCTCTCTCTCTCTCTCTCTCTCTCTTATGTTTTTCCATTATAGGCTCACATCTTTCATTGACTGTGTCACAGGATGCAGGTCAGACATCACAGCTGACAGTTGAGGGTGTGGTGGAGATATAGAGCGTCACACACAAGAAGAAAAAATGTCTTATGGGTCAAACCACTACAGCACTGCAGGGATTTTCCTGCATCTAAATCTCTTGAGGTGTTGCCCAGTCCTGGAGTGGCCTCTATTGTCAGTACTTTCCAAAGACAACAGAGAATGTGTTTAATGAGGACGACCATCATGGAATATGTTTCCCTCTATTGCCTGGCACTTGTGTTAGGGGAATACTTAATCCTTGCTTCTGTTGTATCAGAGGGCTTCTCTCATGAGCACTGTAGGCTGACTTGTAAATCTATGCACTCACACACTNCACACACACACACACACACACACACACACACACACACACACTCTCTTTCTCTCTCACACACACACTCTCTCTCTCACACACACACACACACACACACACACACACACACACACACACGCACACACACACACTCTCTTTCACTCTCACACACACACTCTCTCTCTCACACACACACACACACACACACACACAGATGAACACACACTCTGGACAATGGCTCTTTCTTGCAGTCAGCACAGCTTGCTGTTTAATTAGCAACTGAGCATAACATTTTTTGCCTGCTTATCTGAATGACTGACTTTTCTTGATCACTGGGATAGCACTGACTGACTGAAAGAAATAGCTTTGATGTAGTGAACCACTTTTGCCATGCTGCTGTAGCTCAGCTTGCTACATTTCTCTGGGGGTAGCTTCGGTGTAGCGAAGAACAAAGTTGGCACCCCTAACTAAGATTGAATTCTAAAAAGTAGCTGTACCACGACAATACATTATTGTATTGTTAAAAACATGCATGTAACTGTGCACTCAGAAAATTAAGACAAAACTTAAAATTGTAATGTGCTCAGTTCATCACATGGTGTGTCGCAGACATTTCTTCTTTTCTTCAGTCATTTGTTATTACAAAGGATCTGTGCTAATGCAGGAGAAACACTGTCGTTTTAGCACAATTTTAGATGAATAGTTGTTTACAAGTTTCTCAAGACGCATCATGGCACGTGGTGGAAGTGGTAGTTTGGGGTGTTAAGATGAAGAGATATTTATTGACACACTTGCACCCACAAGACCGTAAATACCCAGCCACTGTCTCCTAGCAAGCAAAAGTGTGACACGATGAGCAGTCAAGAGAGTGAATACCAGCTTTGTGTGAGAGCATATGCTGGAGGAGTTTTTTTTTTTTTTAAAGAGGGCAAAAGTGAAAAGAGAGGAAAAGAATTCAGTCTCCCTCAAGCCTGTTCCTGTGGTTCTGCAGTTAGTGACACCTCAGGAAGAGGAGGAGAGAGAGAGGGTGGGGGCAGTGTGTCAGTTGACTGTGGTGCACAAACAGACACACAGACACAATCAGCCCTTTGAGTTAGTGCTCTCAACCAGCAACTAAAATGAGATTAGTGAGGACAGAGACTTAACAATCCTTTTTTAAATGATCATCAAAACGGATGTCAGAATAAATCTAAAGACCTACATTCTTGGATACATCACTGGTCTCCAATGGCCTTCAATCTTGTTTTGCATGTTAAATTTGAGGAAAATTTGGGACATTTTTACATGGTTCATGATAAAAATGTCTTTGGCATTTTTCTACTGTAATTTCTTGTCATTGTCATGTGACAATACTGACATAATGTATATGTGTTATAGTCTAATAACACCCTATGCCAGTGACTTTGTTCACCTCTGTCAAGCCTGAAACATGCTCGTTTCCATAAAAGTCAGCCATGATGGATTGGAACATATTTTTTGACATTTCCTAAACTGTATGTCTGATTGCTACCAAATTGTCTGTCCATCATCATTGAACCAAGCCTATCAAAAGATACAAAAAGCATATTGAGAAAAGCTTGTTTTTAGTTGTCAAGATATTGCCTATTGAGATTCAAAAGAGCATGGCTCAGCACAAAAATAGACCTAAGTCAACAACCGTTGGGCCAATCATCACAAAAACGAAGGATATGTTCACATAAGTACCTTAAAAGTTTCAACTAAATTGACCACTATGAGACAAATGCAGCTAGGATTATCGCGTTTGTACGCCTCCGCCATACAGTCAGACTTTCAAGGAATTTAATCAAAAGGTATTAAATGTATTTTTAGCAAAATGAAGTTATCACTATATTGACATGTATGATTATTTCCAGTGAGAAACATGCTGTCTTCACTTAGAGACTATTTTTACAGAGTACAGAGGACTGATAGAGAGCTTCATCACACGGTGTTACAACAATCACCTGAAGCTCAACATCAACAAAACCAATGAGCTTGTGGTGGAATACAATGCTTGAAATGTGGATGCTGCTGCAAAGAAGCTACAAATTGGATGCTTCACACACATCTTCAATCCAGCAGCACTGAAGATCTATATACCTCAAGGCATCCTGAGATAACACATTCACGAGAACAGGACAGAGAGATGGAAAAAACTCAAAAACATAACACTGCCCACCCCCTCTTTTATTTTGTCTACTGAAGTATAAAAAGGTGAAACTAGGAGGAGAAGACTTGATAAAGTAGCTGAAGCAGTAGAAGTAAGCCAAGCTTCAGTTAAAAATAAAGAGGTAAGATCATGTTCAGAAATAAAATCATTATTACAAAACATCTTGCTTCAGAGGGATCTAATATTCAGAATAATGGCTGTAGGCAAACTGAAAAAAATAATTTAATTTGTTTTTGCCAATGCAAAATGATGCAATTTCAATGTAAAACTAAATGTAATCAATTAAATTATGTGTTGTAGTAATGACAGTTTCAGCAATCTGATTGACCTAATTTATTTGATTCACCAATGGAAATTTTTACTCATTTTTACTTGGCGAGTGGAAAGGGCTAACTTTGGACCCTGCATCTATTACAGTGAGTTTATAAAAATGTCCATTTTAAGACAAAAAAAAGAAATTTAGAAATGACATAAGACACTTGACTTATAATGACACGATGAACACTTCAAACTAAGCTCTGAGAATACTTGCAGCAATAGTGCGCACAAATACCACACGTCAACATGCATGGACTAACTGCATGACTCCCTCAAAAGCACTTATGCAGAGGGAGACAGATGCAATCATTGCAAACCAGATACCATGAGTCACTGCTTCAGTTCCCTTGACACAAGACACTCACAAGGCACAGCACTTCAAAGGACGACATATAATCAAATAGGCTATATCCCAGTTGGTTAAATAAAAATCTGAAATCTATGGCTGTATTCATATTCTTTGTGCAAGGTTTACGGCACTGTTGTATCTAGAACAGTAGTGGACACAGAGTTCAGATGGCTGCGCTTTTCTTATCAGTGTCATAAAGTTGCACTTTGTAGCAACTTCCATTTTACAAAGACATATATCATTTATGTATGGTAATAAGTAATCTATAATCAAATATCTCAACTATCATTCCTTTTGAGTTTCACATACAGAAACTCTCAGCAGGCTATTATCAAAATTCAAAGGGAGTTTTTTTTTCCTCTGAAGAACACTCACTGTGATAGTGATGACGGTGTATCGTTGCTGTGGTTCCTTGTAACATAGCAACTAAGTGACTTATTCGGTACATTTTCCATAGAACAGCTGCAGACCCCCGACCAAGGCTTTGAGATCAACCAAGGGCAGCGGAGCCCCCAGTGAAACCACTGGTGGGGATGAAAAGGAATGGGCTCGCACACACCAACACACAATGCTACACACAAGTATGCACACATACTGTACACACATACAGTGGGCATTCTGCTTTTTGATGTGTACTGGCTGTAACAAGAAGAGGGATGTTTGTCTTACCTTATTCTGAAGCAATGGTAAGGTTTGTCTGATGACGACAACTGGTGTCTAGATATTCAGTGCTGTCTTAAAAGAAACAAAAGACATGTTCAGAGCCTAAAGTTGAGGATCATCTAGCAAGCAATACTCTTATTTTAATCTCTGAATGAGGACAGACAACTGTTTGAGTCAAAATAGAAGATATCCAAAAAAATAAATCAAAAATTAAATAAGGGTGTTTGGGTACTTGGCTGTTCTTATAGGCATGAAGAAATCCATCATATTTAATTTTCTACAAAACATGCAAAGATGTGCGTATGTGTGTGTATAGGTGGTAGAGCACAGAAGGTCATGACACACACAGGCCTTTTTTATGTTTATATGAACTCTATGTGGCACATCTCCCCCCTCCCAGCAGGGAATAAGTGTCATGCAAACGATGAGATGAGAGGAAAGGAATAAAGCCGTCAAGGAATGAAAGTGTGGCATCTTCAGCATGATTAGGTATTCACCCCCAGACAAGCCAAATCAGAGGTAATAGGGAAGACATCAATGTAGTGAGCAAAGACAAATGAAAGCAGAGAGGAAAGAGATGTTGAGAGGAGAAAACCTCAGACTCACAGCTCATTTGATTGCAGTGAACACATTTTTCTATCTACTATGACGTACGCATGCACACTCATTAATACACTACATGATACTCTTTCTGCAAACCAATGCAGATGGACATTGCCTTCTACTTTAATTAAGTCAATCCATTTTAACGCCAACTGTTGCTGCACACTCCTCCACATATGCAGGCACTTGAAATGTGGATTAGCTCATGTACCAACATCCCTCCTCTCCATCAGAGGGTGAAATGACATGATATCTCTGTTCCTGTCAGAGCTTAAAAACTTGCACTAGGCCTCTGCTGTGCTTTCAATTGATCTCACTTTCACCATTTCATCTTTTGTGCCTAACCTCAACCCACAATCTGGTGGGTTTTAAAAAAATATTCTTGTTATAAAGAAATCTTGCAAGCAGAATATAAGCCATTACTGATTATTTTTAAACTAAGTAATGTGGTCTTGTTATATTTTGTTACTTGAGTAAAGAAAAATTGGGATTTGACTTCCAAATGGCGTCTTCACCTTGGCTAGGTCACTGCTGAAGCAATAACATTATACAGAGATGCTCATTTTAAAAAACAGCTAATGTTGTGATGCTATTATAGATATAGTGGATACTGCAGTAAGCTAGTTCCAACTGACAATCATATCAACTAAGGGTGGGGGGCATAACTGTTTTGTCACGATTGTGAGAGTCACCTTCTACCACGACACTGCAATACTGTCATTACCATGGTACATTTTTAACATATTAAAAATACTGTGCTTTAATGTGGCTGTGATAACATGCAGGTCCTGGGCTACGCACACAGAACTGGAGTTATATCCAATAACTAATACTGTTTTACTACTATTTTCCTAACTGCCAATTTCTCTGTTGTTGGCTACAGGAACAAACACAATAGTCTTCATCTGCTCACATCCAAGGAAGTGAGGACCCAACAGATTAACTTGATGGAAATGTTCCAACAACAACAACAACAAGAAGTAGGAAGCTCTTATTTACATGTGTACGCTGATTATTTTATGTCAGACTTCTTTGAGGGCCAATACAAAGCAGGATTTGCTACTTGGAACCTGTGATTTTTCACATTTTTATGTTGCTTTTTTATTTACTTTATTGGTTAGCCTGTTAAATTTGCTGTTAGCACGTTCTGCAGCTAATGTGGCTCGTAGCATCTATTATGAACCCACACGCTGGAGCAGTGTTGTAGTATTTAATATTGAGGGACAGTCGAGAAACTGAGTGGACATTAAGCCTCATTTGAAGCCGATTAAATAACCAGAGTAGTAGCTTGGACACAGGAAAATGTTTTTTCACATTGCTTCTTGTGTTGTCTCACATAGCCAGAACTTAATCTCCACACTTCATACTGCAACCCAAGCTCAGCTGGTTTTGTTGTTACAGGAAAGCCCCCTCTGCTGCATGCCATGTTGGTGTGTGTGTCTGCTGCTGCCGTGTGTAAATGCACTTGATCAACATGTCCTATGGTACACTGTCTGTTGTACTTGTATACTTTAGGTTTCTGCCAAATAATGCTGCTGAGATGCCTAATCCTACCCCTTGTCTAACTCTGACAATGAATCACATTACGTTACACATATAGGCCTATACCTCATTTTAATTCCTATTAAGAGTCAATAAATAACCCTTTCAGTTTTATGTAATACCAAGACAATACCGTTACTGTGAAAAACAAAACAAAACAAAAAAAATACTGTGATATAAATTCTAGGTCATATCACCAACCCCTAATACCAACTATCTATGACTGAGGAGACAATTGCAGATGGCCATTGACCCTGCCTATATGTAAAACGTATTTATAAAATGTCTAAAAATCCTATGAGTCTGCTGCAGAATACAAAATCAAACAGACTAAGCTCTGACCTTTGCTGTACCTTTGAACATATGACAGGGGGCTCCTCTGTCACAGCTTCAGTTATCTCTCAGCTCTATCTGCTTTGCTACCATTTACTGCTGTACAGTCACATTTGGGAAAAAAATAATGAGCATGTTAAGGTTAATCAGCATGAGTCATGCTGCCTCTTGATCAACCAATAGACACATTCAGCTTATGCAATCCAATACAAACAGAAGGTTTGTGCTGCTTTGTGAAGGAAGTTAACATTATTGAAATGCTCAAATTCTGATTCTAAAATATAAATATCTCTAGTACATGAACTGAACTAAGCTTGTTGATAAGATAAACAAGATGAGCTAGGCTTTATCTTTGAGATAAGGTCATCCAGAGCCACCATGTAAGCTAGTTACATGCATTTCCCACACTTTGAGATGTTGATCTCACACTGAACTAGGAGTCTGCATCAGTTTGTTGTACATCAATTATACACTGTGGTAGGCTGCTCAAGGGATTTGTTGTTATCAATAAGGTGGTTGAGATAGCAACATTAACAAAGGTTGGGTGGGACTTAAGATAAGTCAATTACTATAAACATCTGATTAAATGTTCTTGAAGACATAGATTCCCGCTATATTGTCCATATTTTGTTTTCATACCACACAAGACTATTTAGAACTACTGTGTATAAGAATAGAAGATGTATGGTTGAGAAAGCCTTCCTGTACGTCTTTTCTATCTGTTTGGCTGTGATTTTGTCTGGTCTGATCATACTCAAAGTATTGGTTAAGGATGTACACACTAGACGCTGTCATATGTCAGTGCTTTTGAAAAACAATCAAGCAGCAGCAAAACCCCTCAGGAAGCTTATCTCAAGGATTTATACTGCCAGTAGTTCTGCACACAGCAAGTAAATGTATATCTACAGATTTATAGGGTGAGGAGGGAAATTACATTTGGCAGAAAGAGAGCCCTGCAGAAGACTTAACTCATATGAAATATACCTTCACTACTGCTGTATCCATGGAAGAAATAACTAATTTTTATGTCTCTATACCTGAGGAAAAAAGCATATGCTACCACAAAAATGAGAATAATACTATCACCATCATGTTACTCAGTTGTACACCCACATATCTGTAGATGTGCTCATGTATTTGGCTGATTAACCTCAGTTGGACATTTCCTAGAGAAGATCAGTCATTTGACTGTCGACAGCAGAGGTTGAGACGACCCTCCTCGGGCCTAATGAAATCCACTTTAATTTTTGTGTTTTATGATTATAGCACATTTTGTCCTCAGAAAGAGGGTCTAAGCATGTGGGGGATGAATGAAACTTCAACAATCCAAGATATTCAAACTGTAATGAACACCAATGATGTAACACAGTTTGTTTAATCAAAGAGAACTGCAGGACAGCCTCCATATGGAGCTCGAACACAGTGGGTAAGTGGGTCTGATGGAGGCTATTCTCACATTCAGGCAATGCTCCTCCCATTTACAATGCGTGAGCAGAAACGGACCTTGCTTTTTTATTTTTTTTACAACAGAATATCTGACTGTGCAAACTGCATAGTCTTTTCCTGTTCATTCCACTTCGGTGCTATGAAAAAAATCCTGATTTTTATGAACCGTATCCACGTTTTGGCAATTTCCACAACATTCTGTGTTTTACAGTTGGTCCCATTTTTATTATCAAGTTCCATGATTCTGTCGGTGTTTCCTGCATCACAGAAATGATACGCCCCTAAACCCTCCTACTTTACCATCAGCCGAGTACAGCTGAATTCAATACACTAAGAAATAGGGCATTTAAATAGCTGGCCTTAACATAAAAAAGAATCAAAATTGAATACCATTTGGAGCACATTTGTGAATTTTCCCCTTACCCAGTATTATAGCCCCAATGTTTGCCATTTAGGAGCTTGTTGGTACCTGTCCAAAGAGACATATTACACTTTAAGCTTGACCTCTGAGTACCTGTGCATTCGGGTTATTGAACTTCAACAGCTCTGCGTGCAATTTCAGTTCTGTGGGGACTAATAGCAGCAGTTGCAATTTCATCTACCAGTAAGCTTTCTATCCAGGCTGTAGGCTGTCTTCATATATTTTGGATTTTATGTGTTATAGGCTGGGAAATGTGTTGTCTATTACAAGACACCTGGTATGACTTGGCACCTGTCGACAAAGCAGAGTAGTGTACTATGAGTATGACATTTCACCTGATGTTGTTTATTAAATCATTTTGTCTAACAGTGACCATTAAAAGCACTTTTAAATCCTGTATCTGCTTTTCTGCCATGTCAAACTCATCCTCACAAGATCCTTCACAGCAGTGTTTTATTCCAATCATGCCATGTGGTGCACTTTTCTGATTTTAATTTTAGGCGTCATAATGAAATTTTCATTATTTATGCTTATGTGGCAGCTGCAATAGAACCCACACAGATGGCCCTATGCAGGGGAAACACTGATGTCAGTGTTGATTCTTGAATCTCCTAAGTCACTTTTACCAAATGTGACTTTTGAGTTTTTCTATTTCAACATCAGTTCCAACACATTACTGAATTATTAAATCACTTCAAAAACAGTTGGCTTGCATGTTCATTTTTATTTAATTTAATTTAATTTATTAAATAATGCTCAGAATATGATTACACAGTGATTTTATACTGTTTGTATGAACTGAAACAAGTGTAAAACTGAAAGAGAGGGGAAACGCAAGAAAGATGTGCTTTGGGAAATGGCTGACTAAAACTTTTGGTCAAAGGTGATCACCTCTTTGTTCAGGTCAAGGGTCATCCACCAATTCACCAGTCAATTTTGCTGAAAGGTAGGTTTGCTGCTACATTATAAAGTAATCATTTCAGCTCTAAGCTCTCTTTTTCATTCCCCTGGTATAATCTGCAGTTACATCACTATGGCTGATATTTAAAACATTTTTTTATGATCAGATGATGTGTTTAAAGCTGCAGTAGGTAACTTGTATAAAAGTAATTTTTTGACATATTTGCTAAAACTGTCCCTATGCCCACACAGCAGTAAAAAAACGGCTCCATTGGCCCCACCTACTGCTCCTACTGTGATTTGCAAGAATCCACCACGCCGACACAAAACAACCAATCAGAAACAGAGGAGCGTCTGGGTGAGTGTCTGACATCTGTCAATCACTACTCACACATGCTGCGAACCGCCCCCTCCCTCTACTCATGCTGCCGGCTGCCGCTCAGTCAAACAGCTCTGTTAGCGGCGTCAGGAGGCTAGCGAAAGCTATGGCGGAGCAACAGCCACCTGCAAAGGAGAAACTGTCCATACCACCACTGCCAACAACAGCATAAATGGCTAAGACAACAAATAACCATATGCTAATATGGTGATTGTTAAAGTAAAACACTCTGCAGCGCATACGATATGTTAGCGACTGGGCAGAGCTATCTTGTTTCCGATGCTAAGGCTAACATTACTGGTTGTCACGGCAGCCACACAGACGCCGCAGGGAGGAGGGGCTTGGAGGCAGGGCATGAGTGCAGCGGAGAGGGAGGGGATGTGACAAGGAACTTGTGTTGGTTCAAATTTTCAGGCTAAGTCTGCTCTCTTCTTGATCTTACCTACTGCAGCTTTAATGAGATGGCTTCACTATATGGAGGAAACGTAAGGAAAGCTGATGTGAGTAGGTAAAGATGGGCTTTCCATCACAAAGACTCACTGTGGACATCACTATATGCCAGTTCAGTAGACATGGCCCAACCCTAAGTGGCAACCATCCAATGAGCACTGTTTACAGCATATTTTGGGAATACAGAAGAGGCCAAATTTTCACAAAACTGGCACATTTTGAGCATTGGTACACCTTCAAAAACAATTCCTTGTTCGTTTATGAAGTGTGAACCGGTTTAAGATACAACTTTGTTCAAAGTGAAACAACTCTAGAACTTCTCTGTCCTTTGTCATGACCCCTTAAGCTCAGAAAAGTTGGGTCAAGACTCAAAACCTTTTTCTTTTTTTTCTCTCAATACAATTTCAGTCAAGCTGAAACTGCTACAAAAAGACATAGAAGTCAGACATATGGCACTATGAGAAAGTTGTTCGTCTACACACAATAGTTTGATATTGTGACATCATTCTTTCAGAATATCAGAGTTTCTTTCCTCAGTTCCTTTCAGCCAAATGCAGTTTTATGTGACACAAATTTCCAATAACTTGTCATTTTAAGGCATGAAGTATACTGCATTAGAAGAAGAGGCAGAAGGGAACTCCAAAACAGACAGATCTATAGGAAAGACAAAAAAAAAAAAACACTGGTCAAGGAGCAGTGATAAAATGTTGGGAGATGTGAAAGCAAGGCTCACAGACAACGGGAGACACTGGACTGTAAGATCTCTCAGATGAGCTTTGTGAGGCCAGAACTCAATCACCTATATCCTCCTCCACCAGTCTATGATTAAATCAGACAGTGTTCACTAGCCAAGACTGTTTTTAAGATGATAAATCCACTTTAGGATCTTTCACTCTCAGTCATTTAATCTTTAATAAATAAAACCCTGTTAAATATTTAATATAATATGTGTTTTTCTTCTCACACACTGTTGTTTTCGCAGTATGGTCCCATGATAGCAGCTCCTTAGTAATAATTTAAAAAAAATTAATATAGTTTGAGGTGATTAACCCATATTAAGATCATTAAAAGTTCAACACTATTCACCCAATATTGACGTGAACAACCTTAAAGCTTCAAGTTTGGAATTTAACATCATAGTCATTGTCTCATTTCAAATTCAGTGTGCTGGTGTACAGAGCTAAAACGTCTAACATATCGTTGTCCTAACAATATCGGACTGCACTGTAAATCAAGCTGAAGTCAATCCAAAACAAGAATATCTGAACTTGATGCCTAAACCACAATGTAAGCTACTATTCAACATTAGCTAGACACCCCTTATAGTGTATGTACATGACATCTGTGTGCATGCTTTTTTTCCTATGGAACAATATTTATCTGTATTGTCACCAGGGCTTCCCGCAGAGTATTGTAGCAGAAGCACGGTGCCTTGCCTGTAATAATGAGCACCTCAGGTAATAGCAGAAGATATTATTACACTTTCATGAAATGCAATATGAAGGTTTGAGCAAAAAGAGCTGAGGTGCTACATCACCCAGCACCGTGTGTTTAAAGAGTCAGGCAATTGTTGATTTGGTTTGGTCACACTGTATGCTCACTTCGCCATAATTTATCAGAGAAGCATTGTCACAATGACAAGTTTTGTCAACAACGTTTTCCCAAAGTAAAGGTAGATGCAGCACTCTCATTTACCCATTCACACACACACACGCTCACCCAGCAATGACGCCAAGCTACTGTGCTAACCATTGGGTGCAATTAGTGTTAAATGTCTTGTTCAAAGATGACTGTGCACACAAAACACCACAGATTTGATGACAGACTACGCACATTTAATCTTAACTCAAAACAACATGATTGATACATTTTTAGTCCAGCACATCAAAAAGCAAGGAGATATTGAAAAGGTAATCAGTCATTGCTGTGCATCTTATCTGTCACAGCCATGTGAGTCTGAAATGAAGATGTCAGAGAGCCTGAAGTGAAGGTGAAAACATATGCCATAGACGACTGATAACAGACTGTAACATAACAGGCATGCTGATAATGGTCTGCCAATCAACCATTAGTCACTACCTCTTACCAAAGACATTCAATCTCTTAGCAGGTGTGACACCCTGTCTGCTCAAGGGAACTATTAAATTTATTAAACTATTTGTAGAACAATTATTATAGTCACTCTGTTATTAAAATATATTCACAAATCAATATGTCTTTCTGAGTCTTTACAAATGCAATCATCATCATTATTACTATATAAACTACTGCATTTATTTGAATATCATAGACAGAAATACGCCCACTTATTTGGCAAAATTCACACTTTGTGAATGTCATGCTGCTATGCATGCGCTAGTATCAGCTAAGGTTGTCAAAAGTGTCAATACTTCAATACTTTTTGGATACCACGCGTTTAAAACGATACTATCTCCATTAATTATATATTGGAGAGTATTCAACTAAATGAAGCTATTAAAAAACAGATCTATAATCAGATTTCAATCCAAGGCTGGCTATTGCTGCCATTTTCAACGAAAAAACATACTGACTTAAAATCTGCACATTAACATACTAAACTGACTTTGACATTATCATTATAAATAATATTATAAAATAATGCTAGCTGGTCTATGTCCTGCTGCAGTCTTAAGCCCTATTTGTATGGGACAAGTATTACTGGGGAACCTCGTGCAATTTAGAAATTACCCCCTCTGTGTTTGGTGTGGCGCAGGCATCTGTTCTTCAGCAGCCACGTTAATAATAAACTTACTGTATGTGTTTTAAGCATAAATACACATTTGCAGTTCATTAAGATGAAGTAGCAACAGGTGCTTCGTGAAGGTGACTGAATATGACAACCTTTAGTTATCTGTCATCACTCATGTTTAACTCAATTTAGCCGATGTCACAGCACAGCAGTTTACTACTATTCTCAACATATTCTGAGCCATGATCAAATTTTATCAGTTGTCTGACGACAGAAAACACATGTAAAGGAAAACATATGACCCCAAATCACCAGCACAAGGAGTTGCTAAACTAGCTCTTACCATGCGACGCGCCATTAACAGTTACCCTGAGTAATTAAGCAGAGACACTGATTTTCAAAACACAAAAGCCGCGAGGTTTAAGTGAATCAATAAGCCGGACAAAACACAACGTCAAAGAACGAAGAGGGACACTGTTGCGACAGCAAGCCTACGAGCCAGAAGCAGAGAGCTCATACTGAAGTTAGCGAACGGCTAACGTCAATTAGCTAACATTAAGCTACCTAACTTGTCCTTCAAAACAAAGAAAAAAGCCCATTGCGCAGTTTCCCCTTAAAATTACAGAACAAAAGCAGGTTTAGCTACTTACCACTTAAATTGGTAAGTAATATCAATGGTCCTTTGTCTCAGCATCTGTTCACCTGTCTCACGGTGCTCCGCCAGCTGCTCCCATGGCAACTGCGCCGAACCAGCACTGTTAAGCTACGCAGCAGCACCTATAACCATGGCACCGTAACATTACCAGTTTTAGTTAATCCCTGGCAAACTTTCACACACAGCCATACATTTTACAACACTTAATTCAGTTTTAATGATGTGATGATGAGTAAAACATTCAGTCCGCAAAACTTTTTTTCAACTCTACCGTTTCCCAAATTGTGTCTCCTGATCTAAAGATGGTTGCCGGAAGTGACATCGCATCTTTTGGGGCTGGGCGTATTGATCTAAATATCGATAGTATCGATACCAAGGTGCCTGTCGGTATCGGATCGATACTGGCGTGATTAGATAGATACTTTTATTGCAGTTTGTCGTCCAGCTAATCACTCGAATTTCCTCACAGCTTCTCTTCAAGTCTGTCTGTGCCGTGTACAAACAGCGCACCTCTCTCTCTGCTAGCTCTCTCTCTCTCTCTCTCTCTCTCTCTCTCTCTCTCTCTCTCTCTCTCTCTCTGCTGCTCTCTCAGACAGGCACACTTTCAGTCAGGGCACTGACAGCCGGTGATCGCCGCTGAGCAGCCCGTGATAGCGGATAGAAAGAGAAGCCCTGTGTGGACCCTTTCCACTGCAGCTGATAGGGAAACTGCCACATGTGATATGTGCAAGAAAGTAATTCGCCGCTGTGGTAACACCACAAACTTGCACAAATACATTAAAGCAGCTCACCCCCGGGAGAACTCCGAGCTACAAAAAAATAAGGAGGGAGGAGGAGGAGGGGGAGATCCCCAAACACACACAAGACCCCCGGCAGAGAGACAGAGGTCTCTGGCAGAGGCTTTTCAGCCAAAAAATCAGGAGTATCCAGGTAATCTCCAGCATTAAGTAATTTTTTTCACAGTGTGAATGGTGATCAGAGAGGCCATTTCAGCAGACTGATTAAACTATTATGATATGTTCAGGCATTTGAAAAAAATCTTAATTGTTTTACTGGAACTCAAAAATATACACTTATATAAAGATATATACCTCAAACCTGAAATATGAATATGGCTGAATATAATAATAACCCTTTGTATTAACTGTTGAAGGAAAATTAGTATTCCTTTTAGGCTACATGCAGATTACAGTTACAGACTTAATTATCTTTGTTATTTCACCTATGACTCACAACGAGCCATGGATATTACAAGGACCATTGCTGAGATGATAGTGAAGGACCTATCAACCAACTAAAGGCAAAATCACAAAATTATTCAATGATGATGACATTTCAAGTAAAAAGTATCGGTATCGGCAATACTAGCCCTGTATTTACTTGGTATCGGATTGATACCAAAATTCCCAGTATCGCCCACCCCTACTGTTGATGCGTACAACGTGAACCTAAGTTTAAACATTATTTGATCATATAGTTCACATTTACATGCCTGTCAACCCTGGCATTTTTCTCAATATACCAAGTATTTTACTTTCCCCCCCCCAAAAAAAGGTGACAGGAGGCGTGACCGCCTATTTATTTGCTAAATCACCTTCCTGTACAGCAGGTGGCAGTATGTAGAACACTAGGTAACATTTCGTCACGATAGTCATTCAGTCAAACGGCACCTCCAATTAAAAGAAGAAGAAGAAGAAGAAGAAGAAGAAGAAGAGAGTCATGCCACCCTCTTCTACCAAGTGTATAAATTGCCAGTAGCCTCTCTCAAAATTACAATGTTAAGAGCATTTCACTTTTAACCAGATGTCCAATTCTGACCATGTAATTGCAGTATCTTAATGTAGAAACTAGTTAACCTAGTCTTTGTTGCTCTCTTATTTTAAAGCAAGTGGTGGCTTAGTGATAATTTTAGGATTCACTGTGTGTTGTCTTGAGTAAATATAAGGCATAATATGAACAGTGGTAAGGGTGGTGGGATAGCCCAGAGTGAAGTGCTGAAAAAAGTTCCCTTATTTTCAAATCCAAGTGCTGACAGGTATGCATTTATATCGACTGATTTTATTTTGATTTGCTGTACTGGATATTATATGTGTATATTTTTAGAAATATTCGTCTTGTGTGGAATCACCTTACAGAAATTAAGCACTGGCCCTCCGGCAGCCTCCTTGACTCTACTTAGCATTTGGCAAGGCACAAAGCCAAATGGAGTGCACATACCATCACTGGTAGCGGTTTGGAGATAACACTGATCTAAATACAAACATAAGCTTATAAGTTCATTCTTGACCTTGAAAATCCTAACAATTGGGATTCAATTCAAGGTCCACTTACTGGCTTTATTGGAGGTTTCAGCCACTCAAGATATGACTATTTTTAGAGCCTTCAAACTTTTCAAAAACAATTTGTAGCCTAGAAGCAATAAGACCATAGAAGTACATAAATCATAAATCCAGCATAACGTAGATGCTACAAATATTTCATTTAATCCTCACCACCCCAGAGTGACTAGCATCCTTTGGCATGAGTCCTGCATTATTTCATGTCAGTACAAAATGTACACATTTTTTGCATGCAATTGCCAGCACAGTAAATTAGAAAGATAAGTACAAGTAAATAGTTTGGTAGAAATAATGTACCATACAGTGTGGAATATCGACACAGCCCTGGGTTATTGGGGTTCTTTTATTTTTAAAAGAGCTAGTCATTGCCAAATAATGATGCATTTGTGCATTTATTATGCTCAATAATGGACAGTGTGTGAAGCGATGGCTGTTGGTATTTGAAGAACTGAATCAAATCATAAAAAGTTTTATTATGCCTTTTAACGAATTTCATTTTTCCTATCCCATCTGTTTCCCATAATTTACAGCCCCCAGCTTGACTTTTAACCCCACAATGACCAAACGTTAGTCTGACTGGAGCCAGATGTGCAAATTTTATGTTTCAGTTCCACTAGTGACACCTCTCTCTGTGATTTGGTTGCTTCAAACAGAGCAGGTCATCAAGCCAAAGCAAATTGTAGCTTGTCTAAAAGAGAGGCTAAAATGAGAATAGGGACAGACAGATAAGAGAATCACAGTCAGTTGACTCATCTTAAATATAGAAGCGCAGACACTGTAGAGCCAAGACAATACAAAACCAAAGCGCAAGAGGTTAAGCTGTCTATAGAATACATAATAAAATGAATAAATCGAACTTGACTCAATGGTAAGCATCAAGATTCTCTCTGAGTATGCATCCTGTCTGTAGTGTATTACTGAGCCAGTTTAAACAGATGGGGAAATGAGGTCATGCACACATTCAAATGTGCACACAACATCATGCATTCAGTGCATCTCCAATTTTTCTTTACCCCGTTTAATGAGAAGACAAGTCCATGACACCAAGGGGAAGGATTTTCTCCCCTTCTTCCCTCCATTGCAATATTGGCCAGGCATTGATGCATTTGAAATTCATCCAATTTTACTGATTAGTTGCCGCTCTCTTGGTGAAGGTATGTTAATCAGTGAAATTACCTAGGGTGAGGCCAAAAGGTCCAAAAATCATTCCTGTATTCTTCTGTGACATTAAAGACGATGCTACTCCTGAAGTAACCTATGGACGAGAAACAGAGGCTTCCTCTCCAGAGAGCCTTTTCAGTTTCAAATCAGTGGGCTTAACAGGAACTACACACAGCATATGATGCCACTGACAAAACATAATTAACAAAATCAGAGATCATTAAATCACGATATGTGTGATTGGTCTCATCTTATTCCTGTTTTAAATGAGTCATCTAATTCCTGTTTTAAAGCTGCATTGATTAATTTTATCATCCCTGGGGGCTGAGGCCACAACACTGACATATTATTACCTTATAAAGTAGTTTGCTGGAAACATTGATATGATCCCTGCCTCAGTGTGGGCACATTCGCTTTACTTATCTCAGATGGTTACCCTCCACACCCTGAAGTAAAGAAACCATGCCCACAACAAGGCAGGGATCATTTCATTGGTCAACAGTACACCTGGTATTCTATTGGTTGGGTGTGAATCAATAGTTCATACTCTAACATGGAAGGACCACAATCTCAAATAAAGATAGGAAAAACATAATAATGTGTTAGTAGCCATTTGCCTATTTACACATCCAACATATGTGGACCAGCATGAGCATTTATTTGATTACTGATTTTTGCGACTATAAGTTATTTATCATGATGGTTAAGGTAAATGGTTTGAATACTGTATGTCCCAGGTGTGCATGCCAACAGCCCCTCCTACTTTCCACTTTATTTCTCTTCTTGTCTTTACTTTGTGGGACAAAAGTGTGACACTGACGGTGAGGAGGAGAGGTGAAAGTCCTTTTGGAATTACTGATTCACAATAATTATGTATTTCCTAATAACATACTGATTTTAGGCATGGAAAGTTTTTTAAGCCAAGTGTCTCTCAACCATCTTCATATTGCAGACACATCACAGACTGACTCTGACTCACCATATATGCTTTGAATATCTTTAATTGGTATCTATTGCATGTTGGTGTTCATCTGCACCCTATACATGATGTCAATAAAGTATTTAGTTTACTTTCAGTCAGGCAGAATATTGAGATAATTAGGCATCCACCCACATATGAATTGCCCAGAGAGCCCACATACACACACCAAAGCTAGGCTGGTACATGATGAGCCTTTCCAAGATGTATCAGGATATATCACTGTGATAATTGCCTCAGACAAAATATACTTTGGCACAAACATGCCACCGTCGTCATTACAAGGCTCACTTGTGTGTACAAAATTACCTTCAAAGCTAGTCACCAAACTGAGGAGATTTTTCCCGCAATGCGCCAGTGTGATTATATCTGGTGATGCCATTTACGTGGAAGCCTTGTCTCCAGCTACGTCAGGCGTTAGAGGATGACACTTCAATTGCATGTTTTGTATTCTCCAAGGCTCAGCTGATTTCAGACTCAGTATGCATCAGTAGGCTCACTGGTCTGTTGGTCTGCTGCTGCTGCATGAGAACTTGCACAGTTACTTTTGCAGCTAAAGAAAAGTGCCAGTCTTAATGTGACTGTGTTCTGTGTGTGCTCACACAGGAGTGAGAGAAACACACACTCACAGGTAGATAGAGAGTCACATATTCTCCCTGCCACAAGTACCAATAGATGGCAATGTGTGTTTGCCCTGTGTCATGTTTGATTATTGATCATTCCATCACTCAGTGGCCCAGATGCTTAATGGGCAATCTAGAGAATTTCTCTGCTGTCAATCACTAACACCCATCCCATCAAATTACCCTCTGCTCTGCTGGCTTCACTCTTGTCTCTGATTACACAGTTAGCTGCTTCTGTCATCACGCAATGACAGCGAAAGGAGGAGAAACAACCCCCGCCCCCCCTTTATGTATTATACTGGAATAAGTGTGTGAAATGTCTTTGAGAGGATCATACATAAAAACATGAGCGTGCGCGTGCACACACACACACACACACACACACACACACACACACACACACACACATGCACACACACACACACACACACATCTGCCTGTGTGAGACAGACTGTGAGTATACTGTAAGTGCTAAGCTGTGTACAAATGTGTACAAGTATAAAATTTGTAGTCTGCCATTAGTGTTCTTAGTTGGCAGGTAAGTGGAACTTGAAAAAATTTGTCACTTATGTAAATAGTTCCATCTCACTCAGACACATAGTTGCATGTATTTAGGCACCTCTTAAAATGTACATATGAATGAATGCACAGAAAAATTGTAGTAGTAAGTAGTGATTTTATGCCTGTGTGAGTGTTTAACTGGATATATTTTAGATTTTTTGCAGGTTTGCAGTGTGAAGATCCTCATAGGACTGAAAACTTCATTCTATCAAGATAACAACCATTAATAAACAGGCTGTTTGGAATTAATTGACCTAATAATAGCACAATTAATAAACTAAAAATGGCTTGTGATGTTTATGACTTAGCCACCTCCACCAAAAGGAACAGTAACTGCTAGATTTAGAAGCAAGACAGTGTCCAGTAGTTTAGAAATGTCATTTAGACCCTGAGGGGAAGAATTAGATACTGAATATCTTAAAATGTCCCCGTGTGATATCACACAGAGGGGTAGCAGTTTCATGCTTTAACAGTGCTTAAAAATATGTATTTCTGGCAGCACTCTAAACTACATAAATCTTGTCTTTAAGCTGATAGCTGGTGGAGGCTTTATGGTTTTACTCTTTGAGGAAAAATCCCATCAACATCTTATAAAATTGCTTTGACATTTAACATTACCAAATGACTGGCATGGGAACACTGTATGTGAATCAGTGTTACCCTTTTCTGGAATAAGGTTTATCTCCTTGGCACAGGGAGGCTTACAGGAAATATTCATCTTAGACATCTCATATGACTTGTCTCAATCAAATCTATCAGCATATGATAGATAGCAAACAAAGGTTTCCACACTGTGTTGTTAGACTCCCACATTTCTGTCTGAATACTGTGGAGTGACAGACATCAGAAATTTTCAAGCTTCAACACAGAATCCAGCTGTAAATGCCACCAGAATGGAGCGAGTTCTTCCCCCGGTGTCATCACCTTTTTCAGGCAATGTGGATCAACTGAAAATGTAATATTCAGTGCTGTGGGCATAAAAGTGCCCACACAAAAATACATGAATGTATGTGCTGGTTGAATGTTTTATGGGTACAGGAGACGACATCTGTGACCTTTGTCATTGAAAACGTAGCAAAAGGGAACCTATGTTGTGTTAACAGAGGCCAGTGTTTGTACTGTCTTTGTCTGCTGGCCTCATTCTTGTTTTTCTAAGTAGACTAAAAAAACATATTGACATAAAAAAAAAGAAAAAAAGTAAAAAGCTTTGAAACCCTAAGAGAGATTCTTGATACAAAAAACCTAAACAAAGATTGAGTGTTGAGACTGTGATAAGGAATAAATGCCTCTTTCTCTTTGCTATGCTGGATGCTCTCCTCCTGTTAGTCACATGGAGCCCTTCATCCACGCTAATGATGACAGGCCAACCACTGAAATCAGTTACTGTTAGGGCTTCAAAGCAGGGAGGACAAACTGTGGGGTGATGCCAGGAAGCTAAGGTCAGCACCGTCTTCTCTGAAATGGTGCTATAGTTAAATTTCTTCTCTTGTTATGGTATGAGCAGAAACCCACAATCAGGTGGCCTCTCTATTTATGGTATAAACACTTACTTTTTAAAGCTGTACTGTTTCAAAGAGCAACCTCAGACAGACTTGAGTCAAGTTTTCTTCTGGTTGTGTTGGGTTCTGCAAAAGTTCAAATAATTCACAACATTGCTATACATTTACTGTTAAAGGAGAAGAATTAATACTTAAATCCAATTTGTTTTTGTTCAGGGTACAGTATGACATTTTCGGAAGCTTATTTGCTTTCTTGCTCACAGTTAGATGAGAAGATTGATCTCATTGTCATGTCTGTATGCTAAATATAAAGCTGGAGGCAGGAGACAGTTAGCTTAGCTTAGCATAACGACTGGAAACAGAGCCGGACTCTGTCCAAAAGATAAAAAAATCTGTCTACCAGGCCTCTAAAGTTCACCAATTCACACACTGTATTGCATTTGTTGAATCCCATGCAAGAACCAAAGAAAATTTTGGTCTCATGAAATGACAACAAAACTCTAGGGTGAACACATAACCTGCATAAAACAGCAAAATGACATTTTTACTTGACAGTTTTTTCCCCCAATTAAACAGACAAGATATAACATGTTAATTAGTGAGCTTTACAGGTGGTGGTAGACATATTTTGTAACTGCTGGGCACAGCCAGGCTAGCTGTTCCCCCTATTTCCAGTCTGTACGCTAAGCTAAGCTAAGCTAAGCTAAGCTAACTGGCTCCCAGTAGTAGCTTCATGTGTACTTGCCAATAACTCTCGGCAAGGAAGTGAATAAGTGCTCAACTTTTCCTTTAAAAACCTGACATAAATTATGAAAACTGATTTATTTTTGTTATAATAAATAGACTTTCAAATAATGTAAATATTTGTTAAATCAAACTCAGAAACCATGCCAAAACTACATCTGTTAAAGTAATCTCCATTCTGTTGGATAAAGTTCACTTGAAGTTCATATACTGAAGGTTGTGTCCTTTATAAAATATTTGTGTGCTATTTATGAATAAAAAATAGGCATCTATGGAAAGTGATTTTAGAACTTACAGTTAGGTGCAAAAACACACCACTTTTAGCATTTCACTGACCCAAAATGGTACGTCATGCACCTGGAAGGAGTCTCAGAATGCAGACATCAGCAAAAATTAAAGAATGTGAACATGGTGGTAAAGATATTGGAGCTCCAAACAGCCCACTGTATTGACTTCAGTTTGTCTTGTGATTATTTACAGAAGATACATTTGTGATGGAAACTGTACGCAAAGTGCTATGTCCACTTAGCTTACTGTACTAACTGTATATCTCAGAAAGGACATGACACTTCACATCCAAACATCCTGTTCCCCTTCCTGTGCCAAAGTCTCTCTCTCTCTCTCTCTCTCTCTCTCTCTCTCTCTCACACACACACACACACACACACACACACACACACACACACTCACACTCACACACACACAGTCCACTACAAAAGGATTTTAGTGAAAAGTTTGTGATTGGTGCACTGATTACTGTGGATCAATAAATGAGTTATACAGTAGAACATTACGAATGCTTGAGCTAAAAATGACTGTGTCAGAAAATCAATGAGGATCAGGGAAATCATCTGTAGTCTATTTTATTTTTTGCTGCAGTCTGCGATGGTGTGTGTATGTGTGTTCATGTGACAGCATACTGTATGTGTGTGTGAGTGTGTGCTGACATTCATAAGTGTGTATCTGTTTGTGCAGTTGAGTGTAAGTCATCTGTTCCTCTATTTTAGGCTTGAGTTTGTTTCTCTTTGTGTGTGCTTTGTGTGATTTGGAGTGTGTGTTTGCCTTAGTGTGTGTGTGCATGTCTGAGGGTATGGACGTGCATGTCTGCGTGTCAAAGTGAACTTTCTGACCTCTCCATGAAGGCCCAGCTAAATAAAGACACAGCCGTCTTTCTCCCCTCTTCATATTGGCAACATTGCTTGGAAGTCTCACACAACTTCACAAGTCTGTTACTTATTGTGTGTTGATCCGCCAACACATCAGCTGCAGATTTTACGGCTGTTTCATAGTCTGTGCCTATACTTTTCAATGAGATGATTCAGTTCTGAATTAGATTCTTATCAGAGTTCTGGCTTGGCTTCATTTTTTTAAGAAATACAGCGCTAATAGAGTTATTACAGCAGAGCCTGATGCCGCCCATGATAATGTGACAATTTTGTCCCTTGATTATTTTCTTTACCAACACCAGAAGGCACAATAATGCGTCAGAATTTATATCCATGAAAAACATGAAAGCAATTGTGTCCACAGGGAAAGCAGAAATGAGGCTCATTCCTAATTCAATGACGAGGCCACGCAAGAACATTTTCCTTTCAGCTGGGAAACTGCACAGCTTTTATCTTGACTCATCTTTTGTGCCTCAATTAGTGAACTTTTATTGTATCATCGAATCTGGTTTATTCAAGCTCATACATTCACATAACCACATCTGTACTTGTATACTTGTGAGGACTCTCATTGACATAATCCTTTGTCTAACCTCTAAACCTCATACATCAATTACGCTCAACCACACCATGCAATAAAAACAGCAACGTATAGAGCCATATCTCACTGGAACAGTCTGCCATACTTGACAGTCAGGAATCTAGTAAAAAAGGTCGTAAAGGACGATATATTGTGGTCCTACCGGTGATTAAATTCAGAGCCCCTGCACTGTAGACCCTCTGCTACTGAACTGAGACACACTCAGTCTCTAAATTCTTCTGAATCTCTGCTTAAAACTTTTCTCATTGTGAAAGCCTTTGTAAATGTTTGGTATATGTTTTATTTATTCCTATTATTTTTCTCTTTTTCAGTTCATTTTATTCTTATTCTTTAGTTTTTACTTGCTCTGTGCTCCTGTCCTCTGCCTTTTTTTTATTTCATCTGCCTCATCTGCTTTTATGTTTTCTTTTTTAACGGACTTGATAACATTGTTAAATAAAGTGCTTTAGAAATAAAGTTTGTTCTTCTTCTTCTTCTTACTATTATTATTAGAATTATTATTATTACTTTGATATTTGATGTAAATTCATTATGTTCGAAACTCAGTTCAGTTCACTTCAATACAACTTTATTTGTCCTTGCAAGGGCAATTGTTGGCAGTGACTGCAATAAAAAAAAAAAAAAAACTAGCTTCAACTTGGAAATTATTTTTCCTCTATGCAACTTTCACATTGCTGGCTCAGTTGAAATTCCCTTTGGTTATGTGTGGCCACAGGAAGGCATACATAATCAGCTAAAGCCAGGAGGTGTTCGTAGTCAAATTGCCCATGTCTTCAAATACACACACAGAAAAAAAACCCCACTGTTAATCACAAAGCTAAACAGTCAAAAGCTGTAAGCTTAAACACTGTATGTGGATTGGTAATAAACACACTTACAATAATATATGTATAAGTATACTGAAATTACTACACAGGCAGATAGAGATGTGACGTCCTGAAGGCAGCAATGAGAATTCACTTGGTAAGACGTGATCAGGAAGGTATTGGTGTATTTTATGTGTAAACTTGTCTTAATTTTGTATTTTTTTACCTCAGGTAAAAGCAGGTTGGTTGCTGGGGTCACGTCTAATGGAGAGTACATGTCTAACCCAGGACCTAACTGTTTCCATCACTTTTGGGGGCATTACAGAGACTTTATTTCTTGGAGACTTACCATAACCATAACCACGACCTACCTGAACCATAACCCCCCAAGTCTTCATTCTAAAATTCCCCACAGTGTGACTCTGCAAACAGATTTCCCACAGTGTGAGTAATACAGATCCACACACACACCCACACTGAGCACTGAGTACTATGTTGAAGTGATTCTAATCATAATTGCCTGTGCCCTCAAAAATGATGTTTTTATCACTAAGTTCACAAAGAGCATTTCAGTACCTCCACCTTCAATAGGGAGAGAGAACCTATGTAAGTCCTGTCTCCCGTTTTTCATCCTGCCTCTTGGGTGTTTTTAACAGCCAAATTACAGTGAGGAAATCTATCTGGCGTCATAACATGCAGGAGATTGGAAATGGAAAATGCTCAGCCCTGGAACGCCCTCTGAACACATACATATTCATATGGTGGAATGCCACATCCATCATAAATTTGAAAATGAAAGTTAATGTGTATCTTTCTGTGTTTGTGTGTGTGTGTACACCCCTCCTCGTGTAGGAGCTCATGTGTGCATCTTTTTTTCTTTGGGCTACTATCTCGTGTAAATAAGGAGCGAATGAATGTGTTGTGTTTGATGTCAGTCGGACTCTCTCCATCCTCTATGTGTTGGGTCCAGAGCCACCTGCTTTATATTCCAGCTGAGGCTGGAGAATAAGGAGCTTAGGGACACTGTGTCTGTATGAATATACAACACGGTAAACATACAACTCATGGCTCCCTACGCCTGGCAATGATAAGTTATCTGCTCACCTCCTCGTGCACCTCAAATCACTGCTTAGCAATGAATATGGAAATTAAACTGCAAGGACGTAAATGTGTGCCATCACTTGATGGTGTGTCTTCTTTGAGTGGATATGTGTGTGTGAGAAAAACAGGACAGGGAGGCATGATTTGGTGCTGAGAAATCCCCGAACTGCCCATCAGCATAAATCAATTACAATTCACCATAGGCCCGCTGACCTCAAATTCAACAAGCTGTCACAACAAGTGTGGGAGAGTGTGGCTGCATGTGTGTGTGAGAGTGTTTCATGACTGGAATACAGTATGTGACACTTGGTGCAGGATGACACATTCAATATGTGTGTGTGTGTGTGTGAATATTTGATATTTAGCAGCATGATCTAATTCCTTATAGACTTGGCCTATGTTGGCACTAGACAACATTATGCTGCTTCTGCTTCGGCCTAGTTCTCGTGTCCCACTGATAGGAGATTTTCCAATGACATCTTGAACTGCCATCAGCTCACAATGTTATGGACTATTTCCTGAGGTTGTGTTGCCATTCAGGGCTATTTCATAACGGCTCGAAATTGCTTTAGATTGCACTTCAGGTCAACATGTATGTGAGAAAACCATCGTTTGGATAAAAATCTCATATTTGGGAAACATCTTATTGCCAATTCTGTTTCTGAAAATTATCCGTTTTTTTCCCTTTTCCCTCATCCCTAATGTTGCATCATGCAGAAACATATGAAATAAAAAAACTGGGAAATGACTCATGCTTTTCAAGTAGCTTTATTTCTGAAACTGGAGAAAGATGATGACAGATGGGAGATAGAGACTGTAAAGCTCAGACCAGTTTGGCCCAAACATTGTAGGAGAAGAGACAATACAGGCAGTTTCAAGGGAGAAGATGGTGATCAAGAGGCAGATTACTGCATCTGTCACCTTTAAGCCATAATTCATACTTTTTAAAATAAACAAAGCAGCAGTCTCACCACATAAAGCCATGGATGGGAGGGGGGGTAAGCAGCATTGTAACTCATATTTGTTGGAAACAGCCATGACCTCTGTGACTATTTTTTATGTAATTAAATTGCTATAGCTGTTTGTATTTCTGGAAGGAAAATAATCATTTCAGATGAAGACAGGGAGCAGATGTGCACGGAGCTCTTGATTTCAATAACTTTGTTTTCATTTTGTTAGTTGAATCTCCAAGCAGATGTGTGTGGTATGGACTGTAGCCTTAATGTCCAACACAAAGCCTGCAGATCATCCAGTTGAAACAAGCTTCGGGTGCTACTGACATTTTCATGTTTGCTTACTTTTTCAAGAAAGGTCTGACAAAAAACACAGAAGAGATTTTCCTGCTGTATGCTTGATGAATTGTACATCCATTAATGGGCTTATATCTCTGATTGAAGATCTTATTGTACTATAACTAGATGAAACAATGATGACAAATGTTGCATTGTAGGTTCTCCACACAACTCAAAGTTCGTGGTCCGTCAATGTAAATACATCCCCCAAGCTCAAACATAGCTCAGTCTCACACAGCAAGAACGCAATGGCGTGAATCAATTTTGCTCTTATTCAAGATATTAAAAATCTGTACAGGGTTCTCGCTCTTTGATCAGTTCCACTTTGCTTGACTTTCAGAGTAAAAGCACAGTAAATGAACAATAAATAGGTAACAGACAGAGAACACAAAATGACTTAAAATAAATTATACAGTGTTTTCACTCTTCAATCGAAACAAGTCATTCAAGCAGATGAGAGCCAGATGTTACTGAGTCAGGCTGGTGTCCGATAAGGCTCTTTGGTCCTTTGAGGGTGATCACTAAAAAGCCATGTACTCAATATCACCGACAAACACTGACTTTCACTTCAATAAGACTTTCTCAACATAGTGATATAATACTTCCCATTGAGTAGAAACTTTCACATGACAGACAGCAAAGTGATGCCTGCACCAGGAAATCTGGTCTCTATTCTTATCAATATTACAGTAGGTCTGTAGCACATAGCAGCCAGAGGAGGCACTGACACTTTCTACAGAAAAACATCAAAGTCAACACTCACACACACAGACACACACACACACACTCACACAGGTCAGCAGAATTAGACAATTAGTAAATTGAAGTGTTGCTGCTGACAGCCCTTGTCCCATGAAGTAAATAAGCCTGTGTGACATTCACAGTTACATACACATTTTTGTTTTTCCTTTTTTTTTTTTTTTTTTTTTTTGTTTGTTGAGGAAACTTACAAAGCCTCAGCCTATTTGTGAGGAAAATAAATGTACTATTCATCCTCTCGCTTCTTAGAGACAAACCAAATGTGCCATGTAGAGGTCCACTGCAGGTGACGATGTGTCAGAGGCGTTGGTAAAGAGTGAATCAGTGTAATGCTTGTCAGAATAACCCATGTAGGCGTAATTAGGAGTAACATTACACATTGCAGTGATCGTATTTCCTTTCAGTCAGTGTGAATGTCTACCTGCTAAATCCTGCTGCTCGACATGAAGCAGGGTAGACTTACAAACTTACAGAATAATGTTCTCATGTTAAATAGTCAGTCTTCAGCAGATGCACCTCCCATTACATACTGTGAATAACTTCTGAAACACTTTCCAGAGACTAGACACAGTTTTGATTATTACTTAAATGTCCACATACTGAGGCAATACAGTAGAGGGGTTGCTCAGTCCAGTCCATTGACGTGATAGTCAAGGATAAATTGTCAATAACATACATGAAGTCCAGCACCCACCGCACTTCAGCTTATTCCGTATTTTAATGAAAGGTGGAAGCCAAACAATGTCATTACAAACAACCTGAGTGTCCGTTACCACCCATGCTGAGCCAAGAGCAAGGTGTCTCACGTGAGGGCTTTCCACAAAAGAGTCCACAAGCTCAGTTTGAAAGGGTGCTCTTGTCTGTGCTATCACATTTGAGACTGTCAGAGACCTTCTCTTGTTGTTTGCACTTTTAGCTAAAAATCGAGGAACACATGTTTGCCCTGCAGCTGGGCAAATTAAGACTGCAGACGTAAGAAATCACCACTAACCTTGTGTGCTCCTTGTGCTCTGTATTGATGAATGAATCAAAGGCCATTTTTCCTTCTTTTTGCCTGTTTTATTTATGCATTAGTGGAGTTCTTAATAAGTACAATATAGCACTTGTTCAGGAGTTAATTCTTGTTTGTTTCCTGCTTTCTTCAAGACCTTCTGCCAGTTTTATCTTGTGTGAAAAACACTTCTATGATTCTCCACCACTCCCAGTATGTGATCTGGAGATAAAATGCTGTAAAATGAAGTGCTGACCCTTTCAGTAACACTGCCTCTACTCCATATTCTGTTTTCATCCCACACCCTATAAGAATGTATGTGCGTACCAGCTGCAAACTGGGATTTCACAGTCCATGTTGCCTGTTTGCACACACTGTGGCTGTAAAAGAACAACTCTCAGCTCTGATTCTGGAATTTCCACATTTCAACATGTTTTTAAAAGAGCCCTTTGAGTTTTTTGAAAAATGGAAATGATTATTTTTTCTCTTCCTCAGAAATTGTAATTTTTTTCATCCATGTCCTGTACATTGGATTTGGATGCTAAAAGAAAGTACCCTTGGTGCCTCTGCACAATATCTTTTTGAAGGCCTTCCTGAAGTCTTTGTTGAAGATGGTGTATATGACTGGGTTGAGTGAGGAGTTGCAGTAACCGATCCAGAAGAAAAATGTAAAGAGTGGATCAGGGATGGCGCACGTCTCTGGACAAACTGCCTGTAGAGAGTAGGAGAAGAAGAATGGGAACCAGCACACCACAAAGACACCGATGACCACTGCCAGAACAAAGGTGAAACGTTTCTCTCTGTTGACCATCGCTTTACGCCTCGCTGCTCCTGGGTTGTTGTCTATTTTTGACTTCCTTCCTGGCACCAGCCGAGCCCCCTTTGAAGTTGCGATCATGTCCCGGTAGCGCTTGACTGAGGCCGGGGAGTGGATGCCCCCTCCTGCAGGTGACCCTGGCATGCTGGTGCTGCCACGGCCTCCTCCATGGCTGTGCTCCATATCGCTCTCTGTGCTCGAGCTGTCACCATTGTTATTGTCAGCTTTTTTCCCTCCCTGTCGCTTGCCCTTCCTCCCCTTCTCTTTAGTCTTGGCAGGGGCAGACTGAGGCACAGAGGAGGGGGTTGAGGGGTCGTGAGGAGAGGTATCAAGGGAGGCTGTGACAGGGGTCATGGCTGGAGAAGGGGATGGAGGTTGCAGAAGATTATTGGAGGTGGGATTCTGGGAGGTTTGAGACTCTCCTAGGGAAGGAGAAGGGGTGATGGCGAGGGTTGGGGGTCTGGCGTTGGAGGTTTTGTTGGATGAAGGGGGTGAGCTTTCTTCATCATCCTTCCCGTTGGCTTGTACATGTCGTGGAGGCTGACTTGGCGTAGCACAGCCGACCCCATCCTTCCTGGGCTCTCCTGGGGGGCAACGTGTCCTCTGTTTGGCAATTTGGTAGATTCTTATGTAGACCAGGATCATGATGAGGCATGGAGCAAAGAAGGAGCCGATGGTGGAGTAAAGGATGTACCAGCGCTCATCATTCAGCTGGCACTGAGGTCCCCTCTCACTAGCCTGGTCCCCTCCCTCACTTTTGTTGAGTGAGAGCAGGGGAGGGAAGGAGATGATGGCAGAGATGAGCCACACCACCACAATAGCGGCTTTGATGCGTTTGGGAGTCCGCTGACGCCCGTAAGTAACCCTGGAAATTGACAGGTAGCGGTCCAGCGAGATGGCACACAGGTGCACAATAGACGAGGTGCAGAACAGCACATCCAGCGCCAGGTAGATCTCACACCACAGAGACTTAAAGTACCAGTACCCAAGCAGTTCATTAGCCAGGGAAAAGGGGATGATGAGTGTAGCCACTAAAATGTCTGCAGCAGCCAGTGACACTAAGAACAGATTCTGCGGACCTCGGAGTGACCGGCTGGTCAGAACAGCGATGATGACCATAATGTTCCCCACGATGGTGAAGACGACCATCAAGGTTATGGCTGTGGCAAAGGCCGCCGTGGCTTCGGGGGAGTAAGGGGCGAGCTTCAGCATGCTCTTGTTGCAGGGAACGGAGGCTCCGGCGCCGCTCACACTGCTGTTCCAGCTGCTCAGCTCCATGGAGCAGCCGCTGTCCGGAGCCGAGGCCATGCTGGGTTTATCTTTCCAGGTGTCTTTATAGATTAAAAATATGTTCGGTCACTGAATAAGATTTGCTCAGAGAATGTTTTTCACTGTTTTAATAAGTATGATTGTGCAAAATAAAACACCGTGTTTACATTTTAAACCATATATACAGTGATTATAATGAATGATAATTTGCGTAATATTTACCTCAGTTGTTCTCGTGTTGTCTCTGTGCTGTTTCCAAACGTTAGCTCCCTCGCATCCTCCACGGCAGGTCTACCAAGTCCATTTTAAGCACGCAGACCAGTCCTGGACAATGCGTCAAGACACGGATCAGTGCTTTTCAATTAAAAAGACTTGCCACTTTGTAGAACAGATTTCCCCCAAAAACAAAAGTATTTTTTTTTTTTTACGCTGACTGCTGTGCATCAGCCTTTGCAGAGCTACAATACAGCCCGAAGAACTAAAACTTCTTTGGCGCACGAAGTCTGATCATTTTTTCCCCCTCAGTGGATTTAATGTTGTTTGAAAATATGAAGATTTGATTTAGAATAATGTGATTTCGTCTACAGCTAGGCGACACTGAATATAACAAATCGGGTCGGATTAGAGTAAATAATGACGACACTTGTGCGATCTCCGTGCGTCCTCGTTTGGAGACCTGGATAGCCAACAAAGAAAGGCTTCAATAAAGTTGAATAAAGTTCATATTTACAATGATCTGCTAATGAAAAGACACCAGTGTGTCCCTGCAAAGGATAGTTTGACTGATGACAGCGTTTCCAGTCAAAAGAAAAGTCAAAGTTAACCTCAAGCTCTCCAGCCCTGCAGATATGCAGTCAAAACGCGCTGTTTCGTCAGTGGTGAAATGGTCCCCGCAGAGGGGCGATAGTTTGTGCGTCTCAGGAGTTGTCTCTCGGTCCTTGGTGCTTCCGTCTCCCCTGGAGTTCACCGGGATGGCATAATTCAGCCCCTCCACCGGCGCACATCGGAGGCTGCCTCACAGCGACGCAGCAGCATCTTCACTTGTGAACAGGACCTTAGCGACGAAATCTAATAAGTGGGGTGCCTCCCTTCTCCCTCTTGCGCTTCTTTTTAGACCCGGTGATGTCAGTGTGGAGATGTGGGCGTAATGGGATCCTTACTTTCTCTATCCCTGTAGCCCCTCCCTCCCCCTTTGCCGCTCTCTCGCATTAAATCTTCACCCAAGCCGCTCAACCAACGCAGTTATATTAGAAATGGCTTGTTAAGTGGCACCGCTCCTGTCAAGTGACGCTGAGGTGTCCAGCTGAGAGCAGGAGAGAGCAGAGAGCAGGAGCTGGAGCCTTCTGCTAAACAGAAAACATTAGCTCCATTCGAGGGACTCCTGCACTTTTTAAAGCTACTCAGTGATCATCATCATCATCATCATCAACAACAGCAGCAGCATTAGCATCATCATTATTATCATCAGCATTATCGCCATCATTCGATAGAATACACTGTGAGGCATAGTGCACATCTATGGCTGATCAATGCTTTTCATTAAAAAAAAAAGCCTGTGTGATCTCTGCAACGTGATTCTTCACACCAGTTTATGTAATCTCAAATAACTCATTTTGAGTCAATGAATGTGTTTGCTGTTACTCAAGGACACTGATCCTCACTTTTAGCTACCAAACCTGGTCACAAGCCCTTTGAGGGCAATGTTTGAGGCTGCACAGGCCAAAAAACTGTACTTACATCTTTGAGGCAAGGGTAAGATTTGTGTACATGCTGCAGTGTCATGTTGGGAGTCTTGTAACACATTGTGAGAGTTATCTATGAACAGTTACAGTACAGATTGCTGGGACACACTCTTAGTCAGATCTTCCAGTACAAAAAAGACGCACACATTTGGGATATTCTAATAAAGTGAAAACCCTCATTTTGAGAAAGGACCCCCTCGAGAAGTCTTGATCATTGAAGCACTAAACTGAAAGTGGTCTCCTTAGTCCATAGTTTTAATCTCGAACAATGAATCACATATTTTATGAGGTTACAGATTTTGCATAATAAAACTTTATTAGAAACTGCCAATTACAACCGCCATGTAAATGTTACAGTAAAAATGAGTAACTTCCTAATGAAATATGGCCCAGTGAATTTATAAAGCCTCCTTGTGCTCATCTATTATTCTCCCTCAAAACTGAGGTAAATGCACTGTGTTACCTTCTACCTCTGCCCATTGTGCGAGGTGCAGGGCAGGGACATAAGGCACTTGGTTTCTGTGCTCATGCATTTACATCATCACTTGACTTCCATTTAAATCCCTCTGCATTATGCGCCTTGCATCACTGCCTCCCCCAAGAAGCACATAGACGGCCACAGCGTCCCTCATGATGTGTTCCCTCCACCTGAGATCAAGTGCTCGATTGTTCAATTATCGAGTGAAACTTACGTCACACTGGCTGTTTTACTGAGCCATAAATCAAACAGCAGCAGAGTTTATCCCATGGTGTTTGAAAATGTATGTAGGTGGCGTCTGTGATATAAACTCACACAAATAAACAATACACATACACACACATTCACCAACCCACACACGCACACACACATTCACCAGCCTACACATACACACACATTCTTATGAATGGTGTGTGGGTAGGAGGTCCTGTTTACTTGTTTTTGTAGTGCGCCCCCCCACACATTGCTGCTTTAATGAGAGAGAAGCCCAGTTAGCCACCCATGGAATTACAATTGGAAGCCCTGCTCTGTGATTGTGTGACCTGAAACCCGCAGCCAATAATGGTCGTACATTTTTCTCTCCACGCTACACATTCTAAATATAAAGGGAAAGAGAATAAAGCTTTTAGTGGGAGAGAGCACTCCAATCAAGTGTCTCTGTTTCCATGGGTGAACCGTGCTTAGTAACACGCTGAAAATGCATTCTGGGGGAGAGGGGTGTGTCACTGATGCCGAGGTTATGGAGACTGAGAAGCAAACAGCATGCAGTGTACAGTACATCACTTCTGAAGTGCTTGTTGTGTAAGAACATGTGGCGTACAAATGTGTACACGGACATATCACAGGAGCCCAGAGGAAATTCTGCTGCCATGCATCACAGTGGTCACAGTGAATCTTACCTGACATTCAGGCTGGAAAAGTTTTCACCTGATCTGGAAAGGAGAACCCCCTGTATGAGAAAACTTAACGTGGAAAAGTCTTCACAACAATTCCTGAAATTTCTTGATATAGTAAAATGTAACAGAACTAGGATGAAGTGAAGAGAATTTGTCTTTAAAGGCTGTTTCCCAAATGAGGGCCAGATAACTGCAGGTCAGCATAATGCAGTGTTGTGGTGGGAGTGTGTGCACGTTATGGTTCAGGTCCAAATCAATTACAGCTCAGGACCTATCAATTGAGAGCTTTTTGAGTTATTGGCTTGACTCTGCCTCCTGTTTTCTGTGTGCGTGTGTGTGTGTGTGCTCACGTACCTCTACCTTTGTGAGGACCAGTTTGATTTTTTTTGAAACTGAGACTGAGGACAGATTTGGAAAGTGAGGACATTTTGGCCAGATGCTTAGATTTGGAATCAAGGTTAGGTTAAGTTAAGGTGTTGATGTTTATGGTTAGTGTTGGCTTGTGACCTTTGTAAAGACGTAATATTGACTGCAAGCAGGTCAACCACAGTGATTTTCTCTTCTCAGGTTTTTAGAGGCATAAAGAGGTAAAAGTAGTCAAATTTTCACAGTAAGAACAAAGATTGGAAAAGCAGTCAGAAGAAAAATATGCAGCAGAAAATGTTTTTATTTTATTTCCCATCCGCTCATACTCTTGGGACGCTTTTCTCTGGACTCAGGCATGCATTGCATTAATGAAGGTCCTCAGAAGTATGTGTAGCATTAAAGGTGTGTGTGGGTAACTTGCAAACAATTACAGGGAGCGCTCCCAGATGGTCATACAGTAATTTTCCTGTCTGCATTTGTAATCATGACAACTGCTGCTTGTGTGTGTGCCTGAAGGCCAGTGCATGTGTGTGTGTGTGTTATATCACCACATTCTAATTCTCCAGCTAACAGTATCACACACATTGCTCATTTTGTCTATTAGCATTTCTCTCCGATGGGAATTTCTTGTTTGAGTGACACAGTGTTCAGCTGCAATTCTGTAATTTGTCACATTGAACAGAGGTGCGATCCATGTGCAAATCCTTAATCTCCCATGCTGTACTTTTATACATACAGCACAGGCACACGTACACACATACACACACATCATTGGGTGCCGGATCTGATATAATTGATCATGACAGTAGTTTAATCTGGACATGGGGCGTGAGTAACAGTCTGAGTCTGTTTTTATTAGGGAGAGAGAGACAGAGAGAGAGAGAGAGAGAGAGAGAGAGAGAGAGAGAGAGAGAGAGACATTTGAATGAAAGGGAGCTGGAACAGTGAGCTCCCACAGATGAATAACTGATGAAGTGAAATGACACCAAAAGTCATTTAAATGTGTTAATGCACAATCACTTATTAGGAGACAATACAAATAGGACGTGTGTGTGTGTGTGTATGTGTGTGAGAGAGAGAGAGAGAGAGAGAGAGAGATGTCATCTTGATAATAAAAAGGTTCCCACAGTTAAGACACAGTCTGCTGGCGTCATCTACAGGACACTTTTGAATCATCCTGATTTCTGGTTATTTCAAAAGTTGTCACTAGAGTGCACTGTCTCACTACAAATTACCAGCCAACGCTGGTTGTGGCACTGACGTGGCCTGAAAGCAGGTAGTTATTTGACTCATTTTTGTTTTGGATCTATCCGTAGTGATGGGAGAAGTACTCAGATTCTTTACGTATGTACATATACCAGAATAACAATGTAAAAATACCCCATTACAAGTTAAAGTCCTGATACAAAATCCTACTTAAGCTAAACATGATCAGCAACGTGCTTAAAGGTACAAAAAGTAGAAAAAAAATTAAATATGACATTATTAGATTATTCATTCTGATGCATGAATGCATCAGTTTAATCAAGCAGTTTCCTGCCAAAGGATCACAAGATAAATGCATCTTCACACATTTTGTAAACTTTTCTCTAACCTGTGCCTTTTTTGTGAAAGATTGCGGCCTCAAAGATTCTGGCCTCAAGTGAAACCGTGTAAGAAGTTTAAAGGACAAGTGCCTCTAACAACTCAAAAACATGTGAAACACAACAAGAAATAGACGGTGCTTTTTGATGAAGCTGTCACAGGCCAAAAAGGTTGAAATCGACCAGTTCAATAATTAATCATGCATCATATCATATAGTAACTATAGCTATCACATTAATGTAGTGGACTAAAATGTACAATATTTCTACAGTACTATTAAGTAGCATAGAGTGGATATACTCAAGTGAACTACAAATACTTCAAAATCATACTTGAGTAAATGTAGTTACTTTCCACCACTGAAGACATGTACAGTCTATAGTAACATATGCACTCAAACTGACCTAATGTTTATTTATCTTTTAACTTTCTTTCTGTCTGTTTTTATGCTTTTCACTGAAAATAGAAAAGTTAACAGAGAGGAACTTTTTTTGGCTTACAGTAAATAGATTAATATTGCACAGATTACAGTGTGGATTTTTTTCCATCATAGATAGCAAATCTCAGCCTCAGCCCCTCCACCAAAACTTTATTTGACCGAAATATCCATTAAAATATGTTAGAATTCATGTATATACTTTGAATGATGTAAACTGAAAGTGACTGTGACAGTCTAAATGAACACAAACAACAGCAAATGTTATTTTTCTGAGTTTCAGTTGAAGTGAACTCAGTCTTAATCAAACCCTGAAAACTCCAAGGTGCATTTCTCTGCCCTCTGTGGAGAAAACTGTGGTTAATGGAAGGGACAGGTCAAGCATAAAGGTCATGCTTTTGTACATGTTGAGCAAAGGACAGTTAGCGAAGATAGGAAGTGGATTATTTTAGCTAAGGCCGAAACAGCTGTGTGGGTGGCACAATTGTCATGAGTGGGTTGGGTGCTTGTGGCAGCTGGTCGTTACTTGCACTATTAGTATTAGTTCTTTGACATTTCTACCTGTATGGCCAAGTTTATAGTTAATTGAAATTTGCTTACAAATACATTGACATAATTTATAACTATTCAGTAATCAAAATAGTGACTTGCTGTGAATTGAGAGGAAATTCATATATATCAAAATAAGGTCAATGAACTGTTTCTGATACTTGTGTGACCTATGGTTCAACTGAGAAACAGTTGTTGACATGTTTGTATGTAGGTCACTTTGGATGTAATAATAGTGAAGCTACAAACATCATGATAGTAAAGCAATAAAGCAACACACAGTATGTAACAGTGTTTTATTGGTATGTTTGTGGGGTTAAAAGTCTGTATGAATAGTTCTTCAGCTACCTCCTTGGACTTCCCAAACTTCCTGATAACAAATGTCCTTTATGTCCTCTCGTTGTTAAAAATAAAAACTTTGTGATAAATGTCCACAACTTGAGTAAGTGGATGTGAATTTTTTGTTGGTGGTTGATGAGGTCAAAAGGACTTCATACTGAAAAACCCATTCTCTGTGGATAATCCTCCAAAATACTCAGCAATGCAGTTTTAATACCTCGTGGTTCAGCAGGAGCGAATGGAGTGCAGCAAGGTCAATGTGTGAAATTACACATTTGTAATTTGTTCTGCAGAAAGACTGCAACACACTCGGTGCCAACAGGTCTGAGAGTATTGTCTGTCTGCAATGTGTAGCACAGCACAGAATGTATGGAATAGGGACATTGTACAGAGTAAACAGACTCAGTGTTCTCTCCAGCATGTTTTTAATTTAGTGGAGAAAACAGCAGGAATCAGCCAAACCTTGTAAGTATAAAGTGCAGCGACAGACAGTGATAATGTGTATACTGTCATGACAAAGTAATAAATAAAAATAAAAACTCTACTTACACAATAAAAATAACTTCTTCCAATTTGAGTGTACAAAGTATAACATGTCTCAAGATACAGAACGATTAGACTCACAATTCTACACCAACTGCAGTTATTGCATTTTTATAAATTAGACAATAAAACTTGAGATTCATCCAGTATTGCCTTGAAGTAGTTAACACAGTGTTGTCTCACAAAAACATATGTCATGTCACAGTGGTCGCAACTGTGAAGGAATGACTCTCAGTATGAAAATAAAGACAGCCCTTGCAAAAGATCAGGCACATAAGTCAAACACACAAAAAGCCAGACAAGCAGGCACGATTCCCTCAAGTAGAAAACATCAGGGAAATTACCTCATAGCTGCTCCAACTTGCTGGCTCAGAATCACAATTGTTCATAATGTCGTTCTAACAGTGGAGCTTATATTGCCAACGGCCGTTTGTTGTATCAAGGTCCCATTTGTCAGTTTCTCCTGATAATAGGAGAGCCACCAGATTTGTGATGCCAGCAGCACAAGTAGCTTTCCTCTGAATGTACAAAGTATACACTTTGAAATGTAGTACTTTCAATAGTACAAACAGTACCTTTGTACATATGATTTGAGTCCTAATAATGCTCTGAGTCCAGCACAACGCCTGCAAGAGGCAGGAGAATTAATCAAAAAGGTACAGTCACGTAAATGTCCTCCCTCTTAATGGGTCTTCATCCCTGGCAGAGGACATCTGTCTCAAACTGCAGCAGCTGTCCCATGAAGGCCAGGTTGGGGGAGATGACTTGACGCCGCTGCTTCACAAAGTCAAAGGCCTCATCCAGCTTGACGCGCTGAGTGTGCATGAGGTAGGCCAGACAGATGGTGGCAGAGCGGGAGATACCTGCCTGGCAATGCACCAGCACCCGACCACCACTATGCTTCACTGAGTCTGTGGGCGGAGCGGAAAACACAGGATGGAAAGAGGAAGAGTGATCAGCATATTATGCTCCATTTCACATCTGTTTCTTTGACATCATTGAGAGTATTTTACAAGAGGAAATGCATATGAAGCTTTAAAGTGTTTGACTGAAGCAGAAGTCTGCACAGAAATGGAAATGCTGTTATTATTCACCACGCTAATGGAAATTCAACCAAGTTATGTCTTATAAATTGAACTGTGTCCTCTCCTCAACTAACTTTGCAAGGTAAAGGGTTCAAAACAAAGAAGAAAGAAATGTACATGTTAATACATTTCTGTTGTGCAGTATAATCCAGTTGTTTTGTAATCAGATGATTACACTGTTGGCCCATAAGTCTAGGCTACAAAATAGATTATGGTGTACAAGCTGCTTAGAGAATTTTTGGAATGTTTTATGTTTCATCAAGCGTGTGAAAAAGATGGATTACTTAAGACGAGACTACTTCACTGTGTGTTCACTACTTGTGTTTCTGGTAGTTTATTAGAGGGGAAACTCACCGATGAAGGCTATGGCTGTGGAGAAGCAGGCTCTGATGTCAGCAGCGAGGCTGTCCTCCACAGTGAGCCGCAGGTACTGAAACTCCCCCTCGTAGAAGTTGGGGCATGTGGAGGAAACGTTGAGCACAGCCGTGATGCCTGCTGCTGTGAGGGTCTCTCTGCGGGAGGAGTGAATGGCACTGCCCAAAAACAGGAAGGGCAGCAGCTCCACTGGACCGTCCTGCAATTTACAAAATCAAGACAGAGTCCATGTTTAAAACAAAAACAGTCACTGTGAAGTTTATGCTGTCTATTTTATACTTACAGAACTTTTGGATACTCAAGTTGTATTAAATCATGCAATTTATCTTACCTGATCATATGCTGGTGTCGTCCTCCCTGTCACTGTTGGCTCTGGTTCCACTGTAGAGAAGTGCTTGCTGGCAGAGTTGTAACACAGCTCTGGATAGGCCTCTGAAAATCCCTCAAATCCACCTAAATGGAGGTCACATAAAATGAGCTTGGCCACAAGCTTCCACCAAAGTCCTCCTTAAAAATGTGTTGAATGTGTGGAACAATAATAATGAAGTGGTGAACATGACAAGGAAGCCTGTATGTCCATGTTTTAAATTACAAGTTAAACAGTTTGTTCATCCGTTTTTACACTTACAATCAAGTTACAGTCGTAAACTGAAAATATATAAATCTACTCAGTGGATAAATATTAGTACATATTAACAACTCACGTTTTTTCCCACAAAGTCAAAATCTTAATTTCCTCAGAAGCCTAAAATAACACATTTTGATGTGTAAAAATAGATCCAAAAAGTTGTATTACCTTGTAGAAAGCAGATCTGCGTCTGAACTTCGTTTTCCAGGGCGGTGAGCAGCATTTGGGCCACACTTTCTGCCTTCAGCTCGGCCACAGAGACGCTGCGTTCATCCACCACCACCACCGGGGAGAACTCCCCGCGCCGCAGCCGGCCCAGGAGCGACTTGTCCGGGACGAGCCACTCCAGGGCCACCACCGAGCTCTTGGATCTGCGGCGCAGCATTGAGTTCCAGTTGACGTTTCGGGACTCGCAAATGTGCGCAAAAGAAAAATCAAGGAACGGCCTGCAGTCCAGAACCACACACCCAGCAGAGGTGTACTGGTCCCGGGGGGTCCTTAGTATGTGAACCAGCTCATTGCCAGTTATTTCCAAAGGCTCGCTGCTTGAAGTCATGGCTGAAAATGTGTATTTAAAATAATAAATAAGAAACTGGTTGTTCTTCACAACGATAAGTATCAGAGGATAAAAAAATAAATCCGGTTTTAGTGTTTTTCTGTGAGAATTTTACGCGCAATGGTTCCTAAGGTACTCTTGAAAAGGACTTCAAAATCTACTGTAAGTGCACGGAGAGCTCTGGTACTTGAATTCTCCGTCAGGTCTGTTAAAATCAGCTTTAGATTGAGAGTTTCACTTGTTCATTGATAACAGCTGTGCGAGGGGCGGGGCCACGCCGACCCCGCCCCATGTTCCACAGAAAGAACGTCGTCAGAGACGGAACGACCATATATGGCCTGCCCGACACTCCTCATATGGACACTGACGTCAACACTGATTTTCCTACCGCGCACGTGGTTGTTTGGGGTTATCCCGTGTTTTTGTGCTGAATGACGTTATGCCGGGAGTTTAAACCCAGCCCCCTTCCCCTGGTCTCAAACAGCAGCCTTCAGAGGAAAGAGTGGAGGCTGACTTCGGTTATTTGGGCTAGATTAAGCCTGAGCTTCTCTGAGCCTCTGCATTACTGCTTCTGTTTTCTTGTCCACTGCAGATCACAGACAAAAGAAACACTTTCCCGTCAAAGCGTTCTCTCTGTTTCTCTCTACCTTGAGGAAAAGTAAAATGTTGCAATAATCAAATACCAGAACAGACTTAAGTTGTTTAATTTCTGCTCTGCTCGGATATCTACAGCATCTATAGCTACTGGAGGACACTAGAACCTATTAGACTGAAAATCAGATGCACAGCACACTGGTTACATCAAACACACTTATACAGTACAGTTATTATTTAGGCCCATTTCATGAAGAGTCCGGCCTGTGCCAATTATGGATTACATGTTTTTTATATCTCTCCCACACACACACGCACTTCATTTTGCACATAGGGGAGGTGGAAAGTAATTTATCAAAAACAGTCCCTTATTTCTAACAGAATAACTTTTTCATGAACTTGCACCTGGAGTCCATTTGACTTGAAAGTCAAAGAATAAGTTTGGACCAAAAGCCACAATGTGTTATTTTAGTGCACTGGAGACATCAATCTTTAAAAACAAGTCATGAATAAATACTTGAATTTCTTTAAAAGGCTAAATAATTTCCTCAGCGGTGGAGTTGGTGCAGTGGTGAGAATGTGGGACGGACTTAAAATTAACCACAGTGCTTCATCACAGTGTGGTCTTTGGCACAGACCAATCAGAGCTCCCCAGACAAAACTTCTGAGTGGAATCAATTTATTGTTAGTTTTGGTCTTTTCCAAGATTGTTAACAAAAAGAAAAATTAGATTATTGCCAGACTTGTATTTCGACAGATCACTGGTGAAGTGTTGTGTTCAAGCAGACAGAAATTAGAGGGAGGCTTTGTGCCTTCAGTTCAGCAAACAGGACGATTTCGTCAGTCTAAAGTTAATTTGTTTGAAAGCTTTCTAATAAGGAAAAGTGGTCCCCACTCATTATCAAACTCAAAACACCATTAACTTTTCAATACGTAATGTTAAATATTAAAGATTACACATTACAGAGTACTTTGTAAAGCAATGAGGATCCAGAGACGGCTGCTAGTATGGATTCACGTTGAGGTGGCCATGGTCTGGATTTTCTCAGTTTCTTGCTGTGAGTGTTGGGGTCCTACATGAACCTCAACCCTTCTTGGGACAGTTTTGGTGATTTTGCATGAGTAATTTTTGTATTTAGTTTTTGTCTGTCATCCTCTCACTGGTTTTATTGTTGGCGGGGCTCCGTTGGGAGAGGTGATGTTATGTACTTCTGTGCTGCAGTCAAGATTGAGCAATATTTGGATCAATAATGGTGTATACCCATTTTAAAGAACTGTAATTGTTGCTTAATTAGTTGTGAATGTTTAAAGATAAACAAAACTCAAACTCAGTTTTAGAGGCTTTAAGTACATCTCAAGGACCAGCAATTCTAATTCATTCACTGGCCTGTTACACATAGAATAATATACTTTACGTGCAGTGTGGGACAGTTTACACTGTAAGGTGTAATGTGACGTCTTCATTTCCTCACAACCCACATTCAAATCATCATGCCTTCCCACACATATATCCCACTCAAACCTCTGACACCACTTTCTTCATGTTCCCACTTCCCTTCTCCCCCTCCCTCACCGCTGCCTGCTGGTCCCTCAGCAGCACTCCCACTTTGTCATGCTCTCTCCCTGCTGAGGCTGCAATTTCAATCCACAGCGCGCGCACACACACACACACACACACACACACACACACACACACACACACACACACACACAGTTTATCATGGCTGTCAGTGGAGCTGCTGAGCACGCATTTACTGTAGCCTCAACCTGCACTTTCGGCTTGAACACACATATATAAACCCACAGTGAAGTGATGAGGTCTGTTGAGTTGGATGATTATGACTCGAGTGTGTCTGTATGGTGGGCGTCTTAAAAGAAGATTGTTGGTTTTTTTCATTCGCCCCCATCTCAGCAGCCCGACAGGAAAACAGCACCACACATGCATCCTGCCCAGCCTCAGGATCCCCATCCCCCCACACCCCCACACACACCCCCACTTATACTGTACCATCACAGCACTTGTTATATTTGTCATGGCTCATAACATGATGTCACTTTAAGGGCAAAAAGGTTTGTCAGGAACTACCCTAAAAAACCTGAGCAACGATTTATTACTTCAGAGGAGACTACAGTGGTTACTCATTTCCTGGATGAGGTGATTCATAAATAATCAATCACTTGCTTTCATTTGAATCAAATGTTTCATTATCTTTCCAATGTTATCAGATCATACGGTACAGGTTAGCAGAGAATCAGCCAAGAATACATCTGGCCTGAGACAATGCTGAGAGATGGGTGTGTATCGGCTGGTGTTGATGATGACGACCGTTTACCATCCTATTGCCGGAAACTTGACTTTCACATCGACAGCGAGCTACGTGCTGACGTAGCACCAGACATGAAAGATGAAAACAGCAACAACAGTGAGCAGAAATATGACACGCGAGCTGATGACGAGGAGGCGGTGGAGATCATGACAAAACTTGTGTGAACAGAAGTGAATATTTTTCGAATGTCAGACTGTGGGCAGACAGAAATGAAGAATTACAAAGTCCGGTGATGGTGTTGCAAGGAAACAGTGACTTCAGAATGATAAGAGTATTACCAGAAATGCAAAAGTTTGCCCTTACTCAGACTCTCTGAATGAATATATGAGTAAGTAAACATTAAAAGAAATCCTGATGAAAACATCTGCTGCTTTTACCCCCTCCCCCTGCCCTCCTCCTCCCACAGGGGATTATCCAGGATTATTTGGATGGCTGGAGCTATTAATCTCTGAAAAACAGTAATCCAGGAGATTGACCTCATCCCTGATTTCTCTCCTAAATGCCCACGTGACAACGCCATCACTTCATTCAGGGGGAACGTGTCCCTGCTGGGGTCAGATCATTGATGTGTGCTGGCGAGCTTGTGTTTAATGTTGTGGAAAGTTGAGTAGTTTCAGGGGGAATTTGTATGTGTGTGTGTGTGTGTGTGTGTGTGTGTGTGTGTGTGTTTAAGAGTGTTGTATGCTTGGGTTTTATTACACCACAAAATCTGTTTTATGAGTGAGAGCTCAGAGTTTGATTCACCATGAATCAAACACTGAATCTTGAGTTGTTGTTGTTTTTTAAGGTTTAACACAGCCACCCTACATGATTAACGTAGCCACATGTGCAATAACTAACATGTTTTCTCACTTCCATGTCATCGCCAGACCTGACTCGGCACTTAGTGCTGGGAAATTTATTTAACCACTGAGAAAAATGTCCAACCTGAACTGAGTAAAACCTTGCGTATTTACTGTACATTGTATCTTTCATTGCACCGTGTTCTTTGCATTGTTTCCCTCCTTCTGCCTTCTTCTTGACTTCTCTGCGGCGCTCCTCTGATTTATCATCAATCTATGAAGATCACAAAACACAGTAATCCTAATTAAACACAAAAATAAACGGCAAATAACAGACGAGGCAGCCCATTGTGTGACCTTTGTGTGAGTTAAAACCTACGCTAACACTTGTTGATTTTTGCACTGAGGTAACTGACATCACTTCCTGGAAGAAGTCACAATACTTTCAGAGAAAACAACTTAAAGGTGTGGTTGGTTCAATGGTAAACAATGAAACTATTTATAAACCTACTGTAACCTTTAGCCGCATAAATCATGATTAAATCCTCAAACTATATGACTACACGGCCACTTCCGTCATCTTGCATCATTTAGTTTGTCATGCTATCCGGCTGCTCCGTTTCACCTCTTTCACCTCCACCCTTCCTGCTAACCTCTCGTCCCCTTTTTGTCCCCTCCACCCACTTACTGTCGCTCACCCCAGGACAACTGTAAGGCCTACGCTTGCTGCCAGACTCAGTGCAGTAACCATGACGATGACTGGCACCAGCAGGCTCTCAGTGGGTTGAAAAGGTGAGTAGTCGCCTCCGTGAGGCAGAGGAGGCAGAGTGATGACGGGTCGGCGAGTTTGGTCAGGCAAAGGGGCAACTATGAAGAAGGAGGATGAAAAAACAGAGACGCGTGAATAGAGGTGTAGAGTAATATTTGTGTAAAGGACAGTTGTCGCAGGACTTATGGCTTTCAGTTTGCCCTTGATAGACCATTAGCAGGCGCATTCACCTATTCAGCACCTCCAAACAGACACACAGTTGACCATGTACTCCCTTTACAAAAGGTTTTCTCTGAGGGATCCTCATACTCAGATTTATTATGTTAATTTATCAGGTCATTGTTGGGACTGTAGCCATTAGGTACTGTCAGGGAGAATGGAACTACTTATTAGAGGTAGCTTTTACGCATCCTCTGGTTGGAATTAGTTTCTAAGCAAACTTTATTTACAGTACAAATTTAAAGTATATAGCAGATTTAAATACAGGTACACCCACTGTGCTTTTTATCTAAATCCATACAGCAATCAGGAACATGTATGGAAGAATAAATAAAGAGAAAAGAAAGCCTACATAGCAACAGGAGATGAGAGAAAAACCATCCACCCTCTTAAAGAAATCGACACACCCTGCATCCATGCCACAAACACAAACCACAAACACAGCAATGAATTATAAGCTGTACAGAACTGAAATGTGTTCTGGGTACTTTTCAACATGTATGCATTTGTTTGAAAATTAACTGCTGTATTTCTAATTTTGGTTCGGGCCTCCTGGATATCCTGAATATCCCCATGGGCCTGAAAGCTAGATTTAGTGGCTCTTGTAGTAGAATACCAAAACTGGGACATTTGTCTCATCTTACAGTTTTATAGCTGCAACAGTTTTAAAAAGTATTTTATTCAGTGCCACTTCTTTATAGCTGACAAACGTTGATTGGAGAGTTTGTTCTCTTATGTGAAAACTGTTCAAAAGTGCTAAATTAACTCGGATGTGATGTTGCCTTTTGCCCTTTCAGACTTAAATTATCTGACAATTTTCCTGCGATGATGTATTTAAGAGCTGTACTCTACCAGTGAGTAGGAAAGTGACTCTGTAGAAGATGGTTCCATTTCTGCCCTGCACAGAGCAGCGATACGTTCCTTGTTCATCCACAAGCAGCTGATTTAAAACCACAGATGAGTCGTCTGTCACTACCATGGCTTTGAAGTCACCCTCATTCAGCTGCACACACAAATTAGGAAGTGATAGTTAAGTGGGTGTAAAAGCTGGCAGTAAATATGCTTATTCATGATGATACTGTATGGTTAAATAAGGGACACAACATTATACAGGAAGCATGTAAAGTGGGACTTTCTATTCAAGTGGTTCTAAAGTGGTAAGCTACTACTTATGCTTCTGTTAGACCTTTTTAGTTCCTGGCACACCAGGGGCCCAGGAGTAGTAGTACTCTGGTCTTCCTAACAGAAGACGATGCCATGGGAGGAAACAGTTCAGCACTGCCTGGCCTCCCTCCTCAGCCTGCACTGGGTACTCTGGAGGAAGGGGGAGGGGGAGAGAAAAGAGAGATGCTTCATTCATTTGCATCAGGATTACTTGAATAATCTTTTTCATTAGCCTTGCACATGGACAGGCAGCATCAGTGCCTCGCTTAAGAACACATTTACACGCTCGTGACAGCATGTGTCCATGCACGGAAGAGTGGTGTACCAATATGTATGACTAGTCCTAACTCACTGACCAGCAATATGCATACACACAAGGGAACAGAAATAAACATACCACCGCAGTCATGCTGGCCAGAGGGAGAAGGACAGATGTACATCTTGTAGCGGCAAGTGAAGCAATCCATTACTCTTCGTCTCAAAAGCCCTGAAAACCATACCACACACATGCATACACACGTGTCCTTGTACTGAATATACAGCATGCGCACATTGTGGTTCTAAAAGGATTTATATATGCACAGAGGGCAGGATCACACAGAACCTACTTACCACACTTGTTAGGGCACAATCCTGAGGGAGAGACAAACAAATGACCTGAAACTAATGCATCTCGTACACAGCAATGGCTTACACAAAGTGCCCTGCCTCATACTGTGCAGAACACTCTGTTATTTATGCCAATTACCATCATGGCTGAACGTGTCCAAGTGTTTCTGTAAGATCTTCCGGCCCTTCTCCATGATCTGGATGGCTTCAAATGTTATAGACCCTTTAAAAAAAGTGCATGCTTCTTAAAATCTGGTGGACGCTGAGTTTGTTATGATTACCATGTCATATTTCTAACTTTGCAACTACTGTGTATACATTTGGAATAAGTAGTCATGATAATGACTTTTTTGTTATTGTTTCTCACCAGTGTGCTGGGTTTTCAAGAAGCGGTCAAATTCACTCTGGTACTCTGTTCGGGTTCTGTACAGAGTGGTAGCATCTGAGCAAGGAGAAACACACACATTTTTATCCAATTGCCAGATCATCAAAAAACTCCAACGGCATGACAGTCTTTTAGAAAGAATTATCAGTACACTTCACATTCCTGGCGTGTCATATTGTTCAACAGCCAGTACTTCATCTCACCAATGACTCCCTTCCTTTTCTGGCTGGTCTCTCTGTAGGTCACATAGGCATGGTCACAAATCTTTTTCATTTCGATCTGGTCATTCACGGTGGGAGCAGACAGGACAAAGTCTTCATGCAGGAGCCTGATCCTGCGGTCACACTGCAGACAGGCCTTGGCTGCAGGAACACTGCAGAGCAGGGACACCAACATGAGCAGCATCTCCCTCTGCACCCTCAACCTCCTGCACACCAGGATGAATCACTGTGGCTGATGTGATTCTTCAGTCTGTGCAGGTTCTGAAACGGAGATGCCAAATATTATTGCTGATACAAACATGACTATGTGTGTTTTTCTATGTGTGTACGTGACTTGGTGCTCTTACAGCAATTGGTACTTTTGCTCTTAGTACTGCTACCACAAATACTAGTGTTACTCCCATTACATTACTATCATTATATATATTGTATATTAAATTATATTATATCATATATATTAAAAATAATGCTAGGTAATAATGCAGGACTCTTGATAGTCTTCTGTAGAGTTGCAACTAAATTGCAGTCATGAAATTACCAGATATCAACTGGCATGTAGTGAAGCTGGAACTTAAGTAGTCCTTGATGATCTGGGACCCCAGCGCAGTTCCCCACTTTACCCAGATGGAAAACCAGCTTTGACCTGCTTCTGCCTCTAATATACAAATACTTTACAGATACAACAACTCTGCTACTGCTTCAGCTAATGCTACCACAGGTGCTACTAGCATTCTGTCACAAGTGCTTGCTAGAGCTAATGCTAATAACTAGTTTAACTTAGCTGTTGGTGCCTCAGCCACTGATGTTGGAAAACAAACAAACAAACAAACAAACAAACAAACAAACAAACAAACAAAACAGTAGTTAAATTACTTAACCGTTGTCAACAGTACTACTAGCCAACTGATATTAGCTAAATGGAACAACAATAATAACAATAAAGGGCGATAAAGATAAAGAATGATAGAAACAGAGCTCTACCATGTGTCTTCACGTGTCAGTCAGCGTCTGTGCTCATAGCTTGTTGCTGCCACACAGTGGTAGAAATCACGGACATGTCACAACAACATTATTATTTGCTCTGTTTGTTCAGGACAGCGGTGCATTCTTGCTCCCCCGCCAGCTTATTTGGCATAAGGTCAGATTCTGCCACACAAACCGCAAAAAAGTGTCTATTCACCCTTCAAAATCGTCAAAGACAAGTACTTAATAACAACAAAAAAACAGGTAAACCACGCAACGCTATATCCACAGTATTTAGTAGGTTAATAAACCCGACAAAACATCTTAAATCCCGCGAATTGTTTTTGATATGTGAAACGTTTCCATGGACAACGGTGACACATAACAAAAAAATAAAAAACACAAAGACGATAATTTCAAACTAAGGTTCATAAAAGTTATCATTAGATTGTCCCTTTTTTCACTGTCCTGTGGGTTTGAGATTTGAGAGGAAAAAAAACTTGAGAGCCCTTGTGTGTGTGTGTGTGTGTGTGTGTGTGTGTGTGTGTGTGTAAATGTACCTATGACGGTGGTCTTTCTGGGAAAAAATTGTAAAGACGACCTTATTATCACACTACACTTCCCAGAAGCATACTGACCTGTGTGAGTGACAAGTACTTTGACGAATCCACGTCTATCTCGTTCGATGTTGGGCGGGATCATAGAACTTCAAACCGCTCTGCAGCTGCGCAGAAGTCTACTGCGCTCACAGCTGTACACATTGACCTGAGAGAGTCAGATGCGGAGGTAAGATAAACGTATTTTTTATGACCACAGCGTCTAAAATGACTGTTAACGTGTTCAACTTATTCGTCATAATTATACTTATTGACGTAGCCGCCGGAGCTTTTCACCATGACCGTTTTGAAACCCAGTTCGTGACAACTAGTCTGGCCGGTTACATTGTCACTGTAATGTCTCGATACAGCGTCGACAGCAGTGTAGACGACTGCTTGTGGGTTATCGATCAGGCACATTGAAAGCGTTTTGTCAGTGAGTTTCATGTCTCCTTGACATTCTTGTTTACTACAGCGCTTTGGTCATTTCAGCAAAGTTAGGTAACGGTGTTTTCAGTGAATGTTTTAAGCAATTAGCAGTCACTACGGAGGAAACGTGTGCCTGTGTTAATTAGCTCACTGCCCGATAAGAAAACATACATAACCCACAGAGAATAGCCTCCTGTGCTGCCCTGACCAGAATGGTTATTTCCTGCTGTGTAATGAAACAGTTAGTACTTAGCATTGCATACATTTGGTCGCTAAATCCAGCAAAATGAACCTGAGCTCTGGTCACAGTGTGGAGGCTAATTGACATGGACTGAAAATGGTCTGAAGTGAGCCACAGAGGATCTCAGTCTGATCCATGAATTCAGTACTGTGCCCTAAACTAACCTAGAATCTCCATACACTAATGGGGCAGTGAGAGCTAATATTTGGGACTTGGAAGTCAAAGGCCCACACCCCATCATTGAATTGTGCCATTGAGGTAACTGATTTTTTTATCACAAGAAACCAAGTTAGAATTGATCCAATACATGAGCCTTGAAAGGGGGGAAGGTCTTGTGTTCATGCCAAGCAGAGCGAGATCTCTGAGGCTACAACAAAGCAGAGTTAGATTATAACATGGGGTGCAAAGTACAGAAAAAAATCAATTGAAAACTGGCCATATTAACAAGATAGTGCAGTTTTGTATTGTACACACAGAGGAGGTAAAGGATCATATTCTAATAAAATGAGCAAAAAGTGGAAGACATGCCATGCAGCAGTCTGTCTGTGAAGTGCCGGTTTAAGTACAGGAAACCAGTTTTTGCAGGGTATGCATTTGCAAGGTTGCAAGGTTTCCTTCCCTTCCTGCAGCATTGACACTAACCTACATCAGAATGAAATCATATGCTGGAACATAATGATACCTGTTGTGAGGTTAAATATGGTTCTGTTGTGGATGACTGGCCTGGGCTCTCTCTGAAAACTGTGGGGTTGCTGCATCACACATATTTGAGGGCTGCCTCTTAAATATTATTTACTCATGTCCAAGGTGCTCTTACGTGGGAGATAAATGTAATTGACCCATGCTGACATGGTGTCTGTATTTTCTCTGATCATAGCCTGTGTTTATGTGTCACTGGTTCTGTTACCGCCAATGCCTATGTGGCTACAGAGCCTGGCTTCCTGCCATTCACTAGAGTAAAGCTTCTGTGGTCTCTCTCTCTCTCTCTGTTGGTTATTACTGCTGCTGCCGCCTAACTATGCTGCACTTGACAGCAAGTGCACACAGTACAGTGATATGTAGCTTTACTGGAAAGATGAACACACAAAATACGCTGGGGTTACAGACATGTTTTGTGAGTACTTTTGTATATTATGTATGTTTTTTGTGTTTTGAAAAATTCCAGAATCATTGCACAATACATGTTTTTTTAGAGAACGGGAAACAGAGGGCGAGTGATAAATGTCTTTAATCGTGACGGCATGCAGTGTGGAGAGCTGTAAAGCTATTTATAACTATAGTTTCTGGATACTGTCAGTGGTGATAAATGCCTCCAAAATAAAGAACATGTCCTGTGTGATGGGGGATACAATACAACAGCACTGGATTTGTATGTCCCATACTAATAATTTGGAATTTAAAGGTCCAGTGTGTATGATTTTGGAGGATCCATTGGCAGAAATGGAATACAATATTCATCTGTATGTTTTCATCAGTGTATCATCATCTACCCTTGGTAGCAGGTGGTGATTGTCGGAACAGCGTAGAGATGAGCCAGGAAGGTTTTGGTGAGTTTTATTTTGCACCTGTCAAGTTGGAATGAAATGTGTTTTATGATGATAAAATTGCTGTTTCTCTGAATGGAGTTTGGTGGCTTGGCAAGAGCGATATAGCAGCTGTTCCTGGTTAAACAAAAACATGCTGCAAATGAAAAACACTGCAGAACGCCAAAACAAAAGCAAACAACACAAACTTTGAGAACAGCAACAGAAAAGACAGCATATCCAGTCAGCACAATAGAAGTTCCAAGATTCTGTACTTTTTTATGTCATGCCACCGCTTTACTCCACCTTTCTCTGCGCTTCAAAGACAAATGCTGTCATCTGGTCTCTCTCTGTCTCTTGGGTCGAAAACTAAGCTGGTTCATTTTGTGCTCCCCTCAAAGGCGTGGAGAACTTCTGTTGTGTTGGCAGGATATGGAGCATTTTTCTTGCTTTTGCTCAATACTGGAACAATTACAAACATTGTTGTCCTCAGTAGTCACTTTCACAAAACCGACACAAAATAGGGTCCATAAACACAGATAATATTTGACCATAATTTCTCTCATTTGTCCGGGACATTGAAATCGTCCCAGACACGTGGACCGGCTCGAAACTCTGATGCACGATGCAAAGTGCCACATTTGATTACTGAAGAATGTGATTAATGGTTTAAAATGACTCTTATATACAGGCAATGTTAACCTGATGGATTAAATTGTGCTGAAGTTTGACTGTTTTCTGAGTGTTTTTTTTTTTTAAACGAAAACTGGCTTTTGAGAGGGCCTTTTGCATTTTTTGCATTTTTAGCATTTTTTGGATTTTTTGCAGCCACTTTAGGTTTTCCTACACTCTTGGAAGGGGAGGGTGATGGGAGGTGTATTTAATTGCTTGTAATCTGCAATGCCACCACTACATCCCAATAAATCTTATGCACTGGTCCATTAACCAGGATGTCTGTCAATATATGATTTTGTCACTTTGCATATATGCAGTTTATTTGTGTTTTCTCCCATTTTATAAATTCAGTTTGATCAGTGTATGACATGATCATATTTGCAGTGGCTCGTTTATTTTTCTTGACCCTTTTTGACCTTCGGTTTTACACGCTGCACCATAACTGACTGTTGATCTCTGTCTGCCTCCGTCTGTCTCGCAGGTTTGGACAAATCAACCCACATTCTGAAATGGAGACTTTACTAAAGATCTGCAGGTAGACACTTGCACTTTACCTCATTCACCTCAGCCAGTGTGAAGAAGATACATTCAGACATTTTCACCAGCACTGACAGCAAGTTAACTAGAGCTGTCCACTCCTGACAGTCCTCCTCCAAACCTACCTCCCTACACACCTTACTGACTAAAGTCTACAGCATGTATCAGATTGTCCCGGTGGCTCCTGGAGAGCAGCAGGCGGCCGGGGGAGCTGGTGGTTCTCCACTGAAGAAGAAGCTGGCTCATGAAGGCCGTCCTCTGGTGATGGCCGGCATGTTAGGCTGTGTGTTGGTGCTGGCTGCTGTGGTTGCCTGGTGCTACTACTCAGCGTCCCTCCGTAAAGCCCAGTTGCTGAAGGCTGAGCTGTTAGACCTCAACAAGGACGGTTTTATCATTCGTAACCAGGCGGGGGCTGTCATCTTCAGTATGACCTTCAGGTGGGCATTGAGGGATTATTTTCATTATTAATTAATATGCTTATTATTGCCCTGTGGAATCTTTTTGCCTATAAATGTCAAAAATAATGATGACATATGTACATCGCAGTCTTCCAGAGACCAAGGTGACATTCACGTTCATAAATCTCAAAACATATTTGATTTACAATAAGATAAAACTGATAAAAGCAGAGAATACTCAGATTGGAGAAGCTGGTACCAGAGAATCTTTGATATTTTCTGCTTGACTCAAAGGATTAAATGATTATCAAAACAGTTGCAGATGAATTTTCTGTCAATTAAATAATCATTTCAGGGAAATGTAATATGAACATGGTATGGATGGCCATTTCAGAGCACTCAAAATAGAGAGTGGCCAGAAAAATAGGAACATTTCTGCATTGTAATGCAATCCAGTGCATTCCTGTAATAAGAGCTTGTGAAACTGACCATCAGTAAATGTTGGCTAACAATAACCCTTGTAACATACTGTATGTGACTCTTTTTGGCCTCAGCATAGTTGTTCCTCTTTGTGTGCTGAACCGTACTAAAACGCTGCACTGTGTAGATGGATAATGGAAAGCCAGACAAGACAGACACATGATTACACCCTAAGGGAAGACTGATTTAGTCACGTCCTCTATCAGCAGAGCTCACATCGACTGATTTAGTACAGTACAATTCCCACACTTGCAGAGAAATGGACTAATATAATATAAAATAGAGCAATAGTATATAAGATATTGTATGCTATATGATAACTTAGAAAAGTAATTCTTTTGTATTGTGATTGCATTTCTTCTCTGTTCAAGTATTCTTAGAGTTGCAATTATTTTGGTGAGCGTGATATCTTTTCACTTAGCACAAATATGACCTGCTAATAACAGTGGCTGGCAAGTACATTTATTTTTTCTTCCTTTCTGTCAATGCTCGGTCTCAGGTCTGGCACTCTGGATCTGGACTCCTGCTCAAAGGAGGGAAATATTCTCAGCTGCACTCAGTCAGATTCTGGCAAGCTCAACTTTTTTATCCAGACGGTTCGACCAAAGGACACGGTGATGTGTTACCGTGTTCGCTGGGAGGAGCTGCAAAATGAGCATTCGGTGGAGCACGCCATGGCCTATAATGACTCACACTGGTACGGAGGGGCGGAGACAGCAACGCAGTACTGGCCTGTCAGGATCCAGGGAGAGGAGGAACCACAGCCCTTCATCACTGGTGATGTCTACTCGAATCGGAATGCTTTTGGGGGAATCTTAGAACGCTATTGGCTGTCCTCAAATGCGACTGCCATCAAGATTAATGACTCAGTACCGTTTCATTTGGGCTGGTCAGAGAGGGACAGGACACTCAGGTTCCAGGCCCGATACCAGGACTCTCCCTTCAGACCACCAGAGGGTCTGCAGGCCTTCCCTGAACTCAGCTATAGAGTGTGTGTGGGGTCGGATGTTACCTCCATTCACAAATACATGGTGAGTATAGACACACTGTGTGTTTTGTTTTGATGATAGGAGCAAAATTGCCCAATTATATTTCCTATAACACTTTCATTATTCATGCACATCACTGGTACAGGTAGGTATGCAAGCATGACAAAAATCAGAAATGCGTAATGGCCATAGAATTTCTAGTAATAGAAGTAGTCATAAATGGGATCACTTTGAGTGGTCACAGTAAATGGTTTGCACTGTGAAGCTGTTAGTCCAGAGTCCAGAGCTTCTCCCGGTTAGGATTCACCCAGCAGGCTTCCTCCAGATGCTGGACCACCTGCAGAGGTCTCCTCCTCTCCAAAACAACCAGACCCCATGATTAAATCTGAAAAAAAAAAAAAACAATCCACTAAATAAGCAGTTTTACGTTCAAATCTGTGTGTCTCACACGCTGTTGGATGAAGCAGCTGGCCACAGTTACGTTGTCACCACTATGAGAGGTTCTTGAAAATAACTTAAAATCCACGTTTGATGATTAAAATCCTTAATCTGATTGAAAGATGTTGTCACAAACAACCAAGTTCTAAAAAGTGTATTGTAGAAAAGTGGCCTAAACTGGATAAAAAGCCTCTGCTTGGTAAACACAGACGCAAATGCATGCACTCTTAATTATTTTGACTCATCAATAATGAACAGAGTGGGTTGTTGCTTATGTAACAAAGATTTGAATCAGATTAGTTTGGATTCCACAAAACTGCAGAAGTCTCTGCAAAGTAGTATTTGAAGGAAGAGTTTGACATTTTGGAAAATATGCTAAATTGTTTTCTTGCCAAGGTTTAAATGGGAAGAATCTCATATCTGTACTGTAAGAGAAAAAAACTATAAAAGTCTCTGCTTTGTTTGCATGTGTTTCTCTCAGGTGCGTCGGTATTTCCCAAAGCCTATCAAGGTCCCATCTCCTGAAGTGTTCAAACAGCCACTGTGGTCCACATGGGCTCTCCACAAGACGGCTGTAACTCAGGAGAAGCTGCTGCGCTACGCCTCTGACATCACCAAGCATGGCTTCACATGCTCCCATCTGGAGCTGGATGACCGCTACACTGCCGACTATGGAGAGTTCGACTTTGACCCGCAGAAGTTCCCCAATGCTAGTGGTATGTTTGACAAACTCAGAGAGGACGGGTTTCAAGTGTCACTCTGGACTCATCCTTTTATCAACTACGACTCCATTAATTTTGGTGTTGCTGTGGAGAAAGGACTGTTTGTCCGGGAGCCAAGCGGTGAGCTGCCTGCTCTGGTCCGCTGGTGGAACGGCATCGGAGGAATCTTGGACTTTACCAACCCAGAAGCCCGCGAGTGGTACTCCTCACACCTACGTATGCTCAAACACCGCTATGACGTGACATCCTTCAAGTTCGATGCAGGAGAGACGAGCTACCTCCCACGCCAGTTCAGCACCCTGGTCCCACTGTCCGACCCCTCCACCTTCACCCGCCGCTACACAGAGATGGCCATACCGTTCAGTGAGCGTGCAGAGCTGAGGGTGGGTTACCAGAGTCAGAACATCTCCTGCTTCTTCAGGATCATCGACAGAGACTCTGTGTGGGGTTATGAGCTCGGCCTCAAGTCCATCATCCCCACTGTTCTGACCATTAGCATTCTGGGCTACCAGTTTGTCTTACCTGATATGATAGGAGGGAATGCATACCCCAACCGCACCACAGGTATGGTACTCCATGACATATGGCTGCAGAGAGTTTTAGAGACGAATGTGAGTCTGACATTTGTGTTATATTTTAGGTGCTTCAGGTGGCAAAAGTGGTCTGCCAGACCGAGAGCTGTACATCCGATGGTTGGAGTTGTCTGCTTTCATGCCTGCCATGCAGTTCTCTATACCACCGTGGGCCTATGACAATGAGGTGAGCAAAGTGAGACTGGATGTGTCATATTAGTTGTAAAAAACACCAATGTTTTTTGTCTCTTCTGTTATTTCTTGTACTTTTTTTTTCATTCATCTTCTATACCCCTTGTATCCCTTTCGGGGTTGGGGGGGGCTGGAGCCTATCCCAGCTGTCAACGGGCGAGAGGCGGGGTACACCCTGAGCCAGTCGCCAGCCGACTGCAGGGCAACACACACACAAGCATTCACGCTCACACTCACACCTAGGGGCAATTTAGAGTCACCAATTAACCTAATGAGCATGTTTTTGGTCTGTGGGAGGAAGCCGGAGTGCCCGGAGAGAACCCACGCATGCACGGGAAGAACATGCAAACTTCACACAGAAAGGCCCCCGCCTGACCCCGGGATCGAACCGGGAACCTTCTTGCTGTGAGGCACGCGCACTACCTGCTGCGCCACCGTGCCGCCTTATTTCTTGTACTTGAATTTGATAATTAAAAGGAACAAATTAAAACCACTTTGAGTACAATCTTTATGTGATAATTACAGCTTTACTTTAAATAAAGTCATATGCAAATATAATAGCAACAAAAGACAATAAACTGGAAAACGGGATTCAAATATTTGGAATGTCCGATAGAAATGAGTGGAAACTTTGGTGAAAGCATTATTTCATCTTCCATTGTTTGAATTTGTTTTTCCTTGAAATTGTTGCAGCATTCTTTTATTTTCAGTCTTTTTTTAAGAACCACCAGAGGGCGCCATCACGTAAACTTTCAGGTTGTACACACAGTGGTTTTAGGTAATTTGGGGGTATGAAATATTAATTTTACAGTTTGAGTTTGAGTTATTCACAAAATGACCACTGAGCTGTGTCCTCTCACTATCCAAACACCAGAATCCAGATGGGTGAAGCTCTGAATTGATCAGAATGTTAAACTGCTAATCTGTGTTGCCTCCAGTTATTATTTTAAATGCATATAAATGAAGAATGTGATGCTAATTCTAACAGTGTATGCTTGTGTGTTCATTTGCAGGTGGTACAGATAGCGCAGAAATTCACCGAGCTGCATGAGAATCTGGTGGCCCCAAGGGTTCTTGAACTAGCACATGAGGTTCTTGATACAGGGGACCCAATCATAAGGCCTCTCTGGTGGATCGCCAATGACGACGAGGCAGCCTATAAGATTGACTCTCAGTTCCTGATCGGCGATGACCTGATGGTGGCTCCGGTGTTAGAACCAGGAAAACAGGAGAGGGACATCTATCTGCCTGCAGGACGCTGGAGAAGCTACAAGGGGGAGCATTTTGACAAAGGCCCCATGTACCTCACTGACTACCCTGTGGACTTGGACGAGATAGCTTTCTTTACATGGGTTCACTGAAAACACTAAAGAATTAAAGACACATAAACTCACACGCATACACACATGCACACACACTCTGTTTGCACATGTACATTCTCGTGAGCACACATGCCAAGAAATAGCAGAAGATGTTTGTTTTTCTAAAGGAAATGACCACTAGTGACCTGCTGCTGCGGAAGAATGTGATTTTGGTAAAGACTAACCTCATGTCTACTCTGACCTGCTCTCAATGTGGACATCTGCCTGCAGATTATAACCGTCCATACAAAGAATCAGAATGAAACTTGTGTTCACTTCCGATTCTCTTGTTCCATCCTTAAGCTGATCGTCATTCTCATGTGCCTTCCACAGCCAACAGTAAAACCGATCTCAGATTGTATCACCATCGCAGTCTTCCACCTGCTGGACATCTAGATGTCTAGTCCCACAGCTTGAATGGTTTGGTTTTAGGGTGAGAGTTAGCTTTATCCTTCTGCGTGAATTTTGATTAAATGATTGATAATAAGTGCGATAAGGTAACAAGCATATGTCTTCATTTTGGCTTGACAGGGTTGGGCACCGGCAATAAATCCGCACTTGTCACCTGAGTTGGGCAGGTGCACTCCAGCTCAGCCTCACCTTATGTCAACAGACCACTGTTGTATTGTGTAAAATCTCTGCATTCCTAGCTAGCTAGGTTTAAGCTAACATGCATTAATTTGCATTGCACTGACAATAATAATGAGTAACTCATTTGTGATTCACTTCCTCTTTATGTTAATTAACTCTTTTCTTTAGATTTGTGGATAGTATTCGATTGTATATACAGGAAGTTCATGTTCTGGCTTTACATTTTGAGTTCTTGTCATGATCAACAGACAAATAGATTTATTTTCATATTAGTATGCTTTGACTTGTAGTGCCACACACCATTTCACTGCCAATATCTATCTACTGATTTATGCTTTTTTTCATCTGCACAAGTTAAATTCACAGCTCAGGGTAGATTCAATAGAAAACACATGTTCTGTTAGAATTCATTTTGTTGGTCCACATTAAGAAATAGATTTATTAGACTCCTGGTTTGCCTTGTAAAAACAGGTCTCAAAGATGCCATGATTAAGTGCTGTCCATGTCTGCCTTGTGACTTTACTTGCCTTATCAGTTGAATTAAGCTATGCCAATCTTAGCACAGAGAACCAATAAAGTGATAACACACTCATTGAAAAAGAATCATTGAGGACGTGCGCCCATTCTCAATGATGTCATGAGAACAGGTGCAAAACAGTTACATAAATACGCACACAAAAACAAAAATTAATGAGAAAACAAACATACAACAGACCAATAGGTACAACTGTGTGACGTATGAAAGTGTGTTGTAAACTGTTCAGAGTTTGTGCAGCTCAAAAACTAAAAGCTTTGAGTACCATCTGAACAAACTGAATGGGTCAAATAATGATTATTGAACCAGTTTAATGAGGAAGTGATGTATGATGGCATGTTGCCGTTAAGGGCTTTATCTATAAATAAAAAACAATGCCTGTCACGCCTCATTGATGGGGATGCCCACCCAGCTCACTTCTGCACACAGTGATCAGCTTGATGCTTGACATCTTCACATTTTTAAGCACTGACATTGCAAAGCACATGAGTAGTTTTATTGTAAAACGAGCCATCTGCCATCTGAATGCACATCTGTCTGCCCTTACACAGTGTTTGCTGACATGAGAGTAAAGCACACTATTGGTAATGCCATCTAAATACCTTATGAAGTAAGCAGTGAAATGTTAGATAGAGTTGTTATGGGATTATAACATATTTCAAATTATTCTGATGGTTTTTGTGCAAAAATGAAACAATCTTGCTGTAAACTGATGGTCTTTGTGTTGCTTTTTTGCGTTGTTGATGCGAGCACCAAGTGCTGCCAAAGTTAGAAATGCTAAAATCTTGACACACACTGGCTTTGACCCAAGAATCAGACACAATACCACAGCACCACAATGTTTTCACAATAGTATGTTGTGTAATTTGTGCACAAGTCTCAAACTGCAAACTGTGTGAGGTATGCACAGATCAGCATCAGTTCAAGGGATTTTGTCAAAATACTGAGGACATGACTTGCTCAATCTTTTACCGTTAGAGGTTTTTGGTGAAATCTGTGTGGACATTTCCACTGTGACCCAACAGAGTTTGAAAAGCTGAAGGGGAGTGTTTCTTTGGTAATATTAACAGTCTTTTTATTGCTGTTGATGAAAACTTCTTGCGTTTTAAAGGAAAATTGCCAAAGAAAACAAGAAAACTGGTTGTTGTACATTGTCTCTGTACATACACGAGATGTTGTTGTGCAGAAAGCTTGACAACCAGTGAATACTGACAGAGGTTTCAAAGGTCACTAAAGGTTGTTGCCATCCTAAACACAACTAATCCTTACAGTGAGATAAAAAAGCTTTCACAAGGCAACAGCAATATGCTCAATTTTACATGGATTACTCAATGAATTCACCTTTAGTTAAGGTCCGCTGAACAAACTAAACTAACTTTGGATACTATCAGATTTGGCTCACTATGTACTTCTCTCTTGCAAACCACAAGCTTTTTGCTTTACCTGTAGATTTCCTTCAGTTTATTCACCTGTAAAGACATTCTCAGTGTCATACATGCTACATGTCCTGATTTCTTCTTTTTCCACCTCTAAAAAGAGAGTGTAGCCTAAAGCTGTCTTTGACAAAAGATAAAAGAATATCTTTAGCAGGTCCAAGTGCATGAAGAAATATGTTATTTGATGAGTGCATCCAGTTTCATCTCTTATGCAGAGCACGTCAAATCTTTTCTGCATTTTATTTGTGAATCATTTCTGAAATAATGTTATGTGTGAAGAATAAAAGGCCATCAAAGCAGAAAGTCCACAATTTTAAGTTCTGCTGTCATCACTCCTCAGTATAAACAGTTAACCATGATTCATTTTTTGCTGTCAATAGTGAAGTGAAATGCAGAACCTAAAGAATTAAACAATTCAATGATCCATCAGATTGTGGTTTTATTGAACAAATCTTGATCTGCAGTCATTCACAACTTTTACACACTGAAAATGTGTTGATTCTTCCGGAGTTGTGTAGATTGGATAAAAAAAGTGGAATATTCTCCAGAGCCTCAGAGAAAGAGTGTGATGATAGCTGAGGATACCAGCAGGAGGAGGACACTGGAACCAGTGGGTATGGCACCATTACAGAGGTCCCCTTCACAGCATTTTACGGGTTCTCTACATGCAACGCTGGCAAAGCAGGCCTTGACGATGGCACCTGCAGGATATGATGGAAAAACCTCATTTTCAACAACAACAAAAGCCACCAAACATTCAGAGCTCCGTCTATTTGAAATGCTCAATATGAGCTACAGATGATTCAGGTGTAGAAGAACAGCTTACTTCCGATCTTGGTAGATGAACAACGGTCTAATATAGTAGGACAAGTGGAAATTTCTGTGCAGGAATCAGGGTTGGTCGTCAGCAAACATGTGTAACACCTCAGTCCACATGCTATAGAGAAATATAGCGGATTGTCATGTGAAAAACGCAAAATCTAAAATCCAATCACTGTTAAATAAGCAATGCTCTTAAATTCATTTATTCAATAAAAAACAAAAATAATAATTATGCTACTTTAATTTTTGGACAACACTCCTTTTTCAGGTTCAAGCATAACATTTAATAACATTCGTTTCTTTGTGTTACAATGTCAAGACAATGCAGGAGAATCGTAAGCTGCTCTTACCTGCAGACAGAGTCACCACCAGGACCAGAACTCCATAAAGTTGCATCGTGAAAAACAAAACAACCAGACTTTTAATCAACCCTGAGAGAGAGAATTAGAGAGAAGGTGTGAACTCTTCCCAAAAATGCCCTTTATTGTCCAACTTCTCAGTCTTCTTCATGTCCTCACCAACACCCCTCCCACCTGAACTTGAGACAGCCATGTAGACTATACAGTCGTGTCAACAAAAACTGAAAGTATCTTACCATGAAAGTCATCTCAGTAGCTGATTTAATCCATCCAGTGAGTGATACAGCAACATCACACACTTCACATTCACTTTGCAACCTAAGAACAAGTTAATTAAAAACGCTTTGTTTGATTTATCAGTCCAGGCCACTCTGCACAGGATGTGAAAATCCCTTAATTTGGCGCCATCTTGTGAACATCTGATGGTAGTAAGGTGGAAAGGCTAAAGCGGAAGTGTTAGAGTAAATGATCACCAGTATGGTTGTAGAACAGATTTACGGCTGCTGCATCTGCACGGGTGAACTGTTACACACAGATTCAAAGTTTATGCAGTGGAACTGTTTGCAATAAAGCAGCTCTTATGGATGAATGATGAGCTCCATCGGAGCTGTAAGGACATTTTATTTTAAGTAGCTAAAAGTCCAAGATAACCCTAACACCCCATATCCATTTGGTCTTCTGACTGAAGATTTTGCCCTCGGTGTGACATGATTTTTGCAATGTTTCTGAGTTAAAAAAACAAAACAGGATTGAACCAATTTGTTGACATGGTATTCAAATTTCAATTGAGGGTCAAATATAATGCCAAGACTCATAGAGTGCAGATGACATAACAGGCAACAGGGCCAAAACACTGCAAAATGCCATTTGTATTATTTCCAGGCCCAATAAGGAGAAGCTGAACTTCTCCTTATTGGGCCTGCTTTTTTGTCAGATTTCCGCTGAATAAGGTTAAGGGACATCGAATTGTTTACAGTGGCTAACCCATTGTGGAGAGTGTCCAATTTGCTGAAATCATCTGATTTTTACTGAAACAGATAGATAAACTTTGTCTGCATAACAATGATATATACCATCAAAGCAACTGATTATCTGGCCCAAGGGAAGCATAGACAGAGAGAAAAGAATAGGATCAAGGATTGACCCCTGAGGAGCCCCAGTTAACAGCGGATGAAGACATAGTTACTATTGGAGAGCAAAAAATGTGTGCCCTCTGTGGAGCCCTCTTCCCATTAGCCTGCACAAGAATGCCATTCATGCAAAACTATTTTGATACTGTGTTTTTGGCAAAAGACAGATTGAAATGTATCTAAAATATGATTCTCTTGAACAACTTGAAGAAGCTGCTGAATGATATTTGTTTCCAGTACTTATCAGACAGTTGTTAGAGGGTTGAATAGATGAGACATGCTGTTTATAAAAATGCGAGTACATACTACTTGCTTCTGAAATGTTGCCTGGATGCAGGAGTCAGAATACATTTATTATAATATGGTCCTGAAAAAATATTTATCGTCAGTCCAGTGTAGTTGCAGCCAGTATACTTAATATTTAAAAGTTCTTTATTCTTTTTCAATTGTACAAATTGGGTCAGGAAAAGAAACTCCAGCATAGAAATAACAAAATTCCAGAGCTTCAGAGAAACAGTGTGATGATGGCTGAGGACACCAGAATGATGATGACACTGGGACCAGTTGGTATGGCACCGTTACACAAGTTCCCTTCACAGCAAGTTATGGCTCCAACACATGCAATGCTGGTTTGGCAGCCCTTGGTCACCATGTTATAACCTAAAAGACAAGATGAGAAAACTCTCAGAAACCGGTTTCCATATGATGTTTTGAATGTACATTTCACTACAGTAACTTATTGTGTCTGCTGTTTGATGATTGATTTTGTTGTGTACCTGGAATTCTCAATATTAGCTGAGGAAAATATTAATGTGAAAGAAAACTTACCATCTAATCTGAGAGAGAAACAACGGTTGAAGATGACAGGACAAGATTTGGTGTCCGTGCAGGATTTAGGGTCAGTGGCTGTGCATGTGTAGCATCTTAATCCACATGCTATACAGAGACACACAACATACAAGTTCAAGATATACCACTCATCAAACGTCCATATATTTTAAGTTTCAGATGTTTTTCAGGAAGACGCTGTCTATACAGATAGAGTATCAAAAATAAACAAACACAAAAAGTGTAATCCACAAATATTTTACAATGCACACGCAATCACCTCTCAATTTGTGTTTTGTAAATCATCATTTCAATGAGCTCAAAAAGTATATTCATGAATGTAAATAAGAATTTCAAATGTGTTCCTTTGCTTGTGAACTGGACAAAATGTACATCTGTGGATCAAGGAACAGGCTTGATCTCCCTGTGTAATGTTAAGACAAATATTCTGCTTTTTCTCCCCGTGTGGAATCACACAAAGCTCCTTCTTCTTCAGCGCTTTCTGTGGGTGTTTCTTTTAAATAAACATTTATTTGTTCAATAAAAAGTCAAACTGTGTAGTCACACTCAGTTTGACACAGGAAGACAGAGCAAAAAACCTTGTGAAGCCCTCAAAACCACAAAGTGCCATTTTTTACATGTTTATCTTTGCTTTAAGATCAAACAAAAGAGAGAAATATGTCTTAATTACTGTTTCCAGCCTTTGTGCTAAGGTAATCCAAGTGACCCAGCTGTTGTAGTTTCTTACTTCAGACAGAAATGAGAGTGGTATCAATTTTCTTATCTATCAAATCAGGATATTTTGTAAAATGTTGAACTCTGTCTTTTACTTTCAGAACCTTTTATATTAAACATCAACACATTTCTTGAAGTTGTGTTTAGTAACTGTAAGTTTAATGTTCAGTCAAAACACATCGCCTGAATCTGAAAGCTGTTCTTACCTGTAGACAGAGTCATAAACAGGATGAGAGCTCCACAAAGCTGCATCGTGAACAGAGAGACGGAACAGATTGTCTAAGCCAGAGGAGAGCTGAAGAGAAGCCTTCCTCTTTCAGCCTAACTCCTCCGCAGTCTTTTTTTCATACATTTGCATTTCCTCACAAAGCCTACTCCCGTGTGACCTGAATAATGTTGGCCCTAAAGTGACCTCATTATCCCTGAGACAGCCTTGTATTCTTTGGAAACGAAGACAACTTAATATTGTTAGACAGCGTATACGATCATCTTTGGTCGCAGAAAAAAGGGTGAATATTTTTATGTATTAAGGCCTTTATTTTTCACCTCTTCTTCACCTCTTTGCAGTCCGAACAAATACTGAAAAAGCACATTCTCTTCCCTCGAGTGTTTCTTATAATACATTTTGTAAATCAGCAAAAAAAAAAAGCACTTCCTCAAGTGCCGCATCAGCTGAACAAGTGAGGCTCTGGATGACAGTCAGACTCAGAAATAGAGTGGAAATGTGGTACTGAAATAGAGAAGTTTAAGTGAAATGGAAAACTCATGAAAAGGGTGACCTCACTTTCTGATCTATTTCTCAGCCTTTTACCAGACAGTGTCAGTTTGTCATGCTGGAAATATCATGTTAAAATAAAGCCCGATTAAATTAGTCTAGTTCACAAGAAAGGTTGCACCAGCTGAAATACTTCCAAGGCAGACACAACTTAAATTTTAAAATGTGTCAGCAACGCACTCTCTATGATAGTCCACAAAGTAGCATTAACATGGCATTACAGCATGTTATAGGTCTCACAAAGTTTATAATTTCAATACAATACAATACAATACAATAACATTTCATCTGCCAAACAGGGCGCTGGTATACTACCCTGTGATGTAGCTGATGGTTTCCCCACTCCATGCTGCTCTTGTTATTTTGCACTGGCTGTCGATTAAAGTTGAATAGTTTTCACCAAATCATAATGCTTTGAATCATTAACATGAACCTTTAGTCTTTGTGGTGCAATCACACAAAGTTAGTATCAAACTATCTAGTTTCAACGTGCCCTTAAGTGTAAACTTTGCACCTTAAGAGGGTTTAAGTAAACCTGCAACAGCCCACTGAGCTCTTGATCCTCTAAATTAACTCATAAGCACTGATGAATCTTTTGTGTCTACAACCTGAAGTGTCTCTCGCATGCAAGCATAATAATCATAAATAATAATAATAATAATCATAAATATAATCATTTTAGAATAATTTCAGTATTTTTCACTGGAGTACAACGCAGTAATATAATTTAAACAAAATGTATAATTGGATCATTTATCATTATTATTACTGTTTTCTCTATGATCCTTACAGTATAATGGTTTTCCTGCACATTTCTGTCTCTGAAACATGGGTGTACGGCAGGAGGAGAGGTGGTGCAGTTCGGTGTCAGGTCACGCGTCATGAAACCGGAAGTATTTTAAAACGTTTCAACATAAAAGCGTAACAAGAAGGTACTATTCATTGTTTCATTCATCTTCTATACCCCCGATTATCCCTTTCGGAGTTGGGGGGGTGGGGCTGGAGCCTATCCCAAGAAGGTACTACTAGCTACTTAAAAATGCTATTTTATCTGCCCCTGTTGACCTAAACACATGCATTAATGTAAGAAGGGATGTTAGAGCGAAAGAAAAGTAGAAGAGAAAAGTAGCTCCAGCGTAAGAAAAAAAAAACCAAAAATTTGTCTACCTGTATCGGACTGGGTGACAAACAAGATAAAGGCTACAACCACGCTGTCAAGACCAATGGCTTAATTTTGAAAAATGTAACCGGAAACCTTCTAATGTTCTGATTGGCTTAACGCCACCTGCGTCATTTACGCGCCAGCGTGATCTCAGCACATGCGCCGCTATGTTTTGAAAACCCGGCCAACTAAAACCTCTTTCTCCTCTGCTTAGCCTCGGCTGCGCATTCATTTCTTTGTGTTTTTTTCAAGATGCATGTCATATGAGGGCAAATTAAAACATGCCAAAGTCTCTGAAGAAGTCGTGCACCACCCAAACCTCCATTAGCAGCTACTTCGGAGGACGGAGCAGCAGCGGTGCCTCCAAAACTCAAAACAAAAGTAACCAGAACCCAGCTAAGCTCCAGCTTTCAAGAAGCAAGGTGAGACGTGCTTCACCGAGTACATCACACACACGCTCAGATCACATATGCTTAACTTAATGTCAATGCTAATATCTGACCCTCAGCTGCTTTTGTCCTGCAGCAGAAGCTTTCTCGTGATGATGATGATACTTTCGGGTTGCCAACAAAGCGAGCCAAGCTTTCTCCAGAGGACCTGCAGGTGGAGGATTTGGACTGTGAGCCTCCTTCCGGTCAGAGCACTGAAGGTGAGTGCGTGCGCTTCAAACAGATAATCCATTCATTTCTTCTCAACCCTCACAGCAGGAGTCCAAAAAGTGTGACTCAGACTCATGTGGACAAAGAACACTGAAGACTGGATAGTGGTGCGTCTGCAAGGAATTGTGGGACAGCATTGTCTCCTGTTGTAAATGATGCATTTCGAGGATTCGAACAGCTCTTATCATGACTGTCACTCAGATACTTCCGGGTCAATATTCCTAATAATCATACTTTAACGGCTTTTCTTCTCTCCTCAGAAACAGCGTTAACATCAAGTCGAAGAGCAGGCGGCCTCTGCTCCTCCACCTTGGAGAAACTGAAAGGCTTCACCTGCTGGGCCGAGGCCAGCATCGGGCACAGTGACACTCAGAGGCCAGAAAAGAAGACAGATGGTGCGAGCAGTAAAATCTGTGACCAAGGAAACAGTGTTCGGCCTCCTCGGGACGTTTCAGATGACGTTTCAGAGAACAGACTTCAACAGCCGGAGGAGGAGCATGAGGATGAAGAGGAGGAGGTCAAAGAGAAGGAGAGTTCCGGGCTGGCTGCTGCAAAACAGGTGAGCAATATAAATGTCGACTCCATCACATCACTGTCATATGAGTATGTCTTTGCTAAAAAGTAAGCAGAAGTTTGTGTAAAGAAATGTCAATAACATGTTTGTGGGAATTTGTCTCTACATAATGTGGTGACACTTAAACAAACTGCACACATTTTAGGGTCCTCTATTAAAAATATTTGTGTGTGTTTTTTGTTTTATTTATGTACAGTATGATGACTGGCCATTATATCATTCTTGGATTTTTAAACTCAAATGTCAGCATGTGCACTGGCCATAAAATCCAATACTGTCTGGCCATAGACAACAACAAATAAAAGTGAAGTGATTGAACTTGTATGGGGGAGTAAAATTTGCATGAGGTGTTATTTTCTCAAGTCTGAGTGGGGAAATAGAGAACTGAAAGGTGAGAGGAGAACTAACTGTTGCTATTAAAAAGACTGATTATGTATGTTTCATTTGGATTGTTTTGTCAGGGTTTACGCTTGTCTCAGTTTGCCAAGTCAGGAGAAGGAAGGGTTGCAGTGGTGAGTCCTCTGTTGGACTCTAGCGCCCCCTCTAGGCGCTCTAAGAGTGTGTACACTCCGCTGGAACAGCAGGTCATCCAGCTGAAGCAGCAGCATCAGGACGCGTTGTTGGCTGTGGAGTGTGGTTACAAGTACAGGTTCTTTGGAGAGGATGCAGAGGTGAGAGCTGAAAACAGTGTGTGCTAATGATGCAGGAGGGAGGCGTGCAGATCACAAAAATCAAAATTGCATGGCAGCACTTTATTCTAAATGCACTCCTTTCAGTCATCCTTTACGGCAGCACAGACATCATCTTTGTGTGTGTGTGTGTGTGTGTGTGTGTGTGTGTGTGTGTGTGTGTGTGTGTGTGTGTGAGAACAGATTGCTGCAAAGGAGCTGAATATCTTCTGTCATCTGGATCATAACTTCATGACATGCAGCATCCCCACACACCGTTTGTTCGTCCACGTCAGACGGCTGGTGTCCCACGGACACAAGGTATGAAATATGGCTTGCATACTGTTTTTTTATTCAGAGTCACACGTGCTTTCTTTATCTTTATGTTATTGTCTTGAATTTGCAGGTTGGTGTGGTCAAGCAGACAGAGACGTCTGCGATCAAGGCCTCAGGGACCAATAGGAACACTCTGTTCGCTCGTCAGCTCAGTGCTCTGTACACCAAGTCCACTCTGGTGGGAGAGGGTATCCTGTTAGACCGTGAATATCTGTGTTTCCTTGAAACATTTTCTTTTTTGATCTCTACCTGTAAAGCAGTGTCCTTGACAGTTGTTTGAGATGTGAACCCGGTCTGCAGACTGGGGGATGTGGAAGAGGGGGCCTGTGGTGACGTTGTGTCGGACCCTCCTGACAGCTTCCTGCTGTGTGTCAGTGAGACCTGGGACAAACTGAGGAAGCAGCTCACTGTCGGGCTGGTGGTGAGTCTGATCAGTGCTAATTCATCAAAACTACTGATGCATTCAGGCAGTTTGCTCATCAGGTGGTTCAGTTTTAAGCAGTTTGATATTCATCGTTTACATCTCAGCTTGTTTTTCAGCACACAATAGGAACACTCTGTTCCTATTGTGTTCACTGCATGAGCCAAAAACATCAATTCCCATCTGCTTATTCTGTCTATAAAGAGTTTCTCAATTAAATGTGTGTATCATGATATACAAGTGTAACAATATCCCAGAATTACATTACACTCTAATGGAAGATTGTATCCATAATACCCAGCCCTGATATGAAGAATGAAGTGATAGTGTGTCAGAGTAATTAAATACAGGTTAACGCTCGTCACAGCGCAGCACCAGAGAAGATTACTCGTCTCATTTCTCTAAGCTTGAGGCAACAAAATTACTTTATCTCACCTTTATGCTGTTTCTCCAAGTAGCCTCGACTATGAAATCTTATTTCCCTCATACTGACTTCATGTTTTTATGGTGCAGCTACAACAAGGTAAAGTTTGAGCACAGCTGTACTTTTTAATAATCTGATTTATAAGAAGAGCATCCCCACATGAAATACCCAATTTTATTAAAAAACAAATCATTTTGAACCTTTGTCATATGAACAATGTGAAAGTATTATTTCATAGAAACATAACACTGACCCTGAAAAATGATCCAGACACTTTTGAAATTGTGTTGTCTAAACATATCTTTGGTATTTCTTCAACGTGTGCTTTCGTTTGATGTTTGTGTGAATGTAGGCGGTGCAGCCCAGCACAGGGGACGTCTTACTGGACTCTTTTCCTGATGGTCCCTCTCGCTCTGAGGTAGAGGGTCGTGTCCTAAAGATCAACCCTGTGGAGATCCTGGTCCCCTCTGACCTCTCCGAGCCAACCCACCGACTCCTGCAGAGCATCACCAATGCCAGGTAGTGTGCTGTCAGGACACTAGAGGGCAGTCTGTGCACATTTACTGCATGACTGTTTTCCTACTGAAGTGTTGAACTGTGCTGTGTGTTTACAAAAGTGTGTGTGTGTGTGTGTGAGTTTAGTGTATTTCTTTCTGAGGGATTGTGTTTGGATCTCACCTGGCAGGTAGACAGTTGTTTTCTGTGGAGCGCTCTGGGCTCAGTCTGGATGAGGAAATCAATGTCGGCTCACTGAGAGGTTATGTGATAAAGGCCCTCAGCACCCTGGGCCCCACCACAGGGCTAAACAGGATCCAACCAGGATCCAACCAGCACTTATTTATTTTAAATGTTCATAGACTGACTTTCCCCCTAAACCAATGTTGTCTTTAATACTTATTTCCCAAAGAAACTTCTTTTTGGGAGATGATATGTTGAGGTGAATTCATTCGTCAAACGTGTGAAGTAATTCTAAATGTTGAAAACAAGTTAAAGTTTATAAAAGCTTGCTGCTGGCCCCAGCAGGCTCTACTGCTGATAAATGTGTCTGTGAGCCTTTTCACTCAGGGTCAAAGAAATAAAGTTTTTTCCCAAACTACAGCTCCTGGGAAGTCCAGCGGAACCTATGGGTATAGAAATATATCTAGTTTTGTAATGCACAGAACATTTCCTGCACAACATTTGCAATTTGCAGCATGACAAGCAGTAGATGCTCCTACCCTGACAAGATTTGAATGTGTCAACATCATTAAAATGCAGGAAATGAAAGGAGAGACTCACAGTTTTTCCCAGCCTGTCTTAAAGCAGTTGTCTGGTGTCCATGTGTGCATTGAAACAGGTTTTACTTGCTGTAATCATTCCTCCTCTTCATACTGGCTTAATGTGCTTTCAGTGTAGGTGATGGGGGAGAAAATTTCTCTCCTTGTTCTGTGCAAAGCTGTGTTCAGAAGTTTACCTGAAGCTAATATGAAACCGATGAAGTGTTTATCTTCTCAAGTTTCAGCCTTTTTAATACAGAAAATTCTCCTTTTGTCACTGTCTCTTCACTGTTGCTCGGTGGGGAAACATTGTCCAGAGAAAGAAAAAGACTTGAGAAGATATTCACTTGATTTATCCAACTCCGCCGTCTGAAGCATCATATCAGCTTCAGATAAACTTGAGACTACATCCTTACACAGAATGCGGACTGTGGATTTTGTCCCTCATCTCTTACATTGAAGCGCATTAGGAAGGAGTCTTTTTAATGGTCAATATGGGGCCAAACTGCTGTATGAACCACAAGATCATTAAGAGCGAAACAGTTTGTCCTTTGCTCGTCAGCTGACTAACCAGCGACAGTGACGTCGAACTGATGTATTTCAGAAACCTGTTGCCTCCCATCGCGCTGCCATTGTGCTCATCTTTGCCGACAGTATGCACCCAGCATGTTCACGCCAGTGGGGACGGGGTCCTCTGGAGGCTGCCTGTGACTGCATTATGCTGGGAAAATGAAACGAGGGAGTGGATTTGATTAGAAGGGGATGGCTGGATAAATGGGAGGGATGTGGGAGGTCTTTTGTCTCTTTTCACCTTTTATTTTATTCCACTGGCTATTTTCTTTTCCGTTTCATTTTTCCTCTTCAGTTTAAATTTGATTGTGGAAAGTTTGGTTCATTTGTATGCGTTCCTCTCTGTCTTTCTCTCTCCCCTCCTCCTTTTTTTCAGCTGTCCGTGTTGAGTGATTATTGCAGAGATGGGCCTGTAAAGGCCAGTCCGGTTATTGTGTTTGAACAGCACTGCTCTCAAGCGTTGTGCTCATCAGAGACAAGACTCTTCTGGATTTGCAGCCTGTATCATTCAAATACGTGGCAGCTTTGTCTATTCAGCTCAGACAGGAAATGTATCACATGCAGTAGTCGGCTATGCCAGGCCCATTATAGATCACGGCTATTGGCGACCTCCCAAGATATTTTTCTAGGTGATTTGTGTTTTTTTTCTCATTCATGATTCATCAGACTTAGACCCTTGAAATGCAAAATGATTGTGAAATAGATGTTCTGGTGGATATCAGCATCGACATGACAGTATCGTCAAAATACGAAAGCAAGACTCACCCAGGTGAACATTTAAAACGTTTTTTTTTTTTTTTGTGGCCACTGCCGTTGGCTCAACAGCCTCCTTGTCTCTAGGGTGGGCTGACGAGATGGGCCCCCTGGCAACGGGATTCATGTGTGTCCATGGAGCAGCAGGTAATGAGTCCCTGGGAGGTTGGTAGTAGCTAGGTGCAGTATTGGTTGCTTTACTCATCCACAGCCTGGAGTCATGAGTCAGGATCAGAGCGGGGACGGGGATTAGAGCAACCGAAAAGCTCACTGGCTGATGCTGTCAACACAAGTGTTCTCGCTTTCTGGCTTTTCCTAAGACTTTAAGTCGATGACTGACACTCGTGAAACTTAATATTACATCCTGGTACACAGTACGACCGCAGTCATGTATCAGGATAGATCCACCCAAGCACACACACATGCCCACAGGTTCGTACTTATATCATTATTGACATGATTAATTTCCTGGCCCCTTGCCCTAACCTTAACCATCACAACTAAAGGCCTAAACCCAATTCTAACCTTAACTTAAAACCAAGTCTGTACCCTCAAACAGCCCTTTCAAGGTCTGTCCAGAAGTGAAGACTGGCCAAATGTCTTCATTTTCAAGGTGTAAAATAAAAATATAGCTGCAAAAGTGTACATACACACACGCACACCAGAAGATATAATTTGTGTATTTCGTGTGTGTGTGTGTGTGTGTGTGCGTGTGCGTGTGCGTGTGCATGTGTGTATGCATGTGTGTGTGCGCGTGCGTGCGTGCGTGTTAGATTTACACAGCCGCTCTCAGATCTTTGTATTCAGCCTGTAGCAACAGATACTAATCAAGAGCCTTAATCTGTTGTGCACATTAACCTCTGATCTCTGGGTCACAACAGCTCTGACTTAGCCTTTGGCCATCCCTGCTTTTGATTGATTATCACCATCACAGTGCTCGAGCATTTGAAGAATAAAAAAAACGGATTTCCAAAGAATTGGTCTGTCACCTCTTCTTGTGAAGCGCCCAACCCTGCACAGCTGCAGTGTAATGAAATATAACCCTTTAACTTGGAGTGAGGAGCAGAAGTCAAACCTCTGGTCAGTGTCCATCTTCCTGTGAAGCTCTAACTGAGACAGAGACTTCCTGAATGTAGGTTCACGATGCTGGGTCCTGCCAGGTTTTCTGCCTGCACCCCTCTGTCCCCGGATCAATACCAGCAATTGTCTCTGCTCTTGTGAACCTCATAGTTTACTTGAATTGACAGGAAAAGTGATTAATGATCATAGTTTGACTGCACAATATGTGGCCTATTGATCACTTTTTATACAATCTTTGCTCCCAGTTCGATCATTGACCGAAGGGAAAGACGATGACTCTTCTGTGGGTGTGTGTGCGTGTGTGTGTGTGTGTATAAGCATTACAGTAGGAAACGGAAGAAAGAAAATGCTCCAGCACTGCGTTCACAGCCACGTGTTTACCTTGGTTGCCCTGGCAACAACAGAGCGGACAAAGCATTCAAGTCCTTGAAAGCAGCAATGCCGAGAGAGTGAACTGAGCAATAGGGAGGTGTGATGGCACAACGGGGAGCTGCAGGTTAACTGTGTGTGTATGACTGAGGTTTGAGTGCATGTGTGTGTCAGAGTTGAACGACAGGACGACTCGAACACGCAGCACTGCGGTGTGTCATTTTCTTCTCACAGACAGGAAGATGATGAGATATTGGATGTTGCATTTCCTCCGGTCTGTGCAGTGACAAGCACCACTAACCACTTGAATCAATGCTGCCATGTTGTTCCTCACCAGTGCTCAGGCTGATGACCGAGTGAGAGTTGAGAAGAGGGACAGCGCTCAGTTTGAGTTCGCTTCTGCAATGAACACAGTCACCGAGTTTTACTGCCACAGCCAGGAGAAAGGTGTGTTTGTGCCACTGTTTGCCTCTTTTCTTTCAATCCTTTACCTTATATTCCCTCCAGATACTCACATACTCTCACTGAGACCAAGATAGTCATTGAATTGCAAAGCCCTGGATATGTCTGAGGAGCGGGCCTGTGACTCATAGCTGTGTTTTATCTGGGAAACTGTGGCATGTTTGTGCGTCTGTGTCCTCCAGGCTCTCGCTCTCTGTCGAGTGTAGCGTCCTTGGAGAGCTCAGTGATCTGTTGTCTGGGGCCGCTCATCCACTACCTCCAAGAATTCAACTTGGAAAGAGTTCTTCAGAGTGAAAGGTACACGTAAGCAAATGCACACACATACTCAGCAACACAGGCTACGATCGACAGACAGAGAGTCGTCAACTGTTTTGATAATTAATTAGTTGTTATTTTCTAGGCAAAAATAGTGATTGCATGAGTGGTTCAAACTTTTAGTTTCTAATTTCTTTGTGTTTTTACTTTTGATTGAATGAAACATTTGAAGATGACACCTTGGACTTGGAATATTCCACAGTCTATTATTCAGCTTCAGCTTATAGTCCATTCTTTGCCCATATACAACATTTTGAGCTGAACTCCATTTGAGCTCCACTCCATCCTCCATTTACAAGCCAGGAAGTTTTCTGTCATAGGATTATTTGGATTTTCGTACTTGTAGTCGTCACATTTTTATGCTCTTCACAGTAGATGCATTGATCATTTGTTGCCACAGCTGTACTGTACTTTGATTTTGTGCTCCATGCAGCTCATTTCGGCGTCTGTCCTGTGCGTCGGAGGGTATGATCCTCAGTGCTGCCACCCTCAGGAATCTGGAAATCCTCAACAATCAGGTAAAAGCACATTTCAGCTGCTAGTCATGGCCACTCATCAAGCATGATGAAGGGGTGAGGTCTGTCTGGATGATAGTAGGACAGTGACAGTGGGAACTTTCCTCTGGTGCCACCAACAGGTTGGCATTTGTGTTTTTGAGTGAAATATCTCAATTTTGGATGGCTTGCCCTTAAATTTGGTGCAGACATTTATGTCCACCTCAGGGTGAATTTCCATCACTTTGGCTTTTCATTTAGCGCCGTCGTCATGTTAAAATATCACTATGTCCAATGCTTTCGTTTATGGCAAAATACAGAGAACACTGACATTCTCATCAGCGTCAGCAAGCTTAATGCTTAGTACTAATGAGCAGATGCTAGCATGCTAACAGTAAACATTATACCCTACTGAACATCAGCATGTTAGCATTGTCATTGTGAGCATGTTAGCATGAAGACGTCAGCATGTTAGCCTGAAGCAGTACAGTCTCACAGAGCCACTTCCATGACTGTAGACTCTCTGTCTTGTTTATTATTTCAGGTCAAAATGTGAAACTTGAATCTCTTTGCTTTCAGTTATTAAGTCTTGTCATTAGGGAGTTAAATTTAGCCATGTTTTTTACTGTTCAGCTGCTAAAAGCTCCCCTATGTTCACCAGCTAGTTGCTAACTTTTAGCTGTTTGATGCTGAGCAGGTAGTGTTCAGTGAGAGCTTTTCAGTGAAAACAGCTGCCTGCTGCTGCACAAACCATTGTTACCACAAAAATATAGATATAGCCACTTCATAATAAGTCCTCATTTTCATGACTTATCCCTGACTTTGAGTCCAAGGCTGAAGTCAACTGCCTGGGCTACAGCGCTAAAGTGGAGGGAGATTGCTAAAGAGAACAGACATGCACGGCAGCAAAACTTAAGAAGCTTGAATATGATGTTTGTTACATTCACCTCAGTAAAAAAAAAAGCCTGGGGAGGAGACAGACTGACCTGCTTTGCTTGAGTTTTCCATTTTTGGCAAGCTTTCAGCACATAAGTGTTGACAGCCGGCCAGCTAGAAATGTTACGCAGCTGTGCCAGAGCAAATACTTTCTATGTCAAGACTGTCCAGGTTATCCAACTTTCAGAAACCAGTTTACAGTCAGGGTTGCATGTGGGACTGTAAAAGTGAAATGGGAGAGTTAACCTGTTGTTTCTCGGATCAAGAGAAAGTGTTCAGTGACTGGTAAGGCTGCCGTGGCGTGTGTGTCACACATGGAGTTCAAGCTCACGTGTTTATCACATCATAATATTATTTTCTTCCTCCAGTGTGGCTCATTCGAGTGATGTACATGTGTAAGATGTGTATTGTGTTGATATGTTCTTTTGATGGCAGACAGATGGTGGTGTGAAGGGCAGTCTGTTGTGGGTGTTGGACCACACTCGCACTCCGTTTGGGAGGAGACTGATGAGGAAGTGGGTGAGCCAGCCCCTCACAGACCCGCAGTGAGTACAGACCCTCTGATGAAGCCCGACTATCAGTGCTGAACTGTGCGCCTCCGGCTCCTCTCTCTATTTTTATCATTTATACAGTTTTGAAGAATAAAATAGAGGATTAGCGTCTTGCTTTGTGACTTGCGTAAATGAACTTCAGAAGTCACATGACTGTGTAGCATATTTTGCCTGAAAAGATATTAAATTATAGCAAATGACGTTATTTTGCTAAGAAGAATTTGCTGAATTAGACTCACTTTCTGTAGAAATAGTCAGTAGTTATATTGAATAACAAAACTTGGATTGAATTAATTCACCTCAGGGCAAAAGGGAAATATGAATAGCCATTTAATTAATTTAGTCTCCGTCTAAAGGATGTTGATCTATTAATACTAACTACACACACAATAGTAAAAGTAATAACAATATGAATGTGACCATTAATAGGCTAAATGCCTCCGTGAATAAATACAAAGAATACAGTGATGAACAATTAATGAATAAATGATTGAATGACTGAAGTCTCAAAGTGAGGACCATCAAACCTAATCAAGCATGTCCTCTTAATCAGATGCACAAAAGAACACATGGAAGAAATCTTCAAGTCTTAGCAATAAAATAAGACTTAAGGCGCCGTTCAGCAGCTGAGAGGGACGAGCAGCCAATAGAATTTATATGATGTGATTAGATATCTTCGCTGTATAGATGGGAAATCCTAATGGCTGATCTGAAGTATCCCTGTTAGTCTTTCGCATCAACCCAGCATCACAGGAGAAGTATTGTTTCACCTGTTGCGTGATGGCTGCTTCTCTATGTGGACGGCTCTCAGGTGCATTCAAGACCACGTAGCAGCTTGGCCAGCTGATATATCTCTTTCTCTCGTCTGGAGCTCTCTGAAGCTCTTGGATATTTTCTGGCATCTTGGATCCCGCATGGCGACTTCGGCTTGAGTCGGCCTTCTCTCAACAGGCGGCGGGGTGATAACCTCTTCACAACACACCCACTTGGGTGCGCAGGAGACGCAGCAGCAGCTTTGACAGAATTTGTTGCAGTTCTGATTTTTCTAACTGATCAAGCTTGAAATGAAGGCATTGAGCAGACTGTAGTCCTCAAACAAGGTTTCTTCCTTTCAAGTTAGCCGGATGTCTCGGGATGCAGCTGATCTCTGCGCTGTGGAAGTGAGTTGGTCTCTGGACAAACACGCCAGGGGCCTGCTCACCGAGAAAGAGGCTGAAGTCAGTACACTGAACGGAAGTGCAGACGAGGTGCAAACTGAAGAAAAGCAGTGGCTGCTGTCAGAGGCGTGCAGCATTACCCCCCCTCCCTCTAGATGGGTGTTTTTCTTATCCTTTTCTTTATTTCCAATTTATTTACAAAAGAATTGTTAAAGTTCACCACAAGTTTCATGCTTCCATTTGAAAAGCTTGTCTTTTTCAGTTATTGAAGGGTAGAAAAACACCTTTTTGAATAACAAAATATCATCCTTAATAATGAATTGATAGGTTTACATGTCAAAATAGCAATCATGTTACAACCTCTGTTATATATAGACAGTGTATATGGTATATACCTTTACAGTGGCATGCAAAAGTTTGGTCAAACTTTCTGTTACTGTGAATAGTTAAATGAGCTGATCTCCAGAATCACAAAGATGAAACCTCCTCTTCAACATTTAGAGTATTAGTTTTGTACATTTTTAGAGTGTAGAGTTTTTAGAGTTTTACTAATGTCTCTGACCTGAATTAACTTGTCAGGACTCTTTATAAACACTTTGACTACTCAAACTTTGTCCTAACAGTCAGAAACTGTGGGCTCCTCTAAGCTGCTGTCTAGCACTCTGAAAATTCAATTTTTGATACTCACAAAGCAGGAGAAGACAGCAGAGTGTTTTCAGGTAGCCCGGCGTGGATTGATCATGGATTGGGTTTGTGTTGCAGTCAGATTCACAGGGAACATTTGACTGGTAGAGGGAGAATGCATTCAATGAAATACCAACAAGTTCTGGGAGAAAATGGAGGATAATGATTGTAAACAAACCTCAAAAGAGCAGCACATGCAAGACGGCCCAAGAATCTCACAGAAGTAGAATCCTTTTGAAAGGAAGAACGGGCAAAAATCCCCCAAGCAACAATTGAAAAACTCTTATCTGGCTGCAGAAAGCATTTACAAGCTGTGATGATTTTCAAAGCTAGTGTTACTGTAAAGCACTGACCATGCAGGGAGCCCAAACCTTTTCTTCTGGCACGTTTCCCTTTTTTGTTGTTATGAAACTGTAACTTGCATAAAATATTGAAGAAATGTGTCATTTTAACTTATGCTGTTTGGAAATTAGGTAATTTATTTCTTCACTTAGCTATTCACAATAACAGAAATTTAGAGTAGGGGTGCCCAAACGTCTTCATGCCACTGTTTAAATGTAGAGGTGCACCTACAGTATACACACAGTGAATTAAATTAGTAAAATAACTACCAATAACCCTACTTTCTCCTTCCTGTCTCAGAAGAGAACCAACAGGTGTCTGTGCGTGCGCGCGCGCGCGCGCGCGCACACACACACACACACACACACACACACACACACACACACACACACACACACACACACACACACACACACACACACAGAGGCATCTCAATCTTACCTTTACCTTTTATTACAAGCTGCCATCAATTTTCTGGTTAAACATTTTAACAATTTTTGTGTCATTATCTACTCAGAGAGTCTAATTGCACCATCTAAGCTACAATAACCCAAATGAGGACATAATGAATCTATCATACACATGACAGTAATGTCAAGTAAACTTGAGACATGTGTTTGAGGTTATGAAAAACCAGACATCAACTTCAAATGTGCTTTGAAATCTGTCATTAGTGTAGAAACGTGGGCTTAAACTCATGAAATGGTTTCCCAAATGGTCAGAAATGTCACTGAAAAAAAGATTTGTGTCAACTACAACCAAATGGTGAACCATGCTTTATAAAATATCATATTTCTTCACATGGGGAAATAGTTCCTGATAGTTCAGGGTTTGCTGTCACTGCATCCAAATTTTATTCTTTCATTTGTATAGTTAATCAAACATACGTAGCAGTTGATATTGCTGATTGATTCAGCTCTGCTTTGTAAATCAGTTCCTTTGTCCCTTCTTTCCTGTGTGAGTCTTGGATGAAGTCCAGATCAGGAAATATCGGCTGTTAAAAGGATCAGCTGCAGGTCACTGCCAGACTCTCCCAGCCGTTGGCACTCAGCAGTCCTGTGCTCATCCTCCATGAGGCCTGTTCTTTGATCCAGAGGTCATGTGGTTGACAACTGCACTCCTCTTCGTCAGTATTGGTGTTGATTCATGCAGAAGTCTCTTTCTGATGTTTGAATTAACATTTTAAACGGAATTATGCACTCTAACGTATAAAATAAGTCAGTGTTGTTAGAGAGGATATAAGATGGAGCCCATAATGTGAGCACTTGCTTATTTTTCTGCCAGCAGAGCAGGCGCTCCTCTTTTCAGAAACACTGCAGGGTGAAAACACATAAAAAGTGTTCTGGAGGCGACCTCTTAAAATAAAAACGCTGATACTGACTCACAGCACTTCTGCTACAAACAACCTCTCACTTTTAACAGTGTAGTACTATTCCAGTTCTGCTCTCTGCAGGTTAGTTTTATTATCCATATATTGATTGTGTGAGTAGTTTCTGTGCGTGTGTGCGTGTGTGTGTGGGTGGCCCTCTCCCTCCCACAGTGCAGAGATTATAACTGTGGATTGGGCACTGCTCTCAGATTATCCAGATAGCTCCTCTGCAGAATTTCAACATCGGTAAAACCCAGATTACACTCAGGCACATTAATTCCAAGATACGCAGTGCAGCAGCACATGACACAAACACTCATGCATGAGTGTGAGTTCGATGTCCATCTTAATGCGTAACTAAACTGGACTTTTGCAGTCCATTTTTTCCAGATGCTCACAGAATGAATTTGTACGCTTTGTGTCTTGAGTCAGCAGTCACAGGCTTTAAACACTTTATAATCTAACCTTTCATGTTTCACATAGCTACACTGTAAAAAGCACTAAAATGCAACCTTTTTTAATTAATCACACATCTTAATACTCCAGTAAAACATATCTAATGCATCACCAGAAATGATGCCCTAAAGATACTGTAAACTAATGAGAAAAAAACTGAGGAGATTTAACTTAGTACAGATGACACTGTGATCTCTTCCTTCCTCAGCAAACCTCAGCACACCACCGAAGAAGCTAATCAGCTGTCAGCTGTTTGTTTCAAATCCAAAGCGTCTTTCTGTACACTTCAAGACAGGTTTCTTACCGATGATGGGATTGAAGGTTTTGATTTCTGTGAGTCTTTGCCTTCCTTCATTCCTGTCTCCTTTCTCTCCTTCCAGGTCCATCTCAGAGAGGCAGGACGCTGTGCAGGAGATCCTGGAGTCATACTCGCTCACTCTAAATTCCATCAGATCTCTGCTGTCACATTTGCCCGACCTGGAGAGAGGCATCTGCAGCATATACCACAAAAAGGTAAAATTATCCACACACACACACACACGCACGTACGCACGCACGCACACACGCACACACACACACACACACACACACACACACACACACACACACACACACACACACACCTCTCACCCCAACGATAATATCTTTGTCTTATTTTTGTAGAGTTGGTAATCAGTCCTGTCAGTTCTGACAACACTTGAGCTGAGGTCTGTGGGTGTAGTGCCACAGTTAAAAAATGGTCAAAACTACAAAAAGCACACCTCCTTCTGCTGCTATTTTGCATAAAAATAAAAAATTTTTTTCTCTCTCTCTGTTCTGCTCTCCACCTTTTTCTCTCTCTCTCTCTTTTTTATGACGTGCTTCTTGATTAACAACAGGGAGCAGTCGCCTCGGTGGCACTTACCTGATTGTCTGACACAATCTCATTTCCCATCAAACCCATTTTTGAAATGTCAGGAGGCTTCATCCCACATGCGTGTGTGTGTGTGTGTGTGTGTGTGTGTGTGTGTGTGTGTGTGTGTGTGTGTGTGTGTGTGTGTGTGTGTGTGTGTGTGTGTGTGTTTCTGCGTTTCTGCATGTGTGTGTGTGTTACACTGGTGAGAGAGGCACTCTGGGCTGAGCTTGTTGTCTTGTTTCATGTTCAAATTCCGAACTCCCATATGTTGTTAAATACAGACTGGCACACACGCACGCACACACACAGGCCTTCATTGTCATTTAGCCCATATGTATATAAATGGGCTTGTGTGTAATGGCCTGTGTCTCTATGGCTCCATTGACATAATGGCATGCTCATGGTCTGCCATTGCTGTCTGTGTTGGTTCATAAAAGAGTGACTCAGGGACCATTCGAGCTGCGACATGTGATTGATACCATCAAGCATCGTCTGTGTGGCTCTCATTAACCTTTCATGACTTGGTACTATACTGTGACATCACTAATGGCAATATGAAGTCAATGTGATCTATCACCTGTTTTAGAGGTATTTCCACACGGAGCATTGATTTGTCATTAACTTGGTTTCATCCTAAATGATCGGGGGTTCTATTTTGAAAGCTGCCACATTGATCGTGAGGAAATAAAAAACAGTAGCTGAGCCGAAGTTAACACAAAATAGACTTGTGGTGGAACAGTAATGGCAGCCTTTGCTCATAACTGAGCCAGTGTCACGTTATTCAGATGTGATGATAAAGGTAAATACATCTGTTTCTTCACAGGTGATGTTTTATTTTGTGCCATATTGTGAGACTTCAGCAGTCTGTGCTGCTGCTAATGAGTGGCGTCTCTCAGTGCTGGCTGTAATAAATGTTTGCTCTTCAAGCTTGGCTTCTGTACCCAGTGCAATGAGATTTAGTGATCTAATCTCGCTGGTTTACAGAATCCTGCTGTAACACAGCTCACACACACTCACACACTCACACACACACAAAGGAATACAGAGAAGATTATTTGCATCTTGCTGGAGAATGAAGAAGGTATTTCTTAACTCTGGTTTATAAATGACCTTCACTTTCCAATCAGTTGCGGCTTCACACTTCATCAAATATGACGTGTCTCTGTTTGTGTGTGTGTTCCAGTCCTCCACGCAGGAGTTTTACCTCATCAGTAGCAGTCTCTCTCGCCTGGGGCTGGAACTGCAGGCCTTGCTCCCAGCTGTCCAATCAGAGATCAGCTCGGCGCTGCTCCGTGGACTCTTGTTGGACACTCCTGACCTGCTGGCTCCAGCCCACAGCTTCCTCAAGGTGCTCAATGAAAAGGCGGCTAAGTGAGTACGAGAGGGAGGTCCCATTTTGAGTTTTTGCACGAACAGCAATACAAAGAAGTACTTTATAAAAGGCATTGTAGTAAAAAAAAACTCTACAGGATTATTGAGTTAACGTTAACGAGATATCTCCATAAAAACAACTGATTCACTGTTAGATATCTTAGTGCTGGCAAATCTTTATGCTGCTCGGTTCATGTTTTGAGGCTTGAGATGTTGCCTGAGTCGTTATTGTTATTGATTACAAAAGAAGAAGGTCAGTCAAATCAATATTTTATTATTCGTCTATTGCTCTGCTGTATACACTCACTGCAGTCTGGCAGATATGGACTGCAGGCCTGCAACTAACAGTTACTTTCATTATGGATTAATCTATTGATTTTTTTGTAATGACCTGATAAATTGTTTATCATTTTTGACTTAAAATGAGTATCAAACTGTTGTTGATTAAGGTTGTGTCTTTTTTCCAGCACTAGTGAAGGCTTCAGAATAATTCAGTTAATTTTGGGTAGATTATCTTGCTTGTTAGCTAATCTTGCACACTGTGTTGAGTGATGGTATCTTGAAATGAAGAAAAGGAGTACTTGCACATGTTATATTTTGTGTGTTTTTAAATCGACATATATCCGACATGTCTTTGACTCTTCTATGATGGATTTCATTCAGTTCAACTGTTTCTATTGGTTCGGTTGCAGAAAGTTTAACAAGTTCACATCAAATAATAAAAATACACTGCAGTAACGCGAACAAGGCCTTAAAATGTTACATACAAAGCAGTGTTGTGGGTAATGCGAGGTGCCTGGTGTCACTTCACATAGTGTATGATCAACAGCTGGCATGGAGCTGCACAGAGAAGACCCTTCTCGGCTGCTTAGACGTGTACTGTGACATGTTACCAGCGGCTGTCACATCTGAACCGTGTTTTTCTGTGTTTGTGGAGGTCGGGAAATAAGACAGAGCTGTTCTCAGATCTGTCCGGCTTCCCGGTGCTGCAGGAAAGGAGGGAGCAGATCCAGACTGTCATCAGTGAGATTCAAGACCACCGCAAAGAAATCCGACTGACGCTGAAGGCCCCGGCACTCGACTACACGGCTGTCTCTGGACAGGAGGTACCATCTGTGTGTGTGTGTGTGTGTGTGTGTGTGTGTGTGTGTGTGTGTGTGTGTGTGTGTGTNGTGTGTGTGTGTGTGTGTGTGTGTGTGTGTGTGTGTGTGTGTGTGTGCGTGCGTGTGTGTGTGTGACTGAGAGTGAAAGACAGGTGGGAGGAGATTGATGTCCTGATTTAGTGGAAGACTGAGTCACAGCGATGATCTGATGTCTCTGCGTGTGTTTTTGTATCAGTGTGTGCATCAGTGTGTCAGTTTTAATCAAATGTGACACATTCTTTTGTCCGTCTGCTGCGGTCTTATTTGTCAAAGTCCTCCTCCTCTTCCTCCTCCGCCCTCAGTTTCTGATAGAGGTGAAGAACTCGCTGTCGTCCACTGTTCCACCTGACTGGGTCAAAATCAGCAGGTGAGCTCACAGATGCAGCTCAAACACACACAGAGACGAACACACACACAGTCACAGTCCCCAACACTCTTATCAGTTTTTCTCAACTGAAAGAAGGTTCATGGTGTTAAATATCACATCTGAACAGACTAACATGCTTTCTGCTTTGGGTTTGAATTATTTTTATTGAAGTGTCATTTGAGATTTAGCTGAGGAGACCCTAAGACCCCTTTTACACTTGGTATCAAAATCCGATCTGTAGACAGACACATTTCTGGAAAAAAGCATGTTGTTGTAAGGTGTAAATGCGTTGTGATTGGAATATAATGGGCTCTGCCTGGAGATAGTCTGGCTCACGTTGTGTTCAGATCTGAAGTAGGTGTAAACGCAATCTGTACAGCTTGCTGTCATCCATACACAACATACAGATAATTGTTTTCCACTAACGTACAATATAGATTTTTGTTCACATTTAGAGCAAGTGAGAAGGCTGAAAGAGACAGGCCTCTAATTACTGTTTCTACATCTATTCTGTGCCAAAAAATGTCTTGTTCAACAGAACTGTGTGAAAATAAAAGCAATACAGATGGTAAATGAACAAAATTCAGTAAGAAGTAACTGTGAGCTGCACTTATCTGTGCTGCTGATCTGCTGATGACTGATGCAATATATATATATATGAAGATATTTTTATACAAACAAGGTGTATATTTTCTACTTAAGAAAGGCATTAATGGATCACATTTGCCTAATTTACAAGAAGAGGTAAATAATTAGAATTAGAATTTGTGGTAGACAGCATTTCACAAAGTTTCCTTAAACTCAACAACTCACAAAACTTTTTTTTAAGGGAGTGTGGAGCTGATTTGCTACCACCTCATATTACTCACATGCAGGTTTTGCTCTGGAGGACCGAGATCCGATCTCAATGAGGCATTAAAAATACCAGGTGTAAACACAAAGGTAAGATCAGATCGTTAATTATCTGAATAGCTTATCTGGAGACAGATTTCATTTTAATACCAGGTTTAAATGGGGTATAAATCTGATGAAAACAAATTACTGATGGAAAAAAGTGCGTTAATGATAGATTACGATGTCAGTACTATATTAATATATGCTGTCCCACAGCCATGAAAATGCATGTTTCTGACTGGCTGGCAGATGTATCACCTGACTCTGAAGGTCCTCTCACCTCTATGGAGCAGTTAGCCTTTTTTCGCCCCATTTTTCTGGTTTGACAGTCATCATCTTTACTCTTTTGGTTCACTTTCATGTTTCTCTTTAACCTTGTTTCTAGAGGCAGGCTGTTGTTTTCAGCCAAAAAAAATGTGTACTACCAGGCCTGCACCAAACAGGCGTTAGACAGAGACAGCGACTAGCTGAGGGACATAATGGAGCATTTAGCCACTAAAGAGACAGATATTTCCCTCAGGAGCTGCTGGTGAGCAAAACAGAGCTGAAGGAGGGTGAATAATGGACTTTAATTCATCAGCTGGCCAGAAACATGACTCCATGTGGTTACCAATATTTCTCCATGTCTGCTGGCTGTGTAAATCGGCAACTGTTTGCTAATACGTTCCCATCAGCAGCTTTATAAGGTGATAATGTATCAGCAGTGTGTTTCAGCTTGTTCAGCTGCACGTCTCTAAAAACATCAATTAATGCTGACGTTGAAAAGACAGCATCTGTTTTCAGAAAGTGGCAAGTTGCTTCTGATCTCCTGTGAGAAGCTGTGAACCATGATGGGGTAACTGGTGGTGAAAGATGGGTTTTTAGTGCTGGAACCAATTCAACATTTGTCAGATATTCATTGTAAATAAATGAGTTTATTGTTAAGAACATTCCAGTCAGGCGCAGCTCCTGCACTGATCTGTGCCACTACAGTCAATGCAGCAGGAAAGTTCGTTGGGATTGACAGCTTGGTGGATCCCCCATCCCATCCTCCAATGGGTTACAATACAAGTCAGAGGATTTTATCTCTTCAGGCCTCAAAAAACAGTTAAATAAAAAACAGGAGACAAAGACAGTCAACCCATGGACATACACATCTGGTGATGGTAACAAGTCCCAGCACTGGTTGATCCCCTGTATGTAACTTCTATCTCAACAGTGATTGCTGTGAGTCCACCTCACCTCCTTGTTCCTTCATCCCTTCTGCAGCACCAAGGCAGTCAGCAGGTATCACTCTCCTTTCCTGGTGGAGCGCTACAAGAAGCTGCTGCAGCTCCGAGAGCAGCTGCTGCTGGACAGCCAGAGGGAGTGGACCAATTTTCTGGAGTATGACAGACGCACACACACACACACACACACACACACACACACACACACACACACACACACAGAAAATCTGCTAAAAACATGCCTATCTCCCCTGCCAGAATTAGTGTTTTACTCAAGTACACTGTCAGTCTGCTCAGAACACAGTATGCACTTACCTTAATTTATACTTGAAAATCTCTTTTTCCTCTCTCTCTCTCTCTCTCTCTCTCTCTCTCTCTCTCTCTCTCTCTCTCTCCAGTCAGTTTGGGGAGCACTATCACACCATGAAAAGGGCTATTAGTCACCTAGCAACCATGGACTGTCTCTTTTCATTGGTTGAGGTGGCTAAACAAGGGGACTATTGCAGGTGATGTCCTCTCATGATGACTGTAAATATTAGCGTGCGTGCACGTGTCTGTTACTTCATGTTTGCATGTTGGATATTGTGTATGTGCGTGTGTGTGTGTATGTGTGTGTGTGGGTGTCCTGTGTCGTGTCCTATAGTCTCAGACAGGCTGTGTGTGGGAGTGTGCACTGGGCTCAGCAGCGTGCTCAGCCAAAACGCCAACATCTCTCCCACTCACTCACTCACTCAAAGACACACACACACACACACACACACACACACACACACACACCTTTATATTGCCTATTTCTGCGCATCTTTGTTTTTTTCGCTGCACATCCGTCCATGTCTTCCTGCTGCAGTTTCTCTTTTTTGCTCTATTTGGACATTTAATTCATCCTACCTGCTGCTTCTTTTGAAGTCATCGTCTTCTGTTTTGCCATTGGTTGTTTTAATTTACTCACTCTTCCTCTTTTGGTGCATGTCGCTGTGTGTTATTTAAAGGAGTAGTTTAGACTTTTATGGGAAATGCACTTATTTTCTTTCTTGCAACATGTTAGATGAGATCAGTACTGTATGATAATATGAGGCTATAGCCAACAGCCAGTTAGCTTAGCATAAAGAGTAGAAACAGGCCCCGATCTGGGATTTATTGTATTTAATGTTTTACCTCACCAGCTTCATTGATTTTTCAATTGAGCATCAAAAGCAACTCATCACATTCCTCAAAAATGCAAAACTGTCGATGAATTATATACACAGAAAAAAGGCAAATCACATTGCACGAGGCTAGAATGGGATTCGGTTTCAGGTCACATGGTACCACTGTTAATGACAATCTCTGGACATGTATGTATGTGTGTGAATGTGTTTTCTTAAATTGTGTGTGCGCACACAAGTTACTGAGTGTGTTGTCTGTGTTCAGGCCAGAGGTGTTTGAAAGTCAGCGTCAGATAATGATCAAGGACGGCAGACATCCTGCCATCGACTTACTGATGGGAGAAAACAACCAGTATGTGCCCAACCTCACCGAACTGCAGGTACACACACACACAAACACACATTCACATTCACATGCACAGGCTCATTCAGGGAGCTTTGATCAAATTTGAGCCAAAACACACAGACGGTTTGCTTGCTCACTTACTCATTGAGACAGTTCTGAAACAAAATTGCAACAGCACACACACACACACACACACACACACACACACACACACACACACACACACACACACACATAAATACACACATGATGCACAGACATACAGACCTTGCATGACACCACACACGCTTCCTTGCTCAGGGTTGGAGTAGGTGTGGGTTAATCGTGCAAGAGAAGCACAAGCCAATAGGAAGAGAAGCCAAGCTTTCAGTCCACCCACCTCTTCAGCTGTGCAGGACAGCATGAAAATATCTTATTCTGTCTCTCTCCTCCATCGCCTTCTGTCTATGCCACTGTTCTTATTCTCTCCTCTCTCCTCCTTACTCCTGTCCTGCTACAGGGTGATGGCAGGAGAACTATGATAATCACTGGTCCTAATATGGGGGGTAAGAGCTCCTACATCCGCCAGGTGGCCCTGATCTGTGTTATGGCTCAGATGGGCTCCTACGTCCCGGCCTCTGAGGCCCGTCTGGGCTTGCTGGACGGCATTTACACCAGGTATGATCACAAGCGTGCTGAAGTCTACCTGTGCAATCCTTACATGAAAACTGTCGAGAGCTGTGAGAGTTTACTGATTATGTCTTCTGGAGTTTGGGTGAGCTGACACTCATGAACTGGCTTCATCGAGCCGCATGGATTTCACAGAAACATGAGCTGAATAAAAGCAGTCATTTGAGCCACACAGCTCGCCTGTTTGGCCGGTGACGCCAACATGTAGATATTTGTGTTCCTGGCAGCATATTAAGGTGAGACTTCCGTAAAGAATGACACAGTCACACAAACAAACAGGCTCACACATACAAACACATGCATGTATCTGTTCCATTATGTGAAAGTGACACGACCGTGCCATCACAAGCTGCAGTGTTTCTCTCTTTCCACTGATGGAGACACTCAGGAAGTGATCTGACTTTTTCTCCCATTGTCTCCTCGACAGGAAGACGAGGATAGTGACCATGACAACACAGACGGAGCACAACACACTTTCACCTCTGCAGATTCTTTCTTATTTGTACATTAAACAAAAAGACACCGGTGAATCTAAAAAAAAAATCACTTTCCCCTCAAACTGCTCATTCACCTTGTGTCACCTTCTGTCATGTGTGACATACTCGAGGTTATTTCTAGGACTGACACTGAAACTAATTCCTTCTAATCCCATTGTGGGCCTCACCACACAGGAGGAGGAGAGGGCGAACAAGAGCCGTTTGATGAGGCTGGTGCTATTGTTCCGCCAAGGTTCGGTACGGTACAGTATCTTAGGAAACCGCAGACAATAAGGCATTGTTGGAGAACCCCCCCCCGATGATTATTCTCATTATGATGAGAGTAGCAGTAAGCTCTGCATGTAGCTTCCAGTCCTGACGACATATTAGTGTGGAACACAGGCCAATATATGGTCTCTTTTATCCTGCCTCTGCTGCACTATGTGATTAGACCTAATGGCTTACAGATGTGTGTAATTGTCTTTTTTGTGGGTTTAAGCATGTTCTCATGTGTTAACCCAGTAGGAACCAGAGTCTTGTCAGCACACAGAGGGTGTGTGTGTGTGTGTGTGTGTGTGTGTGTGTGTGTGTGTGTGTGTGTGTGTGTGTGTGTGTGTGTGTGTGTGTGTGTTTGTGTGTGTGTGTCTGTGTGCGTGTGTGCGCGTGTGCGCGCGTGTGTGTGTGTGTGTGTGTGTGTGTGTGTGTGTGTGTGTGTGTGTGTGTGTGTGTGTTTTTAGCTCTGTCCTTGAGAGAACCACTTGGGGCTTTTAGGCTTCATATTATTGTAATGGGGTGATTTTGCTCCTCATGTATGTAAGGGTCTACTTTAGTGTGGTTTAGGATTATTAGGTTGAGTTGAGTGGATAGGAGTAAGGAACAGATCATAAAACATGGAGATTTATTAATTGTAGTATATATTATACATTTTGTCATCCTATAAACAGAATACAGGAGATTTACGCTAAAACAAAAGTGTAAAACAGTCCAGTGCAATGTAGAAACAAAATTGTTTGAGTGTTAATTTAATTGGATTGATTAATAGAAAGAAGTGTAACAATATGAAGTAAATGTATTTTTCAAAAATGTTGAAACATATTTACTTTGAATGAAAAGGCCTTTAAATAGATATGAGATGGAAATAAATGTCATATCATGATTTTAGTGGCCAAAATGATGAGGGTTATCTATTTGTGGTGGGCAAATAGAGTGCCGTGACGCACTGCATGCACCAGCACAACAACGTACTGTTTTACAAGAGTAGGCATCATTGAAAACTTAATTTTGCATTATTGACAAGCTATTAGCAAGTTAGACAAACCGTGACATTACCTCCTATTCTGAAGCTCCCACATCATACGTTGAGCTAATGCCTTGCTTTTGCTATAAAGTAGTGGGTGGTGGTCACGAAAATGACTCATGAGATTCGAAGTGATGAGGCGGACGGGGTGACCATTTTGATTGAGTTTCCCTCGTCACTTTTAGAAAAAACAAAGTACGACCACACTTCAGACTCAGACTCTTAGATGGCTGAAAGGCTGTCACTGCCTTCTGCCATGTTTTCAGTGACGCGGCCGCATCTGTGGCTAATGTTGGTTGGTGTTGGACAGGATTTACTGTGAGTCTTTCAAAGTGAGGTAAAAAATGGTTTAAATGAAGGTTAACATTTGAAACCTTAATACTGACTGTTGGAAATTTTAGGAGTAAGGCAACACAAAATCTAGGTGAAAATCAAACTGATCTGCTTTGTTTGGGCGTTTTATGCTTTTACGTTAAGGAGAATTCCAGATAACTTCCAGCTAATGAATGTCCACAGAGAACAGGCACACACACAGCATCCGCTAGCCTCTCTTCACCTCCTCCGTCACCTCCATTGTCCTGTCTGTCTCTAATTGGACTGCTCGGCCTTTCTCTGTCGCTGAGTGTAAGATCCTGAGGAGAATCTGTTTCCATGATAAACGCTCAATCAATTCCCGCTGTGAGTCAAGCGTATTAGACACAGGGCTGGAAATTGCTTCATCTGGTGTGTGTGTGTGTGTGTGTGTGTGTGTGTGTGTGTGTGTGTGTGTGTGTGTGTGTGNGTGTGTGTGTGTGTGTGTGTGTGTGTGTGTGTGTGTGTGTGTGTGTGAGTGAGAGAGATCTTGCTTGTTTATGAGCGAGGGGGAGACAGACATGGAGTGAGAGCTTGTGAGTTTTAGTAGAGTGCAATAAGCAGACTTTGTGGGTTGCGGGTAATGAGATGGTGCGTAGGCGTCTAATGGGATATCCTGTCTGAAATGATCCAGATGATTGATGATCAATCAGAACAAAGTGAATAATCTGGAGTTTAGCTTGGAGCAGCGTGTCACCTCACAGAGCCTTGGTTTTATTTTGCTGCTCACTCCACTGAGCTGCAGTGTTTTTATAAATATGTATCACAGTGGTTTGAGCATAATTCTGTGTGTGTGTGAGTGTGTATGCGTGTGTTTCCTGGTGGCTGGCGGACGCATATATGCACGTCTGCAGCTGCTGTGTGTCTTTTCTAGTCAGCATTGAGTCCTGAAGGTTATAGAGCACATTCTTCCATCCCTTCACGGTTGTTATGGAAACAGCAAAGGAAGTAGAATGTAAAACTGTGTTTTGAAGGGACCTTTAATCGACCGTGGACTCGAGCAGTGATTATACAGTGTTTTACTAAAGTCTTTCACAAGCTCCCCTCGCATCAGAAATGTGGCTAATATCCAGAAAGACCTCACAAAGGGTGCTGAGTGTTTCGGTGCCCACAGGTCTCTGTGTGACACCGTCACCTGGGTGGGTGTTGTATAGCGATGTGAAACATATTGAGCATGACGAAAAATGCCGTGTCCTAAATCGACTCATTCGTTCCTCAGAGTTTTTGTAGTTCCTGTGCCATCTTGTAGGCGGCACACAGGGCCAGGGGTGCCTTTAGTGCTCTATAGGACCTGGAGGTTTATGGTGTGGAGTTAACTCTGCAGAAATAAACGATTCAAAATGGCCCAACACGTCTGATGAAAAGATAAATAATTGAGAATGATTGAAAAATAATTGGCCTCATGCTGTGTGCTGTCTTTGATCATCTGGCTGTACATGTCTAGATAAGGAGACAGGTTCTTGTGTAGTTTTATTTTTTATTTGGGTTTCCATTAGCTTAGACACAGTGGTTGCTAGTCCTCTGGTGTCCACATAAAATAATGAGAACAGCCAGCCAACATCAGAAAATATGTTGACTTATGTTGCAAATCAGAAAAGCCTCAGAGCACACAGTAAATAACTAAAACAAATGAAACAAGACTGAAGACAAAAAGTAATTTAAATGTCCAAAGTCGAACTTTGAAGCCGAAATCCACCTCAAAACAATTAAGCACCGTTAAGAAACAGTTTTTGGTGATATTCCTGGCATTTTGAGGCTCATGTCATCACTTGGTCGCATATGTGTATTTGTCTAGAGTTTAATGTGACGTTACTTAGAAAAATATCCAGCTCAGTTACAGTGAAGTTGAAGTTTTTTGTGTCAGTCTTTCTGATCAAACAACAGTTTCTAGACTTTTTATTTTTACAACAGTCGCAACTGATTTTGTGGGACAGAGTCACGTTTGTAATAGTCAAGCGCATTCTTTCATTTGTGTTTACCGTTGCGGTATGGCTTGCCTTTTGGTTTTCGCCCCAAAAATAAACAAACCTTTTGAATGATTAGAGTCCAGTCTTGTGATAAGATGTAAGAAAATAAAATAAGAACAGTCCTGAGCAACAAGGAGGCCCGACTGTCTGAAAAACACTTGAATTGTGTCTAAACACACTTTCCGAGAGGTGCGAGGTGACGAAAACTGACTCTATTTTCAGAATGGGTTTATTTGGCGGGAAGGAGGGACTCAGTGAGAGCAGCAGGACACCCAGCTGGTGGAGTGTAGCTGTGTTTCTGCTGTGCGTCCCCTCATCAGTGGACAGACACAGTGTGTGAACAACACTCTTCCTTCTCATCTCATTTGGTGTGTCCGCTCTGCCACGCATTATAAATCTGAGTGTCATAATTTCCCCTGAGTTCAAGGCGTACATGCACACACACACTATAAATTGGCTAATGAAATGCAACAGCATGTCTGCCACACCCCTCGCTTATATGGCGTGTGGTGTAACCATGGTAACTCATGAGCTGGAGGCTCTCGTCGGCAGTTCATTGATAGGTACTATGTTGAAGGTCACTGAGAACAGGAAAGACAGATTTAGAGGTGAGAAACACTGACTGGCAGAGAGATTTTGCATCTGTGATCCAGCTGGAGTCGGGTTTGTACCAGATGAGTCACCACTCTGTCTGTCAGCCTGTCGGAGCATCAGAGGAGCTCTCAAAGCAGCTTTGAGGCTCGTGAAGAATCCAACATGATGTGATTTTATCTCTGTAGTCGGTGAATGTCTGTTGACTTGGACACAGCAGATGGTAGTGTTCAAGGTAGCCTTCGTTCCTCTGTTGTAGTCTCTTTGGCTTTAAATTTTGCCTTCTCAGGTGAAAGCAGGACATCATCAACCTTAACTTAAGATGTGTTCATTACATGCATTGTAGGCTGCCTTGTACATTTATTTAATGTCTTGTTTCTCAGCACACTTGGGAGTCCTGCAGGAACATTTTTGTGTTCTTATCCTAAACCTCTCTCACTGCTTTCTGTGTTCCCACAACCCACTCTCTTAATTGAACAAACATGGTGTAAATTGCTCTTTTCAGCTTGATTAATGCAATGTGTTCATGAGGAGGTGCGCGTCCATGACACTTCATCATTAGCATAATTGACACCCTTAAAATTGCCATGTAATGCCTCCTGTTCCCTTCTGTCTGTTGGAAATCTTCATTCACAAAATGCTAGCAGAGAGGAGTGAGGGGTTTTATAGTTACGCTCTCTCACTTTCTTCACACCTCTTCTTCTCCATCTCACTCTTTCTGTCTTGTCTTGATATCTAAGAAGTTTTCCCAGAGGAAGAGGAGGAGCAGGTTCACTGTGGGTGTGCCTTCAACTTTCAGAGCAAATCATTTAAAAGCTTCAGACACACTTATTGTTTCATGACCTCAAGGTTCAATCATAGCTTACCTGAAAATGGCACTCTTGAATCTTATCGCTTCCTATGTGTGCCGCGTTGCTTTAAATGTTTGTGTTTTGGCATTATTTACATTGGTGAGTTTAGCAAAAAGTTAGAGAGCTTTCTGAAATCTAAAACTTTTTTCAACTCCGTTACGTGCATCATCACGTGTATCAAGGCCAATAGTAAATATGTCATTTGTTGTAATGAAGAGCTCAACAATAGAGATATACAGGTGATAAAGAATGAATGAAAACCTGAATAATTAATTCCTTATAGGAGTCAGACTTTCAGTCTAAACCTGAAAACAGATGATACAGTCAGCCTTGTTGTTGGCCTGACCAGCGTGAAAATTACTTTCCTAATAGTGAACAACTTATGCAACATCTGGAGCCCCACAGAAAGACACGTCCCTGTTTTTAGGTTTTTGCCTTCTCTCACTTACTTTCATTATTTCAACTATATGTTCTGTAACATTGGCCCATATGAGCACACATGCAAACAAAGCAAAAGAGGAACAAGGTTTTATTTAATTCCAGTGAATCTGTAACCATCTGACTCTCCCTCCTCTGGTCCAGAGTGTTATGCTGTATCAAATTAGTCACACCTGTGATTGCGATGTCACCCTCTGCAGACATGTGTAAAGTAGGCTGCACACCCACACTGTTGCTCTCTCACTGCAGAGTGATAATGAATGGCTGGAGGTTCACTTTCATTAATAAAATCCTGATTACGTGTGTAAAGATTTGTTGTTGATGCTGTCAGTTCTCTGGAACGCTGCAGCATGCAGTCTGCCACATCTCTCTCAAAGCCACAACAACTGTTTATGACTCCATAATGAAACAGTCCCCATCTCCGAAAACAAAAAATCTCATGTAATCTTGCAAGTTTTGACCTCTTTTTTCTTTGTCTGATTGGCTGTCAGGATGGGAGCTTCAGACAACATCTACAAAGGGCGCAGCACCTTCATGGAGGAGCTGACGGAAGCCTCAGAGATCATTTCCCGCGCAACTGAGCGCTCGCTGGTCATCCTTGATGAACTGGGTCGGGGCACGAGCACCCATGATGGGATTGCCATCGCCTACGCCACCCTGGAGTACTTCATCAGAGATGTAAGTGTGGGTTTCTGAATAGACACTCTGTACTGATGACATGGGAGGGAGACAGATTTAAACATTCATTTGCAGGATTTAGGGGCATCTAGCGGTGAGGTTGCAGATTACAACTGACTCAGTAGCCCTCTTTCAAACAAATAAAAACATACGTCTGAATATTGTATCCATTTCTGCCAATAGATCCCTCTAAATCCTACACACTGGACCTTTAAAGGGGCAAAGAAAAAGAAATGAGAAGGTACTGATGGGAAATTTGGGTCAGTTTAGCTGCTGAAATCCACGCGACCGTCAACCACACACATATTCATCTTGAGCTGAATCCAGCCCAGTTAACCATCAAGTTAATGGCCTTCATTAAAGAGGCGTGTGTATGTGTGTTTGTGGTCATGCATGCGTTTGACTGTATGTGCTCGTGAGCTCTGCAGACTGCACTGATTGTTTTGCAGGGAGAGACGAGGCTCCAGGGAGGCCTCGGCAGCGGAGCAGCTCTTGAAAACTGAGCAGAATTATCGACGAGCTTTGATCTATAATGTTAATATGCTGTTTGAGAGCAAGATGCAGGGGAGGAGGGAGAGAGAGACTGACCCAAAGGTACCTTAATGTTGAAGGGATGTAGGTTACACCACAGCAGGCCTCACATCATCCACGTGAAACACTCACAATATCAAGGGTGATGACAGGTTGTCCACCGTCCACTGTCAAGGGGTTGCACATGTCCATATGTGTCGAGCTGGAGATATGTGTGGCTTTTCAGCCCTGAGTACTGTGTGTGTGTGTGTGTGTGTGTGTGTGTGTGTGTGTGTGTGTGTGTGTGCGCGTGCGTGCGTGCGTGCGTGCGTGCGTGCGTGCGTGCGTGCGTGTGGTCCGCTGGGATTATGTGAACTGGCGCAGTCAGGAGCCCCCTGGGTGTTGCACAATGTTGCATATTTTGACAGAGCAGCTGAGTGGGGGGGGGGGCATCAGTGTTAGTAAGGTGCTTTATCAATAGTGACACTGGCAGCTTAATTGTTGTTTCCTTATGGAGAATTTACAGTATGTCTATGTGCCAATTAGTGACGAAGAGTCGGATCAATACTGTAAGCACGAAGAAGTCATTATTACAGGTTGACATGGGCTACGTGCTTGAGGTTGTGGCATCAGTTAAGACACACAGCTGTTCACTTTCTCAGCTGTTTACACTCAGAATATTTTCCACCTACTAATATAAAAACATGAGCCTTCCCGTTAGATGTTTGCTAATTAGCCTGTCAAATGAGGCCATTTGGATTTGCAGCTGTACTTCCACTGCTAGATATCATGTCAAATACGTCAAATAGTGTGACTGCACATTTCTTAATGTACAGGCGGACTGTGTGTTTCTTTGCCCGTAACAGTAAGTTGGCTGCTTTGTCTGTTTCAGGCAAGTTTTGGAGAGATCTAAGGCTCAGATGTTAAATAGATTTGGATTTGAAACAGGTTTTTTCTGCTATCATAAAGTCTGCCACGATACAATTTTGATTTAATTCCTGCAGTCTATATGAGATAATATAATATGCCCATTTGACACAATCCGTTATATGCTGACTGGGATGGCTGAGTGTAACAGCTGTCTGGCAGCCATAAATATGAGCAGTCAGATTTTGAATGGCAGCAGTCAGCAGAGGAGGGAGGAGAGTCTAAACAGTCAGTTCGCAGCAGTTCAACAGGGCTGTCAGTGTGAAACAGAAGATCATCCCTCACTCTCTCCCTGCCTGGTCGATCACTACCTCCCTTCACACAAGTCAAACAATAAAGTTATTGTGCTCTTTTCTGACTCACAGTTCATCCCTGCTGTGAGATTTTAACAACAGATTAACTTTCTCTTGGTCCCAGCAGCAGCAGCAGCAGCACAGCCCTCAAACTAGGAGTTAAAATACAATGCAGCGATAAAATCGTGTCTAAAACTCTGTATTTACTGTTGGGAGTACTCCCTTTCAGTCAGTGGGGCTCTTTTAGCCAGCAGCAACACATGATTAAAAAACTGATTGTTATCTGGATCCTACACAACAGATGTATGAATAATGACCGAATTGCCTGAAGTTTACATCGCCTTTTGCATTTGCTTTTAATGTTACAGAGCATGCACAGACTTTTTTTTTTTTTTTTCAAATGAAGCGACTAACTCCTGAATGTAATGAAGCATTTACAGTACCAGCGACAGAGCCAGATATTCTTTGTGAAAACCAAATCAGACTCATAATAGGAGGCTAAATATTGGACGAGACACGACTCCAAACAAATCCTAATCTGTAGCTGCTGGATGTGAAAATAGACAACCGTTTGCTAACTTGTTAGCTATATCAACTTCATATGGTGACAAGATGTTGTATATTCAGCTTGTTTGGATGTCCTCAAGTGGCCAAGAAATCACTTAATGCAGCTTTAATACTTGAATTAAGAAAAATAAGGGTTTCTGTGTGCACATCTGCCAAGATTCACACAGAAACTGATTTCTTACTGTAAGTAATAAGTTGATGTTAGCTGATAATATCGGCCCGCTTGTAGCGGTCAAGTTCTAATTTGAATTGTGGTCTGCCAAAAAAGACACAAACACTGTTGAGCAGAAGCAGCGCAGAGGTCTTGTGTTCCTGTGTTGGGTATGCATGTGGTGTAAGTGCCCTACAGGCTGCAGCTTCTCTGGGAAGAAAGGATTTATAAAGTCAGATGGTCCATGCTGACCTTAGGGAGCGTCCATTTAATCTCTCACTCACTCAGCTGACAGTCCATGAACTACACAAACCACTGATTCTGACTTTGGGCTTCCTGGTTGGTTGTGAGAGGATGAGCGCCAGGGTGCAGCTCCCACTTCAGTGCTCAGTGACAGATACTGTACCACTGATGGAGATACTCCACCACTGCCTTCTGGGTAATTAAAGCTTACAAACTGTATCCAATCTATGAGAGCTGGTATTTTGGTACTTGTTTATTTCATGATCTCCAAGACCTTAGTCAGAGAACTCCAAATTGCCCCAAATTACCCTTGTTCAAATATAGATGAATAAACATTTGTCTTTGAAAAACCGCTTCCAGTTTTCATGTTTTGCCAGTTCCACATTAATCTTTGGACAGAATCTTGGGCTTATGTAATGCTGCTGGAGAACGTAGAATGAAAATGTGTAAGTAGCAGCTAATGCGGCAGGGAGCTGCGGTTGGCAGCAGGAAGGAGCTCTCCAACTACCTGTTGTATAACAGCATTGATTTGTTTGAAAAGCCTTGCTATTAAAGGAAAGACAAACCAAAGAGCGCAAAAGAAGTTATGCTCCACAGCGAACGGCCTCCTCGGTGCAGGCAGACCTGCACGGTCTTTCATGCTCGCTCGTCTTCCTCCTACTCGTCCTCCTCCTCTTTTGCCCCGTCCTCAGCCGTTCACGTCAAAAGTCAGTCGGCTCCTCCTTTGACTCGGTTGTCATAGCAACACACCTTTCCCTGTCCCTGGCACTCACCTGAGAGGTAGTTAAGAATGTAGATGGGTTTCATAACACCTCTCAATAAAAGAGACAGCCTTGATGCAGAAAGAGAGAAAGAAAGAGAAAAGCGGAGAAGAGAGGAAGGATCTCTGTAATAAGAAGATGCTGGGTTTCATGGTGAAACCACAGTCAGCATGCTGTTGGTTCAGTACGCATCTGGGTGATTTAATCCCTTTCCAGCTGTGATATGTGCCTCACACTGTCCTCTTCTTTAGCCATTAGTCACTCTCAGACTCACTTGGACTCTCACTTTATTTGCTCTGACAGCAGGTCCTGCCATTAGCTTCACACTAAGCTCAGCACTACACATCGCTCTCCACTCGTACCGTGAGTCAGACCTGTATTTGACTGCGCTGCCATTGTAATACTGCACTGCGATAGCAGGCAGGATCAGGCCCGGCTTTACACTTGGACTCACAGGAGAACTGGAACTCACCGAGGCTCACTTTTGGCTGCACACTAATGGGTAGATTTTCAGAAGAACGTATCGCTCTGCGTGGGCGTAAATGGTCCGATGTGCTCACGCTGATGCACAAAGCTCCCACAAAGACCCACATGTGCTCCGCTGCACTCTGCACTGTACTCACATAGAGCACAGGGACAACACGCTTCTGTTTTTTAAGTCACATTGTGGAGTGCAGTGGTTCCTAACATGCAGCTGGGGACCCCTGAAAGGGGTCTCAGGATAAAAATCAGGAAGGATGCAAGTTGATCCAAAAAATATCAAAAGATAAACAATATTTCAGTCACACAAAACAAATCATTTCTGACTTTACTCCAGTTTTTTCCTTTCCTTTTGAAATGCTGAATACTTTCACCTCTTGAGGTGAAACAACCAGTGGTGCAATGTTACTAAGTACTACTGCGCTTAAGCACAAATTCAAGGTACTTTACTCAAGCATTTTATGCAACTTTATACTTCTAATCCACTACATGAGGGAAATATTGGACTTTTTGCTCCACTTCATTTGTTTGACAGCTTTAGTTACTTTTCACATTACAATTTTTCACGTCTTTGCTATCCAGTGAAAACCATGAATTTCCATATTTGGTGATTCTGAATTTGAATGTTGCCTGAACAAATGTTTACAATTCAGACATATTACGTGTATACAAATAAACAAATATAAATCATATATACACACACACACACACACACACACACACACACACACACACACACATATTAAATATAAATTAAAGTAGTTTCTGCATCTCTTGCTGCTTCCAACTCTGCTCTGTGCAGCTTTACATAAATTACTGTACTGCATCAACTGAGCTTAAGACTTTATTAATTAGAAGTTATTAATGTTGTCTCAACAAATGAAAGGTTGCATAAATTCATGTTTGCTATTCTCATGGCTGAATATTAAACGGTGAATATTCACCATTTAATATGATATACACTGTATATGATTTTTACATGCACAGTCATGCCAGTGGGTCTGCTTGTCCTAACATAACTAACTTTATTTTACCACATATAGCCTGTAGAAATAATTTGGGTGATTCATGAGTCTTCTTTAGAAAGTCTGTAAAAAATTCGTGCCTACATTACCCACAATGCAACTTTACTGCAGACATTTCTGCCAGAACAGAGGCATTGATGTACCAAGTATATACACTTAAAAAAGAAGCAAAACGTCCCCTGAAGGAAAGGTCATCACCTGTGCACCTGTCAATGACCCTGCCTTTAATAAATTAGGCCAATGAGAGAACAAGATTGACGTTCAGCCAAAGTCAGAGGTCAGCGACACACATGCTTCATTCACACCAAATCCCTTTCTCTCTCTCACACACAGGTCCTCATCCAGAGCCTTGTTAGTTGTGAGGTGAGAAAAGGAAATGTGTTGACTTGAGTTAGAATTGGATTTGTGTCTAATTGGACAGGAAGGAGGAACAAGACAGACAGACGGCAACAGCGGTGCTGACACCTCGAGCCCTTTCCTCAGGATCAGATTAGGGGCAGCACACTTGCATGCGCGCACACACTCTCATCTTTGACAACATATCATTATGAAACAGCGGGGGAGAGTGGTGATGCGCTACAGGTGTACAGCGACACAGACACCAATTTGGAGCTCAGAAGATCGGAGACATATAACAGGAGAAGAAGAGGTGGACGATGGGGAACAGTGCAGAGAAAGTGTTATATGTGGCAGATCGGCAGTCTGTCAGAGATGATGTTTTATCTGAACCATCGTGTCAAGTGGGCCGAATGCACAGCCTGTCCCATCTGGACCCGGCCACCTTGTTGTCTGACTGCTCCCAGCATTCCTCTGTTTGTTTAGAAACATACAGCAGATTTGAGCTTACGTTGAGGCTGGATATTTATAGATGTCTTGTTTTTTTCATGACCCAGAGTACCACTTCTCATAATCAGAGAGGCTGAGATGTGTCCCCTGCAGCCCCCCCCCCCCCCCAC